>CP139509.1:24511588-25181052 GCA_021014915.2 Artemisia tridentata subsp. tridentata
CTAGCAAAAGCATTATCTATTGACTCATCCTCCGAAATGGAGAATTGTTCATATTGTTGAACAAGAAGATCTATCTTGTTCTCTTTGACTTGGTTATTACCTTGGTGAGTGACTAACAAGGTTTTCCAAATATCTTTTGCCGTGTTACACATGAAAATTCTTTCAAACTCCTTTTTAGGCAAAGCATTATAAATCATCATTTTAGCCTCATTATTTTTGGCTAATTTCCTTTTTAGTTCATCACTTTGTTTATCATAAGAAACTATTTCATCCTTTTTAGTTTCCGGATTCTTTTGAATAAGTTGAAAGTCACCCTCGGTAATAACATGCCAAAGATCAATGTCTTTTGATTTCACATACGTTTCGAATCTTGTTTTCCAATAAATAAAACAATCGGTTTCGAAAGTGGTGGTCTTTGCATAGATTGCCCTTTGATATGTGCCTAATTACACATATCTTTTATACAATTTGAACCCACAAAAACGACCAAAAACACACAAATGACTCACAAAAATGATACAAATTCATCAAAATGTGTTTTTATGTGATTCAGGTACAAAAGATTGAAAAACATGTGAAAAATGATCAATTTCACAACAATTGTCGTTTTCAGTCCCTGAAATCTCAGCAAATGGCAAAACTAGTCCCTGAAAGTTTAAAATGAGTAAAAAGTCAACTTTAGTCCTTGGATAATCAAACATGTTCAAAATAATCCCTGGATGAAAGTTTTCTACAAATGGCAACTTTTACCCCTAAAAATCCAAAATTGACACAAATGGTCCTTAAAGTTTTAAAATGTAAAATTATCAACTTTGGTCCTTGTGTTATTGTTTATTGGCAGGTTTAACCCCTTGAAGAAAGTTTGGATAGTTGGTAAATAAAGCCCCTCAAGTTTCAGCAGTTTACAAGTTTAGTCCTTGGGCCTTATTACCACAAAACCAACCAAACCTTTTTATTACTTCATAAAAACCCAAATCCATAATCCAGCCCAAACACAACACAACAGCCCATCCCACCTTAATAATAAAACCCGGTCAAACAAACGGTCAAACCCACTCCCTTATACCTCCTTCCCTGTTCTTCCTCACTCACCCCGCAAAAAACCAAAACCAGTGGTGGTTTTGCCACCACCTGTCCACCACCTGTCCCCTACTCTCCCCAGCTCATCCCTACACCCCTACAACCAACCCACAATCAATAAATGCATTCCCACACCATCGACACTTCACCTCACTCACCATCCCCTATTTTCACCACCAACTATCCCAACTTGGCTCTAAACTTATCTCAAACAACCCACTCCACCTCTGCAACAATCCTAGGATCATTAATTGCAATATGACAGCTGCTAGCTACGTGTAGGACTTTTGGCGCCAAAAATGTTTAAACGGCCAAGATCAGTTGCAGTCATCCAATGGCCATAATTAAAGGTGGGATTTGACCATGATGCTAGTGGGATCTCAAGGGGATATAAAAGAGAAGAGAAGGAAGAGGAAAGGGTACCTTGGGCTAGCCTTGGTCACGTAGTGATAATTTTAAATGCTTTCTTTTAAATTAAATGTAATTCTCAGTTTTAAAGTAGTATTAATCATTATATTAGTGTAATGAAACTTTAATTTTAGTTTAAATTCAAGTCATCTTTCAGTTTCAAGTTTTCACTTAAATTGCCTTTAAATTTCCTTGTCATTTTATTTCATGTGTTGTAGTTGTTTAATGGACTTTATAAGCTCACATAAGCTCCTGACAAAAGCCTTAAAGCTTTTTAGAGACCATTAAAATCAGTTTAGTATTTGAAATTCAGAAAATACCAAAAATCAAGAAAAAGTCAATGAAAGTCAACCTGTGATCCAATAAGGAGTTCTGGGGGAGAAGAAGCTAATCTGGATGGCTTTTCTGGTTTCTAGTTTGTTGACAACAAGCTAGGAGTGGCTTCTTATCCTTGGTTCTCAGTTTCAAGCAGGATTTCAGTTGTAAGCTTTCATTTTTATCCATTTTTGCTTTTTACTGTTATAGTCTCTTATATGATTTGATTTTCATGTATTTGTGTTTCTTTGTTGTTTTTTAATGATTATATAGCTTAATCTTAGGTGTTTATGTTTTGGATTTGATTGTTGGTTTGAAAATCATTTTGGACTGTCAATATATGCAAATTTGAAAATCATAGGCATATGCTTGTTTGACAGCTTGTGTATGTTGAAAAAGACCCATTTTGACAAATTGTGGTCACTGGATTGGATTGGATGTGTTTATACAGTTGAATGGTTTGAAAATCTCAATTTGGGTCCATTAAAGGAGTGTTTGGTTTAGTAGTTCAAACAAGCCAAACAGGCTTGTCACTGTACATTTACCATATGTCCAACTTTGTTCCAGCTTTCATAAGCCTTAATAAGCTAATTTTGAGTTCTAGTTAGCCATATAGATAGAAAACCAAGTTTTTTAATACCTAGGTAAATTTCAAGCTGCCATGAGTCCAAATAAGCTAATAACAGCCATAAGCTATTTTGACCTTTATTTTTGGTTTCTTTCTTGTCCATATGGCCTATTTTGAGTATTCCCAAAGCCTGGTTTGGTGTCCACAAGCCTGTGCAAATCTGCACATACCAGACCAATAGCAAACTGATTTTTCAGTTTTATAGGTTTTTTAGAAACTTTGATGAATTTTCATTCACTGATCATAAGCTCTTATTAGCTAATTCTTTTTTATTATTAATCTCCACCAGCTCAGGTACATAGGGTATTTTTTGTTCGAATTTTGGAAATCTCTTAAACCTCGAAAATAGCCCTCGAATAGGGCAAGTTTTGCCCTGGTGCAGGGGACTGCATCAGCAGTCCTTTATAAGCTCTGGCTTATTTTGGGCTTCCTAGCTTTTTCCCATAGCTTTTCCTAGTCCCTATAAGTAAATTAAGTATGTCTCAGTCCATTTTAGTTAATTCCATAAGCTTTTGGCTTAATTCGTAGCTTATAGCTTCTTTTGTAATATCTTAGTTTTATAAAAAAACAAACTAGCCCACTATGTAAATAAGTTCATCATTTCTAGCTTGTATAGTTTTATCTAAAAGTTTTGTCTTTATTAAAGTAGCTTGTATTTAGTTAAAAAGTATATAGAAAAAAGAAAAATCGAAAAATAAAATAATTGCAAAAAAGTGTGGGGTGTGGGATTCGAACACTGGACCTCTCGCTAGTATAACATGCGCACAACCCACACCCCCTTCCTACACGCTCTGGAGCACCAGTTCTGCTAGTCTTCCCACATTAATTCCTTTTAACCTATTTGTTTTCGCTTAAGCTTATTTTCCTATTTCAGCTTATATTAGCTTATCCGTATAAGCTGTTTTGTCCTTTGTATTTTTCTTAGCTTTGTTATATCATAAAGTATTTTAGATAAAAATTTCAGATTTTTTTGAATAGTTTTAGTATTTATTTCGTATTTTTATTTGTATAATAGTAATTAAATCATAATAAAAAATATAAAAGTCAAAAAAATATAATTCTTTTTTCTAAAATTTTCTTTTATCATATAGAACATGTAAAAATTATATTTGCACCCATAGTGTTTATATTTCACAAATTTTACGTTTTAACTCGCGCACGTACGTAGTTTTTAATAAAACCGCGCGTTTTTAGTTTTCTTTGTAGTTTTTGTATACGTAGACCTTAGATAATCATTTTTATTACGTTTTTAGTCGTTTTTAATTATCTTTCACATTTTTTAGATAGAACTTACATTTTAGGTTTTTAGATTTTCTAATTATTATAATAATAACTTTGTAAATAAAGTTATTTATTTATTTTCTTTTAATTTGCATTTAAGCCGTCAAGGCATGCAAATTCCCTCTTTGGGAATGTTTGTTTTATTTCGTTTTGTACGTTTACGTTTAATTTAATTTAAACGTACGTTTGTAAATCTTTCGCGTTTTTAGTTTTCTTTGACATTTTTTAGATAGAACTTACGTTTTTAGGTTTCTGATTGTACGTTTTTAACGATACAGCTATGACAGAGCTATGACTATTCACATTCCTAGTGTTAGTCAATCAGATTCCTGTTTTTGTATATTCCACATCATTTCGACACACATTCGTTGTATTTCAGGACATCACACCTCGAGGACATAACGACCCGGGGATATATTCCTATACTCCCATGGATTTAAATTGCTTTTTCTCCCGGGCTGCCAGGGCCCTTTATTACGGTTGACCGTTCACAAGCGGTTGGCTTGTGTGATAAAACCTGACCGTTCGGGAGGAATCACCCTTCTAGATATTTGTCGGAATCCATTGATTGGTTCAAGCTTTAAAATACAATATACTTTAAAAACTTGACTGACGTGGCTCCTGATACCAATTGTGGGAAACTAGAAGGGGGGTTGAATAGTTTACCAGTTTAAAAACTTCTTTTAAAAATCTTGTTTTAAAAGTATGCTATTGGAAACTTTGATTCGAACTCTATGTGTAATCAATCAACACCAATATGAACTACACACTAAGCTAAGTAATAATAACAAATAAAAGTAAAGAGTAGAGTTGGAAAGATCAAACCGAGACAGAGGATTTATAGTGGTTCGGCTACGAAGCTCTTCTTTGCCCTACTCCACTCCTCGAGTACCACACTCGAGAGTTTCAAACACTATATTAACAACCTCCCTTCAGGCGGAGAAAACCGTACACGTCGCTTATCCTATTACCGACACTAAGCTAGATGTCGAGTGCTAATCTTAGCTAGCACCAATCTACCAATGTCCAAGTGACCAAACACTCAAGCCTAATGGCTTCAAGAGATCACCAAGATCTCAACACGATCACAATGATCAACACTCACTTCACTCTACTCGACTAACACTATCCTAATGACCCTTGATCTTCTTGATCAATCACACAAGCCCAATGGCTTCAAGAGATGTTCACTATCTCTATAGATCACACTTGATCTTCACTCTCACTCACAAAAAGAAAATAAACTTGATGTATGATAAGACACAACAAGGTTGTAACAAGTGTTACAAAAACCTATCAACTATAACTCTAGTATCTTCTTGATTACTTGAGTTCTTCTCTTGCTAATGAAGAGGGATGACAACACCTTGTTTCAACTTGGATACTTGTGTTCTTCTCTTGCTAGTGAAGAGGTATGAAGAGGATCACTTGAAGGATGATTGGATCACTCTTGAAACAAAGAAAAAAAACTAATCTAAATGACCCTAAGAAGTGAAAGGTGTGAGAGGATTTAGCTAAGGGATTTTTCTGTGTGTGAAGGGTGCCTAAAACTGTGAAAGAGGTGGGTATTTATAGGCAAAGAAAATCTGAACGTTACAATTCAAAATGGTATGGACGGATCCATTAAATGACCCACGGCTCCGTTAAATTTAACGGTACCGTGGAGCCGTGGTAGACTAGGACGCTCCAAATTTTGTCTTTTCTGGTGAAAACTTATTTGGGGAAGGTTGGAGCTGATTTTGGGGGGGAAAATAGCTGTTGTGATTTTCAAACTAATTTTTCCATTAAAACATTTCTTAATATTTCAAAAATAATTTGTCATGTGTATTTTTGAAAAAAATGTTTTGTCCCATTTAAGATGTGAATTTTAAAAACATAAATTCACTTCTTTGATCACTAGTTCAAGTTGTAACTTTGTTCAAGAGTGATTTGCGTAGAAACGGGATCTTCCGATTAAAAACTTGTTAACGTTAATTTTAACGTAACGTGAGTTCACATTTTGTCATCCTCAAAACGTGAAGTAATCGAAAGATATAAATAACGTTTTTAGAACATTATTTGCATCAACAAACTTAACACCAAACCAGATTGTCCAGAACATCAAGTTTCTTAACAACCTTCCAGAGGAATGGGGACGATATGTTACCATTGTTAATCAAACAAAGAATCTTCATGAAGTGAACTATGATCAACTGTATGATTTCTTGAAACAAAACCAAAAAGAAGCAGATGAGGTTAGGAAAGAAATGCTTGCCAAAAAACATGATCCTTTAGCATTGATTGCTCAGTCACCATCACCTTCAACAGTGAACACACCATCATCATCAACTCCCACTCAGAACTACATGCCACATGAATACACTCCACAAACTGATATCTTCCCACAACAACAATTCTATCCTCAAGAACAACAAGTCATTCCACAACAACAATACCATCCTAATGATGACATGACTGCTTTGTCTCAAGCATTCACCCTTCTATCAAGAGTTGTCCAAGGACGTTATTCCACACCTACCAACAACAATCAAAGGATCTCATCAAACACTCGCCACAAGCAGATTGCTCAACCGGGTTTTAACATGGGTCAACAAGGTCAAATGGTTGGAGGTTATGGGAATCAACAGGGATATGCTCCTCAGATGGGTAATCAAGGGCAGTATGCAGGCAATCAGATGGGTCAGTTTATGGGTAATCAGAATCAGATGGGTCAAGTTGTTGGAAACAGAAGAGGTCAGAATATGGGAAATCAATATAGGAATGTTGCTGCTCCAGTTGCTGGGAATACTGGGAATGTGAAACAAGGGAATGTGACGTGTTTTAACTGTCAGGGTACTGGTCATATGGCAAGAAACTTTCCCTCCAAGCCAAAAAAGAAAGATCTAGAATATCTTCAGAAAGCAGTGCTTCTAGCTCAGAAGGAAAAGGCAGGGTTTCAGTTGAGTGCTGAGGAACATGATTTCATGGCACTGATGGATGACACAGAGGATTTGGAGGATATCGATGCCAACTGCATCTTCATGGCAAATCTTCAGGAGGTTAAATATGATACGGATTCTGAAGCACCTCATGCTTATGATGCTAATGTGATATCTGAGGTACCTACATATGCTACATGTCACAATAATGAAATGTTTGATATGTCACCTCAACAAGAACAGCATCCTGCGACTCCTACTCTCACTTATGATACATATATTGTTGGATCGATATACTCTGACCAAACTAACTTGTAGCTTGTCTAAGGGTTTAACAACCTTGGATAAGTCCAAAACTGTTAATGGTGAAACACTGATATACTTTGCTAAGTATGCGGAATCTACTTCAACAAAGCTAAGAAGAATTAATAAACAACTTTGATTATATTAAACCTTGAACCTGCTTACTTTACACAGATTCACTAACAAACTCTAAACACTAATACTCTAATAATCGACTAATACTTTTCTCTAAAATATCGTATCTCTAATCTCTAATCGTATCTCTAATACCAACCTAGGGATCCTTTTATAGGCACAAGGAAAACCCTAGTCGGTTTACAATACTTGAACGACAAGTAATTCTAATTATAATTTAATAATAACTCTAAGAACATTCTAGAATTACACATTAATCCTTAAACGTATTTGCATATCAGTCCTTTATCTTTAGCAGTACTTTGACTTCTTTAGAACATGAGCAGTACTTTGACTTCTTATCGAGCAGTACTTTGACTTTCTTCTTGCAGCAGTACTTTGTAGCCCAACAATCCTCCCCTAACTTGAATTCCACTTGCTTGATTTCAAGTTCCTTTGTATTTCTTCAACTTCAACATCTTTATCTTCAAGGAAAGACTGTATCATTAACTTCTGTCTCATGTTTGTTTTGTCATCATCAAAGTAATCATTAACTGCAATCTTTATCAGCAACAGATCTTTTCAGCAACTCAGCATCATATTGGCAATAGGTACATCAGATCTTAAAAGTTTCATACTATTCTCATCACTTCCAGGTGTGTTAACTCCTGTGAGAGGTGAATCATTGAAAACTTAATGGATTTTGATGTCTCTTTACCAAAGCCATTAACTCTGGAGTAGCCAATGTTTAGGTTTAAGAACCATGGTACATTGATAATCATATGATTTTTAGCAAATCATCAGCTATCAACGGATTTGAGTAGTCTTTACCAATAGCCGTTTGCTTTTGGACTAGCTAGTTCTTTTAGTACAATCACTACCATGGTGAACTAATTACCATATAATGGTTTTCCACAGCCTTTACCACAAAGCCATTATCTTGTGGGCTAGCCAACTCTTCACTAACATAGATATGGTGAGTTGAAAACCATACAATTTTTAGTAAATTGCCAACTAAAAATGGATTTGATAATCACATCAGAGCCGTACCCTCATGATGAGTCAAACTCTTTCTTGTTTACTTAAACATGGTGAGTTGAATACCATTTGTTGCTTTTTAAATCTTTGTGCTTCAAAATGTTTTTGCACTTTTCAAAAATCACTGATTTTATAAAAACTTTACTGGTTTCATGCTGCAAGCAGTACTTTGAGAAAGTACTGTTTGTCAAGCAGTACTTTTAAATAAAGTACTTATTTTTCAAAAGATTTATATTATAAGTATCATACCAGTTGTTATGCATCAATCTTCAGCTAGCATTGTCCACTTGATGAACAATCCAATCACCATCAATGCAGTTTCACTTTCTTCTTCCACTTCCATGCCATAATCTAGCATTTAGATCATCAGATCCCTAGTAAGTGGATATCTTTGCTTTGCTAGCATGTGGATCATTGTTCCATCTTCAAGCTCCAAAACATGTATTCCTACTGATTCAAAGAACCTCCATCTGTTAATTTCCCAATCCTCTTGATTTTCCCAGAGAGCACTATCACTTGTCTCTTCTGTTTCCCAGATGGTTGTGAGATCTCCTACCAGAACCAAACCCACTCCTTGTGGTGGAATATGTTCAAAGTAAGTCTGCACTTGTAGATATAGCTGAAGCATATCCTCTCTGTCTATCAGATGCAGTATATCCCATAATGAATTGAACACTCTAAAACTTCCATCTTGTCTATGAAATATCAAGTAATCCCCTTCTTGTGATTCTACAACTGAGAATGTAGAAATCTTGGACTTCTTGTCTGTAACATCTTCTGATTTTGGATGCTCAAAGTCAACAACTCTCAAATAATTTCTTAGCTCATCAGCTGTGTCTACTCTTAATTCAATAGAATCCTTAAGCTTCTTTGATGACTTTTCATCAGTTGTTGTTCTTTTCCTCTTTGAGCTCCTTGTAACAACTCTTTCCTTTCTGCTATCTTCAAGCTTCTTATCTTCAAAAGAAATAATGCTTGCAAGATCTTTTTCTACAGCTTCCCTGACAGCATCATACAAATCCTTCATCTCTGTATGTGTCAATTTCACCAAACCTGTATATCCTCTTCCTTTGAGATAAGCCATCATAGAATTTCTTTCTTGAGCTTTACTTTGTGGCCTTCTAGGTTTGATAACTTTCCTTGACTCTTCAGCATCTAATTTAGCCTGTAATTTCCTTGCAGCTTCCTCATTTTTAGAATCCTGAATAGCTCTTAGTTCTTTCAAGGTAAGCTTCTTCTTCTTAGTTTCTACCATGATCCCTTTACCTTTGTCTTTTGGATCTAATTCCTCTGTAGGTTGAGAAGAAGTATGAGGTTGTTGTTTAACATCAACAATACTTATGCCTCTTGGTCTAGACATATTCAACATGATGTCAGCAATGGTCTCATCATCACTTTCAGTATGTTTTCGAACTTCTTCTTCCTGTTGAACTGGATTGGAAGGGCCAACTTCCTCTTGAACTTGATTTGAAGGACCAACATCTTCATCAAAATCCAAAGTCCTTGGTGTAATAGTTCCTTGATGAGCAGTACCTTGAAGAGCAGTACCTTGAAGAGCAGTACTTTCAACATCAGTACCTTCCAAATCCACTTCCTCAGTATCACCACATTTTACTTCAACAGTAGCATCTTCAATGTTTATCTGCTCTGTTTCATCACTTTTCCTCTCAACAGTATCTTCATGAGGAATATCTTCAAGTGGTGTATCATAATGAAGCCCAGTATCTTCATTGAACTCAGTATCTTCATTATTGAACTCAGTATCTTCATTATTGAACTCAGTATCTTCATTCAAATTCTCTAAATTCCTCCCCAATTGGAATGAAGATTCCTTGTTGATCTGGCTTTTCTTTGACTTAGACCTCTTTGAGTGTTGACCAGTCTTCTTCTGTGACTTGACCCACAACCTGTGGTGCTTTACTAATGGCCAAACAAACCTCTTTAATCGTCTGAACTTTCTTGTCAAATCCAATATCTGATCAGCTTGATCATCAGTAACCTTCTTGAGCCTCCTTAATTCCCTTGAAAGTTCATAGTTGGTCAAGACATCTTCAACCACATCCTCATCTTCCTCAGATGATTGATGTCTATCTGTGGAAGCAGAAGCATTGGGAGTTGGTGATGGAGTCACATCTGGAGGTGAATTCTCCTGAGCAGCACTTTGTGAAGACGAAACAGTATGATGAGAAGCAGTATGTTGAGAAGCACTATCTTCTCTTGAAGCTGGTTGCTCTCTAATTGCTGATGCAGAGGATTCCTCTTGCTCTTGTTTAGGCTCTTGCTCTGCATCCCTAACTGCTTGTGCAACTTCCAATATATGAGCTGTCAAAGGTGTATTTCTCCCAGAGAACTTGATACTTTTCTTAGCAATGAATGTAAACACCTTTGGTGGAAGTGTGACTGTAGGTAGAAAACTTTGTGGTTTAGAAATCCCCTCAAGTTGTTTGTTTAATAATACCTGAATAAACCTTGGGTACATCAAGAATGGTGAACCATTGGTGATGTGTGAGAGCATTCCATCAAAAATCATCCTTGAAAAGTTGAAAGGGCGATTTGTAGCTAAACCCACCAAAGCAGAAGCAATGTTCTGACCAAACTGCTCCCATGAAGTACTCTTAGGACTCAAGCAGTGAAGTAGAACATGTATGAGATATTTCCAATGAGGACTAAATAATGGCTTCTGAAAAGTAAGTATGGTGAGATCACCTTCATACCCAATATCCCTGAGTATATCCCAAATCTCTTGTCTTGCAAAACGAATAGCACTCCCTGCATCATTAAACTGTAAATCTTCCCTAATTGAAGATTCAGTAATCCTAATTGCTCGACCAGCAACCTTAGCACGAATAAAAGGAACACCATCTTGTTCATCAGACTTCGCAGTAGACCAAAACTGTTGAATCCATGGTCCAATTACATCAGGGTTTACCAAAATAGCATAATTGATTGATGACCCAGTCAAGAAATCAATTATCGCATGAAAATCAACATTCTTTGCTGTTTTATCCAAGTTCGCGACCATGTTATGCTTAGAACAGAAATCACGATTAGCCATTGAGTGTGAAGAGTGTTAAAACGAAGGTAATTAGCGATTAGAATCGTAGATACCGAATGAATAAATGGATGGATAAGAATAAAGTGAAGAGTGAAAATCGGTATAATGGGATAGGATAAATATGGGTAAGATTTAAAAAATCAAAGCCTAATTAATAGTGTTACCGTTGTATTTGGCTTTTTACCCCTTCCCGAATGAATTAATTAACCGTAGCCCCACATTTTTGACCGTTGGAACAGTACTTCCACGTAAGCAGTACGTCCACCTAACCAGTACTCTTCAAAGCAGTACGTTGAAGCAGTACTTTGCAGAACCAGTACTTTGTATAGAAAACCAGTACTTTCCATCTTCTTATCCACAACCTTCTAACTAATAACTATGTTGCCTCCCCTCAAATACAACATAGGTACTAAAACTAAAAATCCAATACTTTCATTAAGAACTGAAAGAAAGTATACTAACTAATACTAAAGCCTCCCCTCAAATGTAGCCTAGTAGTTAATCATCCCAATGCTCACAACTAATTGGTTGAATCTTGAAACATCAAATCCCTTAGTGAGTAGATCAGCTACATTGTCTTCTGTGTGAACCTTGACCACATTTATAAGCCTGTGCTCATAACAATCTCGAATGAAGTGATGCCTAATCTGAATATGCTTGGTCTTGGAGTGATAAACTGGATTCTTCACTATACAGATGGTACTCTCATTATCAATGTTGATAGGAGTATTTTTGAAGTTTTATCCATAATCCAAGAGTTGATTTTGCATCCACAAAACTTGTCCACAACAGCTTGCAGCAGCAACATATTCTGCTTTAGTAGAGGAGGTTGCTGCAATTGTTTGCTTCTTACATTGCCATGAGACTAATCTTCTTCCAAGATATTGACATCCACCAGAGGTTGATCTTCTATCATAATTATCTCCTGCATAATCACTATCAGAAAAAGCTTCCAAATGAAAACGTGACTCCTTAGGATACCATAATCCTAACTTTGGTTGATGCTTGAGATATCGAAAAATCCTCTTGACTGCATACATATGTGAAACCTTGGGGGTAACCTGATATCTTGCACACAAGCAGACAGCAAACATGATGTCAGGTCTTGATGCAGTTAAGTACATAAGACAACCAATCATAGATCTGTAAAGCTTCACATCCACAGCTTGTCCATCTTCATCCTTGCCTAATGGTTTATTGTTGTCAATGGGTGTGGTGGCAGGCTTGACAGTTGGAAGGTCAAATCTTTTAAGTATGTCTTCAACATACTTTTCTTGATTAATGAAGATTCCATCTCTTGTTTGTCTAACTTGAAGCCCCAAAAAGAAAGTTAATTCTCCCATAGAACTCATTTGAAACTCCCGTTGCATAAGTTCTTCAAATTCTTTCACCATAGACTTCTTCGTGGCTCCAAAGATAATATCATCCACATAGACTTGGACTAACATAATATCCTTCTTATCTCTTTTGATAAACAAAGTCTTATCAATTGCTCCTCTCCTGTAACCATGTTGTAATAGAAAAGTAGAGAGTCTCTCATACCAAGCTCTGGGAGCTTGATGAAGGCCATACAGTGCCTTGATCACCTTGTAGACTTTGTTTGGATGTGCAGGATCTTCAAAACCAGGAGGTTGTTTAACATAAACTTCCTCAGAAATTGTGCCATAAAGAAAGGCACTTTTCACATCCATTTGGTAGACAGGAAATCCCATGTATGATGCAAAGGTAAGAAATAACCTTATTGCCTCTATTCTTACAACAGGAGCAAACACTTCATCATAGTCCACTCCTTCTTCTTGGCGATATCCTTGTGCAACCAATCTAGCTTTATTCTTGATAACATTCCCTCTTTCATCTCTTTTGATTCTGAAAACCCATCTTGTACCAATGACTCTCTTGCCATCTGGTAGATCACATAATACCCAGACCTCTTGAAGCTTGAATTGTAGAAGCTCCTCTTGCATAGCTTCAACCCAACTTTCATCAGTTAAAGCTTGAGCTACCTTCTTGGGTTCAGTTTGAGATAGAAAACAAGCAAACAGGCATGTTTGTTGATCCTTGTGATTCATCCTGTTTTGTTTGTAAACAAAGCTAAGTAAAGCAGTATGTTGCTTAGAGAGACCTTTAACTTTGTTTCTTGTAACCACTCCTGAAGAGGGTGATCCAATAATACCTTCATGATTGAGCTCATCATCAATTTCTTCTAACCCAGGAATGTTAGCATTATCCAAATCATCATCATCAACATTGGAATCATCATCATTGCTCCAATTTGATGGTTCTAACACACCAGAAGTACTGTCAAAAGGATCATCAGTACTTTGATCAAAAGTACTGTGAGCAGTATCTTTGAATTTACCCTGTTTCTTTGCAGCATCATAAGCCCTCCTTTGTTCATCTTCATAGGATTTTGCTATAGTTTCTTGAAAAAGCATCCTATTAAGTTCATCTTGTATGGCTTGATCTTCATCAGATACTGTGATGGTTGGTTGAGCAGTACTTTGTTCCTTATTAGTAACTTCAGGTTCTTTATCAGGAACATCTTCTGGTCTAACATTGACTCCATGAACAATGTACTGTGAATCATCTTCTTTGTGATTAACTTGATTTTCTTCTCTAACAGGCACATAATTCATAGATGGAGTGAACTTGAGATCAAGATCAAACATCCAATCAGGACCTTTTCCTTTCTGAGGTTCTTTATCTTCCAAAAATTCAACATGAAGACAATCTTGAACCCTTTTGGTACTCCTGTTATATACTCTAAAACCTTTGCTATTTTTGCAATAACCTAATAAATATCCTTCATCTGACTTACCATCAAATTTTCCCAAAGAATCAATGGTATTTAGAATAGTCAGAGGATAGCCAAAAGGTTTTAGAAAACGAATGTTTGGTTTCTTTCCCATGAGCAGCTCATATGGTGTCTTCATCTGAGGTTTAGTAACTGATACTCTATTTAAAACATAGCAAGCAGTACTTATAGCTTCAGCCCAAAAGAGAATAGGTAATTGTGAATCTGCAAGCATTGTTTTAGCTGCTTCTATCAAAGTCCTGTTCTTTCTTTCTGCAACACCATTCTGCTGTGGAGTTCTAGCAATGCTAAACTCTCTCTTGATCCCTTTCTTGGCACGGAATTCATCCATATGCTTGTTCTTGAATTCTGTCCCATTATCACATCTAATACCTCTTACTTTGAGTCTCAATTGATTTTCAAGGGCTACTATCAGGTCATGGATAGCATCAAAGGTTTCATCTTTGAATCCCAAGAAAAAGACCCAACTAAATCTGCTACAATCATCTGTCACAACCAAGCAGTACTTCTTCTTGTTTATACTCTCTACTGAAACAGGTCCAAACAGATCCATGTGTAGCAACTCTAAAGGTTCTCTAATAACTCTATCCTCAAGCTTCTTACATGAAGCTTTATGTTGTTTACCCTTCTTGCAAGCCAAACATGAATGATCAGTCTTGAATGTTTTGGAAGGTAAACCTCTAACTAAATTCCCTTTGACCAGTTTCTTGATGTTCTTGAAATTTACATGACCTAGTCTTCTATGCCATAGATGTGCTTCTTCCAATGATGCCTTGGCTACTAAACATGTTGCTCTTCCAACAGAATTGAGACTCTTTAAGTCTAAACTGTACACATCATTGGTTCTTGGTACTTTCAATGTTACCAAGTGATCATCAACAAACTTAAACTCAGGAGAGAGAATAAGACATTCTGTATCAGTGAATAGAATTGGGTACTTCTTGTCACAAATCTAAGATACTGACAAAAGATTGAACTTGAGCTCCTTTACATATCTAACATTCTCAAAATCAATACATCCAGCCTTGATGGTTCCTTTGCCAGTGATTCTCCCTCCATCAGGATCATTTCCAAATGCAACTCTTCCTCCATAATATGCCTTAAAATCTGACAGGATCTCCTTGTCCCCTGTCATGCTGCCAGAGCAACCACTATCAACAATAATATGATCTTTAAGCTCCTCCTCTGGGTTGCCCTGCACAGTAAAAGAAAAGGGTTAGTTTCTTTTAGGAACCCAAGCCATTACTGACTTGTGTTCCCCTTGTGGAGTGACATACTTGAATTCCTTCAGTATGTAATCTCCACTGGTTTTAAAGGCATGGTCAATGATTATTTGCTTTGGTCCCATGTCCTGTGTTGTATTATCAACAACACTCCCTGTTTCACCCTTATCTGATGAAAGTACTGCTTGTTCCCCATTAGTACTTTCTTTCTTAACCCAATTTCATTTGACTTTAGGTTTCTCTGACCTAGGTACTCTGCTTGAGGTGTAAAACCTTTTAGATTTATATGAAGTGAATCTCTTAGGTCTTATATGTGAAAAAGTGTTAGTAGTACCATGATTGGGTGAAAACTTAGCTGTACTTTTAGAGGGTACTGCTTGAGAAACCTTAGACTTATCAGTACTTGAGGGTACTGATGGTTTTGAAAAAGGTCTTTTTTGGTGAGGGTACCTATAGTCTTTAGAGAAATTACTATGGTTAACCCTATTTGAGTGATTCCAAACTGGTCTAGTCTCCCTTGGCTTATTGTTGGCAGGTCTATTCTTTGGGAACTGACTTAAATATTCTGAGTGAAAGTCACAGTGCTTAATCAAATGATCAGGACTATAGCATACATAACATAATTTTCGCCCCATATTCCCAAATCCTCTTCTATGATTAAAAGGTTTCCTATAGTTAGCAGTATTTTGAAAAGTTTCTCTTGGATGTACTGCTGAATATCTATCAGTACTTTGAAAAGATTTTGGAGGTACTACTTGTTTTTGAAAGGCTGTAGGAAACTTTTGATCATTACCCCTTTGAAAATCATCCTTGGGTTTCTCAGAACTAGATTGACCAGTAAGCTTCTTCCTAAACTCTAGGTTGTCTACACCATAACGAGAAACATCTGTCCTAGGTGGTTGAAGCCTACCTGTGGGTGGAGGAACTGAGTGGTACTCCTTATCTTTCTTAAACTCAGGAGGTGATTCACTAATTGGTTCCTCATTCCTAGATGTGTTTTCTTCTGAGCTAGTAAGTTCATCATCACTAGGTGAGATCTCTTCCTTATCAATAGGTGGGGTCTCATCTGAACTACTATCCTCACCATAACCTAGTCCAGCTCTACTATTTATTCTTCTTTGTTTTTCAACAAATTGAACATGTGATAGACCAGCCTGTTTAATACTACCAAGTTTTTCTAACAAAGCATCTCTTTCTTTAGTAATCTTTTCTAATTCAGACACCTTACATCCTAACTTCCATTCACTTAATTTTAATTGATAATCTTGTTGCTCATATTTTTCTCCCCAAGCCATTTCATTATTTTCATGTGTTAATATTTTGGCTTCCATTGACTCTAAAGTTAATTGATAACCAGCTACCTCAGACCTAGCTGTTCTACAATTATCTCTTTCAGTCACATATTCTTTAAGCAACTTTTGATACACATCATTACACTTAGAGCATACCTCAGAGACATTGGATGAACTTGGTGAAGTAGCTACCATAGCAATCTGAACAGGTTCATCTTCATCCTCCATGCTCCAGTCAAAGCTTCCAAGACCATCTCTTGATTCCAAAGCAGCATATCCTGGTTCCTCATCAAAAGCTGTGCTCCAATCAAAGTCTTCCATTGCAACCATAGAATAGGTTACAGGTTCATCATCAAATTCACTGCTCCAGTCAATCTCAGCTAGATTTTCTTGAGCCACCAAAGCTTTTGGTTGTGATTCAGTAATAGGAACCTCTTTTCTTTCAACCTTGGGTTGTTCAATCATTCTGTTTGCTTGATATTTTGCAAACTTGCATTCCCTTGCAAAGTGTCCAAGCTTTTGACAATTGAAACATTCAATCTTGGATTTGTCAAAAGTGATACCCTGTTTGGCTTTAAAATCAATTCCCCTTCCTGTCTTGTTCATGAACTTCTTGATCCTTGCAGTGATCATGGCAACTTGCCATCTTATGTCAATCTCCTCTAAAGCATCTTCTTCAATCTGCAACAAGTCTTCTTGATAGGTAACAGGTAGAGTGGCTTGTTGAGCAAAGAAGGAACATACAACATCATCAGAGTTGGTGTTGTTTGTTGGTGATGGGTTGGGGGTAGTAGTGGTTGTGCAAACATGCTGTGTATCACCAACAGTACTTTGAGAAGGATAAGCAGTACTTTTAGTAGAAGTACTGCTTCTGTTTTCAGAAGACACAAAAGCTATGTTGTGAGATTTCTGAGAACTGTGACCATTCATCTCTTGCTCGTACACCTTCAAATTGTTGTAGAGATCATCAAAGTCCATAGACTCCAATCCAGGTTGTCCTCTAATCATGGTAGCAACCACATGCCAGACAGATGGCAAACTCCTTAAGAACTTCAAATTTGCATCTTCAACGGTTACCTCTGCTCCATACAACTCTAGCATACTAAGTAAATTTTGGAATCTGTCATAGGCAGCATCAAGACCTTCTCTTTCACCAACAGTGAAAGTTTCAAACTGCTGCTTCAATAAGTTTCTATGCATCTTCTTTGAAGCATCATTACCTCCAAATCTTGTCTTGATCGCAGCCCATAATTGCTTTGCATCCTTAGCATCATGGAACTTTAGTAGGTGACCATCAGGAATAGCAGACAACAGTATGTTGAGAGCCTTATCTTGATTTCTCTTTGTAGCTGCTGGCAAGGTTGGTTGAGGTGGTTTAGGTTGTCCTTCAACTGCTACAGGTTCATCAAGAACAACATTACCATTGACAATCACATCCCATAGAGCATGGTCTGTAATAGCAAGGTACTGCCGCATCTTCATGCTCCAGAGATCATATTCTCCCTTCTTGATGATAGGAATTCTGAGTGAGGTGATGGATGGGATTGGTGCAACTTCAGTCGTCATCGTTTAGGGTTTGTGGTTAAATCGGTTTTAAGGGTTTCTTCTTAATCAGAGTCTCCACACAAGCTCTGATACCACTTGTTGGATCGATATACTCTGACCAAACTAACTTGTAGCTTGTCTAAGGGTTTAACAACCTTGGATAAATCCAAAACTGTTAATGGTGAAACACTGATATACTTTGCTAAGTATGCGGAATCTACTTCAACAAAGCTAAGAAGAATTAATAAACAACTTTGATTATATTAAACCTTGAACCTGCTTACTTTACACAGATTCACTAACAAACTCTAAACACTAATACTCTAATAATCGACTAATACTTTTCTCTAAAATCTCGTATCTCTAATCTCTAATCGTATCTCTAATACCAACCTAGGGATCCTTTTATAGGCACAAGGAAAACCCTAGTCGGTTTACAATACTTGAACGACAAGTAATTCTAATTATAATCTAATAATAACTCTAAGAACATTCTAGAATTACACATTAATTCTTAAACGTATTTGCATATCAGTCCTTTATCTTTAGCAGTACTTTGACTTCTTTAGAACATGAGCAGTACTTTGACTTCTTATCGAGCAGTACTTTGACTTTCTTCTTGCAGCAGTACTTTGTAGCCCAACATATATGGACTCCCCAAGTTGTAGTAATACTAATTTGGCTACTCCAGATATGAATCCTAATGGTGACTTTGAGTCACAGCATACTGAGACTGAAGAGGAAACACGTGTGTTATTTGAATTATTATTACAAAATTGTAGTATTGAAATTGAAAAGGTCAAAAAGATCAATAGCGATGTTAAGGCCGCTAATGAAAAATTGACCACTGAGCTTGAGAGATACAAGGTGAATGAAAAAGCTTTTGAATTTCACCACAAACGACTGTCAGAACTTGAAACTGGTTACAGTGATTCTGTTTCAAGGGAGAAACATTTGCAAATCAAATACGACACTCTTGATGTTAAATTGAACATGCAAATTAAATCCTTAAAAGCAGAAATTTCTGAACTAACCAACCAACTTTCTAAACAAAAATCAACTTGTTCTGATCTTGAAAAAGAAAAGAAAGAGTTGCATAAAAAGTTTTCAAAACGAGAAGATGAACTTCTTGATGAAATTCTTGATAAACTGGCAACAATTAAAAAGTTGGAAGAATTGCTTGTAAAAACAGGTCATTCTGCACAAACAGTCAATTTGATAATTAACGATCCAAACCCGATTTTACATACAAGAAAGAAAATGGCTATCGATTGTGAAAACCCTTGTTATCTTAAGAAAGCTCAGAAAGAACAGAATGTCTTGTATAATGGTAATGTGCTAAATGACAATCATGACCCTCCCGATGTTTGGGATACTTATGAAACGATTGAGCTATCCAAAGAGACGCGTGTCAAAATGAGCCAGAAGAACCCAGAAATAAAACCAATTGATTACAACGAACTTAACAAACTTTCTGGAGTTCATCTTGTTAAAAAAGAGTCACCAATGTTTTTCAAAAAACCAGTGGCTGTCTCAAAAAGAAAAGTTGTTTCAAAACACCTTTCTAACATCGAACAAATGTACACTAACAACACTTGTCACACAAGTGAAGCTAGAATACTTTTGGCCGATCTTAAAAGGAGAGTTGAAATGCTTCAAACTGTTGTGGAAACCAAAACTGATGCTAAAATAAACGATTGGTTTTCAAGTTTTCAAACTGAACAGAAAAAGATGTTCGAAACAGAGATTACTCCCATTGTATCTGCCATACATGCAAGAGCAATTCATGTTGAGAACGCAATTATAAAAGAAGTAGTCGAATTTGTCAAGGACCACAAATCCTTGGTAAAGGAAGCTAATGAAAACATTGAACGAATCAAAGTTTTGGAAAAACAAAATGACGCACTCTCTAAAGAAGCTCTCTCGACTGATATTATGTCCATTATTTACCAAATATATTCTGTTGAAGATGATGAAAGACTTCGAACTGAGACTTCCCAAATTGTTTCAAAATATGAAAATGCTTTTGCTAAGATTGAAAAGGAAAACATCACATATTTTAAACAACTTGATCGGAAAAAAGAAGAATGCAAGTATGACAAATTATCGTATGAACGTTCTTACAAAGAAATGCAAAAACAAATTGATCTTTTGAAGTCTCAGCTTGAATGTCAAAAAGGGAAGGGTGAAGAAATTAATGCAAAACCAAAAATGTCAATTTCACAATGTGCTCCTTCACCCTTGCCCAAAGAAAAAGGAAAAGAGAAAGTAGTTGTCGAAACACCAAATGTGATAGCACCTGGACTTTATAGGATTAGTACCACTATTGCATCTACCTCTACATCTAAAACATATAGGGCGATAGACAAAAGTGTTAAGGAAAATCCAAAAGAGACTAGGAAAGCTAACACTGATTCAAAGGACAACAAGATAAATCCTAATGAGTATGCCTTACCTTCTACAGGAGTAGAAAGTACCTCTAAGAGCAGCAGACCAAAGCCTAGGAGCAATACAAGGAATAGAGTCGCGCCTGCTTCTAAGAGTGAAACCAAGAATAAAACGAAAGAAGTAGAAGAACACCCTAGGATTTTATCGCTTTCCAAGAAGAAACATTTTTCATCTGAATGTAATGTTAAAGACAATATTTCTAGTGCATGTAATGAACCATTTTGTTTAATGAACAAGAAATCTTTGTCTAAAAATGTGTGTGATGATATTGTTTCTAATGTTGTGAATGAAAATGATAAGCCTGCTGAGAAAGATGTTCCTTCAGGAACTACTGCTAAGACTAGATACATTCAAAGACTTATTGCAAAGTCTAGGAAAACAACTAGTAGTCGGCTGCCTAGGAACTATCTTAAGATGTGCGTATGGATTCCAACGGGTAGAGAATTCAGTATAGAAAATGGTAGAATAAAAATGGCTAAGGAAGAACCAGTAAAAACCGTCTATGATTGTATTTCGCCTATTATCCCTAACCCCATGGAACCAAATGATAAACGGTTTCCAAATGCACAATCATCTGTTATTGGCAGGTTATCGAAATATGTCTTTGGATCATCGACTCGGGTTGCTCCAAGCACATGACCGGGAATCTGAAGCTGCTGATCAACTTTGTATGGAAGTTCATGGGAACAGTTCGGTTTGGAAATGATCATGTAGCAGCTATTCTGGGTTATAGAGATCTACAGTTCGGGAATTTTTTAATCACTCGAGTTTACTATGTCGAAGGATTGGGACACAATCTGTTTTCAGTCGGACAGTTTTGTGATGCAGATTTAGAGGTTGCATTTAGAAGGAATACATGTTTCGTTAGGAATTTGATTGGAGATGATCTCTTAACCGGAAATCGTGGAACCAATCTCTATGCTATCGATATTAATCAAATGGCCTCTTCATCACCAATTTGTCTTATGACAAGAGCATACGAAACTAAGTCCTGGTTATGGCATAGACGCCTTTCCCATCTCAACTTTGACACGATAACAAAGCTTGCCAAAGACAACATCGTAACCGGTCTCCCTAAATTCAAATACACCAAAGAACACTTATGTCCATCCTGTGAGCAAGGCAAAAGCAAACGGGCAACTTACAAACCTAAAACCGTACCCAGTTCGGTTGATAAGTTACATTTGTTGCACATGGACTTATGTGGCCCAATGAGAGTCGAAAGTATCAATGGGAAAAAGTATATTCTTGTGATTTTCGATGATTATTCAAGATATACATGGGTAAAGTTTTTGAGGTCAAAAGACGAAGCACCTGGAATCATCATCACCTTTCTGAAGCGAATTCAAGTTCTACTTCAAGCTTCAGTTAGGATTGTAAGAACTGACAATGGCACGGAATTCACCAATCAGGAGTTAAGAACATATTTTGAAGAAACTGGAATCACTCACCAGACATCAGTTGTTAGAACTCCACAGCAGAATGGGGTAGTGGAACGAAGCACTACAACAAAATGAACCTAATGCAACATTTTACATGCAACACTTGTAAAATATGTTGCCTTTTTGATAACATTGGTGATAAAGCAACATTTTTAAAATAAGTGTTGCATATTAGGATCTAAACCAACACATTTTTTAAAGTGTTGCAAATTTTTAGTATAATGCATGCAACACATTAGGAAAGTGTTTTAATTGCTACTCGTAATTCTTAAAGACAACACTAATAATAAAATGTTGCATTTTGTTAAAGTGTAAGAACAACACATAGATTGTTGTATCACATCGTATCGGAACACTTTAGAAAATGTAGAACTTGTTGAAGCGTAATCACAACATGGTATCTTTATCACATCGTATGCTTGAAGTCACTACTACACAAACTATTTTTTGGTACGACATTTTGGTACGGTTATAACAAAAACCGTATCAAAATCCAAAAAAAAACATTATTTGGTACGGTTTATAAAAAAACCGTACCAATAAATCGTGGATTTTATTTTTTGGTACGGTTATTTATAAAACCGTACCAAAACAATTTTATTTGCTACGGTTTATTTTGAAACCGTACCAAAATTAATTTATTACTAACTACTCAACCAAAATAAAAATAAATAAATAAATAAATAAATAAATAAATAAAATAAATAAAAACTACTGAACCAAAATATTAGAGGGCGGTTCTTTAAAATGAAACGAAAAAACTTGGATGTTTTTAGGCGCGTTATTTCCCTCCTCATTATTCATTTCTTTAACAAAACCCAAACTTTTCCCCCCTTTCACTTCCACAAACCCTAACCCTCTAACCATCACCGCCGCTTACCACCACTTAGCCACTGTCGCACCCCATTGCCGTCACAGGCCACCTTCGTCACACAACCAAGCCAACAACAGACTAAGCTAATTCGAGGTACCAAATTGCTACAATTGATGTTGTTGTTCAGTTAACCTGTTTAATATATCTCATTAATGTTGTTGTTAGGTTTGATTCTGAAATAAGTTGTGTTTAATTATATGTTTTTTTGTATTGTTAGGTAATAAAGTCTTGATTATTGAATAAAATTGTTGAATCTAACTATTGTTGTGTTTAATTATATGTTTTTTTTGTATTGTTAGGTAATAAAATATTGATTATTGAATAAAAGTCTTGATTCTGTGATTGTTATTGGTGGTGGCGTTGCTAGCATAGCTGCTGCAAGAGCTCTCTATGATGCTTCAATTCGGGTACTTATATAATAAAAATTAGTTGGTATAAATCTTTTGTCAAAATAGCGCTGTAACTACGATATTTATTAATCTCACTTACATTTTCAGGTTATTTTACTTGAGTCTAGGGAAAGAATTGGTGGTCGAGTTTGTACAGATTACTCATTTGGTTTTCCTGTAGACCTTGGGGCATCATGGTGAGGACTGATTTCACAATATCGACTACTATGAGATATGTCGATTTATGATATGGTAGTTGTATATTTATAATGAATTTATTTTTTTGGTAATGTTGCAGGTTGTACGGAGAATCCGTTGGCGCCTCTCATTGGAAGGCTCGGATTGCCTTTATATTTGTACAAGTGGTGATAACTCAGTGTTGTATGACCATGACTTAGAGAGGTATTTTAGTTGTTTTATGTCTTTTAGCTCATGAATGTGGTTTAATGACTTTAATCTTATGGGAGAGTCGCTTACAAAAGTTCACATTAATTGCACTTATGGTGCAATTATTGTATTCGAATGTGGTTTAATATATGTGATAACAAGAAAGTCGCTTACAGAAGTTCACATTAATTGCACCATAAAGCTGTGGAGTTTGGAGGGGCAAATAATGGTTTGGTGAGTATCATAGGTTTTTGTCTAAGTTTGATGCCTTCGTAAATGAGTTACCTTCAATTTATTCCCTTTATAACGAATACTTCATGTTACTCAATGAGTTTCCTTACAAGTTAACCTCATTTTTTTTTTATTATCGAGTACTGTGATTCAAGATTATAAGACTGAACTCAACAATTTAAAGAAATACACTTGTTGTTTATGGCCTAAAACTTATTACCCGTATTTAATTATTTGAGGTAGAAACAAGTCCAGATCAAAATGGATAATTTGTGGTGTGGGTTAGGTCAAAATGGGTAATTTCTGGTGTGGGTAATATGTGCTATGTGTATTATAACATGAAATTATATGTGCTATGTGTAGTGTCAGTCAAGTAATATGATTTAGTTGGTTTTATGTATTTAAGAAGGATAGTCTCAGCCCCTCTCAATCGCAGTGATATGTTCAATTTTCTTTGTTATCCTAAAGAGCAAAGTGAGCAAACTAACCATCAATGTCATCAAGTTAATATTTCTTGTTAAGTTGTGATTCAGCATTTGTTCTAAGATGCAGCATTTTGTTGCATAAGATACATGTGATATAGGAATGATGACCCCACAACAGTAACGGAATAAGTAACTATTAATATGATTGTGATAATAGGTTAAACTTGTACTATATACGGAGTATGAAATGGATAGAATGTTTGTTGCTTTAACATTGATTTGTTTATGGCAGAATGCTGTTTATGAAAGAATGGTGAGTCCATTAGTGGAAGATGTTCTAAAGGGTAAGAGTGGAATGTTAGTTGCCATGGGGTCAAGTGGGTCTGGCAAAACCCATACCGTATTTGGTACTGCAAGAGATCCTGGTATGGTTTCTCTTGCTCTTCGCCAGATATTTTCAGAAAAGGGGAGCAATGGATCAAAATCCTGGTATGGCAAAATCCATACCGTATTTGATAGCCTAGTTGATTGCTGACTATTAGAAGTAGAAAATGTAAATTTGTTACAATTTTTTTGTTATGTTATTGCAGGACTTTCTATCTTTCAATTTTTGAAATATATTCAGAGAGAGGGAAAGGAGAAAGGATTATGGATCTATCACCAGACGGGGGCGATTTATCCATGCAGCAATCAACAATTAAACGCCTCCAAGAGGTTCAGTAACTTTTCATGTTTATTCTATTATCCTTCTTATTAACCTCATAAGTTCCTGCATCGTTCTTTAAGCTATAATCAAAGGATTATGGTTACTGAGACTGTTATAATTTTTCTCCGACAGGTTTCATTCATGATGTTCAGCAGGCTGAATCTTTTATTGCCAGTGGAATGTTGAAGGGTTCTACGGCTATGACAAATTCCAATCTTCAGACGAGGTGAGTGCTGAAAGGTTGCTTATGTTAATATTAATTTACTATGGCTGAAATTTTAGGCGTTTTTAATCTCTTTGCAGTTTAATTTTGACGTCATGAGATTTATGATAATGCCATTGTGAAATATGAGAGGGTGTATTTCTAATAGTTGATTTTTATTTCTCATATGTGTGCCAAGATGTAATATTATCTCTAATGTTTGTATTAAATGAGATTATGACCATATTTATATATTCTTTCAGCCGTTCACAGTGCATTATAAATATTCGCTGTGAGATTGATAACTCTGGTGAAGATGCGGCTGCTCAATCCATGCTATGTTGACCATAGTTGATCTTGCTGGTGCTGAAAGAGAAAAGAGGACTGGAAATCAGGTGCGATCTGTTATCAGTTACTGACTATTCCAGTAAACATAATTTCTGTTCTAGCAGTTAACACTTGAGCTTGTTGGATTCTATGCTGGATTCTATCATGCTCAGAGCATAATTATTTTCTATCAATTGCTATTGTCCTTGTTATTGCTATTTTGGTACGTGTTAGTGTTTACTCTCTAAAGTCATGTTGATTACTTACTAGTTTCGGACATATTCCTGACAGGGCACAAGGTTGCTTGAAAGTAATTTCATCAACAATACTTCTATGGAGGGGGAGATACTTGAGGATGATGCAGCTTCTTCAAAGGGTGATGAAGGGAATAAAAATTCGAGTGTGGAAGTAACTGGATTGGCTAGGAATAGTGAGAATCAGAACGACAGGAAGGTGTCTAACTGGGCTAGGAGGGACAGTGTTCACAGAGCATCTAAGATGGTAAAAAGACTGAAGACAACAATCCTTGTTGGCATTGTCAAGAACCCAACGTCAAGCAGTTGCCCAGCTACAGGTACGCCCCAAGAAATCTAGATTACTTTCAAAAAAGTTACTTCAAATCCTACTACAGAAAATAACTGAACATGTCATATGGTATGTTCACAGGGAATCACACCTACTCCGTCAAGATGATAATTGCAGACGTTACCGGAAGCATCATGCTAACCTGCTTCAGCCCGGATGCAGATTCGCTGGTCCTCCAACCAATAACCGACGTGCTCAGCTACCTACTGGATCCAGGAATATGACACGAGGTACTTTTAAATGTTTGGTTTTTAACTTTTTATCGGCCTAATAAACTGTCAACAGTTCCAAAAAAAATTCACGAAAACCACAACTTTTTTGGCAAGACCCTGACAATTTATAAGGGCCTCTCTTACAGAGGGGATCACCAATGATTGCACTTCATTATGGAGGTAAAGATCTGCTCATAATATTGCTTATGTTTAAAACTCAGATGTTTCTCGCTTTAGATTTTCTGTACATGCTGATTTCTGTACATGCTGATTTTCTGACTTACTTTTTTACTGTCTTTGATTTATTACACTTAGTTCATACACAAACACGTGAGTAGAAGAAGGGTTACTTATGTTGCATATCCCATTCCATTTTTTTTTAATTACGTAAAACCAGCATCGACAAACTAATGCCAGCTATTTGATGTTGAAGAGCCCAAATTTAAACATTCCCAAATTAAAGAAAAGATATTGGATGCAAATGAAGCATTTTAAGCGGCTAGATATGATATAGAGTATTGTTATTGGCAAGCACGACAAGATCTTCTTACAATCATGCTACTTCATGAAAAGGTAATCAAATTTCCTATCTTTCATATGATGCGAAAAAGATTAATTGAGCTACTATATTTTGGATGTTAAGTTCAAGACGTTGCTGTAGGTTGTTGATGTTTTAAACCCTATAGCCCGTGATTATAAATCTATTGGAACCTTGAATAAAGATCTAGCAGAGTTACAAGGAGAGCTAACAGAAGCACATAAACAGGTTAGGAATTTTCATTATGTTCATTAATAGACAATATTATAGTAAAGTATTGATGAACTCAAATAAGTACATTTTATTACTATCATTTATCCTATTAATTTGACTTGTTTTACTATATTATGTATGAGGATTGATACTTAATCGTTTACTTTTGTAATTCTCAGGTAAAAACAAGCATTTGGTGAAACTTAGCGATTATGGACTAATAATGGAGCAAAACGTGCATAAAGTGAAAGTCTACTGACATGGACAAGATCAAGTCAATTCTGCTCCAGATGCGCCGCATCTCACTCTCGACATGCGCCGCATCTCTATCAAGATATCACCAGATACGATCCAAGATACAAGAGGACATGCGCCGCATCTAATAAAGGGTTACGCCGCATCTTCTGGCGGTGTACGAATATTCCTGAATATTATAATCTTGGACCCCACGCGAAGTTAAGTACATGCGCCGCATCTACTTAAGTAGATGCGCCGCATCTTCCCTCAGACAGAAACTATAAATACCCCGTAGACCAGACGAATTAAAGGGTTCGAAACCCCCAAAAACCGAAGTTCGGACAGCAGAACAGGAGGACGAATTCAGTCAAGAGGCAGCACAAGACACACCCAAATCGAAGATACAAGAGCTGTAAGAAGGTGCTGCATGTATTTAATTCATTAAGTAGTTTTGTTTTATTGTGTTAGCAAACTTTAATTCATCAGGATTGGTGGCTTGTGTAATGTGACAACGAAAGATTGCACTCCCTTTAATACTTGCTTTCCCATCAATTAAAGTTTATATGTTGATGTCTTTGGTTACTACTTATTAGTGCATTGATAACCTCTGTGTTTATTAGTGGCTTGCGGGCATCCGACTGCGGGACAAGATGTGGCTCCCACGGTTGTTTCTAAATTGATCACGTAGGAATAACTTTTAGACATAAGTAATCATTAAGGGTTTACTCGCCGATGAGAATAGGACCAACGAGAAAGGGTTAATTACATACACTTCATATAAAGCTATCAATAAAACAAGTGACAATCTACTTAATCATAAGGACAGCCCTCTTATTGTCTCGAGTATCTATCTGTGTACGTGTGTGCTACTTGCTGATTCGTGCCTATTTGTTTATTTTATTATTTAATTGCAAACAAAACCGTGCCAGTCTCTCAGGCTGAAACCCCCTTGCGTTAGGATATTAAAATACTGATTAGAATAACTAAGATAATACGTTCCACTCTTAGTGATCGACACTCTACTTACCATTATCTTCATACTGACCGGGTACACTGCTCGTTAAGTGTGTGTGTTATTGATAAGTCGGCTAAATATAAATTTAAAACTTGAGTAGGCATTAAAACTGCCAAAACTTTACTCCAACGCACGCCCATCAAGTTTTTGGCGCCGCTGCCGGGGAGTGAATTGTTATTATCTGTTAATTTGATTAGTATTTTAATTAGTTTTTTCTTTTTATTAGATTAATTGCATCATTGTACTATTTTGCATATTTGTTGTATTGTGTGTTAATTGTTTTCTTTTTATTTTTGTGTGTTTATTTTTATTTGTGTGTTTAAATTTTTGTTTTTATTTTTCGTACTTTTCTGTTCTGCTATCGTTGTACTGTGCTAAATCGAACGATACGGCGCATCTGATCTCTCAGATACGGCGTATTGCGTTCAATTTTTTTTATACAACGCGTTTAATTAATTCGATACGACGCATCTTTTCCCCAAGATACGGCGTATCTGTTTTTAATAAGAAAATTTTTCTAAGCGATAAAGTAATACGACGCATCTGCTTTTGCAGATACGGCGTATCTGTTTTTAATAAAAAAATTTTCTAAAACATTAACGCCATACGACGCATCTTCTTTTGAAGATACGGCGTATCTATTATTTTAATTAAAAACAGTTTGCGAATTATTAAACAGATACGGCGTATCGATCTCTGTCGATACGGCGCATCTTACTGAATCAAAAATATTTTATTTTCAAACGTAACGAAAATACGGCGCATTAACTTTCGTTAATACGACGCATTTAATTTTAATTAGATAAGTTGATTTTTGATTAATTAATTCGATACGGCGCATTCTTAAATTCTAAAGCGGCGTATCTATTTTCTGAATAAAGTCTGATTAATTTTTAACGATTATAAGATACGGCGTATCCAACTTTTTGGATACGGCGCATCGTCTGCAGATATCAGCAACTCTTATTCTTTTCTAATTTCCGAACGGAAAATATTCTGACTTACCCTTATACCTGGAAGCTTTTACTTTGAAATCTTCTTGTTCTTAATTTTCAGGATCAATGTTCGATATTTTCCCAAACTGGTTCGGAAGACCCCAAAGAAACCTTACTATGGAAGAGTTTGCACTACTAATCGCTCAAGCCAATGAACAAGAATATCATGAGGCAAGGAACTTTATCACCGAATTCAAAGGCAGTCATGAGCTATTACTAAAGGAACAAAACAATTTGATCAATGGTTTGGCAATTGAAGTGCACCAATTGTCAACAGTACTTAACAAGGTTCTTTTGGTAAGGCACGATCTGAAAGGAATTACAACTAGAGGCGGAAAGTCAACCTTTCAAATCGGAGAAACACCGGAGGATGACAGTACAAATAAAATTTCCCCTGATTCTTTACCACCTGAGCAAGAGCAGCCAAATGGGACTGATCCAGAACCTGTAATTAGAAGAGAACCTTCTATTGAACCTAAACGATCAACACCACCCTTCCCACATAGGGTGAGGAAAGAGAAAGAAGATGCCTATCAAAAGAAATTCCTGGAGAATCTCAAGCAGCTGCAGCTAAGCATACCATTTATGGAAGCCCTAGTGCAAATGCCGAAATATGCTAAATATCTGAAAAGCTTGCTTACAAACAAGTCTAAACTCGAAGAAGCTTGCACCATAACAATGGGGAAAAGAAGCTCAGCGGCATTGCTCAACAAACTTCCATCTAAAGAAAAAGATCCAGGGAGTTTCACTATTCCTTGTCAAATTAAAAATTTGCATATTGAAAATGCCTTAGCCGACCTAGGAGCTAGTATAAGTCTTATGCCCTCTTCTATGTATGATAAATTAGGTCTTGGTGAACCAAAACCTACTAGGATGTGCTTAGAACTAGCTGATAGGTCCATACAATACCCATTAGGAATAGCGGAAAATATATTAATAAAAGTTGATAAATTTGAATTACCTATCGACTTTGTTATCCTTGATATGCCTGAAAATTCTAGAACTCCTATAATATTAGGAAGACCATTTTTAGCCACTGCTAGGGCGATGATTGATGTTTTTAATAAAAAAATAACTCTTACCATAGGAAAAGATGAGGTTGAGTTTAACATGGAACAATCTATGAGTAAAGATAATTCCGATGATGATGAATGCTATAACATCGATGTTTCTGATGACACGATTAATCAATTTACTCAGAGATTGTTAAAAAATAATTTGCTTGATTCTTTTCTGCTTAAAAATTTAGAAAACACAATTGCTATAGAAGATCAAGTTGATGAGAATACTATTGATTATAATTTTGCTGCTGATTCTGCTGTATGTAACGCAATGCGGCGCATCGAAAACCTCGATGCGGCGCATCTATCTAATGACAGCAGCGATGTAATTAAAGAACAGGTTTATTCCGCTAGTGCTACTGAAATTGATAATGTTAAACCTGTGCTTAAGGATCTTCCTTCTACTTTAGAATATGCTTATTTAAACGGAAATACTAATTCACCCGTTATTATTGCATCTGACTTAACGCCAAAAGAAAAAGAGTCTCTTTTACAGGTATTATATAAACGAAAAGGAGCATTAGCATGGAGTATGTCTGATATTAAGGGAATTAGCCCGTCATTTTGTACACATAAAATCCTTATGGAAGATGAATTCAAACCAACTATCCAACCTCAAAGGCGTTTGAATCCAAAAGTCCAAGATGTGGTAAAAAATGAAATCGTAAAGTTACTTGACTCCGGACTTATCTACCCAATTTCCGACAGCTCGTGGGTCAGTCCTATCCACGTTGTGCCGAAAAAAGGAGGAATGACGGTAGTACTCAATGACGACAATGAGCTAATCCCTTCAAGAACCGTTACCGGATGGAGAGTTTGCATCGACTACCGCAAACTCAATGATGCTACGCGAAAAGATCACTTCCCTCTTCCATTTATTGATCAAATGTTAGAAAGACTATCAGGATATGATTATTATTGTTTTTTTGGATGGTTTTTCAGGTTTCTTCCAAATACCCATTGCCCCCGAGGATCAAGAGAAGACGACTTTCACCTGCCCTTATGGAACCTTCGCCTATAGGAGAATGCCGTTCGGACTATGCAACGCCCCTGCTACTTTCCAACGTTGTATGACGGCTATCTTCCATGATATGGTAGACGACTTTATGGAAGTCTTCATGGACGACTTCTCGGTGTTCGGTAACTCATTTAATGATTGTCTTTTTAAACTTGATAAAATGCTTGCTAGGTGTGAAGAAACTAACCTTGTTCTTAATTGGGAAAAATGTCACTTTATGGTTAGAGAGGGAATTGTGTTAGGACATAAGATTTCTGGGAAAGGTATAGAAGTCGATAAAGCTAAAATTGATGTAATTGCTAAACTACCTTACCCCACTAACGTAAAAGGCGTTAGAAGTTTTTTAGGGCACGCTGGATTTTATCGTAGATTCATAAAGGATTTTTCGAAAATATCTAGGCCTATGACCCAATTATTGCTAAAGGATGCAAAGTTTGATTTTTCTGATGATTGCAAAAAGGCATTTAATATACTTAAAGAAAAACTAACTTCTGCACCCATTATAATTTCGCCAGATTGGAATCTGCCTTTTGAATTAATGTGTGATGCTAGTGATTATGCTGTTGGAGCCGTACTTGGCCAAAAGATAGATAAGAAATTTAAGCCAATTTATTATGCTAGCAAAACATTGAATAATGCCCAAGAACACTACACCACCACGGAAAAAGAACTTTTAGCAGTAGTTTTTGCATTCGATAAATTTAGATCATATCTTATATTGTCAAAAACTATGGTTTACACTGACCATTCTGCTTTGAAGTATTTGTTCAATAAACAGGATGCCAAGCCAAGGCTTATTAGGTGGGTTTTATTGCTCCAAGGATTCGATATTGAAATTAAAGATAAAAAGGGTGCCGAAAATCTAGCTGCTGACCACTTATCTAGACTTGAAAACCCTGATATGGAGGTGCTTGACGAAAGGGAAATAGCTGATGACTTCCCTGATGAACACCTTATGATGGTAGGAATTAAGAGCAATAATAATGGACCATGGTACGCCGATTTTATAAACTTTATTGTTGCAAATGAAATTCCAAAAGGGCTAACATCCGACGAGAAAAGGAGGTTTATAACTCGCTCTAGCGAGTATATTTGGGATGAACCTTATGCCTTTAAATTATGTCCTGACAATATTATACGAAGATGCGTAGATGGTGATGACATTCCTGCAATATTGGCACATTGCCATTCAGGGCCAACAGGGGGACATCACGGTCCAGTTATCACAAGAAGAAAGATCCTGGATGCGGGATTTTACTGGCCCACTATGTTGGAGGATGCGAAAGATTATATAAAAGGATGTGATGCGTGTCAACGATCTGGAAATATTACATCAAAGAACGAAATGCCGCAAAACTATATCCATGTATGTGAAGTTTTCGACATATGGGGATTAGACTTCATGGGACCGTTTCCTGAATCTAAAGGTAATAAATATATTTTAGTTGCTGTTGATTACGTATCAAAATGGGTCGAAGCGCAAGCGTCTGCAACAAACGACAGCAAGGTAGTACTTAAATTTTTGCAAAATTTGTTCTCTAGATTTGGAATTCCTAAAGCATTAATTAGTGATAGGGGAACGCACTTTTGTAATCACCATCTGGGAAAAGCCTTGCAAAAATATGGAGTATATCATAGGGTTTCCACCGCATACCATCCTCAATCAAATGGTCAAACTGAAGTAACCAATAGAGCTATAAAACGAATTCTTGAAAAAACGACTGGGTATAATCCTAAAGGGTGGTCTGACAAGTTAAATGATGCTTTATGGGCATTCCGTACAGCCTATAAGACACCAACGGGATGCACTCCATTTCGTCTTGTATACGGAAAAGCATGCCACCTACCGGTCGAAATTGAACAAAGTGCATATTGGGCTTTGACAAATTGTAATATGGATATGGAAGCTGCAACGAAGGACCGTTTCATGGAACTTAATGAACTCTATGAACTAAGAGATGAGGCCTACAAAAATACTAAGATCTACAAAGAAAGAACTAAAAGATGGCATGACTCGAGGTTACGTGGGGATAAAACGTTTGCTATTGGAGAGAAAGTGCTACTATTTAATTCCAGATTAAAGATGTATCCTGGTAAACTTAAATCAAGATGGACGGGACCTTTCGTTGTCAAGAAAGTGTATCCATACGGAACTATTGAAATATGCGATAAAAATGGTTATATATTCAAAGTGAACGGGCAACGTGTGAAGAAATACTTTGATAATAGAATCGATGATAATGAGAATGAGGTGGTGGAGTTTGAACCCGACGTATTGGAATAATGAGCTGAACGTGAGTCTAACTTGAAGACTCTGGAATAAAGACAAGTGCTTACCGGGAGACAACCCGGATTTATCTTTTATTATTCTGTTTTCTGTGTCGAGTCAGTCCAGGCCGCACGAAGATACGGCGCATCTCAGTCCTGAGATGCGACGCATCCTATGCAATGGTCATATCTTATTTTATTTTTCTGCATTTTTATTTTTCGACTTTAAAACTATTTATCAGTTTATTTTAATGCGGCGCATCCCTGGTTAAGGATGCGGCGCATCTTTATTCTGATCCGTATTAATTCCAGGCTCGATACGGCGTATCTTCTTCAATAAGATACGGCGCATCGATTAACCTGATGATTTTCAGTTTTAATTTTTAAGTTTATTTTTCCTAACTACTAATGTATTATGCAAGTTGAACCTTTCTTATCTTAGGTGTGTTTTAAAGTGTTGGTGGTATTATAGTTTCCTGGATTTCCTGTGGATACATCAAGTATGAAGTTTTAACGTTCTAATCCACATGGAAGATGATTTTTGCTCTTATACTAATGGAGGATCATACCGAGCAAATCTCAGGGGAGTTTTTCCTGTTCTAATTCTTTTATTTTCCAGTTTTTAACCTTTTATACAAACAACGAGGACGTTGTTTAACTTAAGTGGGGGGATAGGAGAATTAGAACACTTAACAATTACTTGTCCTACTTTTTCAAAAATTATGCTTAAAATGTGCTTAATATATCAAACTTAAAAATTTTTAGCATGTTTTTGTTTAAGATCTAAGTTACATAACTGCACACATGACGTTATTTTCAAAAATTGTGATTTTTCAAAATTCACAAATCTATGAGTGTGCCGGTGACTTGTAAACTTTAGAACTTGGCTTGTATACTATTCGAGACCACCATAATGAGTATTATTTATATAATTGGAATGACTTGTCTAACTTGGTAAAATTCTAGGATTACACCAAATAGCCTTTATATGTTATGTGTTATTAGCTAACTACACTGGTTAGTTAACCCCCGTATAAACCCTTTTGTTACTCTCATTTTTAGAGTAAGATACCCCTAGAAAAACCCTCAGAGCCATTCCTTTCGTTTCTTACACCTATGTTTAAAATGTTTCGTTACACCCTTACACCTTAGCCTACCCTGTAGATTAGAATCTGTGGTTGGTTAATTGCTATAGGCAGAGTGTGTTTCCTTACATTACCTGTGTTCGCGTGCGTAATTCATTATCTATGGTTAGGTCGGGAAATTGCACAATGCAAATTGGAGTCAAAGTAAATATTGTATATTTTTGAGTTTATTTTTCGTGTGTTTACTACTTTCACTATTACCGTTATTTCTGAAAGTATGAAAAGTATGAAAAAAATTATCCGGAAAGAAAGTTGTAGTGATGTGGTGAAATTTTACACATCTATGTTTATGTTTCAAGTAAAAAAAAAAAAAAAAAAAAAAAAAAAAAAAAAAAAAAAAAAAAAAAAATCGAAAAAATGAGAAAAGAAAAAGAAAGAAAGAAAAGTTGGATGTTTATTTTAAGCCAACGATGTAGAGTTATGTAAGTGGTCGATATCACCACTATTTGTTATACTATATTTATGAATTGAATGGGAATTGGCAGTTATGGGAATGCCGATTAAGGTTTATTCTTTGATTAAGATTTTGTTGAGTATAATTCGTGTCTACCAAAAGCGTGTGTTTCAAGTGTTAAAGCGTGAGTTATTCGATGATATGAGTCTTATTCATGGGATGGTTGGGATAGTGATTAACCACACTTAGGATTTTAATCTATTTGTTTTGTTTTGTTTTTATTTTTACACCAATTTATATCCCAAATGTTATCCATACCCTGTATTGTTCTTTATCCAACCGAACCTTTGATTTATTGAGATTAGGGATTTGAGCAATCTTAAGTATCGTAGTCGTGGATTCGGCTATGTATTTATGATTTTGTCGCCCTTTTTGATATATTATTATTGGTGAAGTTTGGACCTATCTTTAGCCTATTCGAGTTAAGGATTTGAGCAATTGCAAGTATCGTGTTCGTGGATTCGATCATGTATTTGTGATTTTGTCGCCTTTTCTGGAATTTGAGATCGATAGTGTAAATAAGAATAATTAACCCTTTAGCCTAAAAACCCTTTTTACCGCTTTAGACTTGTTATTCCTTAGCTTTAGTGGTGGAGATGTGTATACTTGCCAAGCTTATGATAGAATATTCGTCGCGACTGGACAGTTAAACGATTAGATTTGCTTTTATCGACTTATTTTATTTTACTTCTAATTCGTTAAGTGTTTAGTTGTGTGATTATGAAATAAACGAATACATGCTTAAATATAAAAATAAATCCTAACATCTTTTAGGATACATTTTCATAAATGAAATTCTAAGGTTTACTTGGGGACAAGTAAAGTTCAAGTGGGGGGATATTTGATGAACTCAAATAAGTACATTTTATTACTATCATTTATCCTATTAATTTGACTTGTTTTACTATATTATGTATGAGGATTGATACTTAATCGTTTACTTTTGTAATTCTCAGGTAAAAACAAGCATTTGGTGAAACTTAGCGATTATGGACTAATAATGGAGCAAAACGTGCATAAAGTGAAAGTCTACTGACATGGACAAGATCAAGTCAATTCTGCTCCAGATGCGCCGCATCTCACTCTCGACATGCGCCGCATCTCTATCAAGATATCACCAGATACGATCCAAGATACAAGAGGACATGCGCCGCATCTAATAAAGGGTTACGCCGCATCTTCTGGCGGTGTACGAATATTCCTGAATATTATAATCTTGGACCCCACGCGAAGTTAAGTACATGCGCCGCATCTACTTAAGTAGATGCGCCGCATCTTCCCTCAGACAGAAACTATAAATACCCCGTAGACCAGACGAATTAAAGGGTTCGAAACCCCCAAAAACCGAAGTTCGGACAGCAGAACAGGAGGACGAATTCAGTCAAGAGGCAGCACAAGACACACCCAAATCGAAGATACAAGAGCTGTAAGAAGGTGCTGCATGTATTTAATTCATTAAGTAGTTTTGTTTTATTGTGTTAGCAAACTTTAATTCATCAGGATTGGTGGCTTGTGTAATGTGACAACGAAAGATTGCACTCCCTTTAATACTTGCTTTCCCATCAATTAAAGTTTATATGTTGATGTCTTTGGTTACTACTTATTAGTGCATTGATAACCTCTGTGTTTATTAGTGGCTTGCGGGCATCCGACTGCGGGACAAGATGTGGCTCCCACGGTTGTTTCTAAATTGATCACTTAGGAATAACTTTTAGACATAAGTAATCATTAAGGGTTTACTCGCCGATGAGAATAGGACCAACGAGAAAGGGTTAATTACATACACTTCATATAAAGCTATCAATAAAACAAGTGACAATCTACTTAATCATAAGGACAGCCCTCTTATTGTCTCGAGTATCTATCTGTGTACGTGTGTGCTACTTGCTGATTCGTGCCTATTTGTTTATTTTATTATTTAATTGCAAACAAAACCGTGCCAGTCTCTCAGGCTGAAACCCCCTTGCGTTAGGATATTAAAATACTGATTAGAATAACTAAGATAATACGTTCCACTCTTAGTGATCGACACTCTACTTACCATTATCTTCATACTGACCGGGTACACTGCTCGTTAAGTGTGTGTGTTATTGATAAGTCGGCTAAATATAAATTTAAAACTTGAGTAGGCATTAAAACTGCCAAAACTTTACTCCAACGCACGCCCATTAATAGACAATATTATAGTCAAGTATTTATAATAAAAAATTAGTTAACATGAATGCGAAAGCTAATTATTTTTTGCTCCATTAAAAATGGCAGATGCATATATTAGAAGCAAGGGTTGGCGCGACTTTAGATAAGCTAGCACACATGGAAACTTCGGTCAATGATAGACTTCTGCAAGACAGGAACATGATCTTTAATTTCTGCTCACACATCTATAAACCTAACAAACAGCCCCGCCGCAACGTGGCGGTGTCGTATTCCTCGTTATTGTTCTAATTATGGTACCTTATATTATGTTTGTACATAATGAAGGAAAAAACTAACCATATTCTTTATTGTTTTCATGTGTATCAGGCTACAAGCTTTTTTGGCCTATGTCAAGTTGCGAGTGAAGATTTGCAAAGAAGATGTCAAGATTATTTCGAGGATTGTAATTTGATATTTGATAACCCTTTTGCTGTAGACAAGACATTTTATGTTGTTATTTTACGTGTAAATGCAAGTACAATATGCATTATGTTTCTTATTATCGATTGAATTTTATTACTACTATAATGGAATGGAAAATTATACGTATTAGGCTTTTTGATAAGAAATATATGACATGTAGCATTAGTATTGTATAAAAAAGTGTTACAAATGATTAAAAAAGTGTTGCAACTATGTGCTAGAAAACAACACAAAGTGTTGTACTTGATGGATTAAAGTGTTGCTCATCTAGTGATACTAAATAAAGAAGTGTTGCAGTTTCGTGCAAAGAGTGTTGCACTTATGTGTAACAATGTTGCATTGATTTTAAAAAGTGTTGCACATGCGTAAAAAAGTGTTGTGTTTGGTCGTAAGAAATGTTGCGTTTGAGTTTAAAAAGTGTTGCATTACAAAGTAACTCATTTGCTAAACATAAGCAACACTTTAAAGAAGTGTTGCATATTACAATAATAAGTGTTGCATATACCTAAGGCAACGTTGCATAACGTAGCACTTGGTAAAGTGTCACATTAGGCATAATGCAACATTTTAAAGACATAATGCAACATTTTATTGGTGTTGCTTTAGCTTCATTTTCTAGTAGTGAAGAAATAGAACTCTTGTGGAAGCTGCTCGCACAATGCTGATTTATTCCAGTGCACCGTTATTCTTATGGGCTGATGCTGTTTCCACTGCTTGCTTCACTCAAAACCGATCCCTAATCCATCCAAGATTCAATAAAACCCCCTATGAATTGGTAAACAACAGAAAACCCGATATCTCTTACCTTCATGTATTTGGCGCTTTGTGCTATCCTACAAATCACAGAGAGGATCTGGGGAAACTGAAAGCTAAGGGTGATATTGGTATCTTCATTGGTTATTCTGATAACTCGAGGGCATTCAGGGTGTATAACAGAAGAACTAAAAGAATAATGGAGACGATGAATTTGAAATTTGATGAGATTTCACAAATGGCTTCTGAGAGACTCACTCTAGAACCCGCGCTTAACCCGATGGCTTCAAATCGTATCGAATTAGGACCCACACCACAAAGTCAAACTTCTGGACACATCAGTTCAGGACTCATACCCAAAGGAGCTCAGTCAACAACTACTGACAAACCAACAAATCAAGAACTGGATAACTTCTTCGAGTTTATGTATGATGAATACTATGGTGGAGCTTCGATAGATACATCACAACAACGTTCCGCTGCACCCGCTCAACAACAACCACTACCACCACCACAAGATGCATCTACTACAATCGAAGCTGAAGCACCAACTCCCTCCACGTCAACATCATCTACATCTACTCCTGCCACTCCAGTAATTGAGATTGTTTTACCAAGAGTTGATGAGCAAACCCAAACAACACCAAATCAAGAAGAACCATACCAAAACGATGCTGTGTTAGAAGAAGAAGAACCATTTGAAAACCCATTTGCAACGGAATCTGCTGAATCTTCTTCTCGGTTACATGAACCAACAAACACGCATTCGTTAGATCCAAGGTACCCTTCAACGTTAAAGTGGACTAAAGACCATCCAATAGAACATGTCATTGGTGAACCTTCAAGGCCAGTACAGACGAGAAGACAGCTCGCCACCGATTGTGATATGTGCATCTTCGCCTGCTCAGTCAGTTTAAAAGAGCCAAAGAACATTCGGGAAGCAATGTCGGACAATGCATGGATTGAAGCAATGCATGAAGAACTTCTCCAATATCAACTTCATGACACTTGGGATTTAGTGCCGAGACCCATTGACAAACTTTTCATTGATCTTAAGTGGATATGGAAGAACAAAAAGGATGAAGAGATGACTGTAATTCTCAACAAAGCTCGTCTTGTGGCCAAGAGATTTAGACAGGAAGAGGGAATAGATTTTGAGGAGTCATTCGCGCCAGTAGCTAGACTTGAAGCGGTCATGATTTTCTTAGCATACGCGGCTCACAAAAACATCACGGTCTATCAGATGGATATCAAGACGGCTTTCTTGAATGGAACTCTGAAGGAAGAGGTGTATGTGAGTCAGCCAGATGGATTCATTGACAAAGATCATCCCGACTACGTCTACAAGCTCAAGAAGGCTATCTATGGTTTGAAACAAGCCCCAAGGGCGTGGTACGACGAATTATCATCTTTCCTACTTTTAAATCATTTCACCAAAGGAACAATTGACCCGACCTTGTTTACCAAAAAGTTTAAAGATGACATTTTGATTGTTCAGATTTACGTGGACGACATAATCTTTGGGTCCACTAATCCGAAACATTCAAAACTTTTTGCAAATCTCATGAAAAGTAAATTTGAAATGTCTATGATGGGCGAATTAAAATTATTCCTTGGACTTCAAATCCATCAATCCCATCATGGTATTTTCATTAATCAAGCGAAATATACAATTGAGATTTTAAAGAAACATGGAATGGAAAATTGTGACTCTGTTGGTACTCCAATGGTCACCTTACCCAAAATTGGTGCTGACTTATATGGGAAACCCATTGATCCGAAGAAATATCGGAGCATGATTGGGTCTCTCATATACTTAACTGCTAGCCGACCCGATATACATTTTCCTGTATGTTTATTAGCACCGTTTCAGGCAAGGCCTACCGAACTTCACCTCAAAGAGGTTAAACGGATCTTCCAGTACCTTCGAAGAACCATTAACATGGGACTTTGGTATCCGAAGGATTCGGAGTTCAAACTAACAGCCTTTGCAGATGCCGATCATGCTGGTTGCCAAGTCACTGCAAAAAGTACATCCAGAGAAGCACAATTTCTGGGAGAGAAGCTAGTAGGCTGGTCATCAAGGAAACAAGACTGCACAGCGCTTTCAACCGTAGAAGCCGAGTATGTGTCTCTATCTGCGTGTTGTGCCCAAGTTCTTTGGATGAGGACACAACTCACAGATTATGGCTACTCTTTCGACCACATACCTATGTATTGTGACTCGAAAAGTGCCATAGCCATCTCGTACAATCCCGTTCAGCACTCCAAGACCAAGCATATTAGAGTCCGCTACCACTTTATCAAGGAACACGTCGAAGAGGGTACTGTTGAATTATTTTTCGTGGGGACTGAATACCAACTCGCCGATCTATTTACTAAAGCCCTCCCAAAAGAGCGGTTTGAATACTTAGTTCGTCGAATTGGAATGCGAAGCCTAACTCCCGAAGAGTTAGAAAGTCTTCTCTAATCTTCTTGAATCATCTCATGAAGCTTCGCATGTAAATATTTTTTGAAAAACAAAATACAAAATTTGAAAAACCAACAAAAACAAAATATAAAAATATAAAATTCCAAAAAGACATAAAAAAATATAAAATACAAAAACCAAAAATATTCTTCTCACGACATGTCTCTCGTATAAATTAATATTTTGTACGTACCTAGAAATGTCATTCAACAATGATACGGGCATGTACAGATGCTTGAGCGAGAGTTCATTTAAACATTTTCTAAAACATGTCGTTCTCAAAACTTTCTTCTTCACGGCTTTCGTGCATTTCAGTACGAAACCCGCGCTACAATGATGACTTCTGATTATATCTAATTAGGACTCGCATTGTTTATGGCAAACGAAATCAAATAATCCTTGAGCACATGATCAAGATTTTTCAAAAATATTTTTCAAAATCTTTCTCCAAATTATGTGCTCAAGATTCTTCAAAAGTGCAAACTCCCTCTATACCCTTAAATGATTTTTAAACTCAAATGTTTAAAGAATATGCTTTATTTAAGGGGGAGTATAAAATTTAAAATGCAAAATGTTCTATTTTCATGCTAAAATCCGTCTCTCTCCAAAACACTTTCATTTTAATCAGTTGATATCAAAAATATCAATGCTATTTTTGAGGGGGAGAGGACGTGATTAAAATGTGATCAAAGTTCGTGGAATCTCAAAGTATGCTCACCAGACAGACTCAGCATGAACCCTCGAATAGACGAAACTAAATGTCCGTTCTCGAAAAGACTTGTCCGGGACGGGTAATAATTTCAAGCTGGTTCTCCAGTGATGTAAGCGTGTCTCGCAAAGGACTTGTCTGAGTAGAATGTACCAATTCGAGAGATGATCATTGAATATGACCGGGACGGGTAATAATTTCAAGCTAGTCTATCTAGTGATGTAAGCGTGTCTCGCGAAGGTCATGTTCATTGAAAATCGATCTTTTCAAAAATGTGCGAACTCTACCCAACATGTGTAATTTTTTTTTAAAATGCATGAGCACATGTGAAGGGGGAGTATTTCAAAAATGTAAAACTCTCAAAGTGCTAACTAAATGTGTTTATTCATAAACACTTTGAGAGATTTTTCAAAAGGTTTTATGGTAAATCTAGGATAGTCATGGTGTTATAAGGTGACTAAGGTTAGGGAAAACCGTCCTATGATCCGCCAGAGCCGGAGGGATCTACCCAAGGACAATTCCAATAGATTAGATTTAGAAGTCCTTAGGTAAGATTGAAAAAAGGAGTAAATGAGAAAGGGAAAGAAGGGGTTGAAGAATTAAAAAGAAAAGTTTAATGATAGGGTGAAAAGAAATAGCCCTCCATGAAAACTTAGGGCAGAAACCGGGTCAATACATCTGCTATCGGTATTCACTAATGTGATACTGATATTGAAGACAAGACGTCATGGACCCAGTGACGTGCTGCACCACCCCTCCTAGCCACTCAGATATCTCTTAAAAGATATTTGTTTCATTCTCACGGAGAACACTACATAATCTATCGGCCTCTCACTCCGAGATGTGTTGATATTGAAAAAGGTGGCACTCTGCTCCATGCCTCCGACTACTAAAACCAAAACGCACAATAGAGTCTAGAGCCATGAGATTCATCAAAAATCTCTTAGGAACACTTTCCAGATAATTCACCTGTGTTCACCAATAAGGACACATGGTGTACATAAGTCTTAATGAGATCTAAGGATCTTGCCAGTTTTATCATGATGGTTACGTGCTTCAAACGGTCTACAGTCGTAGGGTGATCTCTAGCGACTCACTAAATCGTGGGTACACTTCGGTGTGTCCGTGTAAGCCCTCTCGGGGGTATCCGGTTCAGAACGGCCTGGGGGAGATTAGAGAAAGTCTACACACTATGCTTTTGACGATCTCGAAGTCCTAACCCGTAAGCGCTGGATGATTATTACTAACAGTTTTATGCAGCTAGCCTTAAACATCCATTAACCATCATCCCATACATCAAGCATCTTCACCTCAGCATACTCATTCTTATGAAGAACATTTCTCATCAAAGCTCAAGTGTTAAAAGTTCAAGACAAGGAGATCAAGTTAACGACCAAGTGTAACAACAAAGTCAAGAGGCTAATTAAGATGTCAAGGATAAGTTCATATGTCATATGATGAAAGATTATGAGGAGATTGTTAGCATAAGGAAAAGAGGTATGAGTATGTTAGAGGACACGACGCATCATCACGAGAAGATTTTGATCAAGGCAAGAACATCAACGAAAGGACGATTACTTTGAAGATCACTGTGCATGAAGGAACATTGATTGAAGACAATTCTACAATGACACACAAAGTTAAAGACGTTGAATACAAAAGACCAATTACCAGAGCATTATGGAAATGACCATCCCTTAGGGGGAGATTGTTAGCTTTTATATTTTATAGAAAAGTGATGGTCATTTGTAAGTGTATTTTATGTGTGTCGTGTGGTTTAAATCAAATATGTAAGGGCTTTGTGATGGACTTTGTAATGAAAGTATAAAGAATAATGCAAAAGCCCAAGTCCATCACAAGGCCCAACCAAAGCCTTTTAGGGCAACAAAGGCTTCCACATTCTCTATAAATACACACACTCTCCACTCATTTTAGTGTGCCTCTTAGTCTTGTAAAGGTGAGAGAGTGTGTGTGTATGTTTGTTATTATTGTTTTTTCACTAATGGCAATCCAATCATTCGGTTATTAATATCTCATACACGATCTACTCTATTCATCTTTACTTCTTTTCTTTAAGAGTGTCACGTATAATATAGTTGTTAGAATAGTCGTTATTATTTATAGTTTAGTTTGTGTTGAATAAAGGTTAGATCTAGTATTTACAATATATATATAAGAGTTATATATTTTAATTATTTGAACACGAAATAACGACTAACGGAAGTTAAGTAATTAATGACCGTTAGTGATAAAAGGAAGGACCATAGGTGCAAATAGAGGGAAAGAAGGTTCTAGAATTCCCTTGTAAGGGTTATGGCCGATCGGCCCTAAGGGTTTCCTAACCCAATTCTAACCTAACTTGTCCTCTGGTGTGCGTGTGTATTGCTCTAATTATTTTATATCCACGGTGTGTCGTTGTGGTTTAAGCAGTATTCAAGTTTTAAATTTATATTTAGCCGACTTATCAATAACACACACTTTAACGAGCAGTGTACCCGGTCAGTATGAATATAATGGTAAGTAGAGTGTCGATCACTAAGAGTGGAACGTATTATCTAGTCATTCTAATCAGTATTTTAATATCTTAAGTTAGCTATACAACCTAATCTAACGCAAGGGGGTTCAGCCTGAGAGACTGGCACGGTTTGGTTATGATTAAATATAAACTAAACTAATGAGCACGAATCAGCGATTAGCACACACGTACACAGATAAATACTTGAGACAATAAGAAGACCTGTCCTGATAATTAAGTAGCTTGTCACTTGTTTTATTGCTAGTTTTATATGAAGTGTATAGTTCGATGCGACGCATCGAGAGTTAAACCTTTCTCGTTGGCTCTAATCTTATCGGCAAGTAAACCCTTAATGATCACTTATGTCTATCCCACTATCCTAGAATATTGAGCACTTGTGATGCCCACGTTTCGTATACGCTAGAACAGATAGGCGAGGAAGGGGCATGGCGACCCAAGCAATGCTCAGCTAGACACAGAGGTTATCAATGCACTAATAAAAGTCACCAAAGACATCAACATATAAACTTTAATTAATGGGAAAGCAATTTTAAGGGGTGCCCATGGTTTTCCGTAGTCACATGGAATCGGCCCATCAATCCTGATGAATTAAAGTGTACTAATACAATAAAACAAAACTACTTAATGAATTGAATACATGCAGGACCTTCTTACAGCTCTTGTATCTTCGTTTAGGGTGTGTCTTGTGCTGCTAACACGTCTGAATTCGGCTCTAGGGTTTCTTCGGTCTTCGGTCTTTTTTGTGTATTCGCCTCTTGTGTATTTGTCTGGCCTTGGGGTATTTATAGTTTCTTTCTGAGGGCTAGATGCGGCGCATAGGATAAGTAGATGCGGCGCATTGACTTAACTTCGCGTGGGGTCCAAGATTAATATATTCAGGAATATTCGTACACCGCCAGAAGATGCGGCGTAACTCCATTTCTCTATGCGGCGCATGTCCTTTACTGTCTTGGATTATATCTTGTGAAATCTTGATAGTGATGCGCCGTATGTACGAAGTGTGTTGCGGCGCATCTGGAGCAGAATGATCTTGATCTTGTACATTTCAGTAGACTCTTAACTTCTTGCATGTTTTGCTCCATAATTAGTCCAAAATCGCCAAGTTTCACATAATACTTGTTTTTACCTGAGAATTACAAAAGTAAACATTAACGTATCAATTCTCATATATAATATAATAAAACAAGTCAAATAAATAGGATAAATGATGGTAATAAAATGTACTTATTTGAGTTCATCATCCTCCAAGATGTGTAGCATATAAATACGAACTCAAGGGTTATTAGTTTTTTACCTTGTGCACTATTGCTATAACCCTAAGTTAGGTTTTCTCTTCTTCCGGCCTCAAACCGATCGTACAACCCTTTGAGGGTGTCGATCCTTTGTTTTTTGTTAAACAAAATTATTTTGGTTTAATCGTGTTCTATTGCTAGCACCATATATTAATTGGTTATAGTACGTGTGTACAAAACCTTGGTATTAACTCACTTTAATTAATTCCATCCTGGATTGAGAAACAAAATGGTAAGGTGTTTCTCGTTAATCCATTGTTTATTCAAGAAGAAGAATTGAAGTTAGATCCTTGTTCTTGCTAGGATCAAAGGTACGTTATCTTTATTATTCGGTTAATCTATTTACATGTTAATTATGATTCCTTGCTTCCACTATGTGCTTTGATGTTGTAGATTTATTTATATGAATGTCATGGTATTTAAATTCTAACAGTGGCATCACGAGCCGTTTAACATGTAATTGTATTACCGAAACGCATAAAAATCGAATTTTGATTTGGATTAAACATGTTTAGTCGATTTGTTAGGGTTTTTTAGAACAATAAAAATCAAACCTAATTTTTTTTGGGGGGGGGGGGGTTTCGATCCCTCTTTAATTAGAAAGCTAGTTTTGTAACCTTAAAATTAGGAACATGTGTGTTTATGTGTGTAAAGGGTTACGTTCCTTGACTTGTGTATTAATCCATGATACTTCATGCAAGGTTATCATGGATTAGGGTTTGTTATTATATGCTACATGTTTTAGATAGATCTAAAATTAGGGAAGACCAAATTAACTAAATTAATGAATCTTTTATATGCAACGTGGTATATGCTTGCTAAGGCTTACGCTTCCAACTTGTTGGTGTATGTGGTCCATTGGGTACAATGAGCTCGAAAACCAATGGGAGTCTTAGTAATTATATGCATAATAATTCACATATAGATTATTAATAGGATTTATCAAAAAGTTTGCATGTGGCTATATGATTTAATGGTTAAGATTATATGCGTTATTACGTGTTTATTTATTTTTATTAAATTACTTGTCTTTTTTGTTTAAATTATTGTTGAATTGTAAGCAAAAAGAGGGTAATTTTTCAAATAGAAAATAAATTGACCTAATAACTATGAAACCTTGATGTGGTAAATTATATATTGCCAAGTCTTATGTGCCGACAGTGGTTCGCTTCGCACGGTAATTTGCTCCCAGACGAGACTAGCAATTTTATAATTTGTAACATAATTTTTTAAGACTTAGTATCATAAACTTTTGATTGATTGATGAGTTTTGTACCAATAGTGTGAACGGCTCACCCAGTTTTAACAAACTATAAGAGGTGTATAAGAAGGCTTGACATTAAATTATCATCCGAAAGGGACGCATTTTTAATTAGCCTTCGGGCGGACGTTTGTCTCTCCGCTCCTTTGTGCGTCTAATCGGAGCTAACAAGTAATGCTATAATTTTGTAACACATGATTGCACATAGTTTAATCCGTACATAGAAACTTACCTTTATAGGTGTTATGCCAAACACTGGCTATAACTCGGAAAATTGATAACCATGATGATTATCCACCTGCAAGTGTTAGTTATTACACATACACAACAAGTATTATCAAATAAATTCTAGACACATAGAAGTTTAACAACACAATATCCAACATTGTTTAAAACCAAACACTCCATCAACTCAACTTCTTCTACAACTTCTTCATTCCTTTGTGTAATTTCATCATCCAACGACCCAGATTCTTCACCATTCCTTTGATGTTTCGATACTCAGCGGATTCATGTTGAATTGGAGGAAGATGGCTCAAGTACTCGGGTGGAGGAATCCTAGAATTTGGCATACCATCATCTTCACTCATTGAAGATGATGAGGATGATGTTGGTACACGAGGACGTTTACCCTTATCAACACTAACCCTAAAGTCACTCAAAGGAACGAAGGTATGTTCAATTTCATTGTAATCCGGAACAAAGCCTAAATGATTTGGACGAGCGGGTGCAAAGGCTCTATAGAGTCGGGTTAAGAGCATACCATAAGGCATTGCAATCTTGCTTTGAACCGGAATGTCACACATTCTTTTGGCAACATAATAAGCAAGATTGAAGGGTTGACGAGTAGAGATGTTGTACATCATGTGGCATAAACAAGCATTGATATGATCACGGTTTCCTATGGTGCACATCACATTTGCCCTTAATACATCCTCCATCTTCTTGAATTCGGGTCTTAGTTCATTAAGTTCCATTGCAAATGGATCTCTAGCAACTTCACGACCACGATACATTCTTGTGGGGTTGTTCTTAGGAATGAAGAGATATTCCCTAATCACTTCTTTTGATTGGAGAGGAGTGGCATATGGTGCCGTCCTATCGAGATTGGAGTCTAAGATTGTTAAGGACCATTTGTCCGAGTAAATACATGTTCCTTGACTTGGAATTCCTAAGACCTCACCAAATTGATCAAGAGGGATGTTGACAAGATTTCCATTTAGAGTAAAATGAAGACTTAAGTAACCTTCATCACTCGAACTAAGACCTACACTAGCATAGAACTCAAGTATGAACCTAGGAATGATTGGTTCATCTATGTCTAAAAGAGAATCAAATCGAATTGCGGCTAATTGTTCACTAAGTTGAGTTCCTTCATAGAATGATGAATCTACGGCTCTACCCTCATGGACATACTTATTCTCTAAGGCTTTGAAAATTTCGATTTGGGCATTGGTTAGACCTTTGGTTTTGTGGACTTTGGGTAAGTAGTTAACGGTTTTCTTGTGATCGTAGTTGGTTGCGGGAGGCATGATTTTCCTAAGTACAAAAAGTTACATAGTTTTAGTTAAAATGATCAAAGGAAGTGTAAAATTCCTAGTGTGTGCCTACATGGGGACAATGTGGAGGTGCGGTTATCTCGACTCCTTTTGATGCAAAAAAATTAGTTTATGCAAGTTTTGTTTACAAACGAGAGATAACCCAAACACTCCTATTTCAATGTAGCTACGGTTGAATGTACCCGAAAATACATATTAGTTATGGATTCCCTTTAGCATTCAAGAGACATTATACAAGTGAAGTCTAAAAGATAACGTTTTTGCATTTGTATGAACAATGTAAGAAAAAAAATCAATTTACCTAGTCGTTAGAAGATTTTAGTGAAAAATTTTCATGGGGTTTTTGTTAAATTAAGACAATGTGCTATGAGATGCAATTCCTAACTAAGAAAAATATGTTTTTAAGTATAATGCAATAAATATGCTTCATGATTTTTCAAGAATTATGCATATACCCCAAGTTTATGTTTTGTGCATGAAATGGAAATCCTAGACGCAGATCAGGAGTATAAATATGATAATGATACTTACAGTGATGTTAGAAGCACAAATTTGTGGAAGAAAATGGTCTAAAATGTGATGGAGATTAAGTGTGTGTCGAATGTAGTAAGGTGATATGTTTTGGAGTGAGGAATGAATAGTAGTTGTTCTTGTTTATTTAATAATATACTGAACACAGCATGCGACAGATCCGGCGGATCCCAAACAAAGGATCCGTCTTTGTTGTCGATTGTGTTAGCATTGAATTTATGCTACTTTGAAGTGATGGTCATTTTGGCTTTTGTATAAATGTGTCAAGTGTAATATGTATCAAATTAGTGGGCTTATGGCACTAGCAATATATGTATCTAAATGTGCCTAAGTGTAGTGCAAGACATGAGTCCACTTTAGGTCCAACAAAAGCCCATTCAACCCTTTGTGAATGTGGCTGGTTCGTATATACACACACACACTTCTTAGTTTTGAAAGTGCCTCATTTTAGATAAGAAAAAGAGTGTGTGTGTGTGAGAGAGTAACACCCCAAGTCTCTTGTATTATTTCTTTTCTCTTTGAAGATTAATAAACATTTGACTTGAAAATTTACATAAGATCCACATACTACTCTTGTGCTATAAATGTGTTAGTGAGAGTCATCTAGTAAGCTTGTGTTTGTGTGACATAGTGGAAGCTTCGGTCCTACAAGTGGTATCAGCAGCAAACCTGGGAGATTCTTGGTGAGTTTACTGATTTTTGTGGTTCGATTCAAAGTTTTAGGCTGTTTTTATCTTCATTTTAGTCATCGGAAAATTCGTTTTTCCGGTCATCGGAATTTATTTCCGTTTCATATGATAAAAACGGGCTTATTACTGGTCTTATGTATCCTTGATGGTCAAAAACATCTCAAATCCATGGTCATACGAGGTTGGATCTGGTAACAGTTCTAGCTTAAAGGTTTGCTTGAGCTCGTTTTTGTCCTTCAATCCGTGATATGTGGTAGATCTGATGGTTATATGGTCGAGTTTTAGGCTCAAAATGGGTGTTATGGTCAGATCTTGGCAGAAAAAGATGGTCGGAAAATGGTCGGAAAGTGAACAGCGGACCTCAATTATTGGACTCAATTTCTGGACGAAATGGGATAAAAGTCAACGCCTCTATCGCATTTGCGATTATCGCATTTGAGCTTATCGCATTTGAGCTTATCGCGTTTGAGCTTTATCGCATTTGAGCTTTATCGCATTTGAGCTCTATCGCATTTGGGCTGTTATCGCACTTGAGATTTATCGCGAATGGGATTTATCGCAGTTGGGATTATCGCAGTTGGGGTTATCGCATTTGGGGTTATCGCAGTTGGGGTGTTATCGCATTTGGGATGTTATCTCGTTTGGGATGTTATCGAGATTCAGTTCTTTCGAAATTGAGAAATATGTCCGATTATAACCTTTCCATTTTCATACCCTTCAACTTAGTATCCCTTCAAAAAAAAAAAAAAAAAAAAAAAAAAAAGAAAAAAAAAAGAGTTTTTTGGCGGGAAAATTGGAGTAAAATTTAATTTTTTCAGGTGATTAAACGTTCAATTTTTACGCGAGATTCAAATTTTGGTATAATAGTGAAAATTTTGGCCCACAAATTCAAATTTTTTGGTCAAAATTCGAATTTTTTTAGGTGAAAATTGACGTCAAAATCTGTTATACTCAAATTTTTCTAGCCTTCTTGTAATGGCATTTCCTAGTGTATTTCAAATTATTTCAAAAAAAAAAAAAAAAAAAGAAAAAAAAATAGAGGGATATAGGGTTACCATCGCAACAATCACGGGGATACATCGTTCACGGCTAATATGGTTAAGAAGAATGACTACGGGAGAAGAATGGTATTATTGATTTGATTTTGAAGTGACATTTTTCGTGCATGTGTACTTATTTATCTCAAAGTCTAGAGGTTGGTTGGATGCATGACTTTTTGAGATACTTGTTTGGGCTCTCATGGGTGTAGTGATTGAGTCTTGGATTATCTAGTTTTCATAGGTCAAGGGGAGGATGGACGAAGACCTAGTTAACTATCAAAACTGAGATGGAGTACTCAGTGACACACAAAGATGTGGATAGTTCAAGAGATGTTCATATACTATTAAGGAAGGATGGATGGGTATATGAAACGACCTATGCGTTAAGGAGTTACGTTGTAGTGCTCAGTATAGGTTCTTAGTCACATTATCGTACAAGATTAAGTCACATTTGAGGGGAGGTGTTTACTTCTTGTTCAAGTTGGTCATATCGGGTTATCTCCACATGTGGTCATTTATTAGAAGCCGGTGAATTTTACGGTTGGTTTGAGAGACGTATTGAGAGTATTTTTTAACATATTCTCACAATAATTAAGCCTCGACGGGTTGTCGACGTGCTATCATAAATTTAGTATTGCTTCAAGATCAAGGTACTCCAAGCCATGTACATTATTATATGATGATTACGATGACTCGCAATCATCAGGAGGGAGAAGTATGCCCTTAGGAGGGAAAAGGAAATGGAGAGAGAAGTACGGCTTATTACCTACTTTGATGCAATTAATTTGTGAGATATGCTAATGCTCCCGAACGACAGCCATTGCGCTACAGTCTCCGCTGCGTGCTTAAAGGCTAAAGAAAGTTGTCGATTCAGGAGGGAGCAGAAAAGAATAAAGGGCTCACTAGTTAGGAGGGAGTAATAACCTAACTAGTACATTACAGTTGAAGTTCAGAGCTACAAGGATGTGTGCCTTCAGCACCAAAGATCGAGGCTGCGATCTTTCGGAATAGAGAGAACTTCAACTCTGCCACATGATCTAGACTACAGAGACTGTGCACTTCAGGAAAAGTTTATTATTGTAATTTACTTTGTATTGTTTATAGGTCTCATTGTAACCATTCACTTGTGACGACATCTTGGAGGGAGATTGTTAGACTCGCTTTTTTAATAAGATGTCGTCACTCACGTGATTGGACTAGGTTTGTATTAAGTAGCTCACACAGGGACTACTTATGTTCAATAGGCAATCTAGTGATGTAAAAGAGCCTATATATACCCACATGACTCTCCATGTGGGTGTGTGGGATTATTGTACCAGTCATTTGTTTACTTTCAATAAAGATAAACATTTGACATATTCTCTCCACCCTCTCACTACTCTATCTCTAAGATGAACACCTTCATCTTTAACAGCCAACCAAGGCCACCCGAACCACGAAATATATGAATCTTGGTCTCTACAAGTGGTATCAAGAGCTAAGCTTTAAGGTAGGATCATCTTTATCTTTGTATGATCATTAAGAGTAAAAAACATCCTTTGTCATTTTTCTTTCACTAGGAAAATTACAACCTATGTTTTTTCTTCTAATCGATCTATACAAGATTCAAGGTTAAGTTTGTTTTGTGTTTATTCGAACTTGGGTACTCAAAGTTTCCAGTTTTTCTACGTGGTAAAGCTTGTGGAAACTTGGATTTGGTTTGTTCTTCATCTTCTAGATCGACAAGAATCAAATAACAATTCTTGTATAAGAATTGTTTTGATTATTTTAAGTGATAAAAGGTGAATTATTGAAGTTAGTAGAAGTTAGTAAAAGTGGCAGAAAGTTTACTGAGAAGCATGGAGAAGTGCATGGGTTAGTAGCTAAAGTACAAAAAGTGGGTGAAAGTTGGTAGATATCTGCGTTTTATCGCAATTGAGGTCTGCAGTCGTTTTATCGCATTTCAGAAAATTTGTCGCAATTGAGCACATTTGTCGCATTTGGCGTCTGCTAGGCCTTATCGCATTTCAACTTTGTTATCGCAGTTGAGGTCTGCTAGGTTCTATCGCAGTTGAAAAGTCAGATACTTATCGCATTTGGGTTTTCGCATTTGACATATCGCAATTGCAACTGCGATACATATCGCAATTGGCATTTTCAGAAGTTATCGCAGTTGAGCTTTTGTTAGTGTCATCCGATATCTTATCTCAATTCCGATATCGGACAACTCAGCAACTGCGATATCGGACAACAAAGAGTTTTCACCAGTTTTCAGACTTGTCAACTTCAGTCCCTGTACTTTCTAGCAGCCTTTGGGAACTTCCAGATTTGGCAGTTTTGGCCCTCGTACTTCTGTGAAACTTCAAACGGCCATAACTTTTGAACCGTAACTCCGTTTTCAGCGAATTACCTGTCAAAACGACCGTGAGACAGAGGAGAAGGACACGTTGAATAAATTTAATGCTTCAATCAACCCAAGTTTCGAGGCCTGAAAACGCTCCAAAATGAAGTTATTGAGGTTTTAAGTTTCCAGACCAAAATTTCCACCGTAACAAAGCTTCACAACAACAACAATCAAGTTCAACCGTCAACAACAACGTCTCCTACTTTGTTGCAAAGATCCTAAATCCACTTTATCATACATTATATTTTAAAGATGACTACACAACAAGACATTCATGCCGCAGGTTCAGAAAACCGACCTCCAATGTTAGAAAAGGGTGGTTACCTTCCATGGACGAGTCGTATGCTTCGATATATGAGATCCAAACCTAATGGACAAGGTATACTCTTGGTTAACTCCGTCAAAAAAGGTCCATTCCAGCCTGGTGAGATTGAAGAAACAGCTGGAAACCCTACTGCAGAACCTCCCGTCGATCCAACGTACCGACCCAAAGAGGAATCGGATTACACTAAAGCAGATTGGAAGCAAATTGAAGCTGATCACCTAGCAATGCATCTAATCCAACTCGGTCTACCACAAGAAATATTTTGTGCTGTAGATAGCTGTGAAACTGCCAAAGAAATGTGGGATCGAGTTAGACGTCTTTGTCATGGTACAGAAATTGGCATTCAAGAAATGGAAAACAAGCTTCTGACAGAATGGGAGAAGTTCACAGCAACGCCAGCTGAACAGATTGAATCTTACTACACAAGGTTTTGTACTCTAATGAATGAGTTGATCAGAAACAATTTGGCACCTAAACAAATTGTTCAAAACATCAAGTTCATCAACAACCTTCCAGAAGAATGGGGACGATATGTTACTATTGTCAACCAAACTAAGAATCTTCATGATGTGAACTACGATCAACTCTATGACTTTCTCAAACAAAACCAGGCAGAGGCAAATGAAGTCAGAAAAGAGAAACAAGCAAAACAACAAGATCCTCTTGCACTCATAGTTCAATCACCTACACCCGCAACAGTCAGTGCACAACCATCATCATCATCTTCCACTCAGCAATTCATGCAACAACAGTATATTCCACAATCACCATTCTACCCACAACAACAACATGTAATCCCACAACAACAATACCCACAACACCCAGATCAAGACGATCAGGATGAGTCAACTGCCGCTTTGACTCAAGCTTTTGCTTACCTATCAAAAGCATTCCAAGGACGTTACTCCACACCCACCAACAACAATCAACGAATCTCATCGAACACTCGCAACAAGCAGATTGCACAGCCGAGTTTCAACATGGGACAACAAGGACAGATGGTTGGGGGATATGGGAATCAGCAGGGATATGCTCCAAGATTTCAGATGGGTAATCAGAATACAGGGCAGTATGTTGGTAATCAGATGGGTCAGTTTGCAGGGAATCCGATGGGTAATGCTGTTGGTAATCAAAGGGTACAGAATGCTGGGAATCAGTTTGGGAATGTTGCTCAGGGAGCTGGGAATAGAAATCAGGGAAATATGATGAAGTGCTTCAACTGTCAGGGTATTGGTCACATGGCTAGGAACTGTCCAGACAAGCCAAATAAGAGGGATCCAGCGTATTTGCAGAAAGCATTAATGTTGGCAAACAAGGAAACGGCTGGGCTTCAGTTGAGTGCAGAAAAGAATGACTTCATGGCTATTATGGATGCTTCAGAAGATCAAGAGGACATCGATGCAAACTGCATTTTTATGGCAAATCTCCAGGAGGCAAAGTACGACACAGACTCAGAAGCACCTCCTGCTTTTGACACTAATGCGGTTTCTGAGGTACAACCATATGCTACATGTCACAATAATGAAATTTTTGATATGTCACCTCAAAGTGAACAGCATCCTGAGACTCCTAATCTCATTTATGATACATACATGGACGAACCAAGTTGTAGTAATACTAATTTGGAAACTCCAGATATGGATCCTAATGATGAATTCGAGTCACAGCATACTGATAATGATGAGGAAACACGTGCTATGTTTGAATCATTATTGCAAAATTGTAGTGTAGAAATAGAAAAGGTCAAAAAGGTCAATCGCGATGTTAAGGCCGCGAATGAAAAATTGACCACTGAGCTTGAGAGATATAAGGTGAATGCAAGAGCTTATGATTTTCATAACAAAAAACAGTCGGAACTTGAGGTTAGCTTAAAAGATTCTGAGTTAAGAGAAAAACGTTTACAAATCAAATTTAACACTCTAGATGTTAATTTGAATAATCAAATCAAATCTCTAAACAAGGAAATTTCTGAACTAACCAACCAGCTTTCAAAACAAAAATCAACTTATTCCAATCTTGAAAAAGAAAAGAAGGAGTTGAATGAACGGTTTTCAAAACTTGAAAAGGATCTTCTTAAAGAGATCAATGACAAAAAGGAAACCATTGGAAAGTTGGAAGATTTACTTGTAAAAACGGGTCATTCTGCACAAACGATTAATTTGTTAATAAATGACAAAAACCCGATTTTACATACACTAAAGAAAACGGCTATCGGTTGTGAAAACCCTTATTATCTCAAGAAAGCTCAGAGTGTACAGAATGTGTTATATGATGGTAGTGTGCTTAATGATAAACATGATCCGATTGAAATTTATGATTCGGATGAAACGATTGAGCGTACTGAAAAGAGACGAGTCAAAATGAGACAAATGAACCCAGAAATTAAACCAATTGATTATAACAAGCTTAATAAAGATTCTGGTGTTCATCTTATTAAAAAAGAGTCACAATTGTTCTTTCAAAGACCAGTGGTCTTCACAAAACAAAAAGTTGTTTCAAAACATCTGCCTAACATCGAACAAATGGCATCTAAAAACACTTATGATTCAAGTGCAGCTAGACTATATTTGGTTGATCTTAAGCAGAGAATTGAGAAACTTCAACGTATTGTGGCTTCCAAAATTAACAATAACAAGTTTGAATGGTTTCCGGGTGTTCAGGATGAACTCAAAAAGATTTTTGAAAAGGAAATTAATCCACATGTTGCTGCAATCTATGCGGTTGTTCAAAATGTGGAAAATAATCTTTTAAAAGAATCTGCAGAATTCGTTAAGGATCACAAATCCTTAGTGAAGGAAGCAAATGAATACTTGGAACGAATAAAGGTTTTGGAACATCAAAATGACTCTCTCTCTTTCGAAGCTCTATCGACCGATATTATGTCCATTATTTTCCAAACATATTATGTTGAGGATGATGAAACACTTCGAGCTGAGACTTCCCAAATTGTTGAAAAATATGAAAAGGCGCTTTTGAAACTTGAAAAACAAAATTGCACATATTTTAAACAACTTGATACAAAAAAGGAAGAATGCAAGTATGACAAATTGTCGTATGAGCGCTCTTACAAAAATATGCAAGATCAAATCAATCTTTTGAAGTCTCAACTCGAAAGTCAAAAAGGGAAGGGTAAGGAAACTACGGGTATTGCACCATCAACCCCCTTGCCTAATGAGAAACAAAAAGAGAAAGCTGTTGTCAAGAACACTAATGTAATAGCACCTGGCCTTTATAGGATTAGTCCCACTACTGCGTCTGCCTCTACATCTAAAACATATAGGGCGATAGACAAAAGTAAGAAAGATAATCCAAATGAGTCTAGGAATGCTAATACAACATCTAAGGACAACAACAAAAATTCTGATGAGTGTGCCTTACCTTCTACAGGAATAGAAAGCAACTCTAGGAGCAAAAGACAGTCTAGGAGCCATAACAAGAAACCTAGTGTCTCGCCTGTTTCTGAGAGTGCAAGCAAGAAAGTAGAAGAACACCCTAGGAATTTACCGCTTTCCAAGAAGGAACATGTATCATCTAGTTGTAATGATAAGACTCCTGTTTCTAATGCATGTAATGATTCTGATTGTTTAATGCAAAAGAAAACTTTGTCTGTAAATGCTTGTGATGATAATGTTTCTAATGATGTGAAAAAGAATGATATGCCTGAACAGAAAAAGGTTCCTTTAGTGACTAAGGCTAAGTCTAGATATATTCGCAGACTTATTGCAAAAGCTAGGAAAACCACTAGCAGCCTATTGCCTAAGGATCACTCTAAGTTTTGTGCATGGAAACCAACGGGTAGAATGTTTACACTTAAGAATGGCACATTAGAAATAGTTCCCAATGCATCTAAGGAAACCATATCTAAGTGTGACTCACCTGTTACATCTAACCCCTTGGAACCAAATGTTACACGGTTTCCATATACAAATTCTTCTGTTCTTCTCAGGTCATTGAAATCTGTCTTTGGATCGTCGACTCGGGTTGCTCCAAGCACATGACCGGGAATCTGAAGCTGCTGATCAACTTTGTATGGCAGTTCATGGGGACTGTAAGGTTTGGGAATGATCATGTTGCAGCTATTCTGGGTTATGGTGATCTTCAGTTTGGGAATTACTTGATCACTCGGGTTTACTATGTTGAAGGATTGGGACATAATCTGTTCTCAGTCGGACAGTTTTGTGATGCAGATTTAGAGGTTGCTTTTAGGAGAAACACTTGTTTTGTCAGGAATTTGGTGGGGAATGATCTCTTAATTGGGAATCGTGGCACCAATCTCTATGCAATTGACATAAACCAAATGGCCTCTTCATCTCCTATTTGTCTCATGACCAGGGCAGGCGAAACGAAATCCTGGTTATGGCATAGACGTTTGTCCCATCTGAACTTTGACACGATCAACAAGCTTGCCAAAGACAACATCGTCTCCGGTCTTCCTAAATTTAAATACACCAAAGAACACCTATGTCCATCATGTGAGCAGGGAAAGAGCAAAAGAGCAACATATAAACCTAAACCCGTACCTAGTTCGGTTGATAGGTTGCATTTGTTGCACATGGAGTTATGTGGCCCGATGAGAGTTCAAAGCATAAATGGGAAGAAGTATATTCTTGTAATTGTTGACGACTATTCGAGATATACATGGGTAAAGTTTTTGAGATCAAAAGATGAAGCCCCAAGCACCATCATCACCTTTCTGAAGCGGATTCAAGTTCTACTTCAAGCTCCAGTTAGGATAGTACGAACGGATAATGGCACGGAATTTGTCAATCAGGAGTTAAGAACATTCTTTGAAGAAACTGGTATTACTCACCAGACATCAGCTGTTAGAACTCCACAGCAGAATGGGGTAGTTGAAAGAAGGAATAGAACCCTTGTAGAAGCTGCTCGCACTATGCTGATTTATTCCAGTGCTCCATTATTCTTATGGGCTGATGCTGTTTCAACTGCTTGTTTTACTCAAAACCGATCCCTAATCCATCCAAGATTCAATAAAACCCCATATGAACTTGTCAACAACCTAAAACCGGATATTTCTTATCTTCATGTATTTGGCGCTTTATGCTATCCAACAAATGACAGGGAAGATCTGGGAAAGTTGAAGGCTAAGGGTGATATTGGAATATTCATTGGTTATTCAGAAAACTCGAGGGCATTCAGGGTGTATAACAGGAGAACGAAAAAGATAATGGAGACGATGAATGTGAAGTTTGATGAAATTTCACAGATGGCTTCTGAGAGACTCGCTCTAGAACCCGCGCTTAACCCGATGACTTCCGGACATATCAGTTCGGGACTCGCACCTCAAGGAGCTCAATCAATTCATGATGAACAACCCACAACTCAAGAACTGGATAATTTCTTCGAGTTCATGTACGATGAATTCTATGGTGGCGCTTCGAAAAATGCATCTAACCAACATTCCGCTGCATCCACTCAACATCAACCACCACCACCTCCACCAAATCCAGATGCATCCACAACATTCGAAGCTGACGCACCAACTCCCTCGACATCAACATCATCTACATCTACTCCAGCAACTCCATTCATTGAAATTGTTCTACCCATAATTGATGAGCAAGAACAAACTAATGCTGTGTTAGACGATGAAGTCTTTGAAAACCCGTTTGGAACGGAATCTGGTGAATCATCTTCCAGATTACATGAACCGTCTAACACACAGTTATTCAGTCCAAGGTACCCTTCAACTCTACAGTGGACAAAAGACCATCCGATTGAACAGGTTATTGGTGAACCCTCAAGACCAATTCAGACGAGAAAACAACTTCATACCGATTGCGACATGTGCATCTATGTCTGCTCAGTCAGTCTCATAGAACCTAAGAACATTCGGGAAGCAATGGCAGATAATGCCTGGATTGAAGCGATGCAGGAAGAACTTCTTCAATTTCAAATCCATGACACCTGGGATTTAGTTCCAAGACCAATTGACAAACTAGTCATTGATCTTAAGTGGTTATGGAAAAACAAAAAGGATGAAGAAATGACTGTGATTCGCAACAAGGCTCGTCTGGTGGCAAAGGGATTCAGACAAGAAGAAGGAATAGATTTTGAGGAGTCATTCGCACCAGTTGCAAGGCTTGAAGCTGTCAGGATTTTCTTAGCTTATGCCGCTCACAAGAACATCACGGTTTATCAGATGGACATCAAGACGGCGTTCTTGAATGGAACTCTGAAAGAAGAATTGTATGTGAGTCAACCAGACGGTTTCGTTGACAAAGATCATCCGGAATACGTCTACAAGCTTAAGAAGGCAATATATGGTTTGAAACAAGCCCCACGGGCGTGGTATGACGAGTTATCATCTTTCTTGTTGTCAAATAATTTCACCAAAGGAACAATTGATCCAACCTTGTTTACAAGAAAATACAAAAATGATATTTTAATTTTTCAGATTTATGTGGACGACATAATTTTTGGGTCCACTAATCCGACACATTCAAAACATTTTGAAAATCTCATGAAAAGTAAATTCGAAATGTCCATGATGGGAGAATTAAAATTCTTTTTGGGTTTACAAATTCATCAATCCCCGCGTGGAATTTTTCTTAATCAGGCTAAATATACAATTGAGATTTTGAAAAAACATGGTATGGAAAATTGTGACTCTGTTGGTACTCCTATGGTCACTTCACCAAAAATTGGCGCTGACCTATATGGGAAACCCATGGATCCGAAGAAATATCGGAGCATGATTGGTTCTCTCATGTACCTAACTGCAAGCCGACCAGATATACATTTTGCTGTGTGTTTATTAGTACGGTTTCAGGCAAGGCCTACCGAACTTCACCTCCAAGAGGTTAAACGGATCTTTCGATACCTTAGAAGAACCATTAACATGGGACTTTGGTATCCGAAGGATTCGGAGTTTACACTAATTGCCTTTTCAGATGCCGATCATGCTGGATGCCAAGTAACAGCGAAAAGTACATCAGGCGGAGCGCAATTTCTGGGAGAAAAGCTAGTAGGCTGGTCGTCAAGAAAACAAGATTGCACTGCTTTATCAACTGCAGAGGCCGAGTATGTGTCTCTATCTGCGTGTTGTGCTCAAGTCCTTTGGATGAGAACACAACTCACAGATTATGGTTTCTCTTTCAACCGCATACCTTTGTATTGCGATTCAAAAAGTGCCATAGCCATCTCGTGCAACCCAGTGCAACACTCGAAGACCAAGCATATTAGAGTCCGCTATCACTTCATAAAAGAGCACGTTGAAGAGGGTACTGTTGAATTGTTTTTCGTGAAGACAGAATACCAGCTCGCCGATCTTTTTACTAAGGCCCTCCCAAAAGAGCGGTTTGAAAACTTAGTTCGTCGAATTGGAATGCGAAGCCTAACTCCCGTAGAGTTAGAAAGTCTTCTCGAATCTCATTGATTTACTTCATAAAGCTTCGCATGTAAATATTTATGCGTAAATATGTTTGTAAATAGATATGTATATATTTTTGGTAAATATATACATACTTTTTCAAAAACAAAATATAAAAATAGAAAATTTGAAAAAGCCATAAAAAATATAAAACATCAAAAACCAAAAATATTCTTCTCACGACATGTCTCTCGTCTAATCAATATTCTGTACGTACTTAGAAATGTCATTCAACAATGATACGGGTATTTACAGATGCTTGAGCGAGAGTTATTTTTTATGTTTTTCTAAAACATGTCGTTTCTCAAATTCTTCATTAAGGCTTTCGTGCATTTCAGTACGAAACCCGTGCTTTATTGTGAAATCTTTTATCGTGGCCCGAGTTCTCAACTCGAAAAGATTTCATACTAAAGGCCACAATGATGACTTCTGATTATTTCCGATCAGAACTCGCAATGTTAATGGCAAAAAGCTAAAACCCGTGAGCACTTAATCAAAATTGTTTCAAAAGATTTTTCAAAGTCTTTTTATAAATTTTGTGCTCACAACCACTCCCTTTAAGACCTCTAAATGCTTTTAAACTCAAAAGTTTAACCATTTGCTCTGATTAAGGGGGAGTATAAAAAGAAAAATGTTCCATTTTTCATGCTCATATCAGTCCGTCTCTCCACAAAAAGTTTCATTTTAATCAACTGTTTTCAAAAATACCACTTCATGCTATTTTTGAGGGGGAGATTAGGTGTTTATATATGGGGGAGAGGACGTGATTAAAATGTGATCTAAAAGAAGCTTTGTCGTTTGAATCTTAAAACGAGTTCTTCAAAAAGACTCAGCATGAACCCTCGAATTGACGAAACTAAATGTCCGTTCTCGAAAAGACATGTCCTGGACGGGTAATAATTTCAAGCTGGTTTACCAGTGATGCAAGCGTGTCTCGCAAAGGACTTATCTGAGTAGAATGTACCAATTCGAGAGATGATCTTTGAATATGACCGGGACGGGTAATAACTTCAAGCTAGTCTAACTAGTGATGTAAGCGTGTCTCGCGAAGGTCATGTTCATTGAAAGTCGATCATTTCAAATGTGCGAACTCTACCCAACATGTGCAATTTATTTCAAAAATGCATGAGCACATGTGAAGGGGGAGTGTTTCATAAATGCAAAACTCTCGATGTGTTAACAAAATGTGTTTTCTCATAAACACGTTGGGAGATTTTCACAAGGTTTAATGGCATGTGACAAATAATCTAGGATAACCATGGAGTAATAAGGTGATTATGGTTAGGTTATGTCCAATGATCCGCCAGAACCGGAGGGATCTACCCAAGGACAATTCCAATAGCTTAGCATTAGAAGTCCTTAGGAAAGATTGAAAAAAGGAGTATAATGAGAAAGGAGAAAGAAGGGGTTGAAGAATGAAAAAGAAAAGTTTTTGTAAGGGTGAAAAGAAATAGCCCTCCATGAAAACATAGGTCAGAAACCGGGTCAATACATCTGCTATCGGTATTCACTAAGGTGATACTGGTATTGAAGACAAGACGTCATGGACCCAGTGACGCATTTGCACCACCCCTCCTATCCACTCAGATATCTCTAAAAAGATATTTGTTTCATTTCTCACGGAGAACACTACATAATCTATCGACCTCTCACTCCGAGATGTGTTGGTATTGAAAAGGTGGCACTCTGCTCCATGCCTCCGACGACTAAAACCAAAACGCACATAATTGAGTCTAGAGACATGAGATTCATCAAAAGATCTCTTAGGAACACTTCCTATGCAATACTCTTGTGTTCATCAAAAGGATACAAGTTGTATGAGTCTTAATGAGATCCAAGGATCTTGCCTCACGACATGATGGCCGAAGGACGATTTATTGCTAACTGTTTTATGCAGGTACCGACGAAAGTCCATTCACCATCATCATCTACAACGACGAAGCAGCTGAACTGAAGATGTAGATCAAGGCGAGGAAGACCACAAGACGACTCTATAAAGATCACAGCGCATGAAGGAACATTGAATGAAGAAGATTACACATTGACACACGAAGTTCAAGATGTCAAAAGCTAAAGACCAATCAAGGGAGCATCATTTGAAATGACCATCCCTTAGGGGGAGATTGTTAGCATTGAATTTATGCTACTTTGAAGTGATGGTCATTTTGGCTTTTGTATAAATGTGTCAAGTGTAATATGTATCAAATTAGTGGGCTTATGGCACTAGCAATATATGTATCTAAATGTGCCTAAGTGTAGTGCAAGATATGAGTCCACTTTAGGTCCAACAAAAGCCCATTCAACCCTTTGTGAATGTGGCTGGTTCGTATATACACACACACACTTCTTAGTTTTGAAAGTGCCTCATTTTAGATAAGAAAAAGAGTGTGTGTGTGAGAGAGAGTAACACCCCAAGTCTCTTGTATTATTTCTTTTCTCTTTGAAGATTAATAAACATTTGACTTGAAAATTTACATAAGATCCACATACTACTCTTGTGCTATAAATGTGTTAGTGAGAGTCATCTAGTAAGCTTGTGTTTGTGTGACATAGTGGAAGCTTCGGTCCTACAGATTGGATCCGCGGATCAGAACACATGTTTTGGTTTGGTGTCGTGTGTGGCTAAACTAAAGTTTACACTAATGTTTCTCCTAATCACTAGGTTCCATTAATCCTAATCCAAGTCTAAGATAATTGAATGGTTCTCGTTTAAGTGGTTTAGTGAGAATATCGGCAATGTTGTCCTCTGAGGAAACTTTCTCAATTGAGATGATTCCCTTCTGTACATTGTCGCGAAGGAAGTGATGGCGTATTTCAATATGTTTAGTTCTAGCGTGTTGGACTGGATTTTTACTTAGATCGATAGCACCTTTGTTGTCGCAAAGAATGGGAATGTTGTTGAGTTCAATTCCATAGTCGACGAGAGCTTGTTTCATCCACAGTGCTTGTTGACACGCCTTTCCTGCAGACACATACTCTGCCTCTGTTGTTGAGATTGCGAGGGCAGTTTGTTTCTTAGCGAACCATGATGTTAGACAATATCCTACAAAAGTACAAATACCGCTAGTACTTTTCCTATCAACATAATCACCTGCGTGATCTGAGTCAGTATACACTATGGTTTCTACACCCGTTCCTTTGGGATACCATAATCCTAAGTGTGTAGTACCTTTGATGTACCTAAATATTCTTTTAACGATTTCAAGATGGGACGTTTTTGGATCTTCTTGAAAACGTGCACATAAACAAACACTAAACATAATGTCAGGCCTACTAGCCGTAAGATAGAGTAAACTACCAATCATTCCTCTATATTTAGTGCTATCTACGGATTCATTTTCTTCATCCTTAGTAAGTTTGGTTTCGGAGGACATGGGTGTTCTCATGGGTTTTGAGTCTTCAAGACCAAACTTCTTAAGCATATCTTTGATATACTTTGATTGGTTGAAGAATATCCCATCTTCTAATTGTTTAATTTGGAGACCTAAGAAAAAGTTTAGTTCCCCCATCATACTCATTTCAAACTCGTCATGCATGATTTTTGAGAAATCGTCGCATAACTCTTGACAAGTTGAACCGAATATAATGTCATCCACATATATTTGGACTATAATAATATGTGATCCCTTTTTCTTGGTGAAGAGAGTATTGTCTACTAGGCCCATGGTATACTTATGGTCAACTAGGAAAGTCTTAAGTCGATCATACCAAGCCTTTGGTGCTTGCTTAAGTCCATATAAAGCTTTCTTAAGTTTGAAAACATAATTTGGTTTTTCAAAGTCGGCAAAGCCGGGAGGTTGTGCAACATATACTTCTTCATTTATAAGACCATTTAAGAAAGCACTTTTGACATCCATTTGAAATAACTTAAAATCATGTGCACATGCATATGCAAGTAATATTCTAATAGACTCAAGTCTAGCTACGGGTGCAAAGGTTTCATCGTAATCTATACCTTCTTGTTGATTGTAACCTTGAGCTACTAGCCTAGCTTTATTTCTAGATATAATACCCTTTTCATCCATTTTATTTCTAAAGACCCATTTGGTGCCTATTATGGTTTGATTTTTAGGTGGAGGGACCAATGTCCAAACATCATTTCTAATAAATTGATTAAGTTCTTCTTGCATAGCAATTACCCAAGATTCATCTTTTATTGCCTCGTCTATATTTTTAGGTTCAATGGTTGAAATAAAACAAAAATAATTACTTTCATTTTGAGCTTTGGATCTTAATGTTCTTTCATTAAGTTTTCCTATGACATTTTCTAATGGATGACTTTTAGTTTCTTTAATATTGACTATTTCTCCTTTTACGGGTTCATTGTCATTTTCAATGTTTTCTATATCATTAACCATTTGACTTTCAACTAAGTCATCATCTACCAAAGGTGATGTCTTAGAGGGAGGTGGACTTTCGTTGAATGTTACGTTCAACGATTCCTCGACTCTTGATGTTTCCTTGTTTAATACAATATATGCTTTACTGTTTTGTGAGTACCCAAGGAATACACCTTCATACGACTTTGGGTCGAACTTAGTGAGATAGTCCTTTGTGTTTAAAATGAAGCACTTGCTTCCAAAAACTCTAAAATATCCTAATGTAGGCTTTTTGCCTCGATAAATTTCATAAGGAGTTTTATTTAAAAATTGTCTAATTAAAACTCTATTTAGGATATATGTAGAAGTATCTACAGCGTGACACCAAAACTTTTGTGGTATGTTTTGTTCATTTACCATAGTTCTACTCATTTCTTGAATTGTTCTATTTTTACGTTCTACTACACCATTAGATTGAGGTGTACGAGGAGCAGAGAAATTATGAGTTATTCCATTATTATCACAAAAATTTCCAAATTGAATTTCATTGTCAAATTCTCAACCATGGTCAGTTCTAATAGATACTATATTACTTCCTATTTGATTTTGAATTTTCTTGCTTAGAATTTCAAATTTGTCGAATGCCTCATTTTTAGTTTTCAAAAACTTTGTCCATGTATATCTAGAGTAATCATCTACTATGACTACAGTGTAAAAATTTCCTCCATAACTTTGTATAGCCGACGGGCCAAACAAATCCATGTGTAATAATTCTAGGCATCTAGATGTAGATACCATGTTTTTAGCCTTATGGCTATTATGTACTTGTTTCCCAATTTTGCAAGCATCACAAAAGTGTTGGTCATATTTCAACTTGGGTAGGTTCCTAACGAGTTCTTTGGATGACAAAGATTGAATAAGCCTCATATTAGCATGACCTAAGCGTCGATGCCATAGAGTTGAGTTTTCGTCCAAGGAGGTAAGACATAACTTATCTTTAGGTGTTTTATCTAATTTCATAACATAGACATTATTCTTTAAAACACCTTTTCCTACGGTTATGCCATCTTTAAGTATTTTACTTCCATTTTCACTGAAAAGGACGTTATACTTTTTGTGGCATAATTGACTTATACTAAGTAAATTAAATCCTAAATTATCTACATGAGCAACATCATCAATAGATAGAGAGTCATGAGAGATTGTACCTTTTCCGATGATTTTACTTTTAAGCTTGCTACCGAATGTGACATTACCTCCGTCATACACTTGATAGGTTGAGAAAAGATTTTTGTTTCCCGTCATGTGTCTTGAGCACGCACTATCTTTGATCCACTCATCAGGTTCAAGATCAACTTTCAAGCATACCTAAGTTCATAAAAGACTCAAGCATTTGGTCCCCAATATCTCATGGGTCCGTTTGGGTTAAACATGACATTATCATGGTTTATGTATGTGAATGGTGGACAATTGTTCCATGGCATATAATTAGGACCATGAAAGTTTCTAGGTATGTTTTGGTTCCAATTATTTTGATAAGTATGTTGTGGATTAACTATACTCTTTGGAAAGGGGTGTTTGGGAAAACTCATTTGAGGTCTCTGTTGATCCGTTTTAACTCTATATTCATTTCTAGCTTGTCCTCTTCCTAAAGATACTGCTGGTTTATGTTTATTATTATTTATACTACTGTTAGGTTTCTTAGTAACTTTAACAAACTCGGAACGGTCGACTTTGTGAACCTTCTGTTCAACTTCTGTACTCGCGGATCCTTTGGATATACTTGGCGGATCCAAATTTTTGGATCCGTCGGATCCGTGAGTGTCCAACTTGGTTGAATCAGTTTTATTCACAGTCTGTTCCTTATAATCACTTAAGGTTCCTAGTTTCATAAAGCCTAGTCCTGTTTTATCATGAGGTAGCTTTTGCATTTTCATTATTTCATCTGCACAACTTATGTTTTTATCAAACCTTTTAAACTTTGAATTTTGTTTGATTAAATCTTTCTGTGTGGTTTTTAAGGTTTCTAATTCAAGTTTTAGTTCTTGACAAGACACACACGTTTCTTTACTATCTTTACCTTTTTCAATTCGTATTGCTTTTTCTTTAAGCCAAAATACTTCATTTTCTAAAAGTGATGTCTTTGTTTTCAAAAACTTGTTTTTGTTTATGATTTTTAAAGTTACGTCACACAGTTTGTTATATTCTACTTCTAAGGTTTCATCATCTATAGAGGAGTATGAATCAGAATGTACCTCTTCTGTGTCATTAGCCATAAGTGCCATTTCGTTGTTCTTAGGCTCATCATCATCATCTCCTTCACTATCGCTCCAAGCTCCACTAACGAAGGCTCTTTGAGACTTGGTCTTTGGAGGCTTTGGACATTCTCCTATTAAGTGACTGGAGTCACCACACCTATAGCATTTCCTATCAACCTTACCTTTCTTATCGTCACGATCTTTCCGAGAGGATTTCTTTTCATCACGAGGTGTTTTTACAAACTTTCCTCGTCTTCTGAAGAATTTCTTGAAATCCTTCACGGCCATGGCATACTCTTCATCATCACTGTTTGAACAAGACTCATCATCATCACTTGACTCGACTTTGGATTTCAAGGCAATAGACTTAATCTTCTCCCTTTTGCCTTTGACAATTTCCGAGTCTTTTTCCATAATCATTTCGTGAACTTTAAGGTTTCCTATGAGCTCATCCAGTGTCATGCTTGAGAGATCTTTAGATTCTTCAATAGCTGTCACCTTTGCTCTCCATTTCGGATGGAGTGCTCTTAGAAATTTCCTGACAAAATTCTTACTAGAAAAAGATTCATCAAGTGCTTTAAGTGATGTAATAATAGTATTGAACTTAGCAAACGCACTATCAATGGTCTCATCTTCAGAGATAACAAATTGTTCGTATTGTTGGACAAGAAGATCAATTTTGTTATCTTTTACTTGTGAGTTCCCTTGATGTGTGATAATTAGAGATTGCCAAATATCCTTAGCCGTTTTACACATAAAAACTCTTTCATATTCTTTCTTAGGTAAGGCATTATAAAGCATCATTTTGGCTTCATTATTTTTGGCAATTAGCTTCTTTTGCTCATCACTGTGACGAGTAAGAGTAGCTCCTTCATCCCGACCACCCGAAATATTATTACTAATAGGTTTGTAATCACCATCAACTATAATATACCATAGATCTATGTCCTTTGACTTTACATAAGTTTCAAAGCGATTTTTCCAATAAATAAAACAATTTGGTTCAAATAGAGGTGGTCTCTGCATAGATTGCCCTTCTTTAAAGTTTTCAAAATCCATGGATCGTTTTAAGTTTTAAAATACAATATATTTTAAAGATCTTATGTAACGTAGCTCTTGATGCCAATTGTGGAAAACTAGAAGGGGGGTTGAATAGTTTTTACCGTTTTAAAGTTTTATATGCTTTGTTACTATATGTTAGTTTCAAAGGAAACAACCACAAATAAATAATCACACAATATAAGTAAAAGATAAAGAGAGGAAAGATCAAACCACACGACACTGTTGTTTATAGTGGTTCGGCTACAAGGACTCTCTTCCTTGCCCTACTCCACTCCCCGAGTTTCCTACTCGAGAGTTTATCTTTCACTAAGAAACAAACTCCTTTCCTAGGTGGAGAAAACCTTTACACGTCGCTTACTTCCTTTTCCGGTACTAAGCTAAACACCGGGTTCTTTCACAAGGTAGAACCAACCTGACGTCGCCTATTTACTTTACCGACACTAAGCTAGATGTCGAGTTCTTTACACGGGTACAACTACTCCCTATACTCCTTGTGCTTTAAGGACTAAAGCACTAAACACACTCACTGATTACAAATGATAGATATGATGTGTGAAACAAACTACAATATCACACAGTAATGCAACTAAAGGATTACGGTTCTGTAGATCCTTGAATGCTTGATCTCCTTTCTACAAAATGAAAGATCAAAGTGAAATGCAACTATGAATGATGTTAGTAAGATATGTACTGAATGAATATATGTGTTAAAGCTATATGAGTGATGAGAGAGCCAAATGATCAGCTTCCTATTTATAGGCAAGCTGATCTTCAGCTCACGGATCCCACGGATCCCTCACAAGGGATCCGTCATTTATGTGATTTGGATCCGTGGGACATGACAGCTAAGGTATAGTTGTCTCTTACCATATCTTAGTTGTATCTTACCAAATCATCCAAGATCTTCAAATGTCAACTATGTATCTTGCAAATCTAACCAAGATATATCAAAGATCTTCTATGTGATGCATGCAATGATGTCATGGAATGGTTTTAGAATTAAAGTTTCCTTTTAAGGAAACAAGTTACTAAACTTGTAATTCTTAGTTAATATGTGAAGTGTAAAATGTGTACTTAAGAGACTTAAGCTAGTATTTATTATTTGCTAAAAGATATTCCTTATATTTGTCATTAACAAAACTAATGAAAGATCAAAGAATATAAATAACGTTTTTGAGACGCTATTTGTATTAACAGTGATGTTATACGGGAATTTCTTACAACGTTCCCTACAAGTAGAATTCAATACAAAACATGAGAATGATCTTCAAACTTCATTACTTCGTTCAGCTTGCAGAATCTTCTCAGCTTTTATTTCTTTACTTGCAGAAGAACTATATTAGCAAATCTAATTAGGGTTTAATTCTGTGGGCCCTGAGTGCTCTCCCCTAATTAGTGCTCTCCCCCAAACTGACAACCATACTTATAAGTGCCCTAAGTGCCCTGCTGTTCGGGGGAATAGAGTATCAACATCTTCATCTCAACAAATGCAATAGTCTTTGTTCGAGAAACAATTGCGAAAAAGGCCAATTGCGAAAGAGACCAGTTGCAAAAGGGACCAATTGCGAAAGAGACCAATTGCAAAAGAGTTCAACCAATTGCGAAAGAGTTCAACCAATTGCGAAAGGGACCAATTGCAAAAGAGTTCAACCAATTGCGAAAGAGTTCAACCAATTGCGAAAGGTCAGATTTGCGATAGGCTTTTTGTAGCCATCTTTTCTCGATCAACAACCACAAACAACTCATAAAACTTGAAATACATCCCAGTTATGTCCTCGATGTACACATTTCTCTCCCCTGATGATTACGATTCATCGGAATCAGCATAATGATGTGTACGTGAAGTATCAACTGGAAGCCCTTTATCAGGAATCATATCAGCCCGTGAGAAGATGTCGATATACCCAATCTACTAATAATACCATCTAAAATGTCTAACTCTTTATCAACCTCCTTTATCAAAAACAACGGCTTTATGTAGTGACTACTGATGGAGAAAACCCACTATGACGAATTTGAGACTGAAGTAAAGTAACCCAAACTTGTGACTTAAGCTTGCACTGTTGTATGACTAAGTACCTATACTGAGCACTACAACGTAACTCCTTAAAGCATAGGTCGTTTCATATACCCATCCAACCTTCCTTAATAGTATATGAACTCATCTTGAATTATCCACATCTTTGTGTGACACTGAGTACTACAATGTATCTCCTTTAAGTGATAGTTAACTAGGTCTTCGTCCATCCACCCCTTGACCTATGAAAACTAGATAAATCAAGACTTAATCATTCAATGATCTGTTAGCTCAAACAAGGATCTCGAAGAATCATGCATCCAACCAACCTCGATATCTTCAAGATACTAAGTACACACACCCGTGATATTCCACTTCAACTTCAAATAGGTAATAATGAATCATCATCCTTGTAGTCACAGTTGATAACAATCAACAATCAATATTTAGCCATTGTCATTTGATTGTGAATCTTGATCAGGATCTTTAAAGCTATACGTGGTGATGTTGACGGTGTATGCCAATAATATCATTTTTTTTCTTCATAATTTGAAATATACTAGGAAATGCAATTATAAGAAGGCTAGAAAATTTTGAGTGTTACATATTTTGACGCCAATTTTCACCGAAAAAATTCGAATTTTGACCTAAAAATTTGAATTTTGGGCCAAAATTTTCACTATTATACCAAAATTTGAATTTCGCGTAAAAATTGAACGTTTAGTCCCCTGTAAAAATTAAATTTTACTCAGATTTTCCCTCCAAAAATCTTTTTTTTTTTTTTTTTTTTTTTTTTTTTTGGCATACTCGATGTTTTCCTTGCTCGGAAATTTTTCTCTAACTCGGAAGATTTGTATTTGCTCGGAGAAAAACTTGCTTGGAAGTTTTATCTCACTTAACTCTGAAAAATCCTTGCTCGGAAATCCTTGCTCGAAAGTTCCTACCTCGGAAATTTTGCACTTACTCGGAAATCCACTTGCTCGGAAGTTTTGGACTTACTCGGAAGTTTTGCTCGGAAAATTTTGCATTTACTCGGAATTTTTGGCACTTACTCGGAAATTTTTGTTTCCTAACTCGGAAATTTTTGGACTTACATGGAAACTTTTGTGTGCATACTCGGAAAAAAACGTCCTAACTCGGAGGATTTTCTTCCTTACTCGGAGAAACACGTACTTTTTCCGAGAGAAATCACCAAAAATCACATTTTTTCACCACAAATCACCACGATTCGCTCCAGGTTCGCTCATGATACCAATTGTAATGACTAGATTCACGTTGAGGAGGTCGGGGAAACTCGAAATAAAGGTTAAACATGGTATTTATTAGATTAAGAATGGGGAGGTGTGTGTGTTATTTCTAGAGAGAAAGTGAAAAACACACACACACCTCAAAGAAAGAACTGAGAATCCCACCCTCCTAATTTATACTATTTTACAAGCCTAACTTTACACAAATGGCAAAACTAGACCTTGTACTTTATTCTATTGCAATTCCCTACTATAACATAACTTTAAAGGCTAACAAGTCCATATTTGGTCCGGACATGTTACCTTTAAGGAACTGTTAGCTTTTATATTTTAAAGAAAGTGATGGTCATTTGTATATGTATCTATGTGTGTGTCGTGTAGAACTAACAACATATGTAAGGCTTGAGTTGGACTAAGTTAGTAAAAGATCTAGTAAAAACAAGGAAAGCCCAAGTCCAACACAAGCCCATCCCAAGGCCTTTTAGGGCAACAAAGGCCATGTCTCTACTATAAATACACACACTCTCCACCTATTTGTGTGTGCCTCAAAGTCTTGTAAAGGTGAGAGTGTGTGTATGTGTATGTTTTGTATCTTGTTCTCTCATGGTAATAAAAGCATACGACTAAGGTTTTACATCACACGATCCATACCATTCTTCTTATCATCTTTACTTATTGTTGAGTGTCACGGATATAGTATAGTTTAGTTTTGTACGTAAGGTTTGATTAGTTTAGTGTGTTTACAAGTGGTATCATTCGCCAAACATTGATCTAGGTTCTAGTTGTGTTTGTTTGATTAGTTTAACGAAAGTTTTTCATAAAAAGGTTCTATCTTTTTGCATAAATCGTGAGTTTTAGACATAAAGTTGCTACCTTTTTGTGTTTTACGAGAGTTTTTAAGGATTTAGTTGGTAAGTTTTTGTGTTTAACGAGAGGTTTGTGGTTTTTTGATCGTACACTTAACGCCACAAAGATCCAAGGTTCGAATCTCCTTGCTACGGATTGTTTTTTATCATTTCTTGTATAAGAAGTTGATAAAAAGGTGCTTCTTCACGGAAAAATCGAATCTCTTGTAAAGATTTTCGATTGAAAAAGGGTTTTTTCGAAATTTGAATTGCGAGTATAAAGGGTTTCTCGCATTTCAAAATCTCTCGGAATTGCCTGTTTTTCGGAATTCGAATTGCGAGTAAAAAGGGTTTCTCGGAATTGAAGTTCTCTCGCAATTCATCAGCATCTTCGGAATTGGACTCGGTGTTTCCTTACTTGTATAAGTTTGTGAAATTACCTCGACTTGGAATTATTCTCATCTCTTGTATAAGATTTGAGAACGTGATCGAAATTGTAATTTTGAAAATTCTTTCGAAATTGCTTTATCTTTCGCAATTCAGAGTAGTCTCTCGCAATTGCTGCTACTTTCTCGCAATTGGTGACTTTCTCGCAATTGGTGACTTTTCTCGCAATTGGTGACTTTCTCGCAATTGGTGACTTTCTCGCATTTGCTTCAAGTCTTGCAATTGACAAAGTTTCTCGCAATTGGTGACCGTTTCGCAATTCCAACAAGTTTCGCAATTGAGGCAACTTTGGACTCGTTTACATAAATTCAAACCAAGAATTCACAACAACATCTACAATCACAACACCTATTTCTTTGCAACGATCTGAATCAATCAACCTTATAATACAACATCATCAACAATGACTACTCAACAAGACATCCATGCAGTTGGTGCTGAAAACCGTCCTCCCATGCTAGAGAAAGGTAGTTATCTTCCATGGACAAGCCGTATGCTTTGTTACTTGAAAACAAAACCTAATGGACAAGGTAAACTTCTGATCAACTCCATCAAGAATGGTCCTTTCAAACCTCGTCAGATTCAAGAAGCTAGTGATCCGAATCAAAATCCTCCTGTTCCACCATCTTGTCGTACTCAGAAAGAAGAAGAATACACAGAAGAGGATTGGAAACAGATTGAAGCAGATGACTTAGCCATGCACCTAATTCAACTTGGTTTACCACAAGAGATCTTTTGTGCTGTTGACAGCTGTGAAACTGCTTATGATATGTGGGAACGAGTTAGGAGGCTATGTCATGGAACTGAAATTGATCAACAAGACATTGAAAACAAGCTTCTAACTGAATGGGAAAAATTTTCATCCACTCCAGCTGAACCAATTGAAATCTACTACACAAGGTTTTGCACTATCATGAATGAGCTCATAAGGAACAACTTAACACCAAAACAGATTGTCCAAAACATCAAGTTTCTTAACAACCTTCCAGAGGAATGGGGACGATATGTTACAATTGTTAATCAGACAAAGAACCTTCATGAAGTGAATTATGATCAGCTCTATGATTTCTTGAAACAAAACCAGAAAGAGGCAGATGAGGTTAGGAAAGAAATGCTTGCCAAAAAACATGATCCTTTAGCATTGATTGCTCAGTCACCATCATCTTCAACAGTGAACACACCATCATCACCAACTCCCACTCAGAACTACATGCCACATGAATACTCTCCACAAACTGCTATCTTCCCACAACAACAATTCTATCCTCATGAACAACAAGTCATTCCACAACAACAATACCCAGAATCACCACACAATCCTAATGATGACATGTCTGCACTGTCTCAAGCATTCACCCTTCTATCAAGAGTTGTCCAAGGACGCTATTCCACACCTACCAACAACAATCAAAGGATTGCATCGAACACTCACTACAGGTAGTTTGCTCAACCGGGTTTCAACATGGGTCAACAAGGACAAATGGTTGGAGGTTATGGGAATCAACAAGGATATTGATAGAACTTATGCACGCCATCATCAAATAAGTTCTTGGATCGTTTTGAGCCTTAGGGTTCAACAATAACAATTAACAATTATGCACAGCGGAATAAGAATAAATAAATTGTTATTGACACAAAGTTTTACTTCAATCACACCACGCCTCAATTATTATTTGATCAGAATAATACGGTTACACTAACTTGTAACAGGGATCAAAGATCCTTGAGACGACGAACAAACTTGTTTAGGCGTTTATAATCACACGCCTAAACACACACACACACACCTTTAATCTACATCTTGGAAGACATATATAAAACCTGTACCTTGCCTCTCTTTATATAATAGAGAGTGCTAGGTTTACAAAGAGATAATGCCGAATAATATAAAATCTTTTTTACAGAATAAGTTATTTCCTGTATCTTCATTCTTTGTAGCTTTCTCTCTTTGTCATCTTTAGTCCTTCTTGTTTCATTCTTTTATTTATTTTGTCACATCAAATCTAATAGACCCAACAATCTTCCCCTATTTGATGATGACAAAACAAACAAAGTCGTGTACGAACTTCCCTAGACGAAGTAGCAGAAGTTGAGATGTAATCATCTCCCTGAATGAAACAAACTGTCTTCCCCTTAATCCATGCCATGCCATCACAATATTTCTTCCCCTTTTTGTTATCAACAAATAGAGAATGAATAAACAATAAAAACTTCCCCTCGAGTGATGCATGTACATAAAATGATTCTTCAAATCTGTAGGCTTTATATACTGTTGAAGAAAAATAATCATTACCAATTTGATGTTGAAGTAGAAGAAACCAACCTTGTGTCCTATGCCTTGTACTAAATACGACTTCGAACGTATACTTAACGTATAGGGAGACCGCAATCTCTTGACAACAACCACTGAGCACTACAATGTAACTCCTTCAAGTGTTTTGTCAATTCGAGTCACTTGAACGAACAAACAAGCATCTTAAAACGGATAGGAACGTTTAAGATATGATAAGACACAACCTTGATAAATTCAACCGCATCATCAAAGAAACAATAAATAATCCTCTCCTCCAATAAGAAAATTAATGCGAGCCTTTAAAACTTTAACGAACAAATAAACCAAAAACAATCTTCTTCGTGTGTGTGAACTTCCCCTGTGTGTGTGTAAACTAATAACCAATACTTACTTCCCCTCACTGCTCGTAAATAATGCAAGTATCAATCGTGTTAAACCCAACAATAACGTAACAGCAGAGAGTAAGTCCAACAGCAGAGTCAATATGCGTAACAGCAGAGTAAAATATGTCGAACAGCAGAGTGTATCAACGTAGCAGCAGAATAAAATATCCAAACAGCAGAGTCAAAACTCAGCAGCAGAATAATATTAGCGTAGCAGCACTGCGTAATCCCAATTAAATACCAGCCCCACAATCAATTAAATCATTCGAATCAGTCCCACAGCCTTTAATGCATACGAGGTTCACTTTTGTCGAATCAGTAAATATGAATCATGTAGAAAACGACAAACCGATCCAATCAAACAAATAGATTAAGGGTGTGTTTGATTGCTGCTTAATGACATCACTCAGCTCTGATTCCTGAAAACTTAATCGGTCATGGTGTTTGATAATTATAAAAGTTGCCACTGAATGACAATTAATGCACTGAGCGATTTTGCATAGAATGGTAGCTAAACGATTCAGTGGGCTCATATTTTACCAAAATACCTTCAAAAACTCACATCTCCCTCCACGTGGATCTTCACTAATTGTCCTTTTTCATTATTATAGTATTTTATTTGTAACAAATGTTTTATTTTTTATAAATATTTGCGTGCGTTCAGTGTCCTATGTAAGATACGAACTCGAAATTATGTGTCCTTTAGTGATGCCTTGCAGACACATCATATAGGCATATAGCGACTGCCAGTGCCACGTATCATGCGTCACAATACTCACAAAAGTACTACACAGCTATTCTTGTGAAAAAAAACTCCAACCTTGTTTCTTAAATTGTCCTCTTTTATTATTATAATATTTTTTTGTAGCAAATGTTTATTTTTTATAAATATTTGAGTTGCCTCACATGCTCAATTAAATTAAAGTACTTATAGCAATTTATGGAATTCCAACATTACTTTATTTGTATTATATTTTTATTCGAGTTAATAATTTCTTTATCAAATGGTATATTTTGTTTAATACAAAATCAAACAGAAGGTTAAATTGGTAATTTCAGACAACTCAGATTGCTCATTCAGAACAAATATCAAACAATCATTTTCACTCAGAATTAGATTCACTCAGCATCTTGGAATCATTCAGCAGCTTTGATTCATTCAGCGCTAAATCATATTTTTTATCAAACAGCCCCTTAATATACTCCGTAGCAAACAATTAACCAGTAAGCGACAGAATACGACAGACCAATTAATTACCAATACGAGGTAATTAAATTCTCTCAGCCAATCAGATCTCCTCTTCCACGTGCGTACCAATTCGGATATATGGCACCGATCATTAATAAAGATTTGAGCAATCAAATATTAAACAATCAGTACTAGCTTGAATCCACTTGCATCGAATAGAAGAATATTGATAGCAACCTCACCGACCCACGTTCTTGAAGTAATAGACCAATTAGAATAAGGAACAATAGAAACCATCATGCGATAAACGACAAACTAATTGATAACTATCGACCTTAATTGATAAACTAATCAGTACGAGGTTTAATCTTCAGTAAGCGACACGAATATTCACAACAGCAGAATAAAATATGAACCCTTAAAATCATACCTTTTACTTCGAATCTGCTTCTCATCGACACAAATAAACTTTGTGAATCCCTAGGTAACGAGCTCCCCAAGCTCTGATACCAATTGATAGAACTTATGCACGCCATCATCAAATAAGTTCTTGGATCGTTTTGAGCCTTAGGGTTCAACAATAACAATTAACAATTATGCACAGCGGAATAAGAATAAATAAATTGTTATTGACACAAAGTTTTACTTCAATCACACCACGCCTCAATTATTATTTGATCAGAATAATACGGTTACACTAACTTGTAACAGGGATCAAAGATCCTTGAGACGACGAACAAACTTGTTTAGGCGTTTATAATCACACGCCTAAACACACACACACACACCTTTAATCTACATCTTGGAAGACATATATAAAACCTGTACCTTGCCTCTCTTTATATAATAGAGAGTGCTAGGTTTACAAAGAGATAATGCCGAATAATATAAAATCTTTTCTACAGAATAAGTTATTTCCTGTATCTTCATTCTTTGTAGCTTTCTCTCTTTGTCATCTTTAGTCCTTCTTGTTTCATTCTTTTATTTATTTTGTCACATCAAATCTAATAGACCCAACAGATATGCTCCTCAGATGGGTAATCAAAATACAGGGCAGTATATGGGAAATCATAATACAGGTCAGTTTATGGGTAATCAGAATCAGATGGGTCAAGTTGTTGGAAATAGAAGAGGTCAGAATATGGGAAATCAGGTTGGAAATGTTGCTGCTCAAGTTGCTAGGAATGTTGGGAATATGAATCAAGGAAATGTGTTGAAATGTTTTAACTGTTAGGGTACTGGTCATATAGCAAGAAACTGTCCCTCCAAGCCAAAAAAGAAAGATCCCGAGTATCTTCAGAAAGCTTTGCTCTTAGCTCAGAAGGACAAGGCAGGGTTTCAGTTGAGTGCTGAGGAACATGATTTCATGGCACTAATGGATGACTCAGAGGATTTGGAGGATATCGATGCCAATTGCATCTTCATGGCAAATCTTCAAGAGGTTAAATATGACATGGATTCTGAAGCACCTCCTGCTTATGATGCCAATGTGATATCTGAGGTACCTACATATGCTACATGTCACAATAATGAAATATTTGATATGTCACCTCAACAAGAACAGCATCCTGCGACTCCTACTCTCATTTATGATACATATATGGACTCCCCAAGTTGTAGTAATACTATTTTGGCTACTCCAGATATGAATCCTAACGGTAACTTCGAGTCACAGCATACTGAGACTGAAGAGGAAACACGTGCTTTATTTGAATCATTATTGCAAAATTGTGGTATTGAAATTGAAAAGGTCAAAAAGATCAATAGCGATGTTAAGGCCGCTAATGAAAAATTGACCACTGAGCTTGAGAGATACAAGGTGAACGAAAAAGCTTTTGAATTTCACCACAAACGTCTGTCAGAACTTGAAACTGGTTACAGTGATTCTGTTTCAAGGGAGAAACATTTGCAAATCAAATACGACACTCTTGATGTTAAATTGAACATGCAAATTAAATCCTTAAAAGCAGAAATTTCTGATCTAACCAACCAACTTTCTAAACAAACATCAACTTGTTCTGATCTTGAAAAAGAAAAGAAAGAGTTGCATTCAAAGTTTTCAAAACGAGAAGATGAACTTCTTGATGAAGTACTTGACAAACAAGAAACTATTAAAAAGTTGGAAGAAATGCTTGTAAAAACGGGTCATTCAACTCAAACGATTAATATGATAATTAACGACAAAAACCCGATTTTATATACAAGAAAGAAAATGGCTCTCGGTTGTGAAAACCCTTGTTATCTCAAGAAAGCTCAGAAAGAACAGAATGTGCTATATAACGGTAATCTTTTAAATGATGTGCATGATTCACCTGCTTGTTATGATTCATATGAAACGATTGAGCTTACGAAAGAGAGTCGAAATAAAATGAGACAATTGAACAGAGAAATCAAACCGATTGATTATAATGAAGCTAACAAACTTGCTGGTGTTCATCTTGTTAAAAAGGAGTCACCTTTGTTTTTCAAAAAACCAGTGGCTGCCTCAAAGTTCAAAGTTGTGTCAAAACACCTTTCTAACATCGAACAAATGTACTCTACCGACACTTCCGCAAGTGAAGCTAGAATACTTTTGGCCGATCTTAAAAGGAGAGTTGAAATGCTTCAAGATGTTGTGGCAACCAAAACTGATACTAAAATCAACGATTGGTTTTCAAGTTTTCAAACTGAACAGAAAAAGATGTTCGAAACAGAGATTACTCCCATTGTATCTGGCATACATGCAAGAGCAATTCATGTTGAGAATGCAATTATCAAAGAAGTAACTGAATTTGTCAAGGACCACACATCCTTAGTACTTGAAGCTAATGAAAACATTGAAAAAATCAAAGTTTTGGAAAAACAAAATGACGCACTCTCTGAAGAAGCTCTTTCAACTGATATTATGTCCATTATTTATCAAATGTATTCTGTCGAAGATGATGAAAGATTTCGAGCCGAGACTTCCGAAATTGTTTCAAAATATGAAAATGCATTTGCAAAACTTGAAAAAGAAAATGTTACATATTTTAAACAACTAGATCGAAAAAAGGAAGAATGCAAGTATGACAAACTGTCGTATGAACGTTCTTACAAAGAAATGCAAAAACAAATTGATCTTTTGAAGTCTCCGCTTGAATGTCAAAAAAGGAAGGGTGAAGAAATTATTGCAAAACCAAAAATGTCAATTTCACAATGTGCTCCTTCACTCTTGCCCAAAGAAAAAGCAAAAGAGAAAGTAGTTGTCGAAACACCAAATGTGATAGCACCTGGACTTTATAGGATTAGTACCACTATTGCATCTACCTCTACATCTAAAACATATAGGGCGATAGACAAAAGTGTTAAGGAAAATCCAAAAGAGACTAGGGAAGCTAACACTTATTCAAAGGACAACAAGATAAATCCTAATGAGTGTACCTTACCTTCTACAGGAGTAGAAAGTACCTCTAAGAGCAGCAGACCAAAGCCTAGGAGGAATACAAGGAATAGAGTCGCGCCTGCTTCTAAGAGTGAAACCAAAAATAAAACGAAAGAAGTAGAAGAACACCCTAGGATTTTATCGCTTTCCAAGAAGAAACTTATGTCATCTAAATGTAATGTTAAAGACAATATTTCTTGTGCATCTAATAAACCAGTTTGTTTAATGAACAAGAAATCTTTGTCTGAAAATGTGTGTGATGATATTGTTTCTAACGTTGTGCATATGAATGATAATCCTGCTAAGAAAGATGTTCCTTCAGAAACTACTGCTAAGACTAGATACATTCAAAGACTTATTACAAAGTCTAGGAAAACTACTAGTAGTCTGCTGCCTAGGAACTATCTTAAGATGTGCGTATGGATTCCAACGGGTAGAGAATTCAGTCTAGAAAATGGTAAAATAAAAATGGCTAAGGAAGAACCAGTAAAAACCGTCTATGATTGTATTTCTCCTGTTATCCCTAACCCCATGGAACCAAATGATGAACGGTTTCCAAATGCACAATCATCTGTTATTGGCAGGTTATTGAAATATGTCTTTGGATCGTCGACTCGGGTTGCTCCAAGCACATGACCGGGAATCTGAAGCTGCTGATCAACTTTGTATGGAAGTTCATGGGAACAGTTCAGTTTGGAAATGATCATGTAGCAGCTATTCTGGGTTATGGAGATCTACAGTTTGGGAATTTTTTAATCACTCGAGTTTACTATGTCGAAGGATTGGGACACAACCTGTTTTCTGTCAGACAATTTTGTGATGCGGATTTAGAGGTTGCATTCAGAAGAAATACATGTTTCGTTAGGAACTTGGTTGGTGATGATCTCTTAACCGGAAATCATGGAACCAATCTCTATGCTATCGACATAAACCAAATGGCCTCGTCATCACCAATTTGTCTTATGACAAGAGCTGACGACACTAAGTCCTGGTTGTGGCATAGACGCCTTTCCCATCTCAACTTTGACAAGATCACAAAGCTTGCCAAAGACAACATCGTCACCGGTCTCCCTAAATTCAAATACACCAAAGAACACTTATGTCCATCATGTGAACAAGGCAAGAGCAAAAAGGCAACTTATAAACCTAAAACCGTTCCCAGTTCGGTTGATAAGTTACATCTATTGCATATGGACTTATGTGGCCCAATGAGAGTTGAGAGTATCAATGGGAAGAAGTATATTCTTGTGATTGTTGATGATTACTCAAGATATACATGGGTAAGGTTTTTGAGATCAAAAGATGAAGCACCTGGAATCATCATCACCTTTCTGAAGCGAATTCAAGTTTTACTTCAAGCTCCAGTTAGGATAGTGAGAACTGACAATGGCACGGAATTTACTAATCAGGAGTTAAGAACATATTTTGAAGAATCTGGAATTACTCACCAGACATCAGCAGTTAGAACTCCACAGCAGAATGGAGTAGTTGAAAGAAGAAATAGAACGCTTGTGGAAGCTGCTCGCACAATGCTGATTTATTCCAGTGCACCGTTGTTTTTATGGGCTGATGCTGTTTCCACTGCATGTTTTACACAAAACCGATCTCTTATCCATCCAAGATTCAATAAAACCCCATACGAACTAGTGAACAACAGAAAACCCGATATCTCTTATCTTCATGTATTTGGCGCTTTGTGCTATCCTACAAATGACAGAGAGGATCTGGGGAAGCTGAAGGCTAAGGGTGATATTGGTATCTTCATTGGTTATTCAGATAACTCGAGGGCATTCAGGGTGTACAATAGAAGAACGAAAAGAGTAATGGAGACGATGAATGTGAAATTTGATGAGATTTCACAAATGGCTTCTGAGAGACTCGCTCTAGAACCCGCGCTTAACCTAATGGCTTCTAATCGTATCGGATTCGGACCCGTACCACAAAGTCAAACTTCTGGACACATCAGTTCAGAACTCAAACCCCAAGGAGCTCAGTCAACTATCATTGATAAACCTACAAATCAAGAACTGGATAATTTCTTCGAGTTTATGTATGATGAGTACTATGGTGGAGCTTCGACAAATGCATCACAACAACATTCCGCTGCACCCGCTCAACAACAACCACCACCACCACTACAAGATGCATCTACTACAATCGAAGCTGAAGCACCAACTCCCTCCACGTCAATATCATCTACATCTACTCCTGCCACTCCAGTAATTGAGATTGTTTTACCAAGAGTTGATGAGCAAACCCAAACAACACCAAATCAAGAAGAACCATACCAAAACGATGTTGTGTTAGAAGAAGAAGAACCATTTGAAAACCCATTTGCTACGGAATCTGCTGAATCTTCTTCTCGGTTATATGAACCATCAAACACGCATTCGTTAGATTCAAGGTACCCTTCAACGTTAAAGTGGACAAAAAACCATCCAATAGAACATGTCATTGGTGAACCTTCAAGGCCAGTACAGATGAGAAGACAACTTGCAACCGATTGTGATATGTGCATCTTCGCTTGCTCAGTCAGTTTAAGAGAGCCAAAGAACATTCGGGAAGCAATGTCAGACGATGCATGGATTGAAGCAATGCAGGAAGAACTTCTCCAATATCGACTTCATGACACTTGGGATTTAGTGCCAAGACCTCTCGACAAACTTGTCCTTGATCTTAAGTGGATATGGAAGAACAAAAAGGATGAAGAGATGACTGTAATTCGAAACAAAGCTCGTCTCGTGGCCAAGGGATTTAGACAGGAAGAGGGAATCGATTTTGATTAGTCATTCGCGCCCGTAGCTAGACTTGAAGCGGTCAGGATTTTCTTAGCATACGCGGCTCACAAGAACATCACGGTCTTTCAGATGGATATCAAGACGGCTTTCTTGAATGGAACTCTGAAGTAAGAGGTGTACGTGAGTCAGCCAGATGGATTCATTGACAAAGATCATCCCGACTACGTCTACAAGCTCAAAAAGGCTATCTATGGTCTAAAACAAGCCCCAAGAGCATGGTACGATGAACTCTCATCTTTCTTGCTATTAAATCATTTCACCAAAGGAACAATTGACCCGACCTTGTTTACCAAAAAGTTTAATGATGACATTTTGATTATTCAGATTTATGTGGACGACATAATCTTTGGGTCCACTAATCCGAAACACTCAAAACTTTTTGCAAATCTCATGAAAAGTAAATTTGAAATGTCTATGATGGGCGAATTAAAATTCTTCCTTGGACTTCAAATCCATCATTCCCATCATGGTATTTTCATTAATCAAGCGAAATATACAATTGAGATTTTAAAGAAACATGGAATGGAAATTTGTGACTCTGTTGGTACTCCAATGGTCACCTCACCCAAAATTGGTGCTGACTTATATGGGAAACCCATTGATCCGAAGAAATATCGGAGCATGATTGGGTCTCTCGTGTACTTAACTGATAGCCGACCCGATATACAATTTGCTGTTTGTTTATTAGCACGGTTTCAGGCAAGGACTACCGAACTTCACCTCAAAGAGGTTAAACGGATCTTCCAGTACCTTCGAAGAACCATTAACATGGGACTTTGGTATCCGAAGGATTCGGAGTTCAATCTAACAGCCTTTACAGATGCCGATCATGCTGGTTGTCAAGTCACTGCAAAGAGTACATCCGAAGGAGCACGATTTCTGGGAGAAAAGCTAGTAGGCTGGTCATTAAGGAAACAAGACTGCACAGCGCTTTCAACCGCAGAAGTCGAGTATGTGTCTCTATCTGCGTATTGTGCCCAAGTTCTATGGATGAGGACACAACTCATAGATTATGGCTACTCTTTCGATCACATACCTATGTATTGTGACTCGAAAAGTGCCATAGCCATCTCGTGCAATCCAGTTCAGCACTCCAAGACCAAGCATATTAGAGTCCGCTACCACTTTATCAAGGAACACGTCAAAGAGGGTACTGTTGAATTATTTTTCTTGAAGACTGAATACCAACTTGCCGATCTATTTACTAAAGCCCTCCCAAAAGAGCGGTTTGAATACTTAGTTCGTCGAATTGGAATGCGAAGCCTAACTCCTGAAGAGTTAGAAATTCTTCTCGAATCTTCTTGAATCATCTCAATGAAGCTTCGCATGTAAATATTTTTTAAAAAAACAAAATACAAAATTTGAAAAACCAACAAAAGCAAAATATAAAAATATAAAATTTCAAAAAGACATAAAAAATATAAAATACAAAATCAAAAAATATTCTTCTCACGACATGTCTCTTGTATAAATCAATATTCTGTACGTACCTAGAAATGTCATTCAACAATGATACGGGCATGTACAGATGCTTGAGCGAGAGTTCATTTAAAACATTTTCTAAAACATGTCGTTCTCAAAACTTTCTTCTTTACGGCTTTCGTGCATTTCAGTACGAGACCCCCGCTACAATGATGACTTCTGATTATTTCTGATCAGGACTCGCATTGTTAATGGCAAAACAAAAACAAACCTTGAGCACATGATCAAAGATTTTTCAAAAAGATTTTTCAAAATTTTCTCAAATTCTGTGCTCAAGAGAACTCCCTCTATACCCTTAAATGTTTAAAAAATATGCTTTATTTAAGGGGGAGTATAAACTTTAAAATACAAAATGTTCCATCTTCATGCTAAACTCCGTCTCTCTCCAAAACGCTTTCATTTTAATCAAGTTAAAATCAAAAATATCTCTACATGCTATTTTTGAGGGGGAGAAAAAGTATAAGGGGAGAGGACGTGATTAAAATTGTGATCAAAGTTTGTGGAATCTCAAAATATACTCACCAGATAGACTCAGTATGAACCGTCGAATTGACAAAACCAAATGTCCGTTCTCGAAAAGACTAGTCCGGGATGGGTAATAATTTCAAGCTGGTTTTCCAGTGATGTAAGCGTGTCTCGCAAAGGACTTGTCTGAGTAGAATGTACCAATTCGAGAGATGATCATTGAATATGACCGGGACGGGTAATAATTTCAAGCTAGTCTAACTAGTGATGTAAGCGTGTCTCGCGAAGGTCATGTTCATTGAAAGTCGATCAATTCAAAATGTGCGAACTCTACCCAACATGTGCAATTTTTGATTAAAATGCATGAGCACATGTGAAGGAGGAGTATTTCAAAATTATAAAACTCTCAAAGTGCTAACTAAATGTGTTTATTCATAAACACTTTGAGAGATTTTCAAAAGGTTTTATGGCAAATCTAGGATAGTCATGGTGTTATAAGGTGACTAAGGTTAGGGAAAACCGTCCTATGATCCGCCAGAGCCAGAGGGATCTACCCAAGGACAATTCCAATAGATTAGAATTAGAAGTCCTTAGGTAAGATTGGAAAAAAAAGGGAGTATAATGAGAAAGGGAAAGAAGGGGTTGAAGAATTAAAAGAAAAGTTGAATGAAAGGGTGAAAAGAAATAGCCCTCCATGAAAACTTAGGGCAGAAACCGGGTCAATACATCTGCTATCGGTATTCACTAAGGTGATACTGATATTGAAGACAAGACGTCATGGACCCAGTGACGCGCTGCACCACCCCTCCTAGCCACTCAGATATCTCTTAAAAGATATTTGTTTCATTTCTCACGGAGAACACTGCATAATCTATCGGCCTCTCATTCCGAGAAGTGTTGATATTGAAAAGGTGGCACTCTGCTCCATGCCTCCGTCTACTAAAACCAAAACGCACATTATAGAGTCTAGAGCCATGAGATTCATCAAAATATCTCGTTAGGAACACTTCCATATGAATACCCTTGTGTTCACCAAAAAGGACACAAGGTGTACAAGAGTCTTAATGAGATCCAAGGATCTTGCCAAGTTTTATCAATGATGGTTATGCGTTTCAAATGGTCTACAGTCGTAGGGTGATCTCTAGCGACTCACTGAATCGTGGGTGCACTTCGGTGTGTCCGTGTAAGCCCTCTTGGGGGTATCCGGTTCAGAACGGCCTGGGGGAGATTAGAGAAAGTCTACACACTATGCTGTTGACGATCTCGAAGTCCTAACCCATAAGCGCTGGATGATTATTACTAACGGTTTTATGCAGCTACCCTTAAACATCCATTAACCATCATCCCATTCATCAATCATCTTCACCTCAGCATACTCATACTTATGAAGAACATTCCTCATCAAAGCTCAAGTGTTAAAAGTTCAAGACAAGGAGATCAAGTTAACGACCAAGTGTAACAACAAAGTCAAGAGGCTAATCAAGATGTCAAGAACAAGTTCATATGTCACATGATGAAAGAAATGGGGAGATTGTTAGCATAAGGAGAAGAGGTATAAGTATGTTGGAGGACACGACGCATCATCAGGAGAAGAGCATTGATCAAGGCAAGAACCACCTGAAAGACGAATACTTTGAAGATCACATTGCATGAAAGAACATTGAATGAAGAATACTCTACAACGACAAACAAGATTAAAGACGTCGAAGACAAAAGACCATTCACCGGAGCATCATTGAAATGACCATCCCTTAGGGGGAGATTGTTAGCTTTTATATTTTAAAGAAAGTGATGGTCATTTGTATATGTATTTATGTGTGTGTCGTGTAGAACTAACAACATATATGTAAGGCTTGAGTTGGACTAAGTTAGTAAAAGATCTAGTAAAAACAAGGAAAGCCCAAGTCCAACACAAGCCCATCCCAAGGCCTTTTAGGGCAACAAAGGCCATGTCTCTACTATAAATACACACACTCTCCACCTATTTGTGTGTGCCTCAAAGTCTTGTAAAGGTGAGAGTGTGTGTATGTGTGTGTTTTGTATCTTGTTCTCTCATGGTAATAAAAGCATACGACTAAGGTTTTACATAACACGATCCATACCATTCTTCTTATCATCTTTACTTATTGTTGAGTGTCACGGATATAGTATAGTTTAGTTTTGTACGTAAGGTTTGATTAGTTTAGTGTGTTTACAGGAAGCATGCAAGTTGTAAGGGGAAAGCATTGCAGGAAAAATAATACTCCTTCCGTCCAAATTTTATAGTCCACCAAGGCACCAGCAAAATGTCATTTTCATCCTTAAGTTTAAACTTGTCTTTTTAAATTCAACCTCTTAAATGATAGGATACATAACTAAGGGTAGAATAGTAAAATTGGAAGTTTGTAATTGTTATTTAGTGAAAATGGACAATGTATGTCGGACAAACAAAAATAGTAACATGGACAATAAAAGTGAGACGGAATGAGTACCCAAAACGTTTAAGTTTGGTAAAAAAAAAAGTCTAAACACCATTAGGCTGATGCTAATGATAACCGTAAATATTATGGTCACCCCCGACACATCAGCGCCACATCAGCTTTCTTTCTCTAAGACTACACCCAACCACAATTTGCTAATAAGTCAACCGGAACCACAACCAAAAACTACCTTACAAAAACTAATAAAAAAAATACACACACAAAAGAGATTGAATCTTTCGGTTGGCTGACAAACCATAACTTTGAAAAGGTTGGGTGGGACTCGGTTGCATCCGGATTGAGCTAATGGGAGGAACTAGGTTGAGGGGTCGGTTGGTTGAGGTATTCGGTTGCCATTAGCATTGGCCTTAGAACTCAACTCAACTATTAGTGAGTCAAACTTTACTTTTTATATTCTGAACATCTATGTACTTGCCTTTTTTTACCATAGTAAAACTTGAACAACTATGAATCTTCACCACAAGATACTTCATAACTTTACCCTATCTTTTTCAAGAAATTTTAGTATGTATTAACTGAACAATGCAAGAAAAGAGGAATAAGTAAACCATGTTTTTGTGTAAATTAAATGAACCAACCACCTCTACGTTAATTCTTTAGACCTCAACTAATTAACCATACCTGCAAGCCTCACATGCTACCTAGCATTTTCAGCAATAAATAAACACCTTTGCTAGCTAGTGTTACCAACATTTACTTATGAAAAGTAATTAATCATGCTATTTGGTAACAAAAATAGGTTTAACTTTCTCATAAACCCTTTTTATTGTAATGTTTTGATAATCTAATTTGACCAAATAAAGTTAAAATGAAAATGATCGATATCAGATCAGATAAGTAGATACCTTGCTTCACGAAATGCTGTTGTTCTAGTTAGATATGGTCCGAAAACTATCTTTTTTACCATACAAAAAGCATTTTTATAACAGTTTTATTAAATTTAATCACTAGGTCAGAAGTTTGAGCCCGGTTTAAAACTAATAACTACGCCAAAAGTTTGTGTATGTTCCAAATTTGATCACGGATTATGGACGTTGCACATCTTATAATTCATACCAAATACTCGTTCATCAAAATAACGTATGAGAAAGTATATGAAAAAGAATCATGGTTGTATATAAACCGTACATGTAATACTATATAGATCTACAAAAAATGGGAGGCTTTGGGTCGACAATCTCGACCCAAATATTGAAGTGGGGTCGAGACAACATTTGGGTCGACAATCTCGACCCTTTTTGGTCGTACCATTTTTTTGTCCCAAAACGATTTGTCTCGACATATTTTCAAAGGAATGAGACGACACTACAAGGGGACCCACATACCAGGAAAACCTTTAAATTACAATTTGGGTCGACACATTATTTGCAAATTTGGTACGATATTATCGTACCAAATATTTTTACATTTTTTTTATTTTCCGTAAATCATTTATTTAAATACGTAAAATGTCTTTAGAAATTCAAAATGGTACGACATTGTCGTACCAAATATTAAAAATATTTAAAATATTTTTACAAATTATATGTAAAATATTTCAGAAATTCAAAATGGTACGACATTATCGTACCAAATATTAAAAATATTTAAAATGTTTTTACAAATTACACGTAAAATATTTTCAGAAATGCAAAATGGTACGACATTGTCGTACCAAATATTTAAAATATTTAAAATATTTAAAATGTTTGGACAAAATGGTACGATAATGTCGTACCATTTTGCTTGAATTAATTAAAATGGGTAGCTTTTGGACTGCTGATGTGGCAGTCAAAGCAGAAATGGTACGACATTTTCTTTTCATTTTTGGGACGACATTGTCATCCCATTCTGTCAAGTATGCAAAAAAAAAAAATGCAGCAGTAGCCTGCATTTTCAGGTTTTTTCCGGAATTTTTTCCCCAAAAAACCTACCATTACACGACTGTAAATCAACCAATATCTGCAATACCAATTCGGCAATATGATACAATACCAAATTACTCATCCACGATTGCATTCGACAAATACGATACAAATTAAACTAACAAATACGATACAAATTAAACTAATAAATTCGAACTTATACAAAAACAAACCAAAATCATGTAGAGGTTGTAGTTTACAATCCTAATGTTTTACCAACAAAACCTGTTTCTAAGGCGATCAACAATTCGGCAATAGATTCTTGTATTACATAACTAATAACAAATACGATACAAATTAAACTACGCCTACTCCTAGTCCGACTCCTCGTAAGAACCCGCCTCCTCCCCCTCCTCCTCACCCCCTCCACCGCCTCCTCACCACCACTAGCATTAAAATTATGGAACTCGTGCTCAACAACAAAGTTTCAGCTTATCTTGTTTTAGTTTGAAAGATGCAATTCCTAACTATGGGCCAAGTGTTAACCACAATGTCTCACCAGGTGTAAAGCAGTTTATTAACTCGCCTGTTTCGTTTAACGAATGAGCCAAGATGATATGGTTATACACGAGATGGTTAACGAATGAGCCGAGATGATATGGTTGTACACGAGATGTTAAACGAATGAGCCGAGATGATATGGTTATACACGAGATGGTTAACGAATGAGCCGAGATGATATGGTTCTACACGAGATGTTTAACAAATGGGACACGGGGTATACGCAATACACTAAAGGATAATAAAACTTATCCTTTCATATATATTCTCTTACAAAAAAATCTCATCCTGTCTCCTTATCTTATCTTATCACTCAATAAAATCTGTATATGTATATTCCCTCCATCCCTCTCATAAATCGAGATATACTTTTTCTTTTCTTTCTCTCTGGAGATCGAAAATCAGTGGCCATAAGCAGCAACTCATTAATTCCCACAAATAACCAAATCATTAATTCCCACAAAACACACATAACAATGGATGGTTACACGCCGGAAGAGGAGTGGTCAAAGGTTTTATCGTCGATGCTCCTCTTTAATGAAGTTCTTAATGAATATGGCTATGAAATTTATGATGAATATGGTTCTTATAAGAACTGTGCACCGTGGATGAGAGACCGGATTCTAGAATGGCTGAGGCAAAAGCCGTACTACAGAGAGTCTTTGGAAGTTGTTGCTGATGATGAAGCTGAAAGCACGTTGGACACCAAACTTGATGATCTGGGAAATAGGGTAACAAATCTCGAAGATACGTTTGAACATATCAAGCAAAAGAAAGCAAGGAAGGGAAAAGATGGTGCAAGTTCTAGCAAAGCGGGAAGTAGCAGCAAAAAAAATAAATGAATGGGCGATGTTTGTTATGGTATATGTCGTGTGTTGTTTCGTTTGAGTTGTTTCGTTTACTTGTCGAGTTGTTTTGTTTGATCTGTTTCGTTTGCTTGTCAAGTTGTTTCGTTTGAGTCTGTATGAAATGTATGTGGTTGAGAACTCTTGCGTGTTTTAAATAAAATGTTTGCCTTCGTGTTTGTTAATTATGCAAAAATAAGCAATCCCAAACACCCCTGTTTGGACAGCATAAACCAAACGGCCCTTGTGGGCTGCTGTTAACCAAACAGCATAAACCAAACGGCCCTTGTGGGCTGATGTTAACCAGCTTCTTTTAACCAAAATGGTCATGGTTGCAACAATAATAACATTTTATTAAACAACAACAACAACAACAACAACAACAACAACATTACATATGAAGATTGTCCATGTCACCTAACAGCTCACGGAGTATTGCAGCCGACTGACATGCGTGGTCGGGGTTGTCGGGATTCGTTGCCATTTCAAGTCTTGCCTCCAGCATCCTTACTCTTGTCTCTAGCACCTGCTTTTGTGCCTCCAGCATGTTTATCCTAAGATCTTTTTCATTACAGTTTGAGCACCCTGTTGGTGCAGATCCAGAACCGTGAGATGTTGAAGCAGAAGAGGTTACTCTTAACTGCTCATCAAATTCACTCTTCCACATAAAATATCCACATCCATGATCTTTTTCTCTTGGCTGTCACATAAATAATGTAATTATATGATTGTTTGTATATTTACATAAATAAGAAATGTATAATTGTTCACCTTCGAAAGAGGACATGCATAATATTCCCATCCAAATGTATCTGGTTGATTTTTTTTTTTTTTTTTTTTTTTTTTTTTTTTTTTTTTTATATATATATTTCCTGCTCCACAATTACACATAAAAGGATTATATCGCTGCATCTCAAGTTTTGAAATTGGAGTGAAGATAAGAGGTTTTGTGAGGATAGAGCAGATATTTTATACAAACATTTTGGTGGAAAATTTTGGAGGCAAGTGTTTTGGTGGGAAGTTTGATATCAATGCTCAACAACAAAGTTCCAGCTTATCTTGTTCTAGTTTGAAAGATGCAATTCCTAACTATGGGCCAAGTGTTAACCACAATGTCTCACCAGGCGTAAAGCAGTTTATTAACTCGCTTGTTTCATTTAACGAATGAGCCGAGTTGTTTCGTTTGCTTGTCGAGTTGTTTCGTTTGATCTGTTTTGTTTGCTTGTCAAGTTGTTTCGTTTGAGTATGTATGAAATGAGCCGAGATATTTAACGAATGAGCCGAGATGATATGGTTATACATGAGATGTTTAACGAATGAGCCGAGCTGATATGGTTGTACACAAGATGTTAAACGAATGAGCCTAGCAATTATGGAACTCGTGCTCAACAACAAAGTTCCAGCTTATCTTGTTCTAGTTCGAAAGATGCAATTCCTAACTATGGGCCAAGTGTTAACCACAATGTCTCACTAGGTGTGAAGCAGTTTATTAACTCGCCTGTTTCGTTTAATGAATGAGCCGAGTTGTTTCGTTTGCTTGTCGAGTTGTTTCGTTTGATCTGTTTCGTTTGCTTGTCAAGTTGTTTCGTTTGAGTCTGTATGAAATGAGCCGAGATGTTTAACGAATAAGCCGAGATGATATTGTTATACACGAGATGTTTAACGAATGAGCCGAGATGACTATAGAGCTCTATACAATGCTAATGACTATAGAGCTCTATACAACGCAAGTATTTATAGGAAAACAAGGCATGATATTGTTGAAAACTTTTAGAAGTCCACAGTAAAATGCATGTGGAATGACGTATTGGCCCATTACTTAGTATACATCCAAGACACCTTTGTCGTATTATTTTTTCTATATCAAAGCTGTAAATACGTATCATATTGATTACGTTTAAACATCAAAAATATTTTTGATAAATAGTAACGTATTGATTTTGTAAATTTTTTAATTTATGTAATTTTTAAAATTAATTTTTACACTAACATATAATTTTAAAGCAAATAATTTTCTAAAATTAATTTATATACAAGTATTTTTAAATAGATTATTGGATAAAAAAGCCATTTAAAAATTAAAAAAAAAAAAAAAAAACAAATATACGCAGAATGGGTCGACATTGTCGTCCCATTCTGCTTTTAAAAAAGTTTTAATATAGATTTTAAAATAAAAACAGATTTAAAATGTTTTAAAAAAAAATAAAAAAATACACGCACAGTGGGTCGACATTGTCGTCCCATTCTGCTTTTAAAAAGTTTTAATATTGATTTTAATTAAAACTCATTTAAAAAGTTAAAAAAAAAAAAAAGAAAAAAAAAAAAAGAACGCAGAATGGGTCGATGATGAACTCAAATAAGTACATTTTATTACCATCATTTATCCTATTTATTTGACTTGTTTTATTATATTATCTGTGAGAATCGATACGTTAATGTTTACTTTTGTAATTCTCAGGTAAAAACAAGTACTATGTGAAACTTGGCGATTTTGGACTAATTATGGAGCAAAACAAGCAAGAAGTTAAGAGTCTACTGAAATGTACAAGATCAAGACCATTCTGCTCCAGATACACCGCATCCTACTTATTATATACGGCGCATCACTATCAAGATTTCACAAGTTGTAATCCAAGACGGCAAAGGACATGCGCCGCATACAAGAATGGAGTTACGCCGCATCTTCTGGCGGTGTACGAATATTCCTGAATATATTAATCTTGGACCCCACGCGAAGTTAAGTCAATGCGCCGCATCTACTTATTCAATGCGCCGCATCTAACCCTCAGACAGAAACTATAAATACCCCAAAGTCAGACGAATTTAGAGGTTCGTGCAATATACCAAGTACGAGACAGAAGAAACCCTAGGCCGAATTCAGACGAAGTAGCAGCACAAGACACACCCTAAACGAAGATACAAGAGCTGTAAGAAGGTCCTGCATGTATTCAATTCATTAAGTAGTTTTGTTTTATTGTATTAGTACACTTTAATTTGTCAGGATTGATGGGCTTGTGTCATTGATTTAATCATGCACTTCAACTCCCCTTAAAATTGCTTTCCCATTAATTAAAGTTTATATGTTGATGTCTTTGGTGACTTTTATTAGTGCATTGATAACCTCTGTGTCTAGCTGAGCATTGATCGGGTCGCCATGCCTCTGTCCTCGCCTATTTATTTTATCGCCTATGCATTCTATCGTCTGTAGAAAAGTAGGAAGAAAGGGTAAGTAGGATAGACATAAGTAATCATTAAGGGTTTACTCGCCGATAAGATTAGAGCCAACGAGAAAGGGTTAATTACATACACTTCATATAAAACTAGCAATAAAACAAGTGACAAGCTACTTAATTATCAGGACAGGTCTTCTTATTGTCTCAAGTATCTATCTGTGTACGTGTGTGCTAATCGCTGATTCGTGCTTATTAGTTTAGTTTATATTTAATCATAACCAAACCGTGCCAGTCTCTCAGGCTGAACCCCCTTGCGTTAGATTAGTTGTATAGCTAACATAAGATATTAAAATACTGATTAGAATAACTAGATAATACGTTCTACTCTTAGTGATCGACACTCTACTTACCATTATATTCATACTGACCGGGTACACTGCTCGTTAATGTGTGTGTTATTGATAAGTCGGCTAAATATAAATTTAAAACTTGAATACTGCTAAAACCACAACGACATACCGTGGGTATAAAATTAGAGCAATACACACGCACCATCAAGTTTTTGGCGCCGTTGTCGGGGAGTGAATTGTTATTATCTGTTAATTTGATTAGTATTTTAATTAGGTTTTTCTTTTTAATTTTTTAATTCTAACCGCTAACCCCGTTGTATATTAGTTAAATTGCATTCATTGTATTATTTGCATATTTTCTGTTTTTGTGTGTTTTTTTTTTCGTTTGTTTTTATTTTTGTTTTTATTTTTTGTATTTTCGTGCATACTGCTATCGTTGTACTGAGCTAATTCAAACGATACGGCGCATCTATTTTTATAGATACGGCGTATTGCGTTTAATTTTTATAAAATACAACGCGTTTAATAAATTCGATACGACGCATCTTTCCCCAAGATACGGCGTATTCCGTTTTTGATAAGAAATTTTTCTAAACGATAACGCCATACGGCGCATCTGTTTTGACAGATACGGCGTATTTATTATTTTAATTAAAAACAGTTTTCGAATTATTAAACAGATACGACGCATCGATTTCTATCGATACGGCACATCTTCTGAATCAAAAATCTTGTATTTCGAAACGTAACGAAAATACGGCGCATTAACTTTTGTTAATACGACGCATTTAATTTTAATAAAAATAGTTGATTTTTGATAACTTAAAATTGATACGGCGCATTCTAATTCTTAGCGGCGTATCTATTTTCTGAATAAAAGGCTGATTAAATTTTAACGATTATAAGATACGGCGTATCCAACTTTTTGGATACGGCGCATCGTCTGCTGATATTAGCAACTTTTATTTTTCCTATTTCCAAACGGAAAATATTCTAACATTTACCCTTGGAAGTTTTTACTTTGAAATCTACCTGTCTTTAATTTTCAGGAACAATGTTCGATATTTTCCCCAACTGGTTCGGAAGACCCCAAAGAAACCTTACCATGGAGGAGTTTGCACTACAAATCGCTCAAGCAAATGAAAAAGAACATCATGAAGCAAGAAACTTTATTAATGAACTCAAAGGCAGTCATGAGCTGTTACTAAAGGAACAAAATAACATGATTTATGGATTGGCAATTGAAGTGCACCAATTGTCAACGGTGCTTAACAAGATTCTTTTGGTAAGACACGATCTGAAAGGAATTACAACTAGAGGGGGAAAGTCAACCTTTCAAATCGGAGAGACACCCGAGGATAACAGTACAAGCAAGATTTCCCCTGAATCTATATCATCTGAGCATGAGCAACCAAAAGAGACTAATACAGAACCTGTGATTAGAGAAGAACCTTCTGTTGAACTTAAACGATCAACACTACCCTTTCCACATAAGGTAAGGAAGGAGAAAGAAGATGCCTATCAAAAGAAGTTCTTGGAAAATCTCAAGCAGCTGCAGCTAAGCATACCATTTATGGAAGCCCTAGTGCAAATGCCAAAATATGCTAAATATCTGAAGAGCTTGCTTACAAACAAGTCCAAACTTGAAGAGGCTTGCACTGTAACAATGAAAGAAGAGAGCTCTGCAACCGACTTACGTGCCTTGCCTCATAAAGAAAAGGACCCAGGAAGTTTTACTTTACCTTGTTCAATTAATGATATATCTTTCAATAATGTGTTAGCTGACTTAGGAGCTAGCGTTAGTGTTATGCCCCTTAAGACATTCACTACCCTAGGACTAGGAAAATTAGCACCGACTAAGTTGCTTATTGAATTGGCTGATAAAACGGTAAAACGACCTGAAGGGATTGCGGAAAATGTGTTAGTTAAGATTGAGAAGTTTGTTTTTCCCGTAGACTTTGTTATATTAGATATGCCCGAGGATGTTAAGATTCCTTTAATCCTTGGAAGACCTTTCTTGTCTACCGCCCATGCTAAGATTGATGTGTTTAAAAGAAAAATCTCATTAAAGGTAGGGAATAATAAACTAGTCTATAAGTGCCAAGATCCTGTTAAAAGCATAATTAGAGGTGTCTATGTGCTAGGATTAAGAGAACGTATGGACCTCGATCTAGAAGCTAAGATTATGGGAGAAACCTTGATAAATAATGAATCACTTGAGACCTATAGTGGAGACTACATTGAATTAAATGATCTTAATTTACCATTAGGAATCAATGATCAATTTATGGAGGATTTAGTACCCGAAATTGAAGAAGGAGAAATTATGGATATACCTAGAATCAATATGATCAACACTAAGAATTATGATGAATTTGAAGGATATCCTAGTTTCTGTGATTACGGTAGAAAGATCCATGTAGATTGTGCTTATAATTTACAATTTCCTTGCATGATAGGATTTAAACAAATTAGTGCCAACTTTTTCCCTATTTTACCAATTAATGTAATGTCAAAAGATTTCTATAATTCTATAATGAAAAACAAAATTGAGTATAGAGGGAAAAACGTAGTTGGAATGTTCATGAATGTACCTATTTTTGTTGGGAATTTAACTATTGTTACAGATTTCACCGTGGTGGAAAACATGGATGCTTATCGTGATGTTGAGATGGGTGACGTGATCGTTGGGAAACCCTTTTGTAAGGAGGTCGATATAAACGCTAAACGATTTAAAGGGAAGATCACCCTTAAAAGTGGAAGCAACGTTATCACTTACATGATGCCTCGTGCTCACCCAAGGTTTAAACATGCCCCTAATAAATTTTGTTACAAATTTACACCATTTCTTTTTGTAGATGAAAATGACACTGAGTAAGGGATCGAGTATCCGTACCAAAAGATGAAAGGATTCTACAAAGGTGTACTTGAATTGGGGCCGGAATATGTTCGTGACGAAGTAATTCGCAACTACATCGTGCACGGACATGTGGGGATCATTAGATCTAAATAAAGAGCTGAACGTGAGTCTAACTTGAAGACTCTGGAATAAAGACAAGTGCTGACCGGGAGACAACCCGGAGAAAATTTTTACTATTCTGTTCTGTGTCGAGTCAGTCAGGCCCGCAGAAGATACGGCGCATCTCAATCCTTAGATGCGACGCATCTCCTGCACTGGTCATATCTTACTTTATTTTCTGCATTTTTATTTTCGACTTTAAAAACTTTCTGTCTGTATTTTAATGCGGCGCATCCCTGGTTAAGGATGCGACGCATCTTCTATTCTGATTCGTATTTATTCCAGGCTCGATACGGCGTATCTTCTTCCATAAGATACGGCGTATCGACTGACCTGATGATTTTAAGTTTAATTTTTTTAAGTTTTATTTTTACTAACTACTAATGTATTATGCAAGTTTGAACTTTCTTAACTCAGGTGTGTTAAAGTCTGAATGGTATTATAGATTCCTGCATTCCTGTGGATACATCAAATATGAAGCTTAAACGTTATCATCCACAAGAAAGTTGATTTTTGCTCTTATACAAATAATGGAGGATCATACCGAGCAAATCTCAGGGGAGTTTTTCTGTTCTAATTCTTTTATTTTCCAGTTTTTAACCTTTGATACAAACAACGAGGACGTTGTTTAACTTAAGTGGGGGGATTGGAGAATTAGAAAACTTACTTGTCCTTAACTTTTTCAAAATATGCTTAAAATGTGCTTAATATATCAAAATTTAAAATTTTTAGCATGTTTTTGTTTAAAGTCTAAATTACATAGCTGCACACATGACGTTATTTTCAAAAATTGTAAACTTTTCAAAATTCACAAATCTATGAGTGTGTCGGTGACTTGTAAACTTTAGAACTTGGCTTGTATACTATTCGAGACCACCATAATAAGTATTATTTACATAATTGGAATGACTTGTCTAAATTGGTAAATTTCTAGGATTACACCCAAATAGCCTTTATATGTTATGTGATATTAGCTAACTACATTGGTTAGTTAACCCCCGTATAAACCTTTTGTTACTCTCACTTTTAGAGTAAGATACCCATAGAAAAACACTCAGAGCCATTCCTTTCGTTTCTTACACCTTTGTTATAATGTTTCGTTACACCCTTACACCTTAGCCTACACTGTAGATTAAAATCCGTGGTTGGTTAATTGCTTTAGGCAAAGTGTGTTTCCTTACATTACCTGTGTTCGCGTGCGTAATTCATTATCTATGGTTAGGTCGGGAAATTGCACAATGCAATTGGAGTGAAAGTAAATATTGTATATCTTTGAGTTTATTTTTCGTGTGTTTACTACTTTCACTATTACCGTTATTTCTGAAGTCATGAAAAGTATGGAAAAATTATCCAGAGTTATCGTTATAGTGATGTGGTGAAATTTTACACATCTATGTTTATGTTTCAAAAAAAAAAAAAAAAAAAAAAAAAAGGAAAAGTTGGAAGTTTGTTTTAACCAACTTATGTAAAGTTTTGTATTAAGTGGTCGATATCACCACTATTTGTTGTATATTATATTTATGGATTGAATGGGAGTTGGCCGTTATGGGAACGCCAACTAAGGTTATTCTTTGATTGAGATCTTGTTGAGTATAATTCGTGTCTACCTAAAGCGTGTGTTTCAAGTGTTAAAGCGTGAGTTATTCAATGATATGAGTCTTATTCATGGGATGGTTGGGATAGCAATTTACCACACTTAGGATTTTAATTTATCTGTTTTGTTTATTTTTCATTTTACACCAATTTGTATCCCAAATATTATCCATACCCTATATTATTCTTTATCCAAACCTTTGATTTATTGAGATTATGGATTTGAGCAATCTTAAGTATCGTAGTCGTGGATTCGGCTATGTATTTATGATTTTGTCGCCCTTTTTGATATAATATTATTGGTAAAGATTACTTGGTCCTATCTTTAGCCTATTCGAGTTAAGGATTTGAGCAATTGCAAGTATCGTGTTCGTGGATTCGATCATGTATTTGTGATTTTGTCGCCTTTTTTGGAATTTGAGATCGATAGAGATTAAGAAGAATGATTAACCCTTAACCTACAAACCCTTTTTACCGCTTTAGACTTGTTATTCCTTGGCTTTAGTGGAGGAGATGCGTATACTTGCCAAGCTTATGATAGAATATTCGTCACGACTGGACAGTTAAACGATTAGATTTGCTTTTATCATAATATTTTATTTTATTTCTAACTCGTTAAGTGTTTGGTTGTGCAATTATGACAAAAAATGAATACATGCTTAAATATAAAAATAAATCCTAACATCTTTTAGGATACATTTTCATAAGATTAATTCTAAGGTTTACTTGGGACAAGTAAAGTTCAAGTGGGGGGATATTTGATGAACTCAAATAAGTACATTTTATTACCATCATTTATCCTATTTATTTGACTTGTTTTATTATATTATCTGTGAGAATCGATACGTTAATGTTTACTTTTGTAATTCTCAGGTAAAAACAAGTACTATGTGAAACTTGGCGATTTTGGACTAATTATGGAGCAAAACAAGCAAGAAGTTAAGAGTCTACTGAAATGTACAAGATCAAGACCATTCTGCTCCAGATACGCCGCATCCTACTTATTATATACGGCGCATCACTATCAAGATTTCACAAGTTGTAATCCAAGACGGCAAAGGACATGCGCCGCATACAAGAATGGAGTTACGCCGCATCTTCTGGCGGTGTACGAATATTCCTGAATATATTAATCTTGGACCCCACGCGAAGTTAAGTCAATGCGCCGCATCTACTTATTCAATGCGCCGCATCTAACCCTCAGACAGAAACTATAAATACCCCAAAGTCAGAAGAATTTAGAGGTTCGTGCAATATACCAAGTACGAGACAGAAGAAACCCTAGGCCGAATTCAGACGAAGTAGCAGCACAAGACACACCCTAAACGAAGATACAAGAGTTATAAGAAGGTTCTGCATGTATTCAATTTGTGGAAAACTAGAAGGGGGGTTGAATAGTTTTATGTCCTTTTAAAATTTATTATGAAAACTTTATTTACTTTTTAAAACTTAGATTCGAATTTATGTGATCTCAACTCCTTGAACAATATGAACAATATGTATATAAGTAAATATAAATAAGTAATGCAAGTAAGGTAATAAAATGAAATAAAAGCTAGAGATGGAAAGATCTAACCGAGAGACAAGAGATTTATAGTGGTTCGGCTACAAGGACACCTTCCTTGCCCTACTCCACTCCCCGAGCACCTAACTCGAGAGTTTTCTTCACTATGTCAACAAGCTCCCTTATGGCGGAGAAAACCTTACACAACTTTAGCTTACACCGGCTTAACGACACAAAGCTAGATGTCGAGTTCTAATCGTAGCTAGAACTAATCTCACAACTTAAACACGACTTAATCACACCTTCTTCTTCACGACTACTTCACGACTTCTTCACGAATTCTTCACAACTTCTTCACGACATTTCACGACTTCTTCACTACTTCTTCACGACACTTCACGACTAAGCACAACCTATGTTCACTACTACTTCTTCACACCTTCACTACTTGCCACACCTTAACTACACAACTTCTCTACATTACACACTAACCTATCCCAAACAATTATACACACAACTATCTAACAACAATACACAACTTATATACAAATATATATGATGACACAAACAACTTAGGTATCTAAGTTGCAATACTTCTTCTAGTTGTTGATGGAGTATTCTTCTCTTGCACTTGAATGGAGGAAGCTTGGATCACTTAGAAACCAAAGCTTAGGATTATATGATCAAAGGGTTTTTGAAGATATGAAATGTGATTTAAAACAGAAAGTTTCAGTGTGCAAAAGGTGAGTAAAAGTCCAGGAGAAGGCTGGTATTTATAGGAGAAAAATTGGACAGCTGGAGGTCTACTGGAGCGGGGGCGGTCCCCTTAATTATTAAGGGGGCCGCCTAGCAAAATTAAGGGGGCCGCCCCTACTGAACGTTGGCCAATTTTGTCCTTTTGTGGGGAAGGTTTTTTGGGAACATTTTAACTGATTTTGGTTAAAAATTTGAATTCATATTTTTATAAAAGATTAAACATTTTTATTTAATACCAAAAATGTTTTTCAAAAATATATAAAATGATTTCGATGTTTTATAAAAAATCTAGTTATTAAGAAAATGTTCCTTTGATCATATAATGCATTAAGCACTTGTTTATTCATACCTTAAGTGATTAAGTTGTAGAGATGAATATTTACAACTAAATACTTGTTTATTTGATAAGTTTATGCTTTAATGAGTTTATATTTTGTGATCATTAAAACATAGAGATATGAATAATGTTTTTAGGCATTATTTATGTCAACAATCTCCCCCTTTTTGATGATTACAAAACTTAAACTTATTAAATCCAAACATTTATTTTTGGACAAGTATTTAGTGAGTTTACATTCACTTCTCCCCCTTTTTGTAGAATCAAAAAGGTTATGCCGACAAGTTTTAGAAACTAAATTTGTCGGGATGAGAACTCCCCCTTGATGTTTACTCCCCCTCGTTCGAGGGCACCAAGGAGACGAGCTACGGAAATCTTGGCTGCAAAAACAAGTTAGGAGACACAAGATACATATACATAGCAAAAATATTTAGAACAACCAACTAATACATTCAAGATGATCATATAAAATATGAATCATCATTACATTACATAAAATACTTGAAACGTAATGATTACAACAAAACTAGAAATACTAATGGTCCTCATATTGCCAAAGAGAGCGATTGGACTTGCTTGCGACACAAAAGGGTGAGGGAGTTTATTTTGAGGCGGAAAGCATGTAGATGGGTTTTAGTTATGTGATGGTGAGGGAAATGGAGCGGATCCATTGAGGTTATATCGTTGTAGTGGAGGAATGGGATGAGGACGAGTGAGTAGATATTCGATCCAAGAAATATCTTCACTTAAGTGGAGGATTTGTTTTTGAAGGAAGATGCAACAAGGGCAATAGTGGGTGTGGTTTGTAACTTGATCCAAGTTAAGAGAGTGTGGTAGGCAATTTGAGTAAGGTGAGGATGGAGGTTGTCCCTTGTTGCGTTGTGTGAGGTGCATAGCAAGGAGATCATTAAGATCATGGATTTGGTTAATCTCTTCATGAAGCTTTTGCCTTTCATGAATGGGGATTTGGTTATTTTATGGAAATGGATGGTATTGGGGTGAAAGGTTTGATGTTTGACCAAGGTGATGAGGGTTTTCAAGTATTCCATTGAAGTGGGTTTGAGGTTTAGGGGAGTAGTTTGGAATGAATGTGGATGTTTGGCCAAAATGGTAGGTTTTGTGAAATGGTTCAATGGAATGAGGTTGTGATCTTGGAGAGTAGTTGGGAATGAATGATGATGGAGGTGTTGGTTGTCTAGTTGTGATGGGCTTGTGGTGAGGGTTAGGTTTTCTTTTCCACCCGGGTTTTAAGGTCATCCTTGCTAGCTTAAAGGTTTTTGGTTTTGGGTTGATTGGAGAAGACATGATGGGATGATTGAATGTGGTGAGATATGGGGTTATTTATAGTGGAGGATTTGTGTTGTTTAGGAATGAAAAGGCTTGTTGGGTGTTTAGGACAAAATGTGTTTGTGAATTTGGGGAAGTATAGGATCAAATGGGCTAAAAAGCATAAAAAGATTCTCTGAACCCGTCCAGTAGATGGCCGGTCCCCTTAATTATGGGCGGTCCCCTTAATAATTAAGGGGGCCGCCTTATAAATTAAGGGGGCCGCCCATCTGGTACCTTTCTGGGTTCCAGAAATGAGTTTTTCTGCAGAAATAGGTGAGGATGGCTATGTTTTGAGCTTTTGGTTTTAAGGCAAGTCCCACTCTTTGAGGCAATAGAGAAACATATTAAGCATGCATGGCATATAAGACAAATAAATAAGCAAGCAATAATTAATATCTAGCAATTAAGAGAATTAAGGAACCTAATCATCTAAGGCAAGGGTAATGAAACAAAGGCACTAGAAACTAATGGGGAATAGGTGATGGAACAATTGTGGGGATGTGATTAATAAGCTTGTTCTAGTGTGTGCCTATATGCAAAAAATGTGGAGATGTGATTGTTTCGACTCCTAAATGCAAAAATTTCCTAAGAAACAATCCAAGGTCTCATTGATTTGATTTTGCTCAATATATGAATATCAAAGATGTATATATTAGATTATATACTTTGACAATTCATGTGAGATCTTTATGCATGAAAAAAAATGTTTTTAGCATTATTCAACAATGTAAGAAAAATGTGTTTTCCTAGATGTGAGAATGATTTGTAGAAAATAGATTGGGTTTTGTTTATAAATATGTTTATGCAAAGAAATATCCCAATCTTTTATTTTGTGCAAAACAGATTCCTAGACTCAGATAGGAGGAAACAGAAAAAAAAATTTTATAGTCAAATGGCCGGTCCCCTTAATAATTGATGCGTGGTTTTGCAACCTTACAACAGGTTTTACCTCTCGAGGGATCTCAAGAGGCTTACAACCCCACCAGGCAGTGTACCTGACCGATGTAGTATAGTGTAGTGGTAAGTACGGGGGATTGATCGTTCTCCACAGGGAATAGTGTTCGTTAGGTATGAAAAACTACTCTAATTAGGTCTAAGGGTGAAGGAAGATTATTTTTGTGTTTTTATAATTTTTATGAAAGCAAGTAAAATCTCGGGTTTGAAGGAGTGGGCGGAATTAGTTGCTAGTCAACTAACCCAAATAACTACAAATGCAAGTAAAATAAAATAACGAAAATGAAAAGGTTGGTAAAACTTATATGGAGAGAAATGTGTTTACTTAGATTTCCTTACTCCCTAACTATCTTTTACTGGTTGATTAGTGTGTATTAATTGCGTGGATGACGGGTGTATTCCTTAATACCAATCGTGGGGTGGCGTACGTACTTCCCCAACTCTATGAACTCCTACTTCACTCCTATGTCGAGCCGGCTAGGAAGCTCCTAACATGGGATCACTAGAATTCGCTCATGCATTAAATACAACCATAAAAACCTTAGTACGCATTGGTTCATGTTTCTTAAGACGTTCAAGCAAGTTACCAAATAGGAAGTTAGCCAGTTTTCTTAAGCCTAACATCGATGAACAATCATCCAATACAACTAATAACACACTAATAACCAATAATCAATAGCTAGGTTTCATTAGATCTAAGCAAACACAAGACAAATCTAGCCTAGCATGTTAATCAAAAGACAAGAACAAGATGTAATCAAACAACACATAGACATATTGAATGATTAAATAATCACTTATCTTCAATTAAACATGGGAGATCCAAGGGTATGAAAACCCTTTAAAATGGCAGAAATTCGTCTTAGGGTTTCTCCTCCAAAGTTACACACAATAAGTTCCACCCTAATGACAAAAAATTGCAAAACTATATATAGAGTTCAAGGGCTGACGGCGTCACGTTATGGATCCTGACGCCGTCACCTCGCCGCTTTTAGGGTTCCCGGATGGCCTTCCTGACGCCGTCCCTCTTTAGACCTCCAAAATCCGTTCTGGCTTATCAAAGCTTGACGCCGTCAGAATATGGCTTGACGCCGTCCCTCTTTAATTTAAACCGTGACGACCTTGATCACTTCAAAGGGTGACGCCGTCAGATTTTTCATGCAAAATTCTCTGGCTTATCATGAGTAATTTTCACATCCATCACTTTTGCCAAGCCATGACGCCGTCTGGACCAATTCCTGACGCCGTCAAAGGTACTTTCCAGCATAATTTTGAGACTTTGTCGTTTTCTTCACTTTTATGCTTCAAAAACGTCCAAAATGCTTCCTTTTCTAGATTTCTTCTCCAAAGTACCTAAAATGACAAAAGGAACGATTTAGGGCAATATTTGATCAAATAAATACGATTTAGGGCTTAAATGACCCCCTAAAAGCGGTACACTTTTCGCTTCATCAAATACCCTTACACTTGAGATTTGCTTGTCCTCAAGCAAATGCGCTTTTATTCTAATCAAAATACAAGTTAGGGGTCATTTAACACTAATATAAAAGTAATTACAACAAATAGTCGTTCCACTTTAATCATAATAAGCACGGAGATTACATACTAGCACCTCACAAGTAGTGTTTAGATACTCACATCTCTCAAGTGTCATCAAAATAAATCTCATAAATGAAAACGGATAATATCTCTTACTACCTGTCATAGCAAATAGATTACCATAGGCTTGGGAAAGGATCGAAAACCTCCTCCACTAGGCGTAAGCACCTAAGATAAACTATCAAAGAGGGCTTTTAAACGGGTTATAACGTTAGGTGTAGGGATATGATAAACACGGTTTTGTTGGATAAGGGATATTTTACTGGTGGCGAGTTAAAGATCTTGATTAATTACATGTACTATACAATGTTGCTAAGCCAAGACTCGACTCAATCTTAAGCTAAAAACAAAATAACAAAAACATAAAACAAACATAAAATGAAACGGGATGGTAGTCCGTATGTTTTTTCTATTTTTCTTTTTCTCATTTTTTTTTTGTATTTTTCTTTATTTTTTCGATTTTTTTTTCTTTTTTTTTTTTTTTTTTTTTTTTTTTTGCATACACTTTTGCCCTACCATCCAAAATAATACATCATAGGGGCGTTGCATTCCCCTTACACTTGAACTTTTACATAACTTTACAAATAACTATTCTAATGACTCGAAATAAGATAATTGAAAAACTTGGAGTACTTTTAAAATATTTAGCACATATGGGGGTAATAATATTGTTCTTCCCCATTACTCCATTACACTAGTACTTTACCCATGAGTCCCAATTGTCCCAAAATAATATGTACAAGGATATGACTCGACTTAGCAACCATGTAATCAATTAGATAATTAACTTGGGGTTTAAACAAATGTTGTCACAATAATGCACTAAAAATGAGTGCATACAAGGTAGGCTAAGGCGATTTGGGTGTACATTTAAGTGGGGTGTAACAAATTCTTCCTTTAAGTAAAATACTCAAAGGTCGAAACGAAAAGATAGGCTCTGAGGGGTGTACTAGGGGTATCGTGTACCAAAAATGAGTACAAGGCAAAGGGTGTGGAGAATTACTTGACCAATGTAGCCAAAGTAATTATAACAAAAACACAGGTGTAAAACAATGGGTTAATCCTAATGCCTCTTATCATGTAGTAAATCTAACTACACGAATGTAGTCTCACATGTGGCCTCGGAATGGTCCTAACGCAAGTTCTAGAATCTAAGTGCTACCGGTACACACATCATAGCATAAATGCTTTTCCTACCAATTCTATGGGCGAACCTCACATATTTGGGGGTGGAAAATTTTTTAGTGGTACGGTTTTTGTGCTAGTCATATAACTCCTATCCGTGAAATGCTCATTAAGATCAAAGTTTCACTCCTAAATGTTGTAAAAAATTTTAAATTTGGCACTAAAATTGCCCTAACAAGTATTTATCTCAGTTTTATTACACATCTACCATCAAACAAACAAAAATCAAGTGCAATTGTATTCTCTAAAGTATCGTACTTTTACCCCCCCCCCCCCCCACCCCTTACACTTAAGATGAACATTGTCCCCAATGTTCAAATAACAAGATGTAAAAGCATAAAGTAAAAGAATGAAATCAAATACTCCCCTGATTCGCTCGGTGGATAATGAAGTAACATGGTTAAATCTTCTTCCAAAGTAATGTTGAAGCTCCATGACTAATGCATCGCCATATGCTTGATCCAACAAATATTTCCTTGTCCAAAATAACCTGTTAAGCCTGAGAAAACAAACACGAAAACCTGCATAACATCGGCGGGATAAACTCTATATATAAGGATATAATGCTTGTGGAATGATAATTTTGCAGATTCCTGGAGATTATAAGTTATAGATTTAATAAAAACTTTTTATGAAAACAAAACTTTCAAAAATTTTCAGAAAATTAACCCTGACGCCGTTAGGTTGTAAATCCTGACGCCGTCAGAAATGATCTGACAGAATTCTCATGTTAAGTTTCCGGAAAATTTTTGGAAAAACCTATACCTTACTTCCTGGAAATCCTGCGAAACATCATTATGACTCGATACAAGCATTTGACTCAAACAAATACTAATATGTATGTTAATTTATTATTATTACGATTCATGTTCATTTGTGTTCTAATAAACCGATTTAGATTTCCCTTACACTTAACTTTTGCAAAATACCTTTATATGTAGTTAAGACGAAGTTAAAAACAAAATAAAGCATTTTCACAATTTAGTTTTGAACATGAATCAATAATAATAAAAATTAAACACACATACGGAAACAAATAAAATCGAACAAACAAATAAATAAATAAACAATAAAAAAAAAAAGCTTGCATGCAATAAAGAAAATCAATGTCACAAATGTTTAAAGGCCAAAAGATGCCTTATCCTAAACTATTACAGACCAAATTGTTCCAGAACATACAACCATAGATTAAATTGTTCAAATATCAAAACATCAAATCAAAGCATCACTGGGGTGGGGGACCTTGGCGATAGTCATAGTCAGGAGGGAGATGCCCGTAGTACCCATATGGTGGGTAGTCCTGCTCACGTCCCGGGAAAGGGTCGATCTGCAGGTGTGGGTCCAACTGATCACGCGTAGATAAGTGCTGCATCTGACGAACAGTGTGATCATACATCCAGTCGAACCTCTCGTCCACCCGGGTCCTCCAAGTATCAACCTAGCCCATCCATGCCCCCTGGTGAGCCTGCCAATCCCCTCTGCTCATGTGCCGGTAGTAATCTGCTGTACCAGCCTCATAACCCCTATGCTGCTGCTGCTGATGCTCCTCCTCCTCATCATCCCCACCATCATCACTCTCAGCTTCGTCTGGATGATACCACATAAAGGTCCCATCATGCATCTCCATAACCACCTCCATCTGCTTCAGGGACCTAACCTTCACTGTCCTGCATGCATCACCACTCAAATACCTCATGACCTCGGGCCTGAGGACTCCATAGGATCGGGCCAGCCGGGTGATAAACATCCCACCATAAATCCTGTCTCCTTCCCTTTCCCCAACTCCACCATGCAGAAAGCTAGCAACCCAAAATGGGATGTTGCAGTAAACCTCATTTGAGTAAATGGTGTACAAGTAGAAGAGGTCTGAAGCAGTGACACGGTGGTGAGAGCTGTGGCGCCCTGTCAAGCTGTAGGTGAGACATCTATGGGTCAACCTAACCCTAGGCTCCCTGATTTGAGATGCCACAGTAGTCGAGGTGTACATCCCATCCCCAATAGTAGGCCAGAACATGGAACATCTAAAATCATTCCTTATCGACTCTCCATGCAACAACCTAGGCATGAACCCTGCTTTAGTGGTTTCATGCTGATTATACAACCCAAGTCTCCATCCAAACTCAGTAACCGAGCACGTCCTAAGCTCACCCCCAAGCCTGAAGTAGATTGTGGTTTTGCCCACATCGGTCCTTGCCTCAGCCATGTCAAAGTGAAAAGTGGCAAAGAATTCACGTACCAATTCGTCATAGACCGGCTCTTGAATTCTAAACAGGCTTTCCCACTGAGGGCCGGTAAACTCATCCGTCTGAAAGCTTTGGAGAAAGGTTTACTCAAGACCTTCCCTCCTCAGAAAGCACCAATCTACCACAGCCCCATTTTCAACTTTGTGCTGTAGCAATTGGGTGTATTTAGTTGTGGCAGCATCGTCATCAAAGACACCCCAACTGAGGATCGTATCTCCAAAGTTCTCTTGTTGAGATCTGGAAGAACTCCCTCGGCTAGGTCTTTGACGCTTACTCATTATCTGGAACAAAGCAAGGAGGAACAAAAGTGTTAATATGTGAATTAAAGACTTGGTGGAGCATCAGACAGGTCTGACGCCGTCACCCTTTGCTAGGTGACGCCGTCAGGTTCGACCAAATTCAAATCCAAAATTACGAGGGAAAAATCAATATCCAAACTTTAAGCTTATAAACCAAACGCCCCTTTTTACAGCAAAATGGGTGATTGGATCATAGGTTATGGTTCAAATTCGTGGCCTCCCAATTAGTGAATAGACCCATTTGATTGCCAATCATCAAATGCCTTAATTATTGTTAAATAACACTAATTAAAGGACATTATGAATTCTAAGCATGAATCAATCCTAGGGTTTCATGAGTTGGGGATTTTCAAAATTTAAGAATCCTATGAGTAATTGAAGCGAAAAGAATGAGTAAAAATTACTTACCACGTGAAGATTGGTAGCGGAAGTTGGCGAATTGGTCCTGGGAAATTCGAAGGTGGGGTTGGAGTGGATATGGTTTGTGGGGTTTGTGATGAAAGTGATGGAAATAAAGTTATTATTGCTGTGCAGACGGGGTGACGGCGTCACGTTCATAGGCTGACGCCGTCATACCAGCGTATTTTACCACTTTTTGCCAGTTTACAAATGAGCCCCTTGTACTTTAAGGGAGCAGCTAGTCAGGGTCAATAATCCTGATAGCTAGTCTCGTTAACAAGTTCCTCCTGGGTCAAATGTTTTGTTACTGTCACGGGATGTAGTAAAATGTTGAAAAGGGCCGGTTGACGTCACATTCAGGCTCCAATTTCCATCACGGCAGGTATTCAGGGAGTGAGAGGAACTTTTCCAGGGGGTGTTCGAAATGAGGGTGTGCTTTAATTTAGTTCTTCTCACACCTGGCTTAAAGCCAAAAGATCGTTTCCTAGCTTCATGAAAGTTAGGGAGCGTGACAACCATGTTTCCCACGAAAATGCTATGATCTTGAGAATTCTCTTTCTCGCGAGGGGATCCAAATGGATAAGAGGGTTTTAAAGGTGAAGGCTCGGGGAGAGGGGTTTCATCATCCCATTCGTTGTATGGTTCATTAGGGACCGGGAGTTCAAAGATCTTCTCGATCTTTTTTTGTGAAGCTTCTTCCCTAATTTTCTCCTTTATTCTCGCGATAAATTTTTCTGCTAGTTCCATGAACATATCTTGGGTGTTTTTCAATTGAGTCTCTAATTCCAGGATCCGTTTCTCTTGGTTGTTCACGAAAGTTAGCATTATCCCTTCAAATTCATCTTGTCGTGAGAATTGATGAAACGTATGTTTACCAATTGTGTTCACACACTCATCGGGATTCTCATTAGCCATAGGTGTCTCGGCTTTCATTAGTTTCTCAACCTGCCTTTTTATGTTTTCGAATAACTGTTCTTGGGTTGCACTTATACCATTTAAGGTCCCTTCTTCCGAGAACGTTGAGTCATTCCATTCTTCTTCTTCGTACTGTGCTAAGTCCTCAATGACTTCCCAGCACTTATCGACACTGAGCCTGCTCAGCCTCCCATTGGCAGCGTAATCTATGGTTCTTCTAGTTTGATGGTTTACGCCATCATAAAATAGTTGGATTTGTAGCCAAGGATCCATGCCATGGTGAGGGACTTTTCGGAGTAAGTCCTTGAATCGAGTCCATGCCTCGTAGAGGGTTTCGCCTTGACATTGTTGGAACATCAAGATATCATTCCTTAGCTTGGTAGTTCTTCCCGGTGGGAAAAACTGAGCAAGGAAACGAGTGGTGAGATCATCCCAAGAGGTGATGGATCCTGCGGGTAGACGCTCTAGCCATTGACTAGCTTGGTCCTGCAGAGAGAATTGAAAGAGACGCAGTCGGGTCGTCTCTCGAGTGGCAACATCAAGGTCTATGGAATCAACGATTTTGAGAAAGTCCTTGAGATGTTGATTAGGATCTTCGGAACGAAGTCCATGGAATGCGCATCCGCTTTGTACCAACCGGATGGTGTCGGATCGCAAGGGTGTGACATTGGCTCCTTGAGTGAGCTCAATGGTGTTTCGATAGCCATGGTGGCTAGGACGGGAGTAGTCTCCTAAGGTACGGGCCCTAGGAGGTGGTGGTGGTTGTTGTGGTGGGTTGTTGGGATCGAGGATATTACCACCTTCCATGATGTCGGATGGTAATGGTTACGAACAAAGAAACGAAGAAAAAAGATAGACTAAAGAAAACCTAGAAAAATAAAAATCTCACTAGAAAGGAATCTAGTGAGTAGACCTAATAAAATAAAAATTCAACCTAAACAATAACTATTCCCCGGCAGCGGCGCCAAAAACTTGATGCGTGGTTTTGCAACCTTACAACAGGTTTTACCTCTCGAGGGATCTCAAGAGGCTTACAACCCCACCAGGCAGTGTACCTGACCGATGTAGTATAGTGTAGTGGTAAGTACGGGGGATTGATCGTTCTCCACAGGGAATAGTGTTCGTTAGGTATGAAAAACTACTCTAATTAGGTCTAAGGGTGAAGGAAGATTATTTTTGTGTTTTTATAATTTTTATGAAAGCAAGTAAAATCTCGGGTTTGAAGGAGTGGGCGGAATTAGTTGCTAGTCAACTAACCCAAATAACTACAAATGCAAGTAAAATAAAATAACGAAAATGAAAAGGTTGGTAAAACTTATATGGAGAGAAATGTGTTTACTTAGATTTCCTTACTCCCTAACTATCTTTTACCGGTTGATTAGTGTGTATTAATTGCGTGGATGACGGGTGTATTCCTTAATACCAATCGTGGGGTGGCGTACGTACTTCCCCAACTCTATGAACTCCTACTTCACTCCTATGTCGAGCCGGCTAGGAAGCTCCTAACATGGGATCACTAGAATTCGCTCATGCATTAAATACAACCATAAAAACCTTAGTACGCATTGGTTCATGTTTCTTAAGACGTTCAAGCAAGTTACCAAATAGGAAGTTAGCCAGTTTTCTTAAGCCTAACATCGATGAACAATCATCCAATACAACTAATAACACACTAATAACCAATAATCAATAGCTAGGTTTCATTAGATCTAAGCAAACACAAGACAAATCTAGCCTAGCATGTTAATCAAAAGACAAGAACAAGATGTAATCAAACAACACATAGACATATTGAATGATTAAATAATCACTTATCTTCAATTAAACATGGGAGATCCAAGGGTATGAAAACCCTTAAAAATGGCAGAAATTTGTCTTAGGGTTTCTCCTCCAAAGTTACACACAATAAGTTCCACCCTAATGACAAAAAATTGCAAAACTATATATAGAGTTCAAGGGCTGACGGCGTCACGTTATGGATCCTGACGCCGTCACCTCGCCACTTTTAGGGTTCCCGGATGGCCTTCCTGACGCCGTCCCTCTTTAGACCTCCAAAATCCGTTCTGGCTTATCAAAGCTTGACGCCGTCAGAATATGGCTTGACGCCGTCCCTCTTTAATTTAAACCGTGACGACCTTGATCACTTCAAAGGGTGACGCCGTCAGATTTTTCATGCAAAATTCTCTGGCTTATCATGAGTAATTTTCACATCCATCACTTTTGCCAAGCCATGATGCCGTCTGGACCAATTCCTGACGCCGTCAAAGGTACTTTCCAGCATAATTTTGAGACTTTGTCGTTTTCTTCACTTTTATGCTCCAAAAACGTCCAAAATGCTTCCTTTTCCAGATTTCTTCTCCAAAGTACCTAAATGACAAAAGGAACGATTTAGGGCAATATTTGATCAAATAAATACAATTTAGGGCTTAAATGACCCCCTAAAAGCGGTACACTTTTCGCTTCATCAATAATTAAGGGGACCGCCTTTAAAACATTAAGGGGTCCGCCCATCTAGAAAAAAAATACCAAAAATGCAGAAAATTCAGTCAATTTGTTCCATCATTCCTAAGCCTAAACGTAAGTGGTTAAAGAGTTCACGCTTAAGGGGCTTAGTGAATATGTCTGCTAAGTTATCTTCCGATGCAACCTTTTCTATAGATATGTTTCCTTTTTGAACGTTATCGCGGAGGAAGTGGTGGCGTATTTCTATATGTTTAGTCCTAGAGTGTTGAACGGGATTCTTACTTAAATCTATAGCACCTTTATTATCACACATAATTGGGACGTCATCTAACCTAATGCCATAATCTACGAGAGCTTGTTTCATCCATAGTGCTTGTTGACATGCCTTTCCAGCGCTTACATATTCGGCTTCTGTGGTAGAAATAGCAAGAGTGGTTTGCTTCTTCGAGAACCAAGATGTTAGACAACATCCCATTAAAGTGCAAATTCCGCTAGTGCTTTTTCTATCAACGTAGTCTCCCGCATGATCCGAATCCGCATAGACGATGGTTTCTATGCTCGATCTCTTAGGATACCATAATCCTAAGTGTATAGTGCCTTTAATGTATCGGAAGATACGCTTAACCGCTTCTAGGTGAGAGGTTTTGGGATCCTCTTGAAAGCGAGCACAAAGGCAGACACTAAACATGATATCCGGTCTACTTGCCGTTAAGTATAGTAAACTACCTATCATTCCTCTATACTTAGTGTTTTCTACGGACTCACCGTCTTCATCTCTTGTGAGTTTTACTTCCGTAGACATTGGTGTCTTCATGGGCTTAGCGTCTTCTAATCCAAATTTCTTAAGCATTTCCTTAATGTACTTAGATTGATTAAAAAATATTCCATCTTCTAATTGTTTTATTTGTAATCCTAGGAAGAAATTAAGTTCACCCATCATACTCATCTCAAACTCATCATGCATGATTTTGGCGAATTCATCACACATATTCTGACAAGTCGATCCGAATATAATGTCGTCGACATATATTTGGACAATGATGAGATTTGGGCTTTTCTTTTTCGTGAAAAGAGTGTTATCTACCATTCCCATGGAATAATCATGTTTAATAAGAAATGCCTTTAATCGATCATACCAAGCCTTGGGAGCTTGTTTGAGTCCATATAAAGCTTTCTTGAGTTTATAAACATAATCAGGTTTTGCGAAGTCAATGAATCCTGGAGGTTGTGCCACGTATACCTCCTCATTGATAAAACCGTTAAGGAATGCACTTTTCACGTCCATTTGAAATAACTTAAAATCTAGGGTGCATGCATAGGCAAGTAGTATTCTTATAGATTCTAATCTAGCTATGGGGGCATAAGTTTCGTCATAATCTATTCCTTCTTGTTGATTATATCCTTGGGCAACTAACCTAGCCTTGTTCCTAGTAACTATTCCATTTTCATATAACTTATTTCTATAAACCCACTTAGTTCCTATGATGGTCATGTTCATGGGATTTGGGACTAGTTCCCAAACGTCATTAGTCTTAAATTGATTTAGTTCATCTTGCATAGCCATAACCCAACTTTCATCTTTTAATGCCTCATTTATATTTTTAGGTTCTATAGTTGATAGGAAACAAAAGAAGTTATTTTTATCTTGAGCTTGTGATCTAAGGGTTCTTTGATTTAAGTTTCCTATTATATTATCTAACGGGTGTGATTTAGATTCCTTAACATTTACTATTTCGTCTTCACCTAATATTATATCTTCGTTATCATCACCTAAGGGTTTAATTTTACTAACCTCAATAGCTTCTTCTTCAACTAGGTCATCATCTTCTAGGGGCAATGTCTTAGGTGGTGGTGGAGTTTCATCAAATGTTACATTTAAGGACTCTTCTACTTTCATAGTGTGTTTATTAAGTATTATGTATGCTTTACTATTTTGTGAATACCCTAGAAAGATTCCTTCGTACGACTTAGGATCAAACTTAGTAAGGTAATCTTTTGTATTGAGAACAAAACATTTGCTCCCGAATACCCTAAAGTAATTTAGATTAGGTTTTCTACCTCTTAATAACTCATATGGGGTTTTTCCTAATATTCTCCTAATTGAGACTCTATTTATTATATATGTTGATGTATCTACGGCATGGCACCAAAATTTTTGTGGGATAGATTGTTCATTTAGCATTGTTCTACTCATTTCTTGTAAGGTTCGATTCTTTCTTTCTACTACCCCATTTGATTGTGGAGTGCGAGGAGCGGAGAAATTGTGAGATATCCCATTTAAATCACAATATTTTCCGAATTGCACTTCATTATCAAATTCCCGACCATGGTCCGTCCTAATTGATACTATAGAACATCCTAATTTATTTTGAATCATTTTACTAAATATTTCAAATTTATTAAAGGCTTCGGTTTTATCACTTAAAAAACTGGTCCACGTGTATCGTGAATAGTCATCTACAATTACTAAGGTATAACGATTACCTCCGTAACTCCGCACAGCGGTTGGACCAAAAAGGTCCATGTGTAATAATTCTAGGCATCTAGTAGTGGAGACTATATTCTTAGCTTTGTGACTAGCATGTGCTTGCTTTCCTATTTTACATGCATCGCAAAAGTGTTGGTCATATCTTAGGTTGGGCAAATTTCTAACTAATTCTTTAGAGGCTAGGGATTGTATTTGTTGCATATTTGCGTGACCTAATCTTCTATGCCACAATGTAGAGTTTTCATCTAAGGTTGCCAGACATATTTTATCTTCCGGTTTATTTCCTAGTTTCATAACATATACGCCACCTTTCCTAACTCCTCTACCTATGACCTTTCCGTCCTTAACTATTTCGCTATCTTTACTTGTAAAAGTAACCCTACACTTATTATCGCATATTTGTCCTATACTAAGCAAGTTATATGTTAAGTTATCTACATGCTCAACATTTTCAATAGTTAGGGAGTCTTGAGAGATCGTACCTTTGCCAATGATTTTTCCACGAAAATCACTACCGAAAATAACGTTACCTCCGTTGTATGCCTTGTAGGAGGAGAATAGCTTCCGGTTTCCCGTCATGTGCTTCGAGCATCCGCTATCCTTAATCCATTCGTCGGGCTCCAGATTTATTCCTAGACATATTTCATCGGTGGCTTGAGCTACAAGGCACTTTTCGTCTTTTGCTTTGTCCGCTTCATCTTTGTCACTATCGCTCCATGTTCCACAAACAAATGCGCTTTCGTAATCATAACCCGGTGGCTTTGGACATTCACCAATGAGATGGTTTTGACTTCCACATCTAAAGCACTTTCTTTTCCCGTAGTTATCATTTCTATTTCTTTGTAGCGATCTTCTTTCATCTCGCGGTTGTCTCGTGAATCTTCCTCGTCTCTTGAAGAATTTCTTGAATTCTCTAACGGCCATTGCATATTCTTCGTCTTCACTCTCGTCACTTGAATCATCGTCATCACTAAGTTCCTTTTTGGCTTTTAGCGCGAGAGACTTGATTTGATCTTTCTTGCTCTTGACCGTTTCCGAGAACCTTTTTATAATTTCTTCAGGAACCTTTAAGTTGCCAATAAGCTCATCAAGTGATAACGTCATCAAGTTCTTTGATTCTTCAATTGCCGTGACCTTCGCGCGCCATTTTGGATGTAATGCCCTAAGAAATTTCCTTACACAATTTTTGCTAGAAAAAGTCTCATCAAGTGCTTTTAAACTTGTGATGATTGTGTTAAATTTAGCAAATGCATTATCAATAGATTCCTCTTCAGGAATTGTAAATTGTTCATATTGTTGCACAAGAAGATCTATTTTATTATCTTTGACTTGACTATTACCTTGGTGAGTGATTAGTAAAGAATCCCAAATCTCTTTTGCGGTTTGACACATAAAAATTCTTTCATATTCTTTGCGTGGTAACGCATTATAAATAACCATTTTAGCTTCATTATTTTTTGCTAGTTTCTTTTTTAAATCATCATTTTGTTTTTCAAAAGGTACAATTTCATCTATTTTAGTTAGGATATTATATTGAATAGGGGGAAAATCACCATAGGTAATAACATGCCAAAGATCAAGATCCTTTGATTTCACATAAGTTTCGAATCTATTTTTCCAATAAAGAAAACCATCACTTTCAAATAGTGGTGGTCTTTGCATAGATTGCCCTTCTAAATATTTTAAAGATTCCATAGATCGTTTCAAGTTTTAAAATACAGTTAATTTTAAAAATCTTGTTTGACGTGGCTCTTGATACCAATTGTGGAAAACTAGAAGGGGGGTTGAATAGTTTTATGTCCTTTTAAAATTTATTATGAAAACTTTATTTACTTTTTAAAACTTAGATTCGAATTTATGTGATCTCAACTCCTTGAACAATATGAACAATATGTATATAAGTAAATATAAATAAGTAATGTAAGTAAGGTAATAAAATGAAATAAAAGCTAGAGATGGAAAGATCTAACCGAGAGACAAGAGATTTATAGTGGTTCGGCTACAAGGACACCTTCCTTGCCCTACTCCACTGTCACACCCCCAAAATCGGGTCCAGCGGAAGCTTACACATCGCTGGGGTGCAACTCAATTGGTATCACAACACAAGTGCAAAGAACGGTTTTCATTTCAATTATTTAGAACAACATTGTTTAACAAAAATGTTGAATTTACATTGTTAAAAGTAGTGCGGAAATAGGCCCTTTAAAATAGGTAGAACGGTCCGAAATGTTTGTCAGAGTCTTCTATGACCATGCAATGCCCTGCCAAAAGCCTCCAGTAGCGTGCTAATGCTTAATACCTGAAAATACATGCTAAAAGTGTCAACACGAGGTTGGTGAGTTCATAGAGTTTATTGTAAAATGTAATGCCTTTGAACGAAGATTTTCCCAGCAAAGGCATTGTAAATCCACCCAGTTCCAAGTCCCGCCCATAACAAGACTTGCAACCTGTGTGTTTACAACCCATTGCCAAATATGGTTTGGTTTATGTTACTGAAATGTTATACGGAAACCACAAGTATAAAGTGTATGACAAACTGCCACATAAAAATGATACAATATCTCTTAAGCTCATGACCCCGAAGCTAGACTGATGTTATATATGCCCCAAAATGGAGTGTTTTGCCAAACACCCTGAATGAATGAAATGAAATGCGTTCGTATGACAAGTTGGTGCTACCAACCCGAAAGGAGGCGTCACCCTCGATAGATCTATCCACCGCACCTTCGCTTGCTCACAATTAACGGTTCATGATAAATAACAGGGGACTTTAACTTGGCAATGATGTAACTTAAGCAATGTAATGAATTTATATACTTTGGTCCGTATGAAAAATGGTACAATGTATTCTCCCCCGATAATTTTGAAATGATGTAATAACTTGAAAATCGGGGCTATGAAAACTCACGTTAATCCTTACAAGATTAAAGTGCTTGTGAAAAATAATTGAGCATGTATTCTCCCCCAAAACGTAATCCAAAACGTATAAAGGTAGGGGCTATGTAACTCACCTGATGCGATAGCAACAATGACAGATATGAATATGCTGAAATGAGGCTCGGTCTCTAACCGCGACCTAACATGAATGATATGATCTATTGTAAGCAATGAAATGATGCTACACATGCAAATACGTATGTTAACGATACCACTCGTTATTTTTGAAAATAACGTTTATTGTCGAAAAATATATTTTTGACATCTCGGCAAGTCATATACTATATTTCGTGTAAAAATGTTGGAATAATACTCCACGATCCTCATTTGATGTTTTATTGTCAAATAAAATAGTTTCGTCGCAAAATATCACTTTTACAACTGGTGAAAATATGACCAAACGGCCTCGCAAAACTAGTCGTAAAATATTGTACGTTAAGAGTTAGTAATAGAACTTGACATTTTTGAAATCCTTGCAACAAGATCTCAATGTCGTCTCTTTTGAGTTTTGATCATACGCGCCTCGATCAATGAGAAAATCGGCTCTCAATATCGTTACTTGAAAATATAATGTTCAACACTTAGAAAATTCTATTATAGTAAAAGCTGTCAAAATGATAACTTTGAAAGGATTTTTGGGTAAAAAGATGAGGTCGTAGTTTATTCGTTATAAGTCTATTCGACGAACGGCCAATTGATTTAAAAAGCTTGCTGGGAGATCTTGATTTCATATGAAGACGGCTCGGACTCAAACCATACCAATCATGGAGAAAAACAGTCGTGAAAATGGTGTCTCGCAAAGACAGTTTTGCGGCAAGTTTATATTAGTAAAAGCTGATGGAATTATATATTTTTCGTCGGATTTTCAAACGTGTATATCTTGGTCGTTATAAGTCTGTTTTCAATGTTCTTTATATCCACGCGTTCGTCATAACATGAACTAACATATTCTCAGTGGCTCGGCTCAGCTAGATCACGTCTAACGCCTCGTTTTGTCCCTTGAAGTTCGGCAAACAGCAAGTTTATTTTCAGAAAATAGTTTTTCGTCGTTAAACTTTGAAAAATCATATCTCCTTCGTTATAACTCGGTTTTTAGTGATTCTTGCGACCACGTTTTCGTTTTTGAGAGTATTTTCTGAATATGAAGGCCAAAATAACGGCATGTTTACTGATTTTTCCAGATTTACCTTTTTGGGACAGTAGGTTTGTATATACGTTAGAAACTCATTATATGTAATAAAAATCAATAAAAGTGGTATGGATCATAACATACTTGCATGTTTTTCTTACTAGATCATATAAATACATCAAGTAAATGTTTAAAAGAGTAGGGAAATTTACTAGTAACTTACTTGAAGTGATGAAGAGTTTTTGAGCTAGAATACCTAATTAATCTATAGGTTTTTATTTCAAAACCTTATAATAGATCACTAATAGAAATTGTAAAATACAAAAGCTTGAAAATTTATGGTGTTCTTCTTCTTGTTTGAGTCTTGGCCGAGCAACAAAGAGCAAGGAGAGAATATGTAGTTTTTTTTTTGTAAAGATATTTAGTGTATGTGTATTATTTAGAAATTAATTCAAGTATTAACAAAATATCTAGTCAAGGGCAAAATTGTAATTTCCTTGGTCAAAGTTGGAGTCAACATGGTGACTAGGGGGGAGGTGGCGTTGGTGGTGATGTGCAAAATTTGAATTTGATAACATGATAATGTGTTTAAAATGCAAGTATTTGTTTAGATATTTTGTTATCGGGTATTGAGTTAGCTAGAAATAAATTTTAACGGAACAAAAGAAAGTATATCGAATTCATGAAAATTATAAAAATGTATTTCTTATAAGAATCGGGTGTTTAAATAATTATCGTATGGAAATTACGTAAACCGTCGTAATTATAAACTCTTAATGATATATATATATATTCCAATTAAATTTAAAACACCGGGTAACTTAATAATATAATTTTTTTATATCATCAAAATTAGCATGAAAATATATTAGGATCATAGTCGGGAGTATTTGAGTATAATATTATTAGTAATGACTGAGTGGTAACGTTTAACAAATAAACGAACATACGTAAATGAAAAACACACGAACCCGTGCATGACTTAACATGATAATGATGTTACTGATGATATGTAGACTACTCTAGTCTAAATGACATGTCCTTACTGATGATGCATGAATTTCGCAGCTAAACCAAACTGGTTACGCGAATTTGAATACCCGTAAACCTAGTTTACGAAAAGATGAATGATGATTATGAATAGTGATTTCCCTCCGGGAATGAATAGTGTTTCATGAATAGTAAAATTTTCCGAAAGTTTCTTAAAATCTCAAACTGACCTCGAAAATGATGAATAGTAAAAGTGAATAGTGATCGATGAATAGTAAAAATGAATAGTACTCGTGAATAGTAAATTGTCGAGGTTCGGAAAAATGGCCTGAAATTATGAGTTGTCACAGTCTCCACCCGTTACGGGAATTCAGTCCCTGAATTCAGTTAGTGTTGGTCTCCGGGGTGGATTCGGTGAAAGGTGTAGATATTTGAGCCGCATCTGGTCTTCCCGCTCCCAAGTAAACTTAGGACCTCTGCGAGAATTCTAGCGAACCTTAACGATAGGAATTTGACTCTGCTTCAACTGTTTGACCTCATGGTCTATGATTTCTGTTGTTTCCTTCACGTAATTGTGCTTATTGTCGAGCTGAATTTCTTCCAATGGAATTTCGGGCGTTTCGTTTGAAAAACATTTCTTGAGGTTTGAGACATGAAACGTGTTATGTATGCTGTTGAGCTCTGACGGAAGCTCCAGTCTGTATGCCAGTCGGCCGATTACAGTTACAGTCTTTAATGGTCCAAGGTGCCTAGGGTTCACTTTCCCGTGTTCCCACAATTGTATCATGCTTTTCCAAGGCAAGGTTTTCAACATAACTCGTTCCACAGTTAGAATTCTAATGATTTGCTGCTTAGGGATACCTAATCCCAATGATTTTGCATCCTGAGTTGACCTAACTTTTCTATTGTTCTCTTGTTGCTTGTAACTGATTCTTGACTTGTACAATTTCCTTTGTTGTTTCAGGATTGGGTTCTAGACTAGTGAATTGGACTTTCCGATTTTGGTCTGTCAGTAGGTAATTGGTACTTCCACCACAGGGTGTCTTAAAGGGTATAGTCTTTGTATTGGTGTGATGGCTATTGTTGAAGGTGAAATCTGTCAATGTCAAAGGTTTACTCCAAACAATTTAAGGTTAATTCTATGGTGCTGAGCATGTCCTATAGGGATTGGATAATTCTCTTCAATATTCGTTGGTCTGAGGATGGTAGATCGTGCATACATCTGATTGGGTAAGAATAGCTTAAAGGGATTGTTAGAAGTTTGAAGTAAAGCGACTATCTCTGTCGGAAATGATGGAAATTGGTTCACCGTGCCTTGAAACTATTTCCTTGACGTAAAGTCTGGTAAGCTGTTCCATAGTATAAGTCTCTCCGATTGGAATGGAATGGACTGATTTGGTGGGACGATCGATGATCACCCAAATAGCTTCGAAACAGCCTGATGTCTTGGGGAGTTTAATGAAAATATCTATTGTAATGCGTTCTCATTTCCACTGAGGAATTTCTGGTTGCTGAAGTAATCCTAATGGTTTCTGGTACTCGGCTTTTACTTTAGCGCAAGTAAGGCATTTGCTAACATACAAGGCTATGTCTGCTTTCATATTCGGCCACCAATAAAGTTTCGTGAGATCCTGATACATCTTACCAGAACTTGGATGAATGAAGTACTTCGACTTGTGCGACTCGTGCATAATCAACTCTCGTATTCCACCATAGAGAGATATCCAGTTTCTATCCTTGAAGCACAATACTCTGTCTGACCTCTTTACTAACCCATTTGCATTCTTTGGCATACCATAGGGTTTTATCATTCTGTCGGTTTCCTTCCTTGAGTGCCTCAACTTGAGTCTCGAGGATTCGTGATGGTAAAGGTGAAATGATTGTCATTCCCAATGATCTGACTCTCAACGGCTTGAGGTTGGGTTATGGTTAGCTGACGTGCTTCTAGACGGCGGTTCATAAGGTGATGCAGGTGTGGATGTTCTTGCAACGATTGTGTACACACACAAGAAGTTTTGAAACCTTTAGAAATCGAGTAGGAATGCAAACCGGACAAAATTCATCTCTGAGCGGGGCATAGGTAGTCAGCCTATGTCCAACTGTCCCGGGTTGAATATAGGTGACGAGTCTATATTCCACCGAGGTTCAATGAAGTTTAAAATACTCAGCTCAGTTATAGTAATACTAGGTCCTTCACATTTGAAGAGATGTTCTGATAGGCTAAGGCAAAGGACCAAACTCGTGGTCGAATGATGAAACTATGTAAGAAAAAGGCGTAACGCTGAAACGTATACGATATGTATGCATGCTTATATGAAAGACAACTATAGTAATCAACTATAATAAGTGGGTATAAATGATTTGATAATAAGACACAAATCTTATTAAATATGTCAGCAACAAACCACAAATGAGGCATCAGCTTGGCAGGCAGGCACGTGGCGGTCATAGGGTTAAGTTTTTGTAAATGTAGCTATAGTCTAGGTTTTAAAATCACCCAGTTCTCTATAGCCAAGGCTCTGATACCAATCTGTCACACCCCCAAAATCGGGTCCAGCGGAAGCTTACACATCGCTGGGGTGCAACTCAATTGGTATCACAACACAAGTGCAAAGAACGGTTTTCATTTCAATTATTTAGAACAACATTGTTTAACAAAAATGTTGAATTTACATTGTTAAAAGTAGTGCGGAAATAGGCCCTTTAAAATAGGTAGAACGGTCCCAAATGTTTGTCAGAGTCTTCTATGACCATGCCATGCCCTGCCAAAAGCCTCCAGTAGCGTGCTAATGCTTAATACCTGAAAATACATGCTAAAAGTGTCAACACGAGGTTGGTGAGTTCATAGAGTTTATTGTAAAATGTAATGCCTTTGAATGAAGATTTTCCCAGCAAAGGCATTGTAAATCCACCCAGTTCCAAGTCCCGCCCATAACAAGACTTGCAACCTGTGTGTTTACAACCCATTGCCAAATATGATTTGGTTTATGTTACTGAAATGTTATACGGAAACCAAAAGTATAAAGTGTATGACAAACTGCCACATAAAAATGATACAATATCTCTTAAGCTCATGACCCCGAAGCTAGACTGATGTTATATATGCCCCAAAATGGAGTGTTTTGCCAAACACCCTGAATGAATGAAATGAAATGCGTTCGTATGACAAGTTGGTGCTACCAACCCGAACGGAGGCGTCACCCTCGATAGATCTATCCACCGCACCTTCGCTTGCTCACAATTAACGGTTCATGATAAATAACAGGGGACTTTAACTTGGCAATGATGTAACTTAAGCAATGTAATGAATTTATATACTTTGGTCCGTATGAAAAATGGTACAATGTATTCTCCCCCGATAATTTTGAAATGATGTAATAACTTGAAAAGCGGGGCTATGAAAACTCACGTTAATCCTTAAAAGATTAAAGTGCTTGTGAAAAATAATTGAGCATGTATTCTCCCCCAAAACGTAATCCAAAACGTATAAAGGTAGGGGCTATGGAACTCACCTGATGCGATAGCAACAATGACAGATATGAATATGCTGAAATGAGGCTCGGTCTCTAACCGCGACCTAACATGAATGATATGATCTATTGTAAGCAATGAAATGATGCTACACATGCAAATACGTATGTTAACGATACCACTCGTTATTTTTGAAAATAACGTTTATTGTCGAAAAATATATTTTTGACATCTCGGCAAGTCATATACTATATTTCGTGTAAAAATGTTGGAATAATACTCCACGATCCTCATTTGATGTTTTATTGTCAAATAAAATAGTTTCGTCGCAAAATATCACTTTTACAACTGGTGAAAATATGACCAAACGGCCTCGCAAAACTAGTCGTAAAATATTGTACGTTAAGAGTTAGTAATAGAACTTGACGTTTTTGAAATCCTTGCAACAAGATCTCAATGTCGTCTCTTTTGAGTTTTGATCATACGCGCCTCGATCAATGAGAAAATCGGCTCTCAATATCGTTACTTGAAAATATAATGTTCAACACTTAGAAAATTCTATTATAGTAAAAGCTGTCAAAATGATAACTTTGAAAGGATTTTTGGGTAAAAAGATGAGGTCGTAGTTTATTCGTTATAAGTCTATTCGACGAACGGCCAATTGATTTAAAAAGCTTGCTGGGAGATCTTGATTTCATATGAAGACGGCTCGGACTCAAACCATACCAATCATGGAGAAAAACAGTCGTGAAAATGGTGTCTCGCAAAGACAGTTTTGCGGCAAGTTTATATTAGTAAAAGCTGATGGAATTATATATTTTTCGTCGGATTTTCAAACGTGTATATCTTGGTCGTTATAAGCCTGTTTTCAATGTTCTTTATATCCACGCGTTCGTCATAACATGAACTAACATATTTTCAGTGGTTCGGCTCAGCTAGATCACGTCTAACGCCTCGTTTGTCCCTTGAAGTTCGGCAAACAGCAAGCTTATTTTCAGAAAATAGTTTTTCGTCGTTAAACTTTGAAAATCATATCTCCTTCGTTATAACTCGGTTTTTAGTGATTCTTGCGACCACGTTTTCGTTTTTGAGAGTATTTTCTGAATATGAAGGCCAAAATAACGGCATGTTTACTGATTTTTCCAGATTTACCTTTTTGGGACAGTAGGTTTGTATATACGTTAGAAACTCATTATATGTAATAAAAATCAATAAAAGTTGTATGGATCATAACATACTTGCATGTTTTTCTTACTAGATCATATAAATACATCAAGTCAATGTTTAAAAGAGTAGGGAAATTTACTAGTAACTTACTTGAAGTGATGAAGAGTTTTTGAGCTAGAATACCTAATTAATCTATAGGTTTTTATTTCAAAACCTTATAATAGATCACTAATAGAAATTGTAAAATACAAAAGCTTGAAAATTTATGGTGTTCTTCTTCTTGTTTGAGTCTGGGCCGAGCAACAAAGAGCAAGGAGAGAATATGTAGTTTTTTTTTTGTAAAGATATTTAGTGTATGTGTATTATTTAGAAATTAATTCAAGTATTAACAAAATATCTAGTCAAGGGCAAAATTGTAATTTCCTTGGTCAAAGTTGGAGTCAACATGGTGACTAGGGGGGAGGTGGCGTTGGTGGTGATGTGCAAAATTTGAATTTGATAACATGATAATGTGTTTAAAATGCAAGTATTTGTTTAGATATTTTGTTATCGGGTATTGAGTTAGCTAGAAATAAATTTTAACGAAATAAAAGAAAGTATATCGAATTCATGAAAATTATAAAAATGTATTTCTTATAAGAATCGGGTGTTTAAATAATTATCGTATGGAAATTACGTAAACCGTCATAATTATAAACTCTTAATGATATATATTCCAATTAAATTTAAAACACCGGTTAAATTAATAATATAATTTTTTTATATCATCAAAATTAGCATGAAAATATATTAGGATCATAGTCGGGAGTATTTGAGTATAATATTATTAGTAATGACTGAGTGGTAACGTTTAACAAATAAACGAACATACGTAAATGAAAAACACACGAACCCGTGCATGACATAACATGATAATGATGTTACTGATGATATGTAGACTACTCTAGTCTAAATGACATGTCCTTACTGATGATGCATGAATTTCGCAGCTAAACCAAACTGGTTACGCGAATTTGAATACCCGTAAACCTAGTTTACGAAAAGATGAATGATGATTATGAATAGTGATTTCCCTCCGGGAATGAATAGTGTTTCATGAATAGTAAAATTTTCCGAAAGTTTCTCAAAATCTCAAACTGACCTCGAAAATGATGAATAGTAAAAGTGAATAGTGATCGATGAAAAGTAAAAATGAATAGTAACTCGTGAATAGTAAATTGTCGAGGTTCGGAAAAATGGCCTGAAATTATGAGTTGTCACATCCACTCCCCGAGCACCTAACTCGAGATTTTTCTTCACTATGTCAACAAGCTCCCTTATGGCGGAGAAAACCTTATACAACTTTAGCTTACACCGGCTTAACGACACAAAGCTAGATGTCGAGTTCTAATCGTAGCTAGAACCAATCTCACAACTTAAACACGACTTAATCACACCTTCTTCTTCACGACTACTTCACGACTTCTTCACGACTTCTTCACAACTTCTTCACGACTTCTTCACGACACTTCACGACTTCTTCACTACTTCTTCACGACTAAGCACAACCTATGTTCACTACTACTTCTTCACACCTTCACTACTTACACACCTTAACAACACAACTTCTCTACTTACACACTAACCTATCCCAAACAATTATACACACAACTATCTAACAACAATACACAACTTATATACAAATATATATGATGACACAAACAACTTAGGTATCTAAGTTGCAATACTTCTTCTAGTTGTTGAAGGAGTATTCTTCTCTTGCACTTGAATGGAGGAAGCTTGGATCACTTAGAAACCAAAGCTTAGGATTATATGATCAAAGGGTTTTTGAAGATATGAAATGTGATTTAAAACAGAAAGTTTCAGTGTGCAAAAGGTGAGTAAAAGTCCAGGAGAAGGCTGGTATTTATAGGAGAAAAATTGGACAGCTGGAGGTCTACTGGAGCGGGGGCGGTCCCCTTAATTATTAAGGGGGCCGCCTAGAAAAATTAAGGGGGCCGCCCCTACTGAACGTTGGCCAATTTTGTCCTTTTGTGGGGAAGGTTTTTCTGGAACATTTTAACTGATTTTGGTTAAAAATTTGAATTCATATTTTTATAAAAGATTAAATATTTTTATTTAATACCAAAAATGTTTTTCAAAAATATATAAAATGTTTTTGATGTTTTATAAAAAATCTAGTTATTAAGAAAATGTTCCTTTGATCATATAATGCATTAAGCACTTGTTTATTCATACCTTAAGTGATTAAGTTGTAGAAATGAATATTTACAACTAAATACTTGTTTATTTGATAAGTTTATGCTGTAATGAGTTTATATTTTGTGATCATTAAAACATAGAGATATGAATAATGTTTTTAGGCATTATTTATGTCAACACAATTCATTAAGTAGTTTTATTTTATTGTATTAGTACACTTTAAATTATCAGGATTGATGGGCTTGTGTCATTGATTTAATCATGCACTTCAACTCCCCTTAAAATTGCTTTCCCATTAATTAAAGTTTATATGTTGATGTCTTTGGTGACTTTTATTAGTGCATTGATAACCTTTGCGTCTAGCTGAGCATTGATCGGGTCGCCATGCCTCTGTCCTCGCCTATTTATTTTATCGCCTATGCATTCTATCGTCTGTAGAAAAGTAGGAAGAAAGGGTAAGTAGGATAGACATAAGTAATCATTAAGGGTTTACTCGCCGATAAGATTAGAGCCAACGAGAAAGGGTTAATTACATACACTTCATATAAAACTAGCAATAAAACAAGTGACAAGCTACTTAATTATCAGGACAGGTCTTCTTATTGTCTTAAGTATCTATATGTGTACGTGTGTGCTAATCGCTGATTCGTGCCTATTAGTTTAGTTTATATTTAATCATTACCAAACCGTGCCAGTCTCTCAGGCTGAACCCCCTTGCGTTAGATTAGTTGTATAGCTAACTTAAGATATTAAAATACTGATTCGAATAACTAGATAATACGTTCCACTCTTAGTGATCGACACTCTACTTACCATTATATTCATACTGACCGGGTACACTGCTCGTTAAAGTGTGTGTTATTGATAAGTCGGCTAAACATAAATTTAAAACTTGAATACTGCTAAAACCACAACGACATACCGTGGGTATAAAATTAGAGCAATACACACGCACCATCAGTCGACATTGTCGACCCATTCTGCTTTGAAAAAAGTTTTAATACTGATTTTAAAATAAAAACTGATTTAAAAAGTTTTTAAATTAAAATAAAATAAAATAAAATAAAATAACGCAGAATGGGTCGACATTGTCATGCCGTTTTGCTTGGCGGGACTGAATTCGTTGGCGGGACTATTTATTTTTTGGCAAGTTTCATTTAAAAGGTTAAAATAATATGTATAATGTCGACCCATTTTGCTCAAATATTCAACTGCTTTGACTGGCCTTTTTGGTTGAAAAAAGAGTGGGTTATGGGCAATATTTGGGTCGACAATGTCGACCCAAATTTTTTGCTTGTCCCAAACAAAAGCTTTTGGTGTAGTGTCAATAACGATTATGTACATGGTCTTGTTTGCAAATGCATTTTTGTCTCAAGTTTGAGAGTTCGAACCTATCACCGTGCCCTTGTTTATACAACTCATGTTTATTTGTTGTAAATTTGAATGACTATCAATGGTTCATATTTGGAAAGATCATTTATTTTGACATACCATTAGTCTCTCTAAAGTAGATGCATGTGACGGTAAATCTGAGCTGTTGATTTGGAAAGAGCATTTAAAAGTAAATTTCCAACCTTTGACAGTAAGAAATGGTTTATTTTTATGTGTAGTATGATATCCCACCTAAAAGTAATATATCCTCATTTATTTCTCGTTAGTTTATTGAGTTGTGAGCATGAAAAAGAAGTACTTGTATAGGATGAAAATGAGACACGGCTTATGCATTGGCCTCTCTGAGTATTGGGTAGGGTCGGGCACATGTTAAACATCTTTTAGTGAACAAAAACAAGTGTACTAATTAAGCAAATTTAATTGTAAGCCAAATTAACTGTTGCCTATGCATTGGCGTTTCCGAGTCTTTGGCAAGGTTGGGGACATGTTAAACGTCTTTTTGTGAAGAAAGCTAGTGTATTAAGCCAAATTAATCTAGAGTCAAAATTATTAGTATGGTTCACGTCCGATACACAAAATCTACTGAAACATGCATCAACGTAGTTGTTACTTTTGGTTTGCTTCTCGTTCAGTTTATTTTAAGTGGCAAAGGTATTAAAGGCTGAGAGGAAGCTAGAGCACCCAAATAACGTGCACAAAAAAGCCTGGAAGACACCTATAAGCAAACCAGAAAACTTATGAAGATCAAACTACTTATCTACTTGTTTTGAGCAAGGAGTTTAGGGTAGCTTATTCCAAATTTCTTAAGCACATAAGCAGTTTAAATAAGCATCTTAAACAGGATTCATCTCATTTTGCCTATTCAACTTTGATATTACTTGCAATCACTAGAAATATTAACTGTTAGCTTTAAAGTTTTGCCATATGTGGGAATTGCAATAGCATTCAAAGTACAAGGACTAGTTTAGTCATATTGCTAAGTTAGAACTTGTAGTCTTGTAATAAATACCCTCCTATGTCAACACTAGGAGGGTTGGGGATTCATTGTAACACATGAGGTGTGTGTGTTTTCTAGACTCTCTCTCTAGAAAACATACACACCTCGACACCCAATCAATAAAGTTCTATAATGTTTAATCTTTAGATCGTGTTTCCCCCACCTCAACGTGAATCTTGAGTTCTACAATTGGTATCAGAGCTAACCGGGGGCGAATCGTGGTGTGTTTGAGGTAAAATATGTGATTTTTGGTGTGTTATAACACGTTACTGTTCATCAGTAGCAGTTTTGAAGTTTCTTTGTGTTCGATTTATGTTAAAAAGAACCAAACTGTTGCGTTTTTGTATCATAAAAACGTGACCTTTTGGTGTTTATCTTGGAATCGTATGCAAGAATCAAGGTTCAAGGTTGTGTTAGTTAGTGATTTAACGAGTTGGTTTGCAAAAATCTTGTTTTAGAAGGTTGAATTTTTTGGTGTTCTAAGTCTCTAGATCGACCAAAATTATTGAAGATTATGCAAGATTTGTTTGTGAATATTTTACTTATTTTCTTTGGCGTGTAATTCTTTCCAAAAGAATTATTGAACAAGTTGGTAAAAGTAGTCAGTGGATATGTATGATAAGTCTGACAAAGCATGGGCACGACAGGTGGGCAAGTGGCTATAGACAAGACTGCAGCTTATCGCAATTCACAGAAGAGCAGCAATTATCGCAAATCTGCAAGCCTTATCGCAATCTTGTATAAGATTGCGATAGTTATCGGAATTGGAAATTGTATGCTTTATCGCAATTCAGTTCTGTCAAAATTATCGCAAATCAATTCGCGATAAAATTATCGCAATTGGGTTCTGATCAGTTTTATCGCAATTGGCTTTGGATCAGATTTATCGCTAATCAACATTCAGCCTTATCCGAGAACCTTATCGCAATTGTGTCCGAGATCTTTTCACAATTCAGATATCGGACATCTTATCGCAATTGCAAAAAAAAAAAAAAAAAAAAAAAAAAAAAAAAAAAAAAAAAAAAAGTTTTTCGGCGGGAAAATTTGAGTAAAATTTAATTTTCACAGGAGACTTAACGGTCCATTTTTACGCGAGATTCAAATTCTGGTACAAGAGTGAAAATTTTGGCCCAAAATTCAAATTTTTTGGCCAAAATTCGAATTTTTCGAGGAATTTTTGGCGTAAAAATTTATTAAACTCAAATTTTTCCTGCATCATTAGAATGCCATTTTATGGCATATTTCACACCAAAATCACAAATGAAATTATCGGACTGCACCTACAAAATCACCACGTATAGCCGAAAAGATCATGTTCAAGATTCACAATCAAATGACAATGGTCAACTTATCAGCTGTGACTACAAGGATGATGATTCATTATTACTTATTTGAAGTTGAAGTGGAATATCTCGGGTACGTGTACTTAGTATCTTGAAGATATCGGGGTTGGTTGGATGCATGATTCTTCGAGATCCTTGTTTGGGCACTCATGGGAATAGTGATTAAGTCTTGGGTTATCTAGTTTTCATAGGTCAAGGGGTGGATGGACGAAGACCTAGTTAACTATCACTTAAAGGAGATACGTTGTAGTACTCAGTGTCACACAAAGATGTGGATAATTCAAGAGAGGTTCATATACAGTTAAGGAAGGATGGATGGGTATATGAAACGACCTATGCTTCGACGTCGCGTCAGTGCTCAGTATAGGTTCTTAGTCACACTATCGTGCAAGTTTAAGTCACAAGTTTGGGCTACTTTACTTCAGTCTCAAGTTCGTTATAGTGGGTTTTCTCCATCAGTAGTCACTACATGAAGCCGTTGTTTTTTATACAGGAGGTCAGATTGGGTTTATCTACATCTTCTCACGGAATATATGAAGTGCTTCCAGTTAATACTTCACGTGCACATAAGTATGCTGATTCCGATAAATCGTAACCAGCAGGGGAGAGAAATGTACGGGCTGATCTCTCATGGGAAAAATAACTGGGATGCATTTGGTGAGATGAAGATGTTGATAATATATTCCCCCGAACGGACTTCAGATACAGGGCAATCATAAGAGAGGTTGTCAGTTTGGGGGAGAGCACTAATTAGGGGAGAGCACTCAGGGCACTCTAAATTAAACCCTAATTAGATTTGCTCACATGGTTCGTCTGCAAGTAAAGAAATGAAAGCTGAGAAGATTCTGCAAGCTGAACGAAGTAATGAAGTTTGAAGATTATTCTCTGTACTTACTGTTTATATTTTACTTGTAGGGAACATTGTAAGCAATTCCCATATGACTTCACTTTGGGGAGAGATTGTTAGCTTTAAAGTTTTGTCATATGTGGGAATTGCAATAGCATTCAAAGTACAAGGACTAGTTTAGTCATATTGCTAAGTTAGAACTTGTAGTCTTGTAATAAATACCCTCCTATGTCAACACTAGGAGGGTTGGGGATTCATTGTAACACATGAGGTGTGTGTGTTTTCTAGACTCTCTCTCTAGAAAACATACACACCTCGACACCCAATCAATAAAGTTCTATAATGTTTAATCTTTAGATCGTGTTTCCCCCACCTCAACGTGAATCTTGGTCTCTAGAAACATTAACGAACTATCATAATAACAGAAATCTTATGACACTATTGGGCCACCCTATATTCACCATTGACTCCTTATTAGGCATTAAAACACATGTTTGCAAGTCTAATCTATAATCAATACAACACTTGTGAGTATGTCGGTTTGCATTTTCTAAATACAGCTTTCTAATCTGTAGCAAATTAAAAGATTAACATCACTAATCCTTCCCGAGTTTAATTTACTAAATGGGCCAAAAATAATACGTTGGCTTATGAATTGGTCCATGCCTTATTTTTTCTAGTTCATCATCTTATTTAAAGTTACTTCACAATGCAGCTCTATCACCAAATTGCTTTTGTGAAATACAAATTTTCCATTACATTTCGTTTTTATGACTTCTTCAAACCACATACTAAAATGAATGCGTAGCCAAAATGGTCTTACCAATATTACGTATATTGAATAAGTTAAAATAGTTATTTTTGGCTAAAGATAATGAAAAACAAATCCTTTAAAATAAAAATAAAAATAAAAGCATTAGAGTACCCGGTATGGAGAGTTTCGTGGCTCGCCGTGACAGCTTGGCAACCTCCTCATGGTTAACCATGATACCGCCTATGCTCCTCATGAGGAAGTTGCTCGTCTGCATGAGGAGCTTCAACTTGTAAGGCTTTTTTTTTTTTTTTTTTTTTTTTTTTTATATATAATGGTTGTGTGTGTGAATAAGTGTGTATGTGGGGCCCAAATGAGGAGTTTGTGGTATGTTATGGTAAGGGGGTTGTAAGTTGTGGTTTGTTGTGGTGATGTGGCACCCCGTGGGGCCCGAATGAGGAGTTTGTGCTCCTCATGATACCTTGTGCTCTTAGAAGAATTTATAAAGTGGCATGTTTTAAGTAAACTTTTCTTCAACTAGGCTATATTTAATGTGGATACATTTGTTATGATGAAAAATCTCGTGTCATTTAATTTCCTTTTCTCCTAACTCGTACATACATATACAAAGAAGCTTGCACATTTATGTCGATGACGATTATGATCAGCCAAATAAGCAACCCCATAAGCTAACAATACCTATAGTTTTTTTTGTCTTGAATCAACAAAATTGTACATATGTCTTAAGGCAAAAGCAAGCTTTGTCTTTTCAAGTCAAAATTTCCCAATATAGCATGGAGCTAGCGATTATGTGAGCAATAATGAAATGTGAATAGTAAATTTACAAACCTAAGAATTTTTGTCATTTAAGCTTGCTTTATTTACGACATGTTTTGCCGGATTTATTAAAGTAGGCATCTCTAAAGTGGTCTGGTGGTATGTTATCCTTAAAGTTTCATAGGAAATCATGGTTCAAGCATGGTCTCGTAAAAAATTTGTGATAAGCCAAGAAAAGTTTTGAAACGGCCAAAGGTATACCGGGTTAGGCTGCGTACACGAAAAAAAAAAAAAAAAAAAAAAAAAAAAAAAACTCGATTATCCCATATAATTTCTGAAAGGGTCCTTGTCAGTTTGTGAGTTTTAATCTAAACCTTCTTAATGGTCATATACATATGAAAACACCACTGATTGAAATCATGATATACCATTAGCTAATACCACATTTTATTTAAAGGAAATGCTATCCTAAATTCCACATAAAAATCAACTTGGTTAAAGAATTAAACCATATATGTTTGATAATAAATAGAGTGCAGGAGTGGTGTAGATGATAGACCATGCTCGCTAGTCGCTACCTAGGGAAACCTCTACCAGCTAGCTACCTTCATCAATTGTGACTAGCATGACTTTGAATGCTAATTCAATAAATTTGTTAGGTAGTGAAGTTGGGCCTCAGTTACCGATATTGCACAGGGTTCACATCACATTGCACTTAATTATTTTTAACAAAAAATAGCTAAAATGTACAGTAATATGTATCTTACAAATATTAGATTTGTATTATCATATATAATTTTAAAAGATTAAACACATAAATTCTATCAGAGGTAACAAAAAGCAATAGTGATAAAGAGTGTCATAAACCTGAACCCAAGTTAGGGTTGCCTAGTGAGATTCTCAAAATTTGTCTTCCAATTGAAAATTTAAGAGTCACAACTACTATTTCATAAAGAGTACGTCCTTTAGTTATTTATACCATTAACATCCACCAATCAACCAAAGGCGACACTCGACACTATTTCAACATACCACAAGTCCACAATACTCGGACATTCAATTCAACATACTTTTGTGGACCAAAATCAATATTTTAACTTCGGAAAATCACTCATGAATGACAAGTTTCTCTACACACATATTGCAGATCCTTTGATATCATATCTATAAATAAAATATCTGATCATTACTAAAACACTCATTTGCCTTTGTTCTTGTGTACACTCTTTGTACTACTATACCAAATACTAGCACTAGGATTGATACACTTTCTTTTCAGTACCCAAAACCACACTTCACACTTCTTTTGAAACAGCTTCACACTCTATAAAAGTACAAGAACCACGTAAACTTCACACTTACTTCACACTTCTTCTGTTTAGAGCTTCACAACCTGAAAACCACCATATATAAACCAAATTCTTACAACATAAACTGATGAAGCGAAAAGTGTACCGCTTTTAAGGGGTCATTTAAGCCCTAAATCGTATTTATTTGATCAAATATTGCCCTAAATCGTTCCTTTTGTCATTTTAGGTACTTTTGAGGAGAAATCTGGAAAAGGAAGCATTTTGGACATTTTTGGAGCATAAAAGTGAAGAAAACGACAAAGTCTCAAAAATCGGCTAAAAGTTACCTTTGACGGCGTCAGGATTTACCCTGGACGGCGTCATGGCTTGGCAAGAAAAGGTGGATGTGAAATTTACTCATGATAAGCCAGTGAAAATTGCATGTGAATTCTGACGGCGTCACGCTTTAACCTGATCAAGGGCGTCACGGCTTAATTCAAAGAGGGACGGCGTCACGTTCAAGGTCTGACGGCGTCAAGCCTTAATAAGCCAGAACGGATTTTTGGAGAGCTAAAGAGGGACGGCGTCAAGAAGGCCATCCGGGAACCCTAGAAGCGGCGAGGTGACGGCGTCACACTCCATAACGTGACGCCGTCAGATGTAAAAATCTATATATAGTTGTGCAATTCTTTGTCATTAGTGTGGAACTTAGTGTGGAATTTTTGGGAGAAAACCCTAAGACGATTTTAGCATCTTTTTCAAGGCTTTTTGCCTTGAGATCTTCCATGTTACATTGAAGATAAGTTATCAATTAATCATTCAATATGTCTATGTGTTGTTTGATTCTATCTTGTTCTTGTCTTTTGGTTAATATGTTAGGCTAGATTTATCTTGTGTTTGCTTAGATCTAATGAAACCTAGCTATTGATTATTGGTTATTAGTGTGTTATTAGTTGTATTGGATGATTGTTTATCTATGTTAGGCTTAAGAAAACTGGCTAACTTCCTATTCGGTAACTTGCTTGAACGTCTTAAGAAACATGAACCAAATGCGTACTAAAGGTTTTTATGGTTGTATTTAATGCACAAGCGAATTCTAGTGATCCCATGTTAGGAGCTTCCTAGCCGGCTTGACATAGGAGTGAAGTAGGAGCTTGTAGAGTTGGGGAAGTACGTACGCCACCCCACGATTGGTATTAAGGAATACACCCGTCATCCACGCAACTAATACACACTAATCAACCGGTAAAAGATAGTTAGGGAGTAAGGAAATCTAAGTGAACACATTTTTCTACACATAAGTTTTCACCAACTTTTTATTTTCAGTTATTTATTTTATTTGCATTTGTAGTTATTTGGGTTAGTTGACTAGCAACTAATTCCGCCCACTCCTTCAAACCCGAGATTTTACTTGCTTTCATAAAAATATAAAAAACATAAAAAGAATCTTCTCTCACCCTTAGACCTATTAGAGTAGTTTTTCATACCTAACGAACACTATTCCCTGTGGAGAACGATCAATCCCCCGTACTTACCACTACACTATACTACATCGGTCAGGTACACTGCCTGGTGGGGTTGTAAGCCTCTTGAGATCCCTCGAGAGGTAAAACCTGTTGTAAGGTTGCAAAACCACGCATCAAGTTTTTGGCGCCGCTGCCGGGGAATAGTTATTGTTTAGGTTGAATTTTTATTTTATAGGTCTACTCACTAGATTCCTTTCTAGTGAGATTTTTATTTTATTTTTCTAGGTCTTCTTTAGTCTATCTTTTTTCTTCGTTTCTTTGTTCGTAACCATTACCATTCGACATCATGGAAGATGGTAATATCCTTGATCCCAACATCCCACCACCACAACAACCACCACCACTTCCTAGAGCCCGTACTTTAGGAGAGTACTCCCGTCCTAGCCACCATGGCTATCGAAACACCATTGAGCTCACTCAAGGAGCCAATGTCACACCCTTGCGATCCGACACCATCCGGTTGGTGCAAAGCGGATGCGCATTCCATGGACTTCGCTCCGAAGATCCTAATCAACACCTCAAGGACTTTCTTAAAATCGTTGATTCTATAGACCTTGATGTTGCCACTCGAGAGACGACCCGATTGCGTCTCTTTCAATTCTCTCTGCGGGATCAAGCTAGTCAGTGGCTAGAACGTCAACCCGCAGGATCCATCACCTCTTGGGATGATCTCACCACTCGTTTCCTTGCTCAGTTTTTCCCACCGGGAAGAACTACCAAGCTAAGGAAGGATATCTTGACATTTGAACAACGTCGAGGCGAAACCCTCTACGGGGCATGGATTCGATTCAAGGACTTACTCCAAAAAGTCCCTCATCATGGCATAAATCTATGGCTTCAAATCCAAATCTTCTATGACCATGTTGATTACCACACCAAGCGTGCCATCGATCGAGCCGCCGGGGGCAGATTGCGCGACAAAAGCGCCGAGGAATCATGGGAGATCATTGATGAGCTTGCATCCGACGATGATGAATTGTGGCAAGTTTCCCACGATGTACGCTCGGCGGTCAAGACATATTCGTCACCCGATACAGCCAATCAAATTACTGAGGAAAGCGTAAGTGAACTTGAGAAAAGGGTTGCATATCTTATGGAAAAGCAAAAGAGACCCTTAAGTCCACAAAAAGCAACAATTAACTCGGTCTCAAGCGTTAAGCAAATACCATTGTCCGAATCACCCCGTAGGGAAAATACTAAACCCTTCCATAAGCACGCTCAACCCAACTCCCCACCTCAGGAACTTAGTCCAACATTCGAAGCTCGAATGAGAGAATACATGTCAAAACACTCCGAACGGTTGGCAAAATTTGAGGAAGCCGTCTACAAACAGAAGGAGGAAATGGAAGAGAAGATGGCGGAGATGATGAACCTTTTGAAAGAATACGCAAATACAAAGGCTCCTAAAAATGTGCTAGTGCGGAAAGATGTTGAAGTTCCCAACACTAAATGTGTTAATGCCGTCTCCGTCGTCCAAGAGGGCGAAAATGATGGAAGAGGAAAGTTGATAACTATGGAAGTTAACAAAATTGACCTCGTCCCACTTAATGACGGAAACACCAATGCCTACACATGCGATTCCGACAAGGGAAAGGAGGCGCCCACTGAGGAGCGCCAATTGGAAGAACCACCAAAGTCACAACAAGTGAGGCATTACTTGAAGCACGAAATAAACAAGGAAACCATAAACGATTGGGTAGGAAACTATCGACGTACTCATCTACCCAACAAGGAGTCAAAGAGGATGGAACCGGATGATGAATCCGACACATTACCCGGGGGGCAATTGTATGAGTGCCTCGTAAGACAAAAGTTAGTGGAAAAGCAGGAATTCTACGGGGTCTTCGAAATACCATGCAGCATTGGAAAACTCAAGTATCTGGATGTGGTAGCTGACCAAGGTTCCGACGTAAATTTGATGCCTTTATCCGTTTATGTCCAGTTAACCGACGAACTGCCATCCATCACCCGTACTAAACTCTCCTTTGCAAAACATTCTTACGAGTACCCGTTAGGAATTGCGGAAGATGTGTTGGTCAACGTTGCCGGATTCCTATATCCGGTCGACTTCATGATTATTGAAAAAAATGACATGAATATGCCAATAATCCTTGGGGCACCCTTTCTCGCGACCACTAGGGCACAAATCAATTACGAAAAAAGTACCATCCAAATGAAGAAGGGGAAGAAGACGATAAACTTCCCAACGATTCCACGTCATATACGAGATGTTGCTCTACAAAAAAAGATGGAAGCTAACCCCAATGTAATCCGTGGTAATGTTCGAGAGAAAATCCTTGCATGGGAGGCAAGGATTAAGAATTACAATGAAAATGAGATTAGAGAAGGTAAGGGTGGAAATAACGATTATATTGAGGCTGGTGAGCAGCCTAATAACCCCGCTGAATTTACAAAAGGAGACTCAGTGCTTCTAAGGCATTCAGAAACAAAAGCACCTACCGATGAACCAAGTCCCTGGTGGTACGGACCATTCACAATTAAAAGTCTACACCAAGATGGGGTAGTAAGCTTGACCAGCAAGGGAGGAGGTGATGTGACTGTGAATGTCGAGCGATTGAGACACCACCACCCAGATAACAAGGATTATATCTATCAGGGATACGTCATTATGAATGATGGAATCACGTAATGTACGTGACTTTGAGTCTAGCTACAAGACTCGTTAATAAAGAAAAGCGCTTCTTGGGAGGCAACCCAAGCTTTATTTGCTTTGTGTGTTTATTTGTTTGTTTGTTTGTTTTTATTTGTTTCCGTATGTGTGTTTAATTTTTATTATTATTGATTCATGTTCGAAAGTAATTTGTGAAAATGCTTTATCTTGTTTTTAACTTCGTCTTAACTACATATAAAGGTATTTTGCAAAAGATAAGTGTAAGGGAAATCTAAATTGGTTTATTAGAACACAAATGAACATGAATCGTAATAATATTAAATTAACATACATATTCGTATTTGTTTGAGTCAAATGCTTGTATCGAGTCATAATGATGTTTTGCAGGATTTCCAGGAAGTAAGGTAAAGGTTTTTCCAGAAATTTTCCGGAAACTTAAAATGAGAATTTTTGTCAGGTCATTTCTGACGGCGTCAGGGTTTATAACCTGACGGCGTCAGATTTAATTTTCAGAAATTTTTGAAAGTTTTGTTTTTAAAAAGTTTTTATTAAATCTCCAACTTATAATCTCCAGGAATCTGCAAAATTATCATTCCACAAGCATTATATCCTTATATATAGATTTATCCCGCCGATGTTATGCAGGTTTTCGTGTTTGTTTTCTCAGGTTTAACAGGTTATTTTGGACAAGGAAATGTTTTCAAGCTTATGGCGATGCATTAGTCATGGAGCTTCAACATTACTTTGGAAGAAGATCTAACCGTGTTACTTCATTATCCACCAAGCGAATCAGGGGAGTATTTGATTTCATTCTTTTACTTTATGCTTTTACATTTGTTATTTGAACATTGGGGACAATGTTCATCTTAAGTGTAAGGGGAGGGTAAAAGTACGATTTTAGAGAATACAATTACGCTTGATTTTTGTTTGTTTAATAGTAGATGTGTAATAAAACTGAGATAAATACCTGTTAGGGCAATTTTAGTGCCAAATTTAAAATTTTTTACAACATATAGGAGTGAAACTTTGATCTTAATGAGCGTCTCACGGATAGGAGTTATATGACTAGCACAAAAACCGTACCACTAAAAAATTTTTTCACCCCCAAATATGTGAGGTTCGCCCCTAGAATTGGTAGGAAAAGCATTTATGCTATGATGTGTGTACCGGTAGCACTTAGATTCTAGAACTTGCGTTAGGACCATTCCAAGGCCACAAGTGAGACTACATTCGTGTAGTTAGATTTACTACATGATAAGAGGCATTAGGATTAACCCATTGTTTTACACCTGTGTTTTTGTTATAATTACTTTGGCTACATTGGTCAAGTAATTCTCCCACACCCTTTGCGTTGTACTCATTTTTAGTACACGATACCCCTAGTACACCCCTCAGAGCCTATCTTTTCGTTTCGACCTTTAAGCATTTTACTTAAAGGAAGAATTTGTTACACCCCACTAAAATGTACACCCAAATCGCCTTAGCCTACCTTGTATGCACTCATTTTTAGTGCATTATTGTTACAACATTTGTTTAAACCCAAGTTAATTATCTAGTTGATTACATGGTTGCTAAGTCGAGTCATATCCTTGTACATATTGTTTTGGGACGATTGGGACTCATGGGTAAAGTACTAGTGTAATGGAGTAATGGGGAAGAACATCATTTATTACCCCCATATGTGCTAAATATTTTAAAAGTACTCCAAGTTTTTCGATTATCTTAATTCGAGTCATTAGAATAGTTAATTGTAAAGTTATGTAAAAGTTTAAGTGTAAGGGGGATGCAATGCCCCTATGATGTATTATTTTGGATGGTAGGGCAAGAGTGTATGCAAAAAAAAAAAAAAAAAAAAAAAAAAAAAAAAAAAAAAAAAAAATCGGAAAAATCAAGAAAAATACAAAAAAATGAGAAAAAGAAAAATAGAAAAAACATACGGACTACCACCCCGTTTCATTTTATGTTTATTTTTATGTTTTTGTTATTTTGTTATTTCGTTTCTAGATTAAGATCGAGTCGAGTCTTGGCTTAGCAACATTGTATAGTGCATGTAATTGATCAAGATCTTTAACTCGCCACCAGTAAAATATCCCTTATCCAACAAAACCGTGTTTTCCTTTTCCCTACACCTAACGTTATAACCCATTTAAAAGCCCTCTTTGATAGTTTATCTTTGGTGCTTACGCCTAGTGGAGGAGGTTTTCGATCCTTTCCCAAGCCTATGGTAATCTATTTGCTATGACAGGTAGTGAGAGATATTATCCGTTTTCATTTATGAGATTTATTTTGATGACACTTGAGAGATGTGAGTATCTAAACACTACTTGTGAGGTGCTAGTTTATAATCTCCGTGCTTATTATGATTGAAGTGGAACGATTATTTGTTGTAATTACTTTTATGTTTGCATTAAATAACCCCTAACTTGTATTTTGATTAGAATAAAAGCGCATTTGCTTGAGGACAAGCAAATCTCAAGTGTAAGGGTATTTGATGAAGCGAAAAGTGTACCGCTTTTAATTGGTCATTTAAGCCCTAAATCGTATTTATTTGATCAAATATTGCCCTAAATCGTTCCTTTTGTCATTTTAGGTACTTTTGAGGAGAAATCTGGAAAAGGAAGCATTTTGGACGTTTTTGGAGCATAAAAGTGAAGAAAACGACAAAGTCTCAAAAATCGGCTAAAAGTTACCTTTGACGGCGTCAGGATTTACCCTGGACGGCGTCATGGCTTGGCAAGAAAAGGTGGATGTGAAATTTACTCATGATAAGCCAGTGAAAATTGCATGTGAATTCTGACGGCGTCACGCTTTAACCTGATCAAGGGCGTCATGGCTTAATTCAAAGAGGGACGGCGTCACGTTCAAGGTCTGACGGCGTCAAGCCTTGATAAGCCAGAACGGATTTTTGGAGAGCTAAAGAGGGACGGCGTCAAGAAGGCCATCCGGGAACCCTAGAAGCGGCGAGGTGACGGCGTCACACTCCATAACGTGACGCCGTCAGATGTAAAAATCTATATATAGTTTTGCAATTCTTTGTCATTAGTGTGGAACTTAGTGTGGAATTTTTGGGAGAAAACCCTAAGACGATTTTAGCATCTTTTTCAAGGCTTTTTGCCTTGAGATCTTCCATGTTACATTGAAGATAAGTTATCAATTAATCATTCAATATGTCTATGTGTTGTTTGATTCTATCTTGTTCTTGTCTTTTGGTTAATATGTTAGGCTAGATTTATCTTGTGTTTGCTTAGATCTAATGAAACCTAGCTATTGATTATTGGTTATTAGTGTGTTATTAGTTGTATTGGATGATTGTTTATCTATGTTAGGCTTAAGAAAACTGGCTAACTTCCTATTCGGTAACTTGCTTGAACGTCTTAAGAAACATGAACCAAATGCGTACTAAAGGTTTTTATGGTTGTATTTAATGCACAAGCGAATTCTAGTGATCCCATGTTAGGAGCTTCCTAGCCGGCTCGACATAGGAGTGAAGTAGGAGCTTGTAGAGTTGGGGAAGTACGTACGACACCCCACGATTGGTATTAAGGAATACACCCGTCATCCACGCAACTAATACACACTAATCAACCGGTAAAAGATAGTTAGGGAGTAAGGAAATCTAAGTGAACACATTTTTCTACACATAAGTTTTCACCAACTTTTTATTTTCAGTTATTTATTTATATTGCATTTGTAGTTATTTGGGTTAGTTGACTAGCAACTAATTCCGCCCACTCCTTCAAACCCGAGATTTTACTTGCTTTCATAAAAATATAAAAAACATAAAAAGAATCTTCTCTCACCCTTCGACCTATTAGAGTAGTTTTTCATACCTAACGAACACTATTCCCTGTGGAGAACGATCAATCCCCCGTACTTACCACTACACTATACTACATCGGTCAGGTATACTGCCTGGTGGGGTTGTAAGCCTCTTGAGATCCCTCGAGAGGTAAAACCTGTTGTAAGGTTGCAAAACCACGCATCATAAACCAAATTCTTACAACATCAGTAGCAATGAAAAGGGGAGCTACGAAAAAGGGAGCTATGAAAAAGGGAGCTAGCTCTTCATCAGTTAATCCACCTCCTACTGAAGGATATATTGACAAGTAAGTTACTTAACTTGTTTAATTTATTGCACTTGTTTAAAACCATAACTAAATGTTACTAGTAAATTTTTAGTGCAACGTGGTCTTTGGTTTGTGTCACTATAGTCGAAGGAAATATAGTTTATTAGTTTGATGCATCAATGTCTATAAATGCATTTTTTTTTAAGTATATAGCAGATCTGATTTCTGCATATGTAAAAAGGAGATAACTTTGTTGACCAAATATTATAAGCATCATTTATACATAACTTGAAAAAATCATCATTTTCTTATGTTGATTTTGCGAGTAGTCTTGGGTGATGAAGCTCCAACACAAATTAAAATATAATTATTTTTAAATAAAACAACCTTAATCATGATAAATAGAGGATAATAATAATAAGTTACGTAGCTTTTTTGTTTAATTTGTTTGAGTTAAATATGTAATTCTGACTTATGCTATTCATTTAGGCCTAAAAATAGTATATGGGCGAGTGCGTCCAACGATGGAATTTTATATCTTGGAGACAAACCGGATGGGATGGTTTGGTGGGGTCTCAATACCGGAGAAGACATCTACACTTTTCATAAAGACGATAATGTCGACGATTATGTTAACGTCGGGCCGGAAGAAAACGACATAGAAATGTATCGGTACACTTCTGATGGTGGAAGAGAGGTAGTATTTAATATCGCGTATCTATAATATATTATGTCTTTGATTGTCTGTTTTTGTTTATTGACTGTTCTGTAAGGTTGTAGATTTGTAGGTTTTCTTTTGACCATTTCCATTTTGATTTCTCCAGCTCATACATTACGGGATAGATGAAGAGAAAAACCTGCAAGAATACTTGGAGAAGGCCTATCCTGAAACAACAACAACTGCATCCATAGTGGTAAAACACATGTATGTCGACTATAACCTGGGTTATTTCGTTCCCGCTAGTAATAAGGCTCTCCTTGTCATAAGAAAGGACTACACACTCCATAAGAATTCACCGAAATCGTGGTTCCTTAAATATGCAAAATTTGAGGTAGTATTTCCGGCTGTATTTGATCATGACAAGGAGTCTCGTGTTGAATGTGTGGTCCGTCATACGTGGAAATATACCGACTTTTGTCAAGTATACAATAAATATTGGCCACGGCTACCTACAAAAAGTACTACTGGGTTAGAAATTCCCCTGAACAAGCTTCTTAATTAGTAGCTGCATTAACATAAAAATTCCGTACCGTGCTCCGATTTTCGCTCATGGGAATAATAAAACGATTTTTGTGTTAGGAGAATTTAACGGAATAGAGGTAGTTGTAAAGAAGGTTAATAAAAGTACTTGGCGTAATTCATCTTCTGCTATTGAGAATTACTTCTTGGTTAGCAACCATGAGAATATAGTTAATCTATATACTTGTGAGTCTGAGGGAGAAATTTTCAAATTGGCAATGAAAAAATGTAAACGTAGCTTGGCGGCCCCATGTAGATATCCCCAACCACAAGTATAAGGAGATGAGTGAGGAATCAACTGAAATCATAAGGTAGCTTGGCGGCCCAGTTGATTCCTCACTCATCTCCTTATACTTGTGGTTGGGGATATCTACATGGGCCACCAAGCTACGTTTACATTTTTCCATTGCCAATTTGAAAATTTCTCCCTCAGACTCACAAGTATATAGATTAACTATATTCTCGTGGTTGCTAACCAAGAAGTAATTCTCAATAGCAGAAGATGAATTATGCCAAGTACTTTTATTAACCTTCTTTACAACTACCTCTATTCCGTTAAATTCTCCTAACACAAAAATCATTTTATTATTCCCATGAGCGAAAATCGGAGCACAGTACGGAATTTTTATGTTAATGCAGTGATGCGCGTGATGTGTCGTTGCGGTTTAGCAGTTTTAATGCCTACTCAAGTTTTAAATTTATATTTAGCCGACTTATCAATAACACACACACTTAACGAGCAGTGTACCCGGTCAGTATGAAGATAATGGTAAGTAGAGTGTCGATCACTAAGAGTGGAACGTATTATCTAGTTATTCTAATCAGTATTTTAATATCCTAACGCAAGGGGGTTTCAGCCTGAGAGACTGGCACAGTTTTGTTTGCAATTAAATAATAAAATAAACAATAGGCACGAATCAGCAAGTAGCACACACGTACACAGATAGATACTCGAGACAATAAGAAGGCTGTCCTTATGATTAAGTAGATTGTCACTTGTTTTATTGATAGCTTTATATGAAGTGTATGTAGTTAACCCTTTCTCGTTGGTCCTATTCTTATCGGCGAGTAAACCCTTAATGATTACTTATGTCTAAAAGTTATTCCTAAGTGATCAATTTAGAAACAACCGTGGGAGCCACATCTTGTCCCGCAGTCAAATGCCCGCAAGCCACTAATAAACACAGAGGTTATCAATGCACTAATAAGTAGTAACCAAAGACATCAACATATAAACTTTAATTGATGGGAAAGCAGTTTTAAGGGAGTGCAATCTTTCCGTTGCCACATTACACAAGCCACCAATCTTGATGAATTAAAGTTTGCTAACACAATAAAACAAAACTACTTAATGAATTAAATACATGCAGCACCTTCTTACAGCTCTTGTATCTTAGATTTGGGTGTGTCTTGTGCTGCCTCCTTGACTGAATTCGTCCTTTTGCTCTGCTGTCCGAACTTCGGTTTTAGGGTTTCGAACTCTTAATTCGTCTGGTCTACGGGTATTTATAGTTTCTGTCTGAGGGAAGATGCGGCGCATCTACTTAAGTAGATGCGGCGCATGTACTTAACTTCGCGTGGGGTCCAAGATTATAATATTCAGGAATATTCGTACACCGCCAGAAGATGCGGCGTAACTCTTGATTAGGATGCGGCGCATGTCCTCTTGTATCTTGGATCGTATCTGGTGATATCTTGATAGAGATGCGGCGCATGTTGATAGTGAGATGCGGCGCATCTGGAGCAGAATTGACTTGATCTTGTCCATGTCAGTAGACTTCCACTTTATGCACGTTTTGCTCCATTATTAGTCCATAATCGCTAAGTTTCACCAAATGCTTGTTTTTACCTGAGAATTACAAAAGTAAACAATTAAGTATCAATCCTCATACATAATATAGTAAAACAAGTCAAATTAATAGGATAAATGATAGTAATAAAATGTACTTATTTGAGTTCATCAAATATCCCCCCACTTGAACTTTACTTGTCCCCAAGTAAACCTTAGAATTTCATTTATGAAAATGTATCCTAAAAGATGTTAGGATTTATTTTTATATTTAAGCAGGTATTCGTTTATTTCATAATCACACAACTAAACACTTAACGAATTAGAAGTAAAATAAAATAAGTCGATAAAAGCAAATCTAATCGTTTAACTGTCCAGTCGCGACGAATATTCTATCATAAGCTTGGCAAGTATACACATCTCCACCACTAAAGCTAAGGAATAACAAGTCTAAAGCGGTAAAAAGGGTTTTTAGGCTTAAGGGTTAATTATTCTTATTCACTATCGATCTCAAATTCCAGAAAAGGCGACAAAATCACAAATACATGATCGAATCCACGAACACGATACTTGCAATTGCTCAAATCCTTAACTCGAATAGGCTAAAGATAGGTCCAAACTTCACCAATAATAATATATCAAAAAGGGCGACAAAATCATAAATACATAGCCGAATCCACGACTACGATACTTAAGATTGCTCAAATCCCTAATCTCAATAAATCAAAGGTTTGGTTGGATAAAGAACAATATAGGGCATGGATAATATTTGGGATATAAATTGGTGTAAAAAAAATAAAAATAAACAAAACAAATAAATTAAAATCCTAAGTGTAGTTAATCACTATCCCAACCATCCCATGAATAAGACTCATATCATTGAATAACTCACGCTTTAACACTTGAAACACACGCTTTAGGTAGACACGAATTATACTCAACAAGATCTTAATCAAAGAATAAACCATAATTGGCGCTCCCATAATTGCCAATTCCCATTCAATCCATAGATATAATACAACAAATAGTGGTGATATCGACCACTTACATAACTTTACATTGTTGGTTAAAACAAACATCCAACTCTTTTTTCTTTCTTTTTCTTTTCTCATTTTTTCGATTTTTTTTTTTTTTTTTTTTTTTTTTTTTTTTTACTTGAAATAGATGTGTAAAATTTCACCACATCACTACAACTTTCTTTCCGGATAATTTTTTTTTTTTCATACTTTTCATACTTTCAGAAATAACGGTAATAGTGAAAGTAGTAAACACACGAAAAATAAACTCAAAGATATACAATATTTACTTTCACTCCAATTGCATTGTGCAATTTCCCGACCTAACCATAGATAATGAATTACGCACGCGAACACAGGTAATGTAAGGAAACACACTCTGCCTATAGCAATTAACCAACCACGGATTCTAATCTACAGGGTAGGCTAAGGTGTAAGGTGTAACGAAACATTTTAACAAAGGTGTAAGAAACGAAAGGAATGGCTCTGAGTGTTTTTCTAGGGTATCTTACTCTAAAAATGAGAGTAACAAAAGGGTTTATACGGGGGTTAACTAACCAGTGTAGTTAGCTAATAACACATAACATATAAAGGCTATTTGGTGTAATCCTAGAATTTTACCAAGTTAGACAAGTCATTCCAATTATATAAATAATACTCATTATGGTGGTCTCGAATAGTATACAAGCCAAGTTCTAAAGTTTACAAGTCACCGGCACACTCATAGATTTGTGAATTTTGAAAAATCACAATTTTTGAAAATAACGTCATGTGTGCAGTTATGTAACTTAGATCTTAAACAAAAACATGCTAAAAAAAAATTTTAAGTTTGATATATTAAGCACATTTTAAGCATAATTTTTGAAAAAGTAGGACAAGTAATTGTTAAGTGTTCTAATTCTCCAATCCCCCCACTTAAGTTAAACAACGTCCTCGTTGTTTGTATAAAAGGTTAAAAACTGGAAAATAAAAGAATTAGAACAGAAGAACTCCCCTGAGATTTGCTCGGTATGATCCTCCATTAGTATAAGAGCAAAAATCAACTTCCATGTGGATTAGAACGTTAAAGCTTCATACTTGATGTATCCACAGGAAATCCAGGAAACTATAATACCACCAACACTTTAAAACACACCTAAGATAAGAAAGGTTCAAACTTGCATAATACATTAGTAGTTAGGAAAAATAAAACTTAAAAATTAAAACTGAAAATCATCAGGTCAGTCGATGCGCCGTATCTTATTGAAGAAGATACGCCGTATCGAGCCTGGAATAATACGGATCAGAATAAAGATGCGCCGCATCCTTAACCAGGGATGTGCCGCATTAAAATAAACTGATAAATAGTTTTAAAGTCGAAAATAAAAATGCAGAAAAATAAAATAAGATATGACCATTGCAGAGGATGCGTCGCATCTCAGGACTGAGATGCGCCGTATCTTCGTGCGGCCTGGACTGACTCGACACAGAAAACAGAATAATAAAAGATAAATATAAGCATGGGTTGCCTCCCACGAAGCGCTTGTTTTTGTTCGAGTCACGAGCCTGACTCCACCCTTATTTACCGTGTAATAGGGTGTTGTTCCCCCCACTTGGGATCAAGTGCGGGTGATAGTAGCAATAAACACGAAAAGAGTGTAAATTTGCTAGTAAAGATGGAAGAAATAAATAAAGATCATACCTTGGCAATACATGTACATCTTTCCTATTCATACCCGGTTTGGTTGATAAATTGGATGACTTGACCACTTCATCTGAAAGAGTAGTGTGTTGAGGAAAAATGAGTCTCCTTTCTTCTTGGTTAGTCTCTTTGGTAGTAAGGCGTCCCTTGACTTCCGCAGAAGATGAGAAAGGGTCTTTAGCAAGTAAAAGTTCGAGTTCCTCAATATACTTCATAGGGTCCAAATCATCATCTTCATCAATCATAGCAATATTTAAGAGCTCATCACCAAATTCTTCCTCGAGCTTCACCAAAAACGGGTTGATCACAGGTGCTTCAATAGGTAGTGTGATAAATTTCACCTCATCATCTTTTTGTTTTGCAACCTGTTTAGGAAAACTAGCAAGATTATTAGTAACGGGATTAATTATATTAAATAAATTTGTACCACTTTGTGTTGTAAGTGACTCCAATTCGTCTTGTGAATCTCCATCTTCAACTAGTGGTCTTGCAATTTCAGCATCGTCCCGAATTTCATTCTTAAATAAGTAATCCCAGATTTCTTCAAAATCCCTCGTTGGGTCAAAATCTGGTTCATCCGCTCCACACCTAAATACTTCCGTTTGTTGTGGTAATTGCAGTATGCCATCGTACGCAATAGCATCAAATTTTTCAATATCGGAATACTCATTATCTTTATCTGAGGGAATATTATCATGGTGTTTTTGATATGATGAGAATATATTTTCCATCTCGGGTGGAAAATTACAAGTAATAGCACTATACACCATTGTCCCACATTCATCTTCATTTTCATCATAAGCACCTTCGGATGAATAAGCTTCTTTGTAAACAATTGCCGGATTTTCATTCAAATCAAACACTTGTGACTCTTCTTCATCTTGGGCAGCTTCCGGAGAAATATCGTCATCAATAACTATTGCCGGAAACCTAATTGCACCAAAATCGTATGATTCTTCTTCCTCTTCATTAATTGATAAAGTCCAAGTGTGTCGAAATGGCAATTTGTTTCTCTCTCTCCCTGACTTTTTCTGCTTCAATAACAAGTATTCTTCCATCGTGAGTTCCTTATCCTCGATGACTTGTGCACCATATCTTGCTCCTTCCCACTCGTATATCCCATTATTGCTCAAGGCTCTTTCCTCTTCAAATCTGATATATTCTTCCATTGTAATATACGGATCGTCCATCTTCCTGAAATAAAACTTACTCGTGCAAAAGAAGGGTGAAACGATCAAAGTAAAATAAAAGCTTCTGATATCTGCTGACGATGCGCCGTATCCAAAAAGTTGGATACGCCGTATCTTATAATCGTTAAAATTTAATCAGACTTTATCCAGAAAATAGATACGCCGCTTAGAATTTAAGAATGCGCCGTATCGAATTAATTAATCAAAAATCAACTTATCTAATTAAAATTAAATGCGTCGTATTAACGAAAGTTAATGCGCCGTATTTTCGTTACGTTTAAAAATAAAAGATTTTTGATTCAGTAAGATGCGCCGTATCGACAGAGATCGATACGCCGTATCTGTTTAATAATTCGCAAACTGTTTTTAATTAAAATAATAGATACGCCGTATCTTCAAAAGAAGATGCGTCGTATGGCGTTAATGTTTTAGAAAAAAATTTTATTAAAAACAGATACGCCGTATCTGCAAAAGCAGATGCGTCGTATTACTTTATCGCTTAGAAAAATTTTCTTGTTAAAAACAGATACGCCGTATCTTGGGGAAAAGATGCGTCGTATCGAATTAATTAAACGCGTTGTATTAAAAAAATTAAACGCAATACGCCGTATCTGAGAGATCAGATGCGCCGTATCGTTTGATTTAGCACAGTACAACGATAGCAGAACAGAAAAATACAAAAAAATAAAAACAAAAATTAAACACACAAACGAAAATAAACACACAAAAATAAAAGAAAACAATTAACACACAATACAACAAATATGCAAAATAGTATAATGATGCAATTAATCTAATAAAAAGAAAAACCTAATTAAAATACTAATCAAATTAACAGATAATAACAATTCCACTCCCCGGCAACGGCGCCAAAAACTTGATGCGCGTGATGTGTCGTTGCGGTTTAGCAGTTTTAATGCCTACTCAAGTTTTAAATTTATATTTAGCCGACTTATCAATAACACACACACTTAACGAGCAGTGTACCCGGTCAGTATGAAGATAATGGTAAGTAGAGTGTCGATCACTAAGAGTGGAACGTATTATCTAGTTATTCTAATCAGTATTTTAATATCCTAACGCAAGGGGGTTTCAGCCTGAGAGACTGGCACAGTTTTGTTTGCAATTAAATAATAAAATAAACAATAGGCACGAATCAGCAAGTAGCACACACGTACACAGATAGATACTCGAGACAATAAGAAGGCTGTCCTTATGATTAAGTAGATTGTCACTTGTTTTATTGATAGCTTTATATGAAGTGTATGTAGTTAACCCTTTCTCGTTGGTCCTATTCTTATCGGCGAGTAAACCCTTAATGATTACTTATGTCTAAAAGTTATTCCTAAGTGATCAATTTAGAAACAACCGTGGGAGCCACATCTTGTCCCGCAGTCAAATGCCCGCAAGCCACTAATAAACACAGAGGTTATCAATGCACTAATAAGTAGTAACCAAAGACATCATCATATAAACATTGATTGCGTGGTTTTGTAACCTTACAACAGGTTTTACCTCTCGAGGGATCTCAAGAGGCTTACAACCCCACCAGGCAGTGTACCTGACCGATGTAGTATAGTGTAGTGGTAAGTACGGGGGATTGATCGTTCTCCACAGGGAATAGTGTTCGTTAGGTGTGAAAGGCTACTCTAATTAGGTCTAAGGGTTGAGGAAGATTCTTTTTATGTTTTTATAATTTTATGAAAGCAAGTAAAATCTCGGGTTTGAAGGAGTGGGCGGAATTAGTTGCTAGTCAACTAACCCAAATGACTACGAATGCAAATAAAATAAAATAACAAAAATGAAAAGTGGTGAGAAACTTATGTGTAGAGAAATGTGTTTACTTAGATTTCCTTACTCCCTAACTGTCTTTTACCGGCTAATTAGTGTGTATTAGTCGCGTGGATGACGGGTGTATTCCTTAATACCATTCGTGGGGTGGCGTACTTACTTCCCCAACTCTACAAGCTCCTACTTCACTCCTATGTCGAGCCGGCTAGGAAGCTCCTAACATGGGATCACTAGAATTCGCTTGTGCATTAAATACAACCATAAAAACCTTTAGTACGCGTTTGGTTCATGTTTCTTAAGACGTTCAAGCAAGTTACCGAATAGGAAGTTAGCCAGTTTTCTTAAGCCTAACATAGATAAACAATCATCCAATACAACTAACAACACACTAACAACCAATAATCAATAGCTAGGTGTCATTAGATCTAAGCAAACACAAGATAAAATTAGCCTAACATGTTAAACAAAAGACAAGCATAAGATAGAATCAACCAACACATAGACATATTGAATGATTAATTGATAACTTATCTTTCAATGAAACATGGAAGATCTCAAGGCAAAAAGCCCTGAAAAAGTAGCTAAAATCGTCTTAGGGTTTTATCCCAAAATTCCACACACTAAGCTCTCCCTTTTATGACAAAAGATTAGAAAACTATATTTAGATTTTTGGATCTGACGGCGTCACCTTATGCATTGTGACGCCGTCACCTCGCCACTTTTAGGGTTCCCGGGTGACCTTCTTGACGCCGTCCCTCTTTAGCTCTTCAAAAATCCATTCTGGCTTATCAAGGCTTGACGCCGTCTAACCCTGAACGTGACGCCGTCCCCTTATGATTTAAGCCGTGACGCCCTTGATTAAGTTAAAGCGTGACGCCGTCAGAATTCACATGCTAACTCACTGGCCCGTCATGAGTAAATTTCACATCCAACTTTTCTTGCCAAGGCATGACGCCGTCCCATGTTAATTGTGACGCCGTCAAGAGTAAATTTCAGCTGATTTTGAGACTTTGTCGTATTCTTCACTTTAATGCTCCAAAAACGTCCAAAATGCCTCCTTTTCCAGATTTCTCCTCAAAAGTACCTAAAATGACAAAAGGAACGATTTAGGGCAATATTTGATCAAATAAATACGATTTCGGGCTTAAATTACCCCTTAAAAGCGGTACACTTTTCGCCTCATCATCAACATATAAACTTTAATTAATGAGAAAGCAGTTTTAAGGGAGTGCAATCTTTCCGTTGCCACATTACACAAGCCACCAATCTTGATGAATTAAAGTTTGCTAAAACAATAAAACAAAACTACTTAATGAATTAAACATATGCAGCACCTTCTTACAGCTCTTGTATCTTAGATTTGGGTGTGTCTTGTGCTGCCTCCTTGACTGAATTCGTCCTTTTGCTCTGCTGTCCGAACTTCGGTTTTAGGGTTTCGAACTCTTAATTCGTCTGGTCTACGGGGTATTTATAGTTTCTGTCTGAGGGAAGATGCGGCGCATCTACTTAAGTAGATGCGGCGCATGTACTTAACTTCGCGTGGGGTCCAAGATTATAATATTCAGGAATATTCGTACACCGCCAGAAGATGCGGCGTAACTCTTGATTAGGATGCGGCGCATGTCCTCTTGTATCTTGGATCGTATCTGGTGATATCTTGATAGAGATGCGGCGCATGTTGATAGTGAGATGCGGCGCATCTGGAGCAGAATTGACTTGATCTTGTCCATGTCAGTAGACTTCCACTTTATGCACGTTTTGCTCCATTATTAGTCCATAATCGCTAAGTTTCACCAAATGCTTGTTTTTACCTGAGAATTACAAAAGTAAACAATTAAGTATCAATCCTCATACATAATATAGTAAAACAAGTCAAATTAATAGGATAAATGATAGTAATAAAATGTACTTATTTGAGTTCATCATGCAGCTACTAAGAAGCTTGTTCAGGGGAATCTCTAACCCAGTAGTACTTTTTGTAGGTAGCCGTGGCCAATATTTATTGTATACTTGACAAAAGTCGGTATATTTCCACGTATGACGGACCACACATTCAACACGAGACTCCTTGTCATGATCAAATACAGCCGGAAATACTACCTCAAATTTTGCATATTTAAGGAACCACGATTTCGATGAATTCTTATGGAGTGTGTAGTCCTTTCTTATGACAAGGAGAGCCTTATTACTAGCGGGAACGAAATAACCCAGGTTATAGTCGACATACATGTGTTTTACCACTATGGATGCAATTGTTGTTGTTTCAGGATAGGCCTTCTCCAAGTATTCTTGCAGGTTTTTCTCTTCATCTATCTCGTAATGTATGAGCTGGAGAAATCAAAATGGAAATGGTCAAAAGAAAACCTACAAATCTACAACCTTAGAGAATAGTCAATAAACAAGAATAGACAATCAAAGACAGAATATATTATTGATACGCGATATTAAATACTACCTTTCTTCTACCATCAGAAGTGTACCGACACATTTCTTTGTCGTTTTCTTCCGGCCTGACGTTAACATAGTCGTCGACATCAGCGTCTTTATGAAAGAAAGCAACAGCAAGTTAGCAAGCAAGAAATCTCTTCCGTATCAACCCATTCACTCCGACGTCATCAACACCAGCAGCACAAATGGCGAAGTACTCAAAGGAGCCTGATAATCCCACCAGCCCTGCAAGGCTAGGGGTTCTGAGATGTCACTTCAAGAACACCAGAGAAACCGCACACGCACTCAGGAAGGTGCCTTTGATCAAGGCTAAGAGGTATTTGGAAGATGTCTTGGTCCACAAGCAGGCTATTCCATTTACCCGTTTCTGCAGGGGTGTCGGGCGTACTGCTCATGCTAAGAACAGACATTCCAATGGTCAAGGTCGATGGCCCGCCAAGTCAGCCAAGTTCATTTTGGATTTGCTTAAGAATGCTGAAAGCAACGCTGATGTTAAAGGTTTGGATGTTGATGCTCTTGTCATTTCTCACATTCAAGTGAACCAAGCTTAGAAGCAGAGACGTAGAACTTACCGTGCTCATGGGCGAATCAACCCTTACATGTTATCTCCCTGCCACATTGAATTGACTTTGTCTGAAAAGGAGGAACCCGTGAAAAAGGAGGCTGAATCCCAGTTGGCTAAGTCCAGGTAAACGTAGGTTGTCGGAAGCTAGTGGTGGTAACAAATCAGTTTTGTACTCTTTGTAGGCTGATTGAGCCATTTATGTTTTTGAAGACGAGTTTTGTTCTACATATTTTGATGTGTAAAAGGACATTAGATTCTGTGATGTGCCGTTTTGATCATCATGTCGGTTATGGTTTTATAATGGCAAATGGATTTGGTTTTAAAAAAAAAAGTTAGCAAGCAAGAAATCACAGCAAGTTAGCAAGCAAGAAACAAAACGCAAGTAGCTAGAATCACAAGGAAGAAAGCAGCAGCAAGTGAAGAAAGAATGATCGTGGCAGGAAAGTGAGTTTCGACGTGAGACCGAGAAGACCGAGGAGCCGCAAAAGACCGGGCCGCACCTAAACCAAGAAAGTTTAGACCGAGACCGAAGGAGACAACCGTTGTTGGGTTTAATCTTGATGGCAAGTTGTTTCTTTCACATCAGTAGTGAGTTGCGAGTCTAATTTCCTTCAACTGTGACCGGCGGGTTGTCTAGACCGAAGCTTTAATAGCTGAAGACCGAACTGTTGAATCAAATGACCGAAGATTCACAGAAAGACCGAACAAAGTTGATCACGTGTGGTGATCACAAGAAAGCAAGTAGCAAGGATTGTTCCTTTGTATGTACGAGGTTGTGTAAGCAAGAAGAGAAGCAAAGTACGAAGAGACCGAGCAAGTAGGATGTGACCGAACTGTTGAATCAATTAATTAAGGAACATGCATGAGTGCCTTAATTCCATGGACTGGTATGAACAAAGTTTCATAATTTCACCATATTTGTAAGAATTGACTATGAACTACCTAGATAAATTTTAAAGTGCAACTTTGATATGTTTTCTCAGGTAAGTTGGAGTATTAATCAAAGTGAAATATATAAAAGTACTAGTGGTGTTTATGTACGCATATAGCACGGCATGGGAAAGTGATAAGACTTAAGACCATAGATATGGTGGTTGACTTGTTCAATTTTATGCTTTTGTTACAGGGCATGCGCCCAAACTACCTGAAACCCAATTTCGTGTTCAGGCCTTCATTTTTATTTTCTCAACTTGGCGATTTGTTGTTTTTGTTTTAGTTCCGTTTCATTTGTAAATCGCGTGAAGTCTATAATTTTCAAGTCATTGATGCCTCGCTAGTTTACCATCAGTTTCTCGTTACAAGAAACCAAAGCGGTATATAGAACAATCGTAACTCAGATATGCTTATTTCAATTTGTTAACGTACCAAGTCAATGGGACTTAAACACTACGCTTATATGTTAATCATGCTTTAAATATCTATTAGAGACTTAGCTTACTTTGTAATATTTATTCTATGGACCAATGGATAACAGAGTTATGCTACTCGTTATAAATTGGCAATCCCTTTCTCTTTAAGGTAGATGTGGTTTTAGTTTCTAAATAATAGTTATGACAGATTTCATTTATTGTTAATCCATTAATATCTCACAAGCTTATAGCTTGAAGAAGGTTATTCGGCTTACATATCATGGTCTAGATGTGTCCTCTATAGAACATGTAGCTAATTAGAAAGGTTACTCATCCACGTGTCCGAATATGATATCTATGAAACACATAGCTAATTAAAAGGTTGCTCAACCATATATCCAGATGTATTATCTATGGAGCATGGAGCTAATTCGAAAGGTTGCTCTCCACGTGTCCTGATATGATATCTACGAAACACGGAGCTAATTAGGAACGTTGCTCAACCACATATCCGGATATATTACTTTTACCTAGCGGTTATTATTGATGTTTATGTTTTTTTATTAAGCATAGATTGAATTTTTACTTGTTTTATCCTTAGACTATATATTTGTGCTCATCTGTGCAAGAATTGTTGATGGATTCTTCTTTGTTGTTTTAATGTTTCAGTTTTTTATTCTCTAGAGTACGTTGTTTGATTTGATTTTTGCGTGTGGCAGATTCCTTGCATTAATTTTGCCTAATCGTGCAATGTTGTTGTTTTTCCATCATATGTGGTTGGCATCTTGCTGAGTTTTCTTGACAGGAATGTTGCATTTGCCTTTTGTTTAAGTATTTTTCTGCGGGTTAGGTAATTCTATCAAACGTCCTTCGGCCTTGAGATCGTCAAGTCCTCCGGACAGCTGCTAAGAAAGTAAACGCGTTAGTCTCGCCCCGGGTGTGACCCCAGGACCAAACTCCGGCGTGAGAGTAAGTATCGGAAGGTAAGATAATTGGTATATTAATGAGTTAAGTACTGTGTGTAAAAGTGCGTTCACCTTACTGTGGAGATTGGGGCTTTATATAGGCGACCCATTTTTGTCTCCATCGGATACGTCCAAGTGTGATGGCGACCTCTTTAGGCGGGAACTGTTGCTTTACTCTGTTTGGGTCTTTCTTCTAACCTGTCATGGCTCCTGCAGTTCTGTCTCGTGCCATATATAGTGAGGTTGACTTTCTGATCTGGATATAACCGTTAGTCCGAACGACTCAGATGGGTCGTTCGGAAATGAGGGTTCGTTCGGATCACACCTTCCGAAAATATACATTCTCAGTCTTGACTTATTCTGGAGTTATTCGTTTATCCGAACGGCCCGTTTGGTCGTTCGGTTAGGGCCAGTCGGCCATATACGCCGACATGTCCCCCCCAGTATCATAGTATCGTGTAGCGATAGTGTGATACTTTGAATTTTTTGCCTTTTGGCCCACCGACACGGTAAGTCCGATGGGACCTGTTTATCGCTATTCATGCATAAAACGCCAAAGGTCATTATTGCTTTCGTTTATTTGAGCGCCGTCATTTTTACCGTGCTTTTGAGATCGTGACACGTGGAATCATGCGTCATCGCATGGACAAGAGGGTGCCACGTCAGCGTCTGACACGACGCGACGTTTCGCGCCCTTTCTTCTTTGCCTATAAATAGCCTCACCCACGTCATTTTAACCACCGTAATTTTTCACGCATCTCTGACACATCCTTCGTTCGTCCTCTCCGAACGTCTTCCATTTGCTCATTGCGCCGACCATTCGAAACAAAAGGTACGTAACCCTTCCATTGTCTTCTTATCTTTGTTGTCCGGCTATACTCTATATCTCCTTCGGCCAAACGATGTCCCGCCGGTCTGCGTCCTCTCGGGAGGACGACCTTCCGGAATCTGAGAATTTTGTTCCAAAGTTCGACATGCAAAAGTATACCAGCCGAATGGATGAGACAGACATGACAATGCTGTTGATGGAAAATGATATTCCGGAGGAACTTAATCCGAGACTCCCTCCGGCTGATATGACGATAGATCGATTACCCTCCGACGTTATAGGTCTGTATCTGGAGTATTTTGCCGAAGGTGGCATTACTGTGCCATTCTCGGAGTTTTTGCTGGATGTTATCAAATATTGCCGAGTCCATATTTCCCAGATGGTGCCGTTGGGTTTGCACCGGGCCACTCTGTTTGAGGTATATTGCAGGAGTTTGCACATCGTTCCCACGACGCCCCTTTTCCGAGCGTTTTATAAGCTAAGTAAACAGGGTCATTGGTTCTCATTCGAGAAGAGGGGCGGGAAGGAAAAGAGGGTTTGCTTCAATGAGATCCTGACTGGTTTAAAAGGATGGAAGAATAAATTCTTTTTGATAGACAGAAGAGCTATTCCCTTCGCAATGCCGTGGCGACATCATTATTCGGATATTTCAGACCCCTTTCCGGGAGGAGAGTTTTCCGTCGAAGATGCTAATAGGCTCGCTGAGCAAGTGATTGATCTCATCCAGATTCCCCGAGGGTTTCATTATGCACTTGGGTTGACATCTCACTGGGAACATCCCGGATTCCGGGCGGCGCTTACGGACGCCGAAGGGAAGGGTATAGCCCCCCCCCCCTCTATTTTTTTTTTTTTGTTATTTATCGCATATTTTCGTCCGAGTGATATATGTATTTTTGACTTGTTTGTTTGTAGCTTTAACAATGGCGGAATATCTACGCAAACCTGAACACCGAAAAGGAGCTGTTATGGTTAAAGGGGACCCTCTTCATGAAGGCGAAACTTTGTCGTTGCACGTGGTAGAGCCTGCTCGGTCCAATGCGGAGATCCCGAATAAGACCGCTGCAATGGAAGCTGTCGAGGTACCGAGTGAGAAAGTCTTGGAAGCAAAGAAAAGAAAAGAAGAGGCTGCCACACGTTTGAACCAGAAGACGAAAGGGGAGGGTGTTGGGGGAAGCAAAGGGCCTCAAGTTTCAGGAAAGCGCTCGGCTGGTGAAGGTGCTACCTCTCGGCCGACAAAGAAAAACAAGGCCAATGTTGATACTCCCATCATAGAGTTGGATTCCTCCGGACCTATTTCGGCTCCTGCTCCTCTCCGTTCTTTTCGTCCAGGCGGTTCCGCGGGGCAGCCGGAAGGAGAAGAGGGAGCGAGTAGCCAATTCGTCGCTGGTCAGGATGGTAAGTCATGTATCTTTCTCCTTTCCTTTTGTTGTTTTTTTTTTTTTTTTTTTTTTTTTTTAATATTTATGCTTCGGCTGTTATCTTTTTAACAGGGAGTCCTTTGGTTTCTCACGGACGGGGAAAAGATAAAAGACATATGGAGGGTTTTGATGAAATGGGTGAAGATGAATTTACTTCCGGGGAAATTTTTGTGCCGAAGTGGACTGTAACAACGGATGCCCGTCTGACGGGTTCCTCCGTCTGCCGAGAGATGATGGCTCATTTGCCAACTCCCCGCGAGGAGCAGTATTTGGAAGGTTTAAGTGATGAGGATGCTTGTAATCGTGCTTGGATGCTACTTGGAAAGAATGTTGTTGCTCAATCTGACATCCTTATTCGGTTTGAAACTTTACTTGATCAGTTCAACAACCTTACTGCGGTTCATCAAAAGTGCGCCAGACGGGACCCGGAGGAGTTAGAAAAATTGAAAGCTGAGCATGCCGATTGTGGTGTCACCATTCAAAGTTTAACTGACCGAGTTTCTGAGCTTGTGAAAGAGAAAGAAGGGCAAGGGGAGATTCTCAAGTCTTTAGAGGCCGAACTGGCCAGGACCAAAGAGTTATTGGCTGAAGAGCAGAGGGACACTCAAGAGCTTAGGAAAGAAAGGGAGGATCTGGCAGTTCGAATGGGCAACACTGAGATCGAGCGTGTCCGAGTGGTTAAAGAGTTCCTGCCGGAAGTGGTCCGTCGTCTCCTCAGCAGCCATGAGTATAAGCAGTCGTTGGCTATTCCATTCAATCTTGCATCGGATTCTGGGTTTATAGATGGTGTTGCCGTTGACCGTACTCCGGAACAGACCACTGAGATTCTGGCCGATTTTGATAACGTGGACCTGGAGGCTGAGAAGAAATACAAGTCCTTGTTCGACCAACTTTTCATGACTGAGTACCCATACATTCAGAAAATCATCCGGATCCAGCTCCTGTCGAACCAACCGAACCTTCGGCCATTGATGGCTCTGCTGCCCGAAACGTTATATCTGAAGTGGCTGACGTTGATGTTGGCGGGGGGAGTGGTGTGACCGAAGGGACTGTGATGGTTCAAGGTCGTTTGGTTACGATGGTTGAGGAAAATGTTGCTGAAAATGTTGAAGAAAATGTTGAAAATGCCGCGGGAAACACTGAAGAAAATGTCGAAGGAAATACTGAGTCTTAAGTTAGTTTGTTGTGGGTCCGGACTGCCTCCATTTTGACTATGGGTATAGGCTTGTTCCGGATTCCTTGTGAAGCTTGTAATAATCTTCTTACCATTCGGGACCATATTTGTTGCTTGTTATGCGCCGTATGTGGCCGCTTTAGGTTGTCTTGTAATAGATATGATAAGTTTGGACACGTTCTATCGTACCTTTGTAGTCGCAATTTGCCTTGGTCGGAGGGTTATAATTCCGGCACTTTTGTTAATGACGATCCACTTACCTTTGTTATGTCCATCTTATCGTATATGTACGTTTCTCTTCTTTTTTTGTTGTTGTATGTATATATCTTGCAGAATGTGTTGTGTGACTATTTCGTTATTTGTCGTATCGTACTTTGACCTCCCATTCGGCATTGAATATGTCCAATTATCATTTTAAAGATTCAATGTTGCCGTTAGGGGTGAATACGCCTTGGCATATTCCTTTTCGTTTTAAGGGAGCCGTTAGGGGCGAATACGCCTCGGCACATTCCCTTTCGTTTTAAGGATAAATCATTGCCGTTAGGGGCGAATACGCCTCGGCGCATTCCTTTTCGTTTTAATCATTGCCGTTAGGGGCGAATACGCCTCGGCACATTCCCTTTCGTTTTAAGGATAAATCATTGCCGTTAGGGGCGAATACGCCTCGGCACATTCCTTTTCGTTTTAATCATTGTCGTTAGGGGCGAATACGCCTCGGCACATTCCCTTTCGTTTTAAGGATAAATCATTGCCGTTAGGGGCGAATACGCCTCGGCACATTCCTTTTTGTTTTAAGGATTAATCTTTGCCGTTAGGGGCGAATACGCCTCGGCTAAATTTTGGCTGCGTGGGCCGAGTGGGGGTAGCTAATCCCCGCCGGAGCCAAGCGAGTGCCTTGTGTTTGTTTGCAACAACATATGGGAAAATTTTCTCCTCTTCAATCCGGAGGAGAATGTATAATATTTCATAACTAATCTGTTTACAATGGCTCAAGGCCTTACATGCTTGCTTCTTATAAAAAACATTTCCTTAAATTAATTGCGTGCCATTTCCGGGGCACCTCTTCCTCATCCATAGTTTCCAGTTTGTACGAACCACACTGGTATGCTTCGGTTATCCGATATGGGCTGATGCGTGGTTTTGCGACCTTACAACAGGTTTTACCTCTCGAGGGATCTCAAGAGGCTTGCAATCCCCACCAGGCAGTGTACCTGACCGATGTAGTATAGTGTAGTGGCAAGTACCGGAGGATTGATCGTTCTCTAGGGGAATAGTGTCGTTAGGATTGAAAAACTACTCTAATAGGTCTAAGGGTGAGGGAAGATTCTTTTTGTATTTTTTATATTTTATGGAAAGCAAGTAAAATCTCGGGTTTGAAGGAGTGGGCGGAATTAGTTGCTAGTCAACTAACCCAAATAACTACAAATGCAAATAAAATAAAATAACTGAAAATGAAAAGGTTGTGGAACTTATATGGAGAGAAATGTGTTTACTTAGATTTCCTTACTCCCTAACTATCTTTTACCGGTTGATTAGTGTGTATTAATTGCGTGGATGACGGGTGTATTCCTTAATACCAATCGTGGGGTGGCGTACGTACTTCCCCAACTCTACAAGCTCCTACTTCACTCCTATGTCGAGCCGGCTAAGAAGCTCCTAACATGGGATCACTAGAATTCGCTCATGCATTAAATACAACCATAAAAACCTTAGTACGCATTGGTTCATGTTTCTTAAGACGTTCAAGCAAGTTACCGTATAGGAGGTTAGCCAGTTTTCCTAAGCCTAACATCGATAAACAATCATCCAATACAATTAATAACACACCAACAACCAATAATCAATAGTTAGGTTTCATTAGATCTAAGCAAACACAAGATAAATCTAGCTTAGCATGTTAATTAAAAAACAAGAACAAGATATAATCAAACAACACATAGACATATTGAATGATTAATTGATTACTTATCTTCAATTAAACATGGGAGATCCAAGGGTATAAAACCCTTAAAAATGGCAGAAAATTCGTCTTAGGGTTTCTCCTCACAAAGTTGCACACTAATGAATAAAAATTATGAAAGTATATATAGGAAAACAGATCTGACGGCGTCACGTTATAGAGCTTGACGCCGTCACCTCGCTGCGGTTAGGGTTTCTTGATGGCCTTCTTGACGCCTGATGAACTCAAATAAGTACATTTTATTACTATCATTTATCCTATTAATTTGACTTGTTTTACTATATTATGTATGAGGATTGATACTTAATCGTTTACTTTTGTAATTCTCAGGTAAAAACAAGCATTTGGTGAAACTTAGCGATTTTGGACTGATTATGGAGCAAAACATGCAAGAAGTTAAGAGTCTACTGAAATGAAGAAGATCAAGACTAATCTGCTCCAGATGCGCCGCATCTCACTCATTACATACGGCGCATCTCTATTAAGATATCACCAGATACGATCCAAGATACAAGAGGACATGCGCCGCATCTAATCATGGAGTTACGCCGCATCTTCTGGCGGTGTACGAATATTCCTGAATATTATAATCTTGGACCCCACGCGAAGTTAAGTACATGCGCCGCATCTACTCCTTAGATGCGCCGCATCTTCCCTCAGACAGAAACTATAAATACCCCAAGGCCAGACGAATTTCGTGTGCATTATTTTAGATTCGAAGACCGAAGCAGCAGAACCCTAGGACGAATTCAGTCAAGGAGGCAGCACAAGACACACCCAAATCAAAGATACAAGAGCTGTAAGAAGGTGCTGCATGTGTTTAATTCATTAAGTAGTTTTGTTTTATTATGTTAGCAAACTTTAATTCATCAGGATTGGTGGCTTGTGTAATGTGACAACGAAAGATTGCACTCCCTTTAATACTTGCTTTCCCATCAATTAAAGTTTATATGTTGATGTCTTTGGTTACTACTTATTAGTGCATTGATAACCTCTGTGTTTATTAGTGGCTTGCGGGCATTTGACTGCGGAAAATAATGTGGCTCCCACGGTTATTACTAAATTGATCACTTAGGAATAACTTTTAGACATAAGTAATCATTAAGGGTTTACTCGCCGATAAGATTAGAACCAACGAGAAAGGGTTAACTACATACACTTCATATAAAGCTATCAATAAAACAAGTGACAATCTACTTAATCATAAGGACAACCCTCTTATTGTCTCGAGTATTTATCTGTGTACGTGTGTGCTACTTGCTGATTCGTGCCTATTGGTTTATTTTATTATTTAATTGCAAACAAATCGTGCCAGTCTCTCAGGCTGAAACCCCCTTGCGTTAAGATATTAAAATACTGATTAAAATAACGAGATAATACGTTCCACTCTTAGTGATCGACACTCTACTTACCATTATATTCATACTGACCGGGTACACTGCTCGTTAGGTGTGTGTGTTATTGATAAGTCGGCTAAATATAAATTTAAAACTTGATTAGGCATTAAAACTGCCAAAACTTTACTCCAACGCACGCCCACATCAAGTTTTTGGCGCCGCTGCCGGGGAGTGAATTGTTATTATCTGTTAATTTGATTAGTATTTTAATTAGGTTTTTCTTTTTATTAGATTAATTGCATCATTGTATTATTTTGCATATTTGTTGTATTGTGTGTTAATTGTTTTCTTTTATTTTTGTGTGTTTTATTTTTGTTTCGTGTGTTTTATTTGTTTTTATTTTTCGTTTTTTTTTTCTGTTCTGCTATCGTTGTACTGTGCTAAATCAAACGATACGGCGCTTCTGATCTCTCAGATACGGCGTATTGCGTTTAATTTTTAAAAATACAACGCGTTTAATTAATTCGATACGACGCATCTTTTCCCCAAGATACGGCGTATCTGTTTTTAATACGAAATTTTTTTAAAAAGCGATAAAGTAATACGACGCATCTGCTTTTGCAGATACGGCGTATCTGTTTTTGATTAAAAAAAAAATTTTCTAAACGTTAACGCCATACGACGCATCTGCTTTCGTAGATACGGCGTATCTATTATTTTAATTAAAAACAGTTTGCGAATTATTAAACAGATACGACGCATCGATCTATATCGATACGGCGTATCTTTCTGAATCAAAAATCGATATTTATTTTTAAACGTAACGAAAATACGGCGCATTAACTTTCGTTAATACGACGCATTTAATTTTAATTAGATAAGCTGATTTTTGATTAATTAATTCGATACGGCGCATTCATAAATTCTAAGCGGCGTATCTATTTTCTGGATAAAGTCTGATTAAATTTTAACGATTATAAGATACGGCGTATCCAACTTTTTGGATACGGCGCATCGTCTGCATATATCAGTAACTTTAATTTTTCGTATTCCGTTTTCGTTGTTAATTTTCTGATACACTACTTTCTCGAGCATGCCCTACTGATATTTTTGTGTTGATTTCAGGAAGTGCATGACCAGGAGTTCTACGAAGAACTTGATTCAACATTTCGAAGATCCTGAACGAGCCCTACATTCGCTTAAAAGGCTTTTCAACACAAGAAGCTTTGATCTTTCAAGTTCACTCGAGCTTGATTACTTTTCTGAAGAAAAAGAGGAAGTTGAAACAGAAACAATGGGCGAAAACACTACTATGGAGGAATACATGAACAGCACCCGTGCTGATTACACTTCAGGAGTTGCTAGACCAAAGTTTGATGATAAGTCAAAATTTGAGTTGAAGGGTCAGTTTCTCAAAGAACTAAGAGAGAATGCTTTCAGTGGGACGGAACATGAGGATGCTAATGAGCATGTTGAAAAGGTCCTGGAGATTAAAGATTTGTTTACTTCAGAAGGAGTCACTGACGATCAGATCATGCTAAGAATCTTTCCAATCACTCTAAAAGGAGCTGCTAACAAGTGGCTAAGGAATGAACCTGCTAGTTCAATCACTACATGGGGAGATTTGAAGAGCAAATTCCTGAAGAGATATTGTCCACCTGCTAAGACTGCTAAAAAGATGGAGGCTATCAATAGTTTCAAGCAAGAGCCTGATGAAACCCTTTATCAAGCTTGGGAACGGTTTAAAGATTTATTGATAAAATGTCCTCAACACTATCTAACCCCTATGCAGGAGATAATATTGTTTTATCAAGGATTGGACGTGCCTACTAGACAGATTTTGGATGCTAAGGGAGCTGTACCTCAAATGAGTGCAACTAATGCTAGGAAAGCAATCCAAGAAGCTGCCGATCATTCTCAAAAATGGCACGATGGGACCTCTACTAGATCTAAGAGCAGCACTAATTTTGACGGGATTGCTGCTATTCAAGCTCAATTGGATAAAATTAGTAGAGAGATGAAGAAGCGTGATGAAAGAGCGTATGCTACCCAAGTTGGATGTGAAAAGTGCGAAGGACCTCACTACACTAAAGATTGCCCGAATAAGAATGAAAGTGAGACGTTTGAAGAAGCATATTACACCCAATTTGGACAACCATTCCGACCTTCAGGACGATTTAGGGAAGCTACACCGGGATTCTATCAAAAGAACAACTTCAATCCCGCTTATCAAGAGAGGAGGCAGACTTTAGACGATACTTTAAAGCAAATTATGGCCGATGCTGCTAAAAGACATGAAGAGAATACTGCTATGATCAAAGAAATCCGAGCTTCAACGGACACTACTACAAGAAATCAAGGAGCTTCGATCAAAGCATTGGAACAACAAATTGGTCAAATGAGCAAGGTTCTTCAAGAAAGGGGATATGGAAGTTTACCGAGCTCAACTAAAACCAACCCAAGAGATCATGTCAAGGCCATAAGCACTACTGAAGAAGTCACTCCTAATACACCTAGAAGATCGATGAATGATGATGATGGTGCAAGACCCAAATTTTTCTTTAATTCTTCAATCAGATTAAGGAGACTACTAAAAGAAAAGACAAAGATTGAAGAGGAGATCAAGGCAACAATGAAAGAAGAGAGCTCTGCAACAGACTTAAATGCCTTGCCTCATAAAGAAAAAGACCCAGGAAGTTTTACTTTACCTTGTTCTATTAATGATATATCTTTCAATAATGTGTTAGCTGACTTAGGAGCTAGTGTTAGTGTTATGCCTCTTAAGACATTCGCTACCCTAGGACTAGGAAAATTAGCACCAACTAAGTTACTTATTGAATTGGCTGATAAAACGGTAAAACGACCTGAAGGGATTGCTAATAATGTGCTAGTTAAGATTGAGCAGTTTATTTTTCCCGTAGACTTTGTTATACTAGACATGCCCGAAGATGTTAAGATTCCTTTAATCCTCGGAAGACCTTTCTTGTCTACTGCCCATGCTAAGATTGATGTGTTTAAAATAAAAATTTCATTAAGGGTAGGGAATAATAAACTAGTCTATAAGTGCCAAGATCCGGTTAAAAGCATAATTAGAGGTGTTTATGTGCTAGGATTAAGAGAGCGTATGGACCTCGATCTTGAAGCTAGACTTATGGGAGAAACATTGATTCAAAACAACTCAACTAATCCTAATCATAAGAACTTTGAGGAATTCATTGACCTTAATGTACCTACCGAACTTAGACACGATGTCATTAACGATTCTGATGATGAGTGGTATGATTGCGTAGTAATTAACAAACGTAGGAGAATAGTTGAGAAAACGAATTTGAACAGTGATGTGTTTATTGAACTACCACCCCACCTTGCTTATTTGTGCCTATATGATAATAAGAATTTCCCGTCTATCATTTTGTCATCTCTGCCCGAAAGGGACAGGACTTTGTTTATACAGATATTAAAGAAGAACGGCGTGGAAATTAAGGACGAGCAAGGAGTGTTCAATATTACTGAATTGGCGATGAAGGAGCGCGATGTTTCCGACTCCTTCAATGATCGATATTAAAGGGCTGAACGTGAGTCTAACTTGAAGACTCTGGAATAAAGACAAGTGCTGGCCGGGAGACAACCCGGAGAATTTTTATTATTCTGTTTTCTGTGTCGAGTCAGTCAGGCCCGCATGAGGATACGGCGCATCTCAATCCTGAGATGCGACGCATCTCCTGCAAATGGTCATATCTTATTTTATTTTTCTGCATTTTTATTTTCGAATTTAAAACTTTTTATCAGTTTATTTTAATGCGGCGCATCCCTGGTTAAGGATGCGGCGCATCTTTATTCTGATCCGTATCAATTCCAGGCTCGATACGGCGTATCTTCTTCCATAAGATACGGCGCATCGACTGACCTGATGATTTTCAGTTTTAATTTTTAAGTTTTATTTTTCCTAACTACTAATGTATTATGCAAGTTTGAACCTTTCTTATCTTAGGTGTGTTTTAAAGTGTTGGTGGTATTATAGTTTCCTGGATTTCCTGTGGATACATCAAGTATGAAGCTTAAACGTTCTAATCCACAAGAAGTTGATTTTTGCTCTTATACTAATGGAGGATCATACCGAGCAAATCTCAGGGGAGTTTTTCTGTTCTAATTCTTTTATTTTCCAGTTTTTAACCTTTTATACAAACAACGAGGACGTTGTTTAACTTAAGTGGGGGGATTGGAGAATTAGAACACTTAACAATTACTTGTCCTAAACTTTTTCAAAAATTATGCTTAAAATGTGCTTAATATATCAAACTCAAAATTTTTTAGCATGTTTTTGTTTAAGATCTAAGTTGCATAGCTGCACACATGACGTTATTTTCAAAAATTGTGATTTTTTCCAAAATTCACAAATCTATGAGTGTGCCGGTGACTTGTAAACTTTAGAACTTGGCTTGTATACTATTCGAGACCACCATAATAAGTATTATATTTATATAATTGGAATGACATGTCTAAATTGGTAAAATTCTAGGATTACACCCAAATAGCCTATTATATGTTATGTGTTATTAACTAACTACACTGGTTAGTTAACCCCCGTATAAACCCTTTTGTTACTCTCATTTTTAGAGTAAGATACCCCTAGAAAAACACTCAGAGCCATTCCTTTCGTTTCTTACACCTATGTTTAAAATGTTTCGTTACACCTTACACCTTAACCTACCCTGTAGATTAGAATCCGTGGTTGGTTAATTGCTATAGGCAAAGTGTGTTTCCTTACATTACCTGTGTTCGCGTGCGTAATTCATTATCTATGGTTAGGTCGGGAAATTGCACAATGCAATTGGAGTGAAAGTAAATATTGTATATCTTTGAGTTTATTTTTCGTGTGTTTACTACTTTCACTATTACCGTTATTTCTGAAAGTATGAAAAGTATGAAAAAATTATCCGAAAAGAAAGTTATAGTGATGTGGTGAATTTTTACACATCTATGTTTATGTTTCAAGTTAAAAAAAAAAAAAAAAAAAAAAAAAAAAAAAAAAAAAAAAAAAAATTGAAAAAAAAGAGAAAAGAAAAAGAAAAAGAGTTGGATGTTTGTTTTTAAACCAACGATGTAAAGTTATGTAAGTGGTCGATATCACCACTATTTGTTGTACTATATCTATGGATTGAATGGGAATTGGCAGTTATGGGAACGCCAATTAAGGTTTATTCTTTGATTAAGATCTTGTTGAGTATAATTCGTGTCTACCTAAAGCGTGTGTTTCAAGTGTTAAAGCGTGAGTTATTCGATGATATGAGTCTTATTCATGGGATGGTTGGGATAGTGATTAACCACACTTAGGATTTTAATTTATTTGTTTTGTTTATTTTTCATTTTACACCAATTTATATCCCAAATGTTATCCATACCCTATTCTTTATCCAACCAAACCTTTGATTTATTGAGATTAGGGATTTGAGCAATCTTAAGTATCGTAGTCGTGGATTCGGCTATGTATTTATGATTTTGTCGCCCTTTTTGATATATTATTATTGGTGAAGTTTGGACCTATCTTTAGCCTATTCGAGTTAAGGATTTGAGCAATTGCAAGTATCGTGTTCGTGGATTCGATCATGTATTTGTGATTTTGTCGCCTTTTCTGGAATTTGAGATCGATAGTGATTAAGAATAATTAACCCTTAAGCCTAAAAACCCTTTTTACCGCTTTAGACTTGTTATTCCTTAGCTTTAGTGGTGGAGATGTGTATACTTGCCAAGCTTATGATAGAATATTCGTCACGACTGGACAGTTAAACGATTAGATTTGCTTTTATCAACTTATTTTATTTTACTTCTAATTCGTTAAGTGTTTAGTTGTGTGATTATGAAATAAACGAATACATGCTTAAATATAAAAAGACATCCTAATATCTTTTAGGATACATTTTCATAAGTTTTAATCTAAGGTTTACTTGGGGACAAGTAAAGTTCAAGTGGGGGGATATTTGATGAACTCAAATAAGTACATTTTATTACTATCATTTATCCTATTAATTTGACTTGTTTTACTATATTATGTATGAGGATTGATACTTAATCGTTTACTTTTGTAATTCTCAGGTAAAAACAAGCATTTGGTGAAACTTAGCGATTTTGGACTGATTATGGAGCAAAACATGCAAGAAGTTAAGAGTCTACTGAAATGAAGAAGATCAAGATTAATCTGCTCCAGATGCGCCGCATCTCACTCATTACATACGGCGCATCTCTATTAAGATATCACCAGATACGATCCAAGATACAAGAGGACATGCGCCGCATCTAATCATGGAGTTACGCCGCATCTTCTGGCGGTGTACGAATATTCCTGAATATTATAATCTTGGACCCCACGCGAAGTTAAGTACATGCGCCGCATCTACTCCTTAGATGCGCCGCATCTTCCCTCAGACAGAAACTATAAATACCCCAAGGCCAGACGAATTTTGTGTGCATTATTTTAGATTCGAAGACCGAAGCAGCAGAACCCTAGGACGAATTCAGTCAAGGAGGCAGCACAAGACACACCCAAATCAAAGATACAAGAGCTGTAAGAAGGTGTTGCATGTGTTTAATTCATTAAGTAGTTTTGTTTTATTGTGTTAGCAAACTTTAATTCATCAGGATTGGTGGCTTGTGTAATGTGACAACGAAAGATTGCACTCCCTTTAATACTTGCTTTCCCATCAATTAAAGTTTATATGTTGATGTCTTTGGTTACTACTTATTAGTGCATTGATGAGGCGAAAAGTGTACCGCTTTTAAGGGGTCATTTAAGCCCGAAATCGTATTTATTTGATCAAATATTGCCCTAAATCGTTCCTTTTGTCATTTTAGGTACTTTTGAGGAGAAATCTGGAAAAGGAGGCATTTTGGACGTTTTTGGAGCATTAAAGTGAAGAATACGACAAAGTCTCAAAATCAGCTGAAATTTACTCTTGACGGCGTCACAATTAACATGGGACGGCGTCATGCCTTGGCAAGAAAAGTTGGATGTGAAATTTACTCATGACGGGCCAGTGAGTTAGCATGTGAATTCTGACGGCGTCACGCTTTAACTAAATCAAGGGCGTCACGGCTTAAATCATAAGGGGACGGCGTCACGTTCAGGGTTAGACGGCGTCAAGCCTTGATAAGCCAGAATGGATTTTTGAAGAGCTAAAGAGGGACGGCGTCAAGAAGGTCACCCGGGAACCCTAAAAGCGGCGAGGTGACGGCGTCACAATGCATAATGTGACGCCGTCAGATCCAAAAATCTATATATAGTTTTCTAATTTTTTGTCATTAAGGGAGAGCTTAGAGTGTGGAATTTTGGGATAAAACCCTAAGACGATTTTAGCTACTTTTTCAGGGCTTCTTGCCTTGAGATCTTCCATGTTTCATTGAAAGATAAGTTATCAATTAATCATTCAATATGTCTATGTGTTGTTTGATTCTATCTTATGCTTGTCTTTTGTTTAACATGTTAGGCTAATTTTATCTTGTGTTTGCTTAGATCTAATGAAACCTAGCTATTGATTATTGGTTGTTAGTGTGTTGTTAGTTGTATTGGATGATTGTTTATCTATGTTAGGCTTAAGAAAACTGGCTAACTTCCTATTCGGTAACTTGCTTGAACGTCTTAAGAAACATGAACCAAACGCGTACTAAAGGTTTTTATGGTTGTATTTAATGCACAAGCGAATTCTAGTGATCCCATGTTAGGAGCTTCCTAGCCGGCTCGACATAGGAGTGAAGTAGGAGCTTGTAGAGTTGGGGAAGTAAGTACGCCACCCCACGAATGGTATTAAGGAATACACCCGTCATCCACGCGACTAATACACACTAATTAACCGGTAAAAGATAGTTAGGGAGTAAGGAAATCTAAGTAAACACATTTCTCTACACATAAGTTTCTCACCACTTTTCATTTTTGTTATTTTATTTTATTTGCATTCGTAGTCATTTGGGTTAGTTGACTAGCAACTAATTCCGCCCACTCCTTCAAACCCGAGATTTTACTTGCTTTCATAAAATTATAAAAACATAAAAAGAATCATCCTCAACCCTTAGACCTAATTAGAGTAGCCTTTCACACCTAACGAACACTATTCCCTGTGGAGAACGATCAATCCCCCGTACTTACCACTACACTATACTACATCGGTCAGGTACACTGCCTGGTGGGGTTGTAAGCCTCTTGAGATCCCTCGAGAGGTAAAACCTGTTGTAAGGTTACAAAACCACGCAATCAAGTTTTTGGCGCCGTTGCCGGGGAATAGTTATTGTTTAGGTTGAATTTTTATTTCTATTAGGTCTACTCACTAGATTCCTTTCTAGTGAGATTTTTATTTTATTTTTCTAGGTTTTCTTTAGTCTATCTATTTTCTTCGTGTCTTTGTTCGTAACCATACCATCCGACATCATGGAAGATGGTAATATCCTTAACCCCCACAACCCACCACCACAACAACCACCACCACCTCCTAGAGCCCGTACTTTAGGAGAGTATTCCCGTCCTAGCCACCATGGCTATCGAAACACCATTGAGCTCACTCAAGGAGCCAATATCACACCCTTGCGATCCGACACCATCCGGTTGGTGCAAAGTGGATGCGCATTCCATGGACTTCGTTCTGAAGATCCTAATCAACATCTCAAGGACTTTCTTAAAATCGTTGATTCTATAGACCTTGATGTTGCCACTCGAGAGACGACCCGATTGCGTCTCTTCCAATTCTCTTTGCGGGACCAAGCTAGTCAGTGGCTAGAACGTCAACCCGCAGGATCCATTACCTCTTGGGATGATCTCACCACTCGTTTCCTTGCTCAGTTTTTCCCACCGGGAAGAACTACCAAGCTAAGGAATGATATCTTGATGTTCCAACAACGTCAAGGCGAAACTCTCTACGAGGCATGGACTCGATTCAAGGACTTACTCCAAAAAGTCCCTCACCATGGCATAGAACTTTGGCTCCAAGTCCAAATCTTCTATGACCATATCAATCTCTCCACGAGGCAAACCATTGACCAATCGGCCGGTGGCAAGCTACGTGATCTAAGTGCGGAACAATCATGGGCTCTCCTAGAGGATCTTGCTCTTTATGACAACGAAAGTTGGAGTGATCCCCGTGATTTGAATAAAACGGTCAAGGCAATATCTTTGCCTTCTAACAATTCAAGCACTTCTGACCGTAGGATCATGGAACTTGAAGACCAAGTCAAGTTTCTCATGAAATCCTACGAGGCTCCTAAATCTTCAAGCCAAGTGAACAAAATCACTTCTTCATGTAAATTATGTAGTGGTCCCCACGACACTCATGATTGCATGGAACTTCCCAAACAGGCTTTCAAAGAATTCGCATCCTCGCGAATCGATAAGGCGGGAGATAAGTGGCTCGCCACTAATTATGGGCCCAAAAATTCCGAAGATGGGTATGAGGCATGGAAGAATAAGCCAAATTTTAGTTGGAACCAAACTCGTAGCGTATCATTCAATGACTCTACCCCGCTCACCTGGTCTGAACATTATCCTCAGCGACACACGCATAAACAACAAAATCGCGAGGAATCACTGCAAAAATTCATTCTCTCTCAAGAAACACAGCTTTCCAAACTTGAGAATCAATTCAGACAACAGCAAGTTGATATGAACAACAAGGTTGATAACCTGTTAAAGGTTATCAATGATCGCCTTGCTGGCAGGTCAAATTGTGAGTTGGCACGAGTTAATGAGATCAAATCTGTTACGGTAACCCACCAAACACCCCCTCCTGTAAGAATCAAGCACCCTAGTAAACTCTTCAAATACATATCACAAAACGAAAAAAAAACAGGAGATACTCATACCCCTTCGAAACCTCTCCACTTCGTGAACACCATTACAACAATACCTGTTCCTAAACCAAATCTGGACCAACAAACAGCCAAGAATGTGGACAATGAAATGGAGGGTGAAGTTCCCGAAAAGAAACCCGAGGCGCCCGACTACTATCTAGACTCACCAAAGAACTCGAGTACAATAAAGGTGAGTGATGAGGAGGGCTCGAAAGAGAAATCCGAAATGCCTCATGGGCTTGCAGGACTGCTGGACCGCCCCCTGGTAGAGGAACTTGAGAGGGGCACAGCAAGGTCGCCTATGGGATTCGGAGAGAGAATAGAGGATGGCGCTCCTAGGGTCTTTAAGATTTCTTGCACCACTAGGAAAAAGTTTATAAAAGATGCCTACATAAACCCCAACTCTTCTATAAGCGCAATATCCCTTTCTCTATATAATGAAGCCTTCACTGAACAAGTCAAATATGAAGGGTCTAATATCATCGGGGTAATAAGGAGGGTACCAATTGTGATAGAAAAGTTCCTCTTTCATATCGAGTTAACTGTAATTAATAACATGAACCCTATCATCAGCCCACCCTTAACTGGCCTTGTTCTAGGCAAACCATTCATAAAAGCAACGGGAGTGATACTCGATGAGGATGATAGGAGTGCATTATTTACCGACGGTGTCAGGAAAGTGATTTTTCGGGATGGCTATGAAGAAGTGTATGAGTATCAACCATCAGCGAGTAGCAACACATGGGGGTTACACGGTAGAAGGCCTGGCCGAATTAAGCGACATGATCCAAATAATCTCAAAATACCTTGCATGATTGGTCACAAGCATTTTTATAATGTCTACATTGACACATGTTTACCCAAAAATGTGATGTCCTTGTTTCATTATAACAACATTTGCAGATGGGGGATGATTCATAAAGGGAAGGACAACATCGGCATAGATGATGATGTACAGGTGTTTGTAGGAAATATGACATTCACTATGAGCTTCGCAATCGTCGATAATATCGAAGAGTACATCGATCCCAGGTTATCACAAGTTGTTTTTGGGGCACCTTTTTGCCAGGCCACAAGCTTGATTGTGGACGAGCTCAATGGGATCATGACTTTCACCGATGGGATTAGGGAAATCTCGTACCAAACGCCTTACAAGATGAGAGAATTCATGGAGAATGATTATAAAGGGCTCGATAGGTTAAGTTCCCAACTCGTGTTATGTGATGATGATGTGAGAAGGGGATGTAAGGACACTTTTGACCTGTCAAGCGGATTCTTTAAGCACGATAAGGAACTTAGTTCTAAATACCGAAACAATCCTTTTGATCACGTGGACCCGAAATACCTTTACTATGAAAGTGATTTTGATAGAGGATCGAAGGAGGATGGCCTAGGAACCGTGACCGATGATGGAGTCACGTAATGTGCGTGACTTTGAGTCTAGCTACAAGACTCGTTAATAAAGAAAAGCGCTTCTTGGGAGGCAACCCAAGCTTTATTTGTTTTATTTGCTTTATGTGTTTATTTATTTGTTTGTTTGTTTGATTTTATTTTCCGTATGTGTGTTTAATTTTTATTATTATTGATTCATGTTAAAAACTAAATTGTGAAAATGCTTTATTTTGTTTTTAACTTCGTCTTAACTACATATAAAGGTATTTTGCAAAAGATAAGTGTAAGGGAAATCTAAATCGGTTTATTAGAACACAAATGAACATGAATCGTAATAATAATAAATTAGCATACATATTAGTGTTTGTTTGAGTCAAATGCTTGTATCGAGTCATAATGATGTTTTGCAGGATTTCCAGGAAGTAAGGTAAAGGTTTTTCCAGAAATTTTCCGGAAACTTAAAATGAAAATTTTTGTCAGGTCATTTCTGACGGCGTCAGGGGTTATAACCTGACGGCGTCAGATTTAATTTCCAGAAATTTTTGAAAGTTTTGTTTTCATAAAAAGTTTTTATTAAAATCTCCAACTTATAATCTCCAGAAATCTGCAAAATTATCATTCCACAAGCATTATATCCTTATATATAGATTTTATCCCGCCGATGTTATGCAGGTTTTCGTGTTTGTTTTCTCAGGTTAACAGGTTATTTTGGACAAGGAAATGTTTATGGAATCAAGCTTATGGCGATGCATTAGTCATAGAGTTTCAACATTCTCTTTGGAAGAAGATTTAACCGTGTGATTTCACTATCCAACGAGCGAATCAGGGGAGTATTTGATTTCATTCTTTTACTTTATGCTTTTACATCTTGTTATTTGAACATTGGGGACAATGTTCATCTTAAGTGTAAGGGGAGGGTAAAAGTACGATTTTAGAGAATACTATTACGCTTGATTTTTGTTTGTTTGATAGTAGATGTGTAATAAAACTGAGAGAAATACTTGTTAAGGTAATTTTAGTGCCAAATCTAAAATTTTTTACAACATATAGGAGTGAAACTTTGATCTTAATGAGCGTCTCATGGATAGGAGTTATATGACTAGCACAAAAACCGTACCACTAAAAAATTTTCCACCCCCAAATATGTGAGGTTCGCCCCTAGAATTGGTAGGAAAAGCATTTATGCTATGATGTGTGTACCGGTAGCACTTAGATTCTAGAACTTGCGTTAGGACCATTCCGAGGCCACAAGTGAGACTACATTCGTGTAGTTAGATTTACTACATGATAAGAGGCATTAGGATTAACCCATTGTTTTACACCTGTGTTTTTGTTATAATTACATTGGCTACATTGGTCAAGTAATTCTCCCACACCCTTTGCGTTGTACTCATTTTTAGTACACGATACCCCTAGTACACCCCTCAGAGCCTATCTTTTCGTTTCGACCTTTAAGCATTTTACTTAAAGGAAGAATTTGTTACACCCCACTAAAATGTACACCCAAATCGCCTTAGCCTACCTTGTATGCACTCATCTTTAGTGCATTATTGTTACAACATTTGTTTAAACCCAAGTTAATTATCTAGTTGATTACATGGTTGCTAAGTCGAGTCATATCCTTGTACATATTGTTTTGGGACGATTGGGACTCATGGGTAAAGTACTAGTATAATGGAGTAATGGGGAAGAACATCATTTATTACCCCCATATGTGCTAAATGTTTTAAAAGTACTCCAAGTTTTTCAATTATCTTAATTCGAGTCATTAGATTAGTATTTGTAAAGTTATGTAAAAATTCAAGTGTAAGGGGAATGCAATGCCCCTATGATGTATTATTTTGGATGGTAGGGCAAGAATGTATGTCAAAAAAAAAAAAAAAAAAAAAAAAAAAAAATCGAAAAAATAAAGAAAAAAATACAAAAAAATGAGAAAAAGAAAAATAGAAAAAACATACGGACTACCATCCCGTTTCATTTTATGTTTGTTTTATATTTTTGTTATTTTGTTATTTCGTTTCTAGCATAAGATCGAGTCTAGTCTTGGCTTAGCAACATTGTATAGTACATGTAATTGATCAAGATCTTTAACTCGCCACCAGTAAAATATCCCGTATCCAACAAAACCGTGTTTTCCTTTTCCCTACACCTAACGTTATAACCCATTTAAAAGCCCTCTTTGATAGTTTATCTTAGGTGCTTACGCCTAGTGGAGGAGGTTTTCGATCCTTTCCCAAGCCTATGGTAATCTATTTGCTATGACAGGTAGTGAGAGATATTATCCGTTTTCATTTATGAGATTTATTTTGATGACACTTGAGAGATGTGAGTATCTAAACACTACTTGTGAGGTGCTAGTTTATAATCTCCGTGCTTATTATGATTGAAGTGGAACGATTATTTGTTGTAATTACTTTTATGTTAGCATTAAATGACCCCTAACTTGTATTTTGATTAGAATAAAAGCGCATTTGCTTGAGGACAAGCAAATCTCAAGTGTAAGGGTATTTGATGAGGCGAAAAGTGTACCGCTTTTAAGGGGTCATTTAAGCCCGAAATCGTATTTATTTGATCAAATATTGCCCTAAATCGTTCCTTTTGTCATTTTAGGTACTTTTGAGGAGAAATCTGGAAAAGGAGGCATTTTGGACGTTTTTGGAGCATTAAAGTGAAGAATACGACAAAGTCTCAAAATCAGCTGAAATTTACTCTTGACGGCGTCACAATTAACATGGGACGGCGTCATGCCTTGGCAAGAAAAGTTGGATGTGAAATTTACTCATGACGGGCCAGTGAGTTAGCATGTGAATTCTGACGGCGTCACGCTTTAACTAAATCAAGGGCGTCACGGCTTAAATCATAAGGGGACGGCGTCACGTTCAGGGTTAGACGGCGTCAAGCCTTGATAAGCCAGAATGGATTTTTGAAGAGCTAAAGAGGGACGGCGTCAAGAAGGTCACCCGGGAACCCTAAAAGCGGCGAGGTGACGGCGTCACAATGCATAATGTGACGCCGTCAGATCCAAAAATCTATATATAGTTTTCTAATTTTTTGTCATTAAGGGAGAGCTTAGAGTGTGGAATTTTGGGATAAAACCCTAAGACGATTTTAGCTACTTTTTCAGGGCTTCTTGCCTTGAGATCTTCCATGTTTCATTGAAAGATAAGTTATCAATTAATCATTCAATATGTCTATGTGTTGTTTGATTCTATCTTATGCTTGTCTTTTGTTTAACATGTTAGGCTAATTTTATCTTGTGTTTGCTTAGATCTAATGAAACCTAGCTATTGATTATTGGTTGTTAGTGTGTTGTTAGTTGTATTGGATGATTGTTTATCTATGTTAGGCTTAAGAAAACTGGCTAACTTCCTATTCGGTAACTTGCTTGAACGTCTTAAGAAACATGAACCAAACGCGTACTAAAGGTTTTTATGGTTGTATTTAATGCACAAGCGAATTCTAGTGATCCCATGTTAGGAGCTTCCTAGCCGGCTCGACATAGGAGTGAAGTAGGAGCTTGTAGAGTTGGGGAAGTAAGTACGCCACCCCACGAATGGTATTAAGGAATACACCCGTCATCCACGCGACTAATACACACTAATTAACCGGTAAAAGATAGTTAGGGAGTAAGGAAATCTAAGTAAACACATTTCTCTACACATAAGTTTCTCACCACTTTTCATTTTTGTTATTTTATTTTATTTGCATTCGTAGTCATTTGGGTTAGTTGACTAGCAACTAATTCCGCCCACTCCTTCAAACCCGAGATTTTACTTGCTTTCATAAAATTATAAAAACATAAAAAGAATCATCCTCAACCCTTAGACCTAATTAGAGTAGCCTTTCACACCTAACGAACACTATTCCCTGTGGAGAACGATCAATCCCCCGTACTTACCACTACACTATACTACATCGGTCAGGTACACTGCCTGGTGGGGTTGTAAGCCTCTTGAGATCCCTCGAGAGGTAAAACCTGTTGTAAGGTTACAAAACCACGCAATCAAAGTTTATATGTTGATGTCTTTGGTTACTACTTATTAGTGCATTGATAACCTCTGTGTTTATTAGTGGCTTGCGGGCATTTGACTGCGGAAAATAATGTGGCTCCCACGGTTATTACTAAATTGATCACTTAGGAATAACTTTTAGACATAAGTAATCATTAAGGGTTTACTCACCGATAAGATTAGGACCAACGAGAAAGGGTTAACTACATACACTTCATATAAAGCTATCAATAAAACAAGTGACAATCTACTTAATCATAAGGACAGCCCTCTTATTGTCTCGAGTATTTATCTGTGTACGTGTGTGCTACTTGCTGATTCGTGCCTATTGGTTTATTTTATTATTTAATTGCAAACAAATCGTGCCAGTCTCTCAGGCTGAAACCCCCTTGCGTTAGGATATTAAAATACTGATTAGAATAACGAGATAATACGTTCCACTCTTAGTGATCGACACTCTACTTACCATTATATTCATACTGACCGGGTACACTGCTCGTTAGGTGTGTGTGTTATTGATAAGTCGGCTAAATATAAATTTAAAACTTGATTAGGCATTAAAACTGCCAAAACTTTACTCCAACGCACGCCCACATCAACGCCGTCCCCTTTTAATCCTCCAAAATCCACTCTGGCGCGTCAAGGGTTGACGCCGTCACAATTGTACTTGACGCCGTCTCTCTTTAACTTAAACCGTGACGGCCTTGATCACCTTAAAGGGTGACGCCGTCAGACTTCCATTGTAAAACTTTCTGGCGCGTCACGTGTATTTTTTATATCCACCTCTTTTTCCAAGCCGTGACGCCGTCAGGAGTAATCCTTGACGCCGTCACGTGTACTTTTCCAGCAGCTTTGGAGACTTTGTCGTTTTCTTCACTTTTATGCTCCAAAAATGTCCAAAATGCTTCCTTTTCCAGATTTCTTCTCAAAAGTACCTAAAATGACAAAAGGAACGATTTAGGGCAATATTTGATCAAATAAATACGATTTAGGGCTTAAATGACCCCCTAAAAGCGGTACACTTTTCGCTTCATCAAATACCCTTACACTTGAGATTTGCTTGTCCTCAAGCAAATGCGCTTTTATTCTAATCAAAATACAAGTTAGGGGTCATTTAACGCTAATATAAAAGTAATTACAACAAATAGTCGTTCCACTTTAATCATAATAAGCACGGAGATTACAAACTAGCACCTCACAAGTAGTGTTTAGATACTCACATCTCTCAGGTGTCATAAAAGTATATCTCATAAATGAAAATGGATAATATCTCTCACTACCTGTCATAGCAAATAGATTACCATAGGCTTGGGAAAGGGTCAAAAACCTCCTCCACTAGGCGTAAGCACCTAAGATAAACTATCAAATAGGGCTTTTAAACGGGTTATAACGTTAAGTGTAGGGATATGATAAACACGGTTTTGTTGGATAAGGGATATTTTACTGGTGGCGAGTTAAAGATCTTGATTAATTACATGTACAATATGGCGTTGCTAAGCCAAGACTAGACTCGACTTAAGCTAAAAACAAAATAACAAAAACATAAAATGAAACGGGATGGTAGTCCGTATGTTTTTTTCTACTTTTCTTTTTCTCATTTTTTTTTCTTGATTTTTTCGATTTTTTTTTTTTTTTTTTTTTTTTTTGGCAAACACTCTTGCCCTACCATCCAAAATAATACATCATAGGGGCCTCGGTTCTCCCCTTACACTTGAACTTTTACATAACTTTACAATTACTATTCTAATGACTCGAATTAAGATAATCGAAACACTTGGAGTACTTTTAAAATATTTAGCACATATGGGGGTAATAATGTTGTTCTTCCCCATTACTCCATTACACTAGTACTTTACCCATGAGTCCCAATCGTCCCAAAACAATATGTACAAGGATATGACTCGACTTAGCAACCATGTAATCAATTAGATAATTAACTTGGGGTTTAAACAAATGTTGTCACAAACTCACAATAATGCACTAAAGATGAGTGCATACAAGGTAGGCTAAGGCGATTTGGGTGTACATTTAAGTGGGGTGTAACAAATTCTTCCTTTAAGTAAAATGCTTAAAGTTAGAAACGAAAAGATAGGCTCTGAGGGGTGTACTAGGGGTATCGTGTACAAAAAATGAGTACAACGCAAAGGGTGTGGGAGAATTACTTGACCAATGTAGCCAATGTAATTATAACAAAAACACAGGTGTAAAACAATGGGTTAATCCTAATGCCTCTTATCATGTAGTAAATCTAACTACACGAATGTAGTCTCACTTGTGGCCTCGGAATGGTCCTAACGCAAGTTCTAGAATCTAAGTGCTACCGGTACACACATCATAGCATAAATGCTTTTCCTACCAATTCTAGGGCGAACCTCACATATTTGGGGGTGGAAAATTTTTTAGTGGTACGGTTTTTGTGCTAGTCATATAACTCCTATCCATGAGACGCTCATTAAGATCAAAGTTTCACTCCTATATGTTGTAAAAAAATTTAAATTTGGCACTAAAATTGCCTTAACAGGTATTTCTCTCAGTTTTATTACACATCTACCATCAAACAAACGAAAAATCAAGCGTAATAGCATTCTCTGAAGTATCGTACTTTTACCCCCCCCCCCCCCTTACACTTAAGATGAACATTGTCCCCAATGTTCAAATAACAAGATGTAAAAGTAAATAAGGTAAAAGAATGAAATCAAATACTCCCCTGATTCGTTTGGTGGATAAAGAGGTAACATGGTTAGATCTTCTTCCAAGAGAAAGTAGAAGCTCCAAGACTAATGCATCGCCAAAAGCTAGATTCCACATACATCTCCTTGTCCAAAATAACCTGTTAAACATGAGAAAACAAACACGAAAACCTGCATAACATCGGCGGGATAAATCTATATAAGGATATAATGCTTGTGGAATGATTATTTTTCAGATTCCTGGAGTTTATAAGTTAGAGATTTAATAAAAACTTTTTATGATTCCGATAGAAAAACAAAACTTTCAAAAATTTTAGAAAATTAAAACCTGACGCCGTCAGGTTGTAATGCCTGACGCCGTCAGAAATGATCTGACAGAATTCTCATGTTAAGTTTTCGGAAAATTTCTGGAAAAACCTATACCTTACTTCCTGGAATTCCTGCAAAACATCATTATGACTCGATACAAGCATTTGACTCAAACAATTACTAATATGTATGTTAATTTAATATTGTTATGATTCATGTTCATTTGTTCTAATAAACCGATTTGGATTTCCCTTACACTTATCTTTTGCAAAATACCTTTATATGTAGTTAAGACGAAGTTAAAAACAAAATAAAGCATTTTCACAATTTAGTTTTGAACATGAATCAATAATAATAAAAATTAAACATACATACGGAAGCAAATAAAATCAAACAAACAAATAAATAAACACACAAAGCAAATAAAGCTTGGGTTGCCTCCTAAGAAGCGCTTTTCTTTATTAACGAGTCTTGTAGCTAGACTCAAAGTCACCGTACATTACGTGATTCCATCATTGGTCACGGTTTCTAGGTCATTCTCATGTCCGGTTTTATATTCTGGTCCTAATTTCAGACAATCCTGGTAGAAACCGGATATCCTTTTCCATAACATAATCTGCTCCTTTACTTCTATCTTCATCATTCCTATAGTAGACCGCTTGCTTAAGCTCATTCTCAACATTTGACAAGTGTTGGAATTGCTCTATCTTATATGGCATTTGGTAGTTTACCTCATCGGTCTCATCCTTAAATCTAACTATCCCTAAGGAAGGTTCATAAGTCATTCTAGAGACCTCAACAAATGGTTTTCCAAAAACTACTTGAGTTAAGCATGCATCGACTATTGGGCGGATATCTTCTACAATTACAAAGTCGGTGACATAGGTGAAGTTTCCTACATAAACCGGTAATCCCTTAACTCTTCCCGTGAAGTTACTCATCCAACCCTTATCAGGGAACATCCTATACCCAAGTTGATTTTTCATTATTAAGTTGTAGTGGGCTCTAGTCATGATGTTTATGGGCGATCTAAGGTCGATGTAAGCTTTCCACACATGCAAATGTCCGATGTTGCATGGTATGTTGAGATTAGAAAGGTCGCCTATTTTTATAATTGGTCTACCTAGGAAGTATGGTGTCTCGGGGTCATCGAATAAGTCTGTATGATATGCGCGCTCTTCCTTAGTGGGTAGCCTATTGAAGTAGTCCTCATCATCATCTACTTCTTCAATCTCACTTTTCCTAACTTCTTTATCAACCTCGACTTTCTTAACCTCATCCTCAGGTTCACTATTATCCTCATTCCTATCAATTGGTTTAATAGTGACAATGTTGACGAAGTGGACGTGTTTGGATGAAGAGGGGTCTTTTACTTGGGGTCCGCTATTTGTGTTCCTAGCATCCTTATGTGGAGGTGACAGCACTTGGTTATTGAGGGCTTTCAATAAGTTGTCAATTTTATTGGTCATCTCCGTTTGTTGTTGATTGAATTCGGATTCAAACTTGGCCAAACGAGCTTCTTGAGATGCCATAAATTGGGACATCAATCCTTCAAAGTTATTGGTACTACCATAATTTTTGGAAGGATTGTTATTGAAAGTGCGGTTCGAGGGTGAACCGCTTGATTGGAAACGATTAGGTGGGTTGGAAGAATTGGTTTGTTGTGCATTTTGGTTTTGTTTCCACCTAAGGTTTGGGTGATTTTTCCATGAGGGGTTGTATGAATCACCGTAGGGGTTTGGCTCGGGTTTGAAAGTGTACCACTTGTCTCCCGCTCCGTCGGTACGCGAGGATGCGTAGTCCGCAAAAGCTTGTTTGGGGAGTTCCACCCAATCACGAGTGTCGTGGGGACCACTATATAATTCACATAAAGAAGTGATTTTGTTCACTTGGCCTGAAGGTTTAGGAGCCTCGTAGGATTTCATAAGAAACTTTACTTGGTCTTCAAGTTCTATGATCCTACGGTCGGAAGTGCTTGAATTGTTCGAAGGCAAAGATATTGCCTTGACCGTTTTATTCAAATCACGGGGATCACTCCAACTTTCGTTGTCATAAAGAGCAAAATCTTCCAGGAGAGCCCATGATTGTTCCGCACTTAGATCACGTAGCTTACCACCGGCCGATTGGTCAATGGTTTGCCTCGTGGAGAGATTGATATGGTCATAGAAGATTTGGACTTGGAGCCAAAGTTCTATGCCATGGTGAGGGACTTTTTGGAGTAAGTCCTTGAATCGAGTCCATGCCTCGTAGAGGGTTTCGCCTTGACGTTGTTGGAACATCAAGATATCATTCCTTAGCTTGGTAGTTCTTCCTGGTGGGAAAAACTGAGCGAGGAAACGAGTGGTGAGATCATCCCAAGAGGTGATGGATCCTGCGGGTAGACGCTCTAGCCATTGACTAGCTTGGTCCCGCAGAGAGAATTGAAAGAGACGCAGTCGGGTCGTCTCTCGAGTGGCAACATCAAGGTCTATGGAATCAACGATTTTGAGAAAGTCCTTGAGATGTTGATTAGGATCTTCGGAACGAAGTCCATGGAATGCGCATCCGCTTTGCACCAACCGGATGGTGTCAGATCGCATGGGAGTGACATTGGCTCCTTGAGTGAGCTCAATGGTGTTTCGATAGCCATGGTGGCTAGGACGAGAGTAGTCTCCTAAGGTACGGGCTCTAGGAGGTGGGTGTTATTGTGGTGGTAGGTTGTTGGGATCAAGGATATTACCACCTTCCATGATGTCGGATGGTAATGGTTACGAACAAAGAAACGAAGAAAAAAGATAAACTAAAGAAAACCTAGAAAAATAAAATAAAAATATCACTAGAAAGGAATCTAGTGAGTAGACCTAATAAAATAAAAATTCAACCTAAGCAATAACTATTCCCCGGCAGCGGCGCCAAAAACTTGATGCGTGGTTTTGCGACCTTACAACAGGTTTTACCTCTCGAGGGATCTCAAGTGGCTTGCAATCCCCACCAGGCAGTGTACCTGACCGATGTAGTATAGTGTAGTGGCAAGTACCGGGGGATTGATCGTTCTCTAGGGGAATAGTGTCGTTAGGATTGAAAAACTACTCTAATAGGTCTAAGGGTGAGGGAAGATTCTTTTTGTATTTTTTATATTTTATGGAAAGCAAGTAAAATCTCGGGTTTGAAGGAGTGGGCGGAATTAGTTGCTAGTCAACTAACCCAAATAACTACAAATGCAAATAAAATAAAATAACTGAAAATGAAAAGGTTGTGGAACTTATATGGAGAGAAATGTGTTTACTTAGATTTCCTTACTCCCTAACTATCTTTTACCGGTTGATTAGTGTGTATTAATTGCGTGGATGACGGGTGTATTCCTTAATACCAATCGTGGGGTAGCGTACGTACTTCCCCAACTCTACAAGCTCCTACTTCACTCCTATGTCGAGCCGGCTAAGAAGCTCCTAACATGGGATCACTAGAATTCGCTCATGCATTAAATACAACCATAAAAACCTTAGTACGCATTGGTTCATGTTTCTTAAGACGTTCAAGCAAGTTACCGTATAGGAGGTTAGCCAGTTTTCTTAAGCCTAACATCGATAAACAATCATCCAATACAATTAATAACACACCAACAACCAATAATCAATAGTTAGGTTTCATTTGATCTAAGCAAACACAAGATAAATCTAGCCTAGCATGTTAATTAAAAAACAAGAACAAGATATAATCAAACAACACATAGACATATTGAATGATTAATTGATTACTTATCTTCAATTAAACATGGGAGATCCAAGGGTATAAAACCCTTAAAAATGGCAGAAAAATTCGTCTTAGGGTTTCTCCTCACAAAGTTGCACACTAATGACTAAAAATTATGAAAGTATATATAGGAAAACAGATCTGACGGCGTCACGTTATAGAGCTTGACGCCGTCACCTCGCCGCGGTTAGGGTTTCTTGATGGCCTTCTTGACGCCGTCCCCTTTTAATCCTCCAAAATCCACTCTGGCGCGTCAAGGGTTGACGCCGTCACAATTGTACTTGACGCCGTCTCTCTTTAACTTAAACCGTGACGGCCTTGATCACCTTAAAGGGTGACGCCGTCAGACTTCCATTGTAAAACTTTCTGGCGCGTCACGTGTATTTGTCATATCCACCTCTTTTGCCAAGCCGTGACGCCGTCAGGAGCAATCCTTGACGCCGTCACGTGTACTTTTCCAGCAGCTTTGGAGACTTTGTCGTTTTCTTCACTTTTATGCTCCAAAAACGTCCAAAATGCTTCCTTTTCCAGATTTCTTCTCCAAAGTACCTAAAATGACAAAAGGAACGATTTAGGGCAATATTTGATCAAATAAATACGATTTAGGGCTTAAATGACCCCCTAAAAGCGGTACACTTTTCGCTTCATCATGGGCCTTCCCATTTTGGACCTAACTTACCCTGGTCCTCCACTCGACTCGCTTCATTCTTCCGATATACGAAATCTCCCGGATTGAATGGCATTGGTCTGACCCTTTGGTTGTAGTACTTCTCCATCTTCGTCTTATGCCGAGCCTCTCTTATTGCGGCCTCTTCCCTTCTTTCCTGCAGCAAGTCCAAATTCAAGCGCATGTCTCGTTCGTTTAGTTCTTCTATCCGACGAGTATCGTCTTCATCGATCCCTTCTCGGATTACCATCGTTCAGTGTGTCGGCATACCGATCTCTGCCGGTATGACCGCCTCGCTTCCGTAGGTTAAACTAAAAGGAGTTTCCCCGTTGCTCTGCTTGAGTGATGTTCGGTGGGCCCACAAAACGTTCGGCAGTTCGTCCACGCAACCTTCTCTAGTTCGGCCTAATCTTGTCTTGATTCCCTCCAGTAGGCTTTTATTAGCTCTCTCGACCAAACCATTTGCTTGTGGGTGTGCCACAGCTGTATTGATTTGCCGGATCTTCAATTTTTCACACCAATTTTTAAAGGGATTATCAACAAGCTGCTTTCCATTATCTGTAACTATGACACTCGGCAAGCCAAATCGACAGACTATGTTGTCCCAGACAAATCTTATCACATCCTTTCCTGTAACTCTAGCCAACGGTTTTGCTTCCATCCACTTTGTGAAATAGTCAATAGCCACTATGACAAACTTTATCCTTCCTGCAGCTTGTGGTAGTGGACCTAAGATGTCCATTCCCCATTGGTAGAACGGCCAAGGAGCCATGATTGGAGTTAAGGTTGTTTTTGGGAGCTTCGGCACTGGGGCATGTATCTGGCATGAATCACATTTTTGGATCTCGTTACGGGCATCCCGGTGCATGGTGGGCCAGTAATATCCTTGTCGCATGGCTTTCGCGACCACCGACCTTGGCCCTGAGTGCATGCCGCAAGCTCCCATATGAATTTCCCGAATGACATAATTTGCTTGTAACGGTCCAACACATCGTAGCATGGGAACCAAATAAGTCTTCTTATAGAGTATCCCGTCTTCCATTACGTACTGGCTTATTTTCATCCTCAAAGCACGAGCTTCGTTTTGGTCTTCCGGCCATATCCCCTTCCAGACATCGGATAATGGGTGTCATCCAGTTCGGCCCCTCTTCCGCAACTATATCATTAATTTCCTTTCCTTCGGTTGATCTTTCCCTTAGCACTTCCACTAACACCTCCTTGGTCAGGTGATCAAAAGCTACAGTAGCCAACTTACTAAGCACATCGGCCTTCTGGTTTTGACCTCTCGGGATATTCCGGATAGAAAAATGCTGGAACTTAGCAATGCATTCCTTCGCCTTGGCTAGATATCGGATCATACTTTCATTACTTGCCACATAGTCCCCATTTATTTGATTCGACACTAACTTAGAGTCTACTCGCACTTCAATACACTGCACATGCATCTTTTCGGCCATGCGGAGTCCTGCTAAAAGGGCCTCGTATTCTGCTTCGTTGTTAGTTGATGTGTGCGTGTGTATTGCTCTAATTATTATATCCATGGTGTGTCGTTGTGGTTTTAGCAGTATTCAAGTTTTAAATTTATATTTAGCCGACTTATCAATAAAACACACACTTTAACGAGCAGTGTACCCGGTCAGTATGAATATAATGGTAAGTAGAGTGTCGATCACTAAGAGTGGAACGTATTATCTAATTATTCTAATCAGTATTTTAATATCTTAAGTTAGCTATACAACCTAATCTAACGCAAGGGGGTTCAGCCTGAGAGACTGGCACGGTTTGGTTATGATTAAATAATAAACTAAACTAATGAGCACGAATCAGCGATTAGCACACACGTACACAGATAGATACATGAGACAATAAGAAGACCTGTCCTGATAATTAAGTAGCTTGTCACTTGTTTTATTGCTAGTTTTATATGAAGTGTATGTAATTAACCCTTTCTCGTTGGCTCTAATCTTATCGGCGAGTAAACCCTAAATGATTACTTATGTCTATCCTATTTATTTAGCGTCTCTTAAATAGGCGAGGAAGGGGCATGGCGACCCAAGCAATGCTCAGCTAGACACAGAGGTTATCAATGCACTAATAAAAGTCACCAAAGACATCAACATATAAACTTTAATTAATGGGAAAGCAATTTTAAGGGGTGCCCATGGTTTTCCGTAGTCACATGGAATCGGCCCATCAATCCTGATGAATTAAAGTGTACTAATACAATAAAACAAAACTACTTAATGAATTGAATACATGCAGGACCTTCTTACAGCTCTTGTATCTTCGTTTAGGGTGTGTCTTGTGCTGCTAATGCGTCTGAATTCGGCCTAGGGTTTCTGTCTCTCTTCTGAGTTAAGCTTCGTGTCTGACAAAAAACTCTTTTAATTCGTCTGGTCTTGTGGTATTTATAGTTTCTGTCTGAGGGTTAGATGCGGCGCATTGACTTAACTTCGCGTGGGGTCCAAGATTAATATATTCAGGAATATTCGTACACCGCCAGAAGATGCGGCGTAACTCCATTTCTCTATGCGGCGCATGTCCTTTGCCGTCTTGGATTGTTACTTGTGAAATCTTGATAGTGATGCGCCGTATGTAATAAGTATGTTGCGGCGTATCTGGAGCAGAATGATCTTGATCTTGTACATTTCAGTAGACTCTTAACATCTTGCTTGTTTTGCTCCATAATTAGTCCAAAATCGCTAAGTTTCACATAATACTTGTTTTTTACCTGAGAATTACAAAAGTAAACATTAACGTATCAATTCTCATATATAATATAATAAAACAAGTCAAATAAATAGGATAAATGATGGTAATAAAATGTACTTATTTGAGTTCATCAAATATCCCCCCACTTGAACTTTACTTGTCCCCAAGTAAACCTTAGAATAAATCTTATGAAAATGTATCCTAAAAGATGTTAGGATTTATTTTTATATTTAAGCATGTATTCGTTTTGTCATAATTGCACAACCAAACACTTAACGAATTAGAAATAAAATAAAATACTTCGATAAAAGCAAATCTAATCGTTTAAACTGTCCAGTCGTGACGAATATTCTATCATAAGCTTGGCAAGTATACGCATCTCCTCCACTAAAGCTAAGGAATAACAAGTCTAAAGCGGTAAAAGGGGTTTGTTGGTTAAGGGTTAATCATTCTTCTTAATCTCTATCGATCTCAAATTCCAGAAAAGGCGACAAAATCACAAATACATGATCGAATCCATGACCACGATACTTGCAATTGCTCAAATCCTTAACTCGAATGGGCTAAAGATATGACCAAGTAATCTTTACCATTAATATTATATCAAAAAGGGTGACAAAATCATAAATACATAGCCGAATCCACGACTACGATACTTAAGATTGCTCAAATCCCTAATCTCAATAAATCAAAGGTTTGGATAAAGAATAATATAGGGTATGGATAATATTTGGGATACAAATTGGTGTAAAATGAAAAATAAACAAAGCAGATAAATTAAAATCCTAAGTGCGGTAAATTACTTTCCCAACCATCCCATGAATAAGACTCATATCATTGAATAACTCACGCTTTAACACTTTGAAACACACGCTTTAGGTAGACACGAATTATACTCAACAAGATCTCAATCAAAGAATAACCTTAGTTGGCGTTCCCATAACGGCCAACTCCCATTCAATCCATAAATATAATATATAACAAATAGTGGTGATATCGCCCACTTAATACAAAACTTTACATAAGTTGGTTAAAACAAACTTCCAACTTTTCCTTTTTTCTTTTTCTTTTCTATTTTTTCATTTTTTTTTTTTTTTTTTTTTTTTTTTTGACATCAACATATATGTGTAAAATTTCACAACTTTTCTATCACCATTTTTCCGGAATATTTTTCCATAATCTTCATACTTTCAGAAATAACTGTAATAGCGAAAGTAGTAAATACACGAAAAATAAACTCAAAGATATACAATATTTACTTTCATACCAATTGCATTGTGCAATTTTCTGACTCAACCAAAGATAATGAATTACGCACGCGAACACAGGTAATGTAAGGAAACACACTTTGCCTAAAGCAATTAACCACGGATTTTAATCTACAGGGTAGGCTAAGGTGTAAGGGTGTAACGAAACACTATAACAAAGGTGTAAGAAACAAAAGGAATGGCTCTGAGTGTTTTTCTAGGGGTATCTTACTATAAAAGTGAGAGTAACAAAAGGGTTTATACGGGGGTTAACTAACCAATGTAGTTAGTTAATATCACATAACATATAAAGGCTATTTGGGTGTAATCCTAGAAATTTACCAATTTAGACAAGTCATTCCAATTATATAAATAATACTTATTATGGTGGTCTCGAATAGTATACAAGCCAAGTTCTAAAGTTTACAAGTCACCGGCACACTCATAGATTTGTGAATTTTTGAAAAGTTCACAATTTTTGGAAATAATGTTATGTGTGCAGCTATGTAATTTAGACTATAAACAAAAACATGCTAAAAAATTTAAATTTTAATATATTAAGCGCATTTTAAGCATATTTTGAAAATGTTTAGGACAAGTAAGTGTTCTAATTCTCCAATCCCCCCACTTAAGTTAAACAACGTCCTCGTTGTTTGTATCAAAGATTAAAAACTGGAAAATAAAAGAATTAGAACAGAAAAACTCCCCTGAGATTTGCTCGGTATGATCCTCCATTATTTGTATAAGAGCAAAAATCAACTTTCTTGTGGATGAAAACGTTTAAGCTTCAAAAATGATGTATCCACAAGAATGCAGGAATCTATAATACCATTCAGACTTTAACACACCTGAGTTAAGAAGGTTCAAACTTGCATAATACATTAGTAGTTAGTAAAAATAAAACTAAAAAAATTAAAATGAAAATCATCAGGTTAGTCGATACGCCGTATCTTATGGAAGAAGATACGCCGTATCGAGCCTGGAATAAGTACGAATCAGAATAGAAGATGAGTCGCATCCTTAACCAGGGATGCGCCGCATTAAAATACTGACAGAAAGTTTTAAAGTCAAAAATAAAAATGCAGAAAATAAAATAAGATATGACCAGTGCAGGTGATGCGTCGCATCTTAGGATTTAGATGTGCCGTATCTTCTGCGGGTCTGACAGACTCGACACAGAACAGAAAAGTAAAAATTTTCCGGGTTGTCTCTCGGTCAGCACTTGTCTTTATTCCAGAGTCTTCAAGTTAGACTCACGTTCAGCTCCTTAATACCGATCACTGAAAGAGTCGGAAGCGTCGCGCTCCCTCATCGCCAGTCCAGTAATATTGAACACTCCTTGCTCGTCCTTAATTTCCACGCCATTCTTCTTTAATATCTGTATAAACAAAGTTCTGTCCCTTTCGGGTAGAGATGACAAAATGATAGACGGGAAATTCTTATTATTATATAGGCATAAATATGCAAGGTGGGGTAGTAGTTCAATAAACACATCATTATTCAAATTTGTATTCTCAACTATTCTCCTACGTTTGTTAATTACTTCGCAGTCATACCACTCATCATCAGAATCATTAACAATATCGCGCCTAAGTTCGGTAGGTACATTAAGGTCAAATTTTGAATCATACCACTCATCCTCGAAGTTCTCATGATTAGGATTAGTTGAGTTGTTTTGAATCAATGTTTCTCCCATAAGCCTAGCTTCTAGATCGAGATCCATACGTTCGCAACTACTTCAGTAGGCCAGAAGAGGTTCCATCTTTTTTGGATGAAAATAGCCGGGGTGGGTGCTCGTCCTTCATTCCTTTTCGATTATTAGTAGTAAGTGCTCCTCCCTTTGTGAATAATCTAACTTAGTTTGTGTTTGTTTGTTGCTTGTTGCGCAGAAATGGACTTATTGAGCGTTGTTTGCTTAGAGAAGCCAAAACAAGTGATTGTAGGGGTGCGCCCTCTGAGGGATGACGAAGAGCCAATTCTACAGGCTACTGCAGGGCGCACAATGGTCATTGCGCAGGAAGAGCGCGAGGAGACAGGTGATACTGGGGAGATCCCCCCAGGTGTTACTATGGCTACTCCTCTGCGTAGCTTTCCCGCTTCTGGGTCGCAGATCCCTGTGGAGGTAGTACATGTTGATTCGTCGGGGAGTGCCATGGATGAATCTGAGGGAGAGGAGGAGGAGAGCCAAAGGTTGAAGCGTAAGAGATCATCTGGGGATGATGGCGCAGGTACATCGAGTAAGCCGCCTGCTACCTTTGTTAGGCAATCATCTGAAGAAACTGCATCGCCGAAGGATGCTTCTGGAACTCCTCCTTTCAAGTAAGCAATTTGAGCTTCTATCTTTAGCTTTTTATTCCTTGCTGATATTGTTATCATTGTTTGATTTTTTGTTACTTGCGCGCAGTTTGGAAACTGTTGTTGATGAGGGTGCGCAAGTTGGAAATTCGCCACCCAAGGCTGATGTTGCATATACTGGTGAGTTTGCGCCCAAAAGTCCAGTTAGTGAGGAAAAGTCTGCTGAAGATGCGCCAACAGGTCGCCTTATAGAAGAGTTGGCTTCATTGGTTGCGCGGCTACAAACTCAGTATAGTGGTGAGGGTAGCCAAGTTGCGGAGAAGGAAAAGGAGATAGATATTTTGAGGGCGCAGTTGGCTGATGCGCAGGCTGAAGCGAGGGCATCTGATATGTACGCCCAGAAGGTTGCTGATGAGAAACTGTCTCTTATTGCTGAACTGACTCAAGAGCGCAATGGAGCCAAAGGATACAAGGCCTCCTGCCTTTGGGCCTTGAGGTATATGGAACTGAACAAGGGCAAACTCATCTCGAACATGGATGGCTTTCGCAAGTCTGTGGAGAGCTTGCTAGAGAACCAGGAGCGCAAGCTGCGTAAGCTGAGCCTTGAGTATGATGAGGAGCTATACCCTCATTTGGTGTCTACTATTGCTGAACGCAGATGGCTCATTAGCCATGGGTTACGCCTTGCTGCGTTGGGTACTTTGGAGTCCCAAGAGGTGCGAGAGGCCTTTGGGGAGGTTGTTGAGCGCGCACTTGCACGTGACAAGGCGCAGGCTGTAGAGGAGCTCTCTAAGAGCGGTCTGTTGAAGGTTCCTGTCGCACAAGTGCCTGAGTATAATGCGAGTGCTTATGATGAGCTTGTTGCATCAATGGAGAAGATGAAGCTGCTGGAGCTTCCTCATATCGCTCAACTTGAGCGTGACCAGGATTACCCTATAAGTGTTATCATGGAGGGGTTGACCTTGGCAAGGCATTCAGTGGAGAGCGCAGAGGCAGAGGCTGACTATTACCTTAAGCCGGACGTGTCACAACTGCAGGTACCTATTTTTGTCCATCCCCGCAACGTCCAGGATCCATTTGCCCTTGAGACGGAAATCTCTTTGAAGCAATGCTTAGAAGCTCATGCTACGAGGTTGGCAAAGAAGCAGGGTGTGAAGGGAAAGGCGATCCTCTGCGGTGTTGGTGCCGCGCATCTCCCCAGGTCTGATGGTGTGCCTGTCAGCGTACCGACAGTGTCGCTCCAAGGTGGTGTTAGCAGTTCTAGGCTCAAGCGTACTCGTAGCCTTTAGATCTTTTTTGTCTTGGTATCTTTTTGTAATAGATTAACATTTTTGTTGCACGTATGCATGTTAAGTCTATCTTTTTGTATGAATTCGTCATCCATAACAAAGTGTTGGTTTTGAAATATGCGATTGTACACATATTGTACCAAACTTGATTGTGGTTATATTGATTGTGTTTAGTTTATTTTGAAAGATGTCTAAGAATCACACCGTTTATATAAATATATTTAAAGAATTTATAATCACTGGTATCATAATCTTAACATAAGCGTGTGTAAATTTATGACATAGTCGTGTATGACATTATCGTGTATAACATAAATGTATATGAGATGCACAAGCTGTTGTGTATCTATCGTGAGGTGCACAAGTGTATGGATTGCAGCGTACTGCAAATACCATGTTAAGGGGATAATTGTCTTAACTCCTAATTTGTTAAACGCGCACAGTATGCATAGTGGCGCACCCGTCGTGAGATGCGCATCGAACTTACTCCAACGTCTTGAGAGTAAGGTGTTTAACAAGGATACGTGATCCGATGTTGATGGGTTTGCAACCCTCTTACTCAACGAGTCATTTATTAGGTTTACTCATCCTTTTACCATCGTGGGTTTTTAATTAGTGCATGCACGCCATGTAGGCAAAAGATAATATGACAAACAATATTGAGACATAAATTATATGTAAGCAATAAAGTAAAGTGTATCACGGAGTTAGCTAGAAACTGCAATCGTTTTATTAATACTTGCAAGTTTTTGTAAAAAAAAAAGAAAAACATTTGTCTAAATGAAACAAGATATAAATACACGGGTACTTATTGAGCACTTACTAAAGTGCGGAGGTGTCCATATGTGAGGCCGTAGCCTTATCTAAAGGTAGCATCTCTTGAGATTGCAAACGTTCCATGTGCGTGGTAGCTCGTGGCCATCTGTGTTACGCAGTTTGTACGCACCTTGTCCTAGTGCCTCAATGACTTCATAAGGCCCTTCCCACTTCGGTCCAAGTTTACCTGTATCTTCTGCGTGGCTTGCATCATTAGCGCGGTACACAAAGTCTCCAGGTCTGAATGAGGTGCTTCGAACTTTAGCATCGTAGTATCCCTTCATCTTTGACTTGGTTTTTGCCTCTCGTATGGCTGCGCGCTCGCGTCTTTCTTCCAGCAGGTCCAAATCTATCCGTCGTTCGTCGTCATTGGTCGCGGCATTAACTTCCGCGGTGCGGATAGTTGGCATCCCAATTTCAGCTGGTATAACAGCTTCTGTCCCGTAGACAAGGGAAAAAGGAGTGTCTCCATTGCTAACCTTGATTGTTGTGCGGTGCGCCCATAAGACATGCGACAACTCGTCCACCCATCTGCCTTTGTGTTTGTCCAGGCGTGCTTTAATTCCTTCGCCTAGACTTCGATTTGCGCGTTCAACTAAGCCATTGGTTTGTGGGTGTTTAACTGACGCGAAGTGTTGTGTGATATTTAACTCCGCGCACCAGTCTTTGAATGGGTTGTCACGGAATTGTTTTCCGTTATCTGAAACGATTTCCCCAGGTAATCCAAAGCGGCATACAATATTTTCCCAGACAAATCGCTTTACTTGGTTTCCTGTGATTGTCGCAACTGCTTTCGCCTCGATCCATTTAGTAAAGTAATCTATTGCCACAATAAGGAATTTCAGTCCTCCTGCTGCGACAGGGAAGGGACCCGCGATGTCAATGCCCCATTTATAGAATGGCCATGGAGAAGTAATAGGCGTTAGCTCTTGTTGTGGTCTGCGCGGGATGGGTCTATGAACTTGGCAGTCATTGCATTTCCTTATCACATCGCGCGCATCACGGTGCATAGTAGGCCAGTAGTATCCTGAGCGCAATGCGCGTGCTACGACGGATCGTGGTCCTGAATGCATGCTGCATGAACCAGCGTGGATCTCCCGGAGTACGTAGTCTGCCTGGAGAGGTCCAACGCACCTAAGCCATGGCTGTAGGAATGAGCGCCGATATAGGATACCATCTCTAAGCTCGAACCTCTGCGCCGTGCGCCGTATCCGTCGAGCGTCTTTTAGCTCCTCGGGCAATTTGCCCTTGTTTATAAAATCGATGATAGGGGTCATCCATGTAGGATCCTGTTCTTCTATCATCGTAGATATCTCCATCTCCGAGATGGACTTGTTCTTTAGAATCTCCACCAATACTTGTTTTGATAGGTGCGCAAAGCTTGTAGATGCAATCTTGCTCAGTGCATCTGCTTTTTTGTTTTCCCCTCTAGGAACTTGTTTGATTGTAAACCTATCAAAACTTTGAATTAGTGACTTTGTCTTTTCAAGGTATTGGACCATGTTGTCCTCTTTAGCCACATATTCTCCTAACACATGGTTGGCTAGTAATCGAGAATCTACGTTTGCTTCTAGGTTGCGTACACCCATTCGAGTTGCAATGCGCAATCCAGCGATTAGGGCCTCATACTCAGCCTCGTTGTTCATGGCTGTGAATTCAAAACGCAGTGCGTAAGTGAACTCCATTCCTTCTGGATTAGTGAGTATAAGGCCAGCGCCCGACCCATCCACGCATGAAGATCCATCCGTGAATAAGATCCATGGCTCTTGTAATTCTACCTTGCTTGTTGGGGGTGCGGCGTCGGTGTCTGGCTTTTCGATAATGAAGTCTGCTAATATTTGTCCTTTGACCGCAGTGCGTGGTCTATAGGAGATGTTATACTCGCCTAGCAGTACACTCCATTTTTGTAATCGGCCCGATGCGTCAGGTTTAGAGATAACTTGTTTGATAGGTTGGTCGGTAATTACTGCTATTAGGTGCGCTTGAAAGTATCTGCGCAGTCTTTTGGCAGCAAATACTAACGCTAAAACCAACTTTTCCATTGAGCTGTAGTTGATCTCTGTCTTTTTGAGTGCTTTACTTACAAAATAAACTGGTGTTTGCACAGAATTCCTATCCGTCAGTAGGACTGCGCTGATCGCTCCTTGGGTGGCGGATAAGTAGATGATTAACTCCTCCCCTGGTCGGGGTGCGACTAGCTTAGGAAGCGCTGCTATATGTTGCTTAAGCTTGGTGAAGGCTTCTTCCGCTTCCGCAGTCCACCGGAAGTCTCCCTTTTTAGTACACTTCTTGAGTGTTTTGAATAAAGGAAGTGACTTATCCGCTGATTTGGACAGGAATCTGTTCAAACCGGCTAACTTTCCGTTTAGAGATTGAACTTCTTTCAACGTGCGTGGTGAAGGAAGTTGGAGGACAGCGTCTGTCTTTTCTGGGCATGGCTTAATGCCATCTGGTTCTATCAGATATCCCAAGAACATTCCTTCTGTAGCACCGAAAGTGCATTTCTTGGGATTTAACTTCATGTTGATCGCCCGTAGCGTTCTAAATGTTTCTTCTATATCGCGCACCACTTCGTCCTCAGTATGGCTTTTTATGACAAGATCATCCACATAAACTTCTAAGTTGCGGCCCACTTGCTTTTCGAATGCATTGTCTACCAGTCGTTGGTAGGTGGCGCCCGCGTTCTTCAGGCCAAAAGGCATCTTTGTGTAACAGTAGACCCCTTGGCTTGTGTGGAAAGCTGTTTTTTTCCTCGTCTTCCTTGGCCATTTGGATTTGGTGGTACCCTTTGTATGCGTCCAAGAAACACTTAAAAAGATATCCACACAACGATTCCACTTTCCAGTCTATCTCTGGTAGTGGGTAGCAGTCCTGTGGACATGCTTTGTTGAGGTCAGTGAAATCAACACACATCCGCCAGCTTCCATCACCCTTCTTGACCATGACTGGATTGGAGAGCCAGTCATGGTAATAGACTTCACGCATGATGCCTGCGTCCACGAGTTTGTGTACTTCCTCCAGGATGGCCTTTGCGCGCTTTGGAGCCTGGCCGCGCTTTTTCTGCCTTACTGGTGAATATCCTTGTCGGATTTGCAACTTGTGTTCTGCTATCGGTCGTGGTACGCCAGTCATGTGTTTTGGTTCCCAGGCAAAGATATCCAGATTCCTCTATAAGAGTGCGCACACAGCTGCTCTGCCTTTGTCAGACAGTGATCCTCCGATTGATACTTCTTGCTCTGGGTAATCAGGGTGAATTGCGACCTTCAAATTTGGAATTTTAGCTGCGCTCTGTTCTGGGACGGGTGTCGTCTCACATGTAATCGTGTTACATTCTTCTGGTGGCGCAGCGTTATTGTAAATGGTGACAATGCCACCTTCTACTGGGAACTTGAGCATCCCATGCGCTGTGGATGGTACTGCGCGCAACGCTGATATTCCTGACCTTCCAATGATGCCATTGTATGGCGATGGAGATTTGATCACCATAAAGTTCATCCAGGCTGTCGTGGAGTGTTCCTTATTACCGACAGCAACTAGTAGGCGCAGTTGCCCCATAGGCCATATCTTTTCTCCTGTAAAGCCAGTAAGCGCAGTCGTGGCTGGACTTAGCTGTCTTTGTATCTCAGGACGCAATCTCTTGAAGCAATGTTCGTACATTATATCCGCTGATGCGCCCCCATCGACATACATGCGGTGGATGTCATGAACCCCCCGCATTTATCTCAATGGTAAGTGGTTCTGCCACTGCGTTGTCCGCAGTTAAAGTGGGGAAGGAGATTTCGCTTCCATGAGAGAATTTCTGGCTCACCTTTTGCCTAGTCTTGCGCTGCCATGATTGTATCATGTAGATAGTATCAGCTTTTTCCTTAGGCGCTTCTTTCTTGCCTCCGGTTCTCTGCTTGTCTTTCCCTCCTTAATATTTTTAACAAGGTGGTCCAGTCTGCCTTCTTTTACTAATTTCTCGATCATTTGGCGTAACTGGACACACTCATTAGTGGTATGGCCCTTCTGTGCGTGATACTCGCAGTATCCGTTTCCTACGCGCCGGTCCTCAGGGGTGCGCATAGGTGGGGGTCTTGGAAAGTTCGCCCCTTCCGTCGCGAATATCTCCTTTGGAGTTTTTGTTAATGGGGTGTACTTGTCGTTTCCCCTTCCGCCGCCTTGAGTGCGATAACTCTTATTACGATTGCCACTGATGAACTCAAATAAGTACATATTATTACTATCATTTATCCTAATAATTTGACTTGTTTTACTATATTATGTATGAGGATTGATACTTAATCGTTTACTTTTGTAATTCTCAGTTGAAAACAAGCATTTGGTGAAACTTGGCGATTTTGGACTAATTATGGAGCAAAACGTGTCAATACCGATCAACTCATGCTAAGAATCTTTCCAATCTCACTAAAAGGAGCTGCTAACAAGTGGCTAAGGAATGAACCTGCTAGTTCAATCACTACATGGGAAGGTTTGAAGAGCAAATTCCTGAAGAGATATTGTCCACCTGCTAAGACTGCTAAAAAGATGAAGGCTATCAACAGTTTCAAGCAAGAGCCTGATGAAACTCTTTATCAAGCTTGGGAACGATTTAAAGATTTATTAATAAAATGTCCTCAACACTATCTAACCCCTATGCAGGAGATAATATTGTTTTATCAAGGATTGGACGTGCCTACTAGACAGATTTTGGATGCTAAGGGAGCTGTACCTCAAATGAGTGCAACTAATGCTAGGAAAGCGATCCAAGAAGCTGCTGATCATTCTCAGAAATGGCACGATGGGACCTCTACTAGATCTAAGAGCAGCACTAATTTTGACGGGATTGCTGCTATTCAAGCTCAATTGGATAAAATTAGTAGAGAGATGAAGAAGCGTGATGAAAGAGTATATGCTGCCCAAGTTGGATGTGAAAAGTGCGAAGGACCTCACTACACTAAAGATTGCCCGAATAAGAATGAAAGTGAGACGTTTGAAGAAGCATATTACACCCAATTTGGACAACCATTCCGACCTTCAGGAAGATTTAGAGAAGCTACCCCGGGATTCTATCAAAAGAACAACTTCAATCCCGCTTATCAAGTAAGGAGGCAGACTTTAGATGACACTCTAAAGCAAATTATAGCCGATGCTGCTAAAAGACATGAAGAGAATACTACTATAATCAAAGAAATCCGAGCTTCAACGGACACTACTACAAGAAATCAAGGAGCTTCGATCAAAGCATTGGAACAACAAATTGGTCAAATGAGCAAAGTTCTTCAAGAAAGGGGATATGGAAGTTTACCTAGCTCAACCGAAACCAACCCAAGAGATCATGTCAAGGCCATAAGCACCACTGAAGAAGTCACTCCTAACTTACCTAGAAGATCGATGAATGGTAATGATGGTGCAAGACCCGAATTTTTCTTTAATTCTTCAATCAGTTTAAGAAGACTACTAAAAGAAAAGACAAAGATTGAAGAGGAGATCAAGGCTACAATGAAAGAAGGGAGCTCTGCAACCGATTTAAATGCCTTGCCTCATAAAGAAAAAGACCCAGTAAGTTTTACTCTACCTTGTTCAATTAATGATATATCTTTCAATAATGTGTTAGCTGACTTAGGAGCTAGTGTTAGTGTTATGCCTCTTAAGACATTCACTACCCTAGGACTAGGAAAATTAGCACCAACTAAGTTACTTATTGAATTGGCTGATAAAACGGTAAAACGACCTGAAGGGATTGCTAATAATGTGCTTGTTAAGATTGAGAAGTTTATTTTCCCTGTAGACTTTGTTATATTAGACATGCCCGAGGATGTTAAGGTTCCTTTAATCCTTGGTCGACCTTTCTTGTCTACTGCCCATGCTAAGATCGATGTGTTTAAAAGAAAAATCTCATTAAGGGTAGGGAATAATAAACTGGTCTATAAGTGCCAAGATCCTGTTAAAAGCATAATTAGAGGTGTTTACATGCTAGGATTAAGAGAGCGTATGGACCTAGATCTTGAAGCCAGACTTATGGGGGAAACATTGATTCAAAACAACTCAACTAATCCTAATCATGAGAACTTTGAGGAATTTATTGACCTAAATGTACCTACCGAACTTAGACGCGATGTTGTTAATGATTCTGATGATGAGTGGTATGATTGCGTGGTAATTAACAAACGTAGGAGAATAGTTGAGAAAACGAATTTGAATAATGATATGTTTATTGAACTACCACCCCACCTTGCTTATTTATGCCTATATGATAATAAGAATTTCCCGTCTATCATTTTGTCATCTCTGCCCGAAAGGGACAGAACTTTGTTTATACAGATACTGAAGAAGAACGGCGTGGAAATCAAGGACGAGCAAGGAGTGTTCAATATTACCGAATTGGGAATGAGGGAGCGCGATGTTTCCGACTCCTTCAATGATCGATACTAAAGAGCTGGACGTGAGTCTAACTTGAAGACTCTGGAATAAAGAGAAGTGCTTACCGGGAGACAACCCGGATTTATCTTTTAATTTTCTGTTTGTGTCGAGTCAGTCAGGCCGCCGAGGATACGGCGCATCTCCATCCTGAGATGCGACGCATCTCCTGCTGGTCATATCTTATTTTAATTTTTCTGCATTTATTTTTTTTATTTTCGAATTTAAAACCTTTTATCAGTTTATTTCAATGCGGCGCATCCCTGGTTAAGGATGCGGCGCATCTTTTATTCTGATCCGTATTTATTCCAGGCTCGATACGGCGTATCTTCTTCCATAAGATACGGCGCATCGACTGACCTGATGATTTTCATTTTTAATTTTTATGTTTTATTTTTTCCTAACTACTAATGTATTATGCAAGTTGAACCTTTCTTATCTTAGGTGTGTTTTAAAGTGTTGGTGGTATTATAGATTCCTGCATTTCCTGTGGAAGCATCTAATATGAAGCTTAAACGTTCTAATCCACAAGAAAGATGATTTTTGCTCTAATACTAATGGAGGATCATACCGAGCAAATCTCAGGGGAGTTTTTCTGTTCTAATTCTTTTATTTTCCAGTTTTCAACCTTTTATACGAACAACGAGGACGTTGTTTAACTTAAGTGGGGGGATTGGAGAATTAGAACACTTAACACTTACTTGTCCTAAACTTTTCAAAATATGCTTAAAAATGTGCTTAATATATCAAAATTTAAAATTTTTTAGCATGTTTTTGTTTAAAGTCTAAGTTGCATAGCTGCACACATGACGTTATTTTTAAAATTGTGATTTTTCAAAATTCACAAATCTATGAGTGTGCCGGTGACTTGTAAACTTTAGAACTTGGCTTGTATACTATTAGAGTCCACCATAATAAGTATTATTTTATATAATTGGAATGACTTGTCTAAATCGGTAAAATTTCTAGGATTACGCCCAAAAAGCCTATATATGTTTTGTGATATTAGCTAACTACACTGGTTAGTTAACCCCCGTATAAACCCTTTGTTACTCTCATTTTTAGAGTAAGATACCCCTAGAAAAACACTCAGAGCCATTCCTTTCGTTTCTTACACCTATGTTTAAAATGTTTCGTTACACCTTAAACCTTAGCCTACCCTGTAGATTAAGATCCGTGGTTGGTTAATTGCTATAGGCAAAGTGTGTTTCCTTACATTACCTGTGTTCGCGTGCGTAATTCATTATCTATGGTTAGGTCGGGAAATTGCACAATGCAATTGGAGTGGAAGTAAAAATTGTATATCTTTGAGTTTATTTTTCGCGTGTTTACTACTTTCACTATTACCGTTATTTCTGAAGTCATGAAAAGTATGGAAAAATTATCCAGAATTATCATTATAGTGATGTGGTGAAATTTTACACATCTATGTTTATGTTATCAAAAAAAAAAAAATAAATAAATAAAAAATAAAAAATCGAAAAATGAGAAAAGAAAAAGAAAAAGAAGAGTTGGATGTTTGTTTTAACCAACGATGTAAAGTTATGTAAGTGGTCGATATCACCACTAGTTGTTGTATATTATATATATGGATTGAATGGGAGTTGGCAGTTATGGGAACGTCAACTAAGGTTTATTCTTTGATTAAGATCTTGTTGAGTATAATTCGTGTCTACCTAAAGCGTGTGTTTCAAGTGTTAAAGCGTGAGTTATTCAATGATATGAGTCTTATTCATGGGATGGTTGGGATAGTGATTAACCACACTTAGGATTTTAATTTATTTGTTTTGTTTATTTTTTATTTTACACCAATTTATATCCCAAATATTATCCATACCCTGTATTATTCTTTATCCAACGAAACCTTTGATTTATTGAGATTAGGGATTTGAGCAATCTTAAGTATCGTAGTCGTGGATTCGGCTATGTATTTATGATTTTGTCGCCCTTTTTGATATATTATTATTGGTGAAGTTTGGACCTATCTTTAGCCTATTCGAGTTAAGGATTTGAGCAATTGCAAGTATCGTGTTCGTGGATTCGATCATGTATTTGTGATTTTGTTGCCTTTTCTGGAATTTGAGATCGATAGTGATTAAGAATAATTAACCTTTAAGCCTAAAAACCCTTTTTACCGCTTTAGACTTGTTATTCCTTGGCTTTAGTGGTGGAGATGTGTATACTTGCCAAGCTTATGATAGAATATTCGTCGCGACTGGACAGTTAAACGATTAGATTTGCTTTTATCGAAATATTTTATTTTACTTCTAATTCGTTAAGTGTTTAGTTGTGTGATTATGACAAAAGATGAATACATGCTTAAATATAAAAATAAATCCTAATATCCTTTAGGATACATTTTCATAAGATTAATTCTAAGGTTTACTTGGGGACAAGTAAAGTTCAAGTGGGGGGATATTTGATGAACTCAAATAAGTACATATTATTACTATCATTTATCCTAATAATTTGACTTGTTTTACTATATTATGTATGAGGATTGATACTTAATCGTTTACTTTTGTAATTCTCAGTTGAAAACAAGCATTTGGTGAAACTTGGCGATTTTGGACTAATTATGGAGCAAAACGTGCATAAAGTAAAGAGTCTACTGAAATGGACAAGATCAAGTCAAATCTGCTCCAGATGCGCCGCATCTCACTCATGACATGCGCCGCATCCCTATCAAGATCTCACCAGATACGATCCAAGATACAAGAGGACATGCGCCGCATCCAAAGATAAAGATACGCTGCATCTTCTGGCGGTGTACGAATATTCCTAAATATTATAATCTTGGACCCCACGCGAAGTTAAGTACATGCGCCGCATCTACTCCTTAGATGCGCCGCATCTCACCCTCAGACAGAAACTATAAATACCCCAAGACCAGACGAATTTCGTACGCAATATATATTAGTTCTGAAGTTTTAACCGAAGACCGAAGACCAGAAACCAAGGACGAATTCAGTCAAGGCAGCAGCACAAGACACACCCAAATCAAAGATACAAGAGCTGTAAGTAGGTGCTGCATATGTTTAATTCATTAAGTAGTTTTGTTTTATTGTGTTAGTAAACTTTAATTCATCAAGATTGGTGGCTTGTGTAACGTGACAACGGAAAGGTTGCACTCCCTTAAAACTACTTTCTCATTAATTAAAGTTTATATGTTGATGTCATTGGTGACTTTTAATAGGGCATTGATAACCTCTGTGTCTAGCTGAGCGTTGATCGGGTCGCTATGCCTCTGCCCTCGCCTGTCTATTAGATGCCTATGTATTCTATGGTCTGTAGAAAAGTAGGAGAAAGATAAACGGGATAGTCATAAGTAATCATTAAGGGTTTACTCGCCGATAAGATTAGAACCAACGAGAAAGGACTTAATCTCGGTGCGTTGCATCGAACTATACACTTCATATAACACTAGCAATAAAACAAGTGACAAACTACTTATCATAAGGACAGCCCTCTTATTGTCTCAAGTATTTATATGTGTACGTGTGTGCTACTTGCTGATTCGTGCCTATTGGTTTAGTTTATTATTTAATTGCAACCAAATCGTGCCAGTCTCTCAGGCTGAACCCCCCTTGCGTTAGATTAGGTTGTATAGCTAACTTAATATATTAAAATACTGATTAGAATAACTAGATAATACGTTCCACTCTTAGTGATCGACACTCTACTTACCATTATATTCATACTGACCGGGTACACTGCTCGTTAAGTGTGTGTGTTATTGATAAGTCGGCTAAATATAAATTTAAAACTTGAATAGGCATTAAAACTGCTAAACCGCAACGACACATCGCACGCATCAGCCACTCTGGTCATTGGATTGTCTCCTTGACTCTTCTTGTGGCCTATGGTTCGAGTAGCCTTTCTTGCTATCCGCAGCGGCTGCTTCTCCTTGGATGAAAGACCTCGTGCGCTTCATGAGTTCGTCAAAAGTTAGGGGAACCTTATCGTTTAACTTTTTTTTATCAAATCTGGGTTATTGATTGCATTCATAAAACCCGATATTTTTAGTATCTCTGGACACGCCTTGACTTGCATGCATTCGTCCTTAAAGCGTTCCATGAAAGCGCTTGTGGATTCCCCTTGTCGTTGTTTAACCCTAGCGAGTTCAACAGGGTTTTTGGCGCACTTCTTTCTTTGAGTAAAGTTTAAGCGAAACGCCTTTCGCAACTCTTCAAACCCACCAATGCTTCTGCGTGGAAGTTTACTAAACCAGTTGCGCGCATTCCCTACTAATGTAGAGTTGAACATATGGCACCACACAGGTTGTGGCCAATTTTCGATAGTGGCTACTGATTCGAAAATTTTTAGGTGATCATCAGGATCACCTGTCCCATCATATGTTTTGACGTTAGCAGGCATGCGCCTTTTCTTATTCTCCGAAAAATCGCTGATGCGCCTAGTAAACGCATCAACCTTTTGGCGACGCCAGGGAAGAGACATGTCTTCATCTTCCTGGTCGCGGTATTTCCCTCTTGATTTCCAGTGTCCAGTTTCTTTGTCCTCGTTGTCCGAGGAATCACTTGAAGATGAGCGAACTCTTTTGTGACGCTTGCGTCGACTATCCTCAGAGTCTGAGCTTGCTCCTCTGCGGCGCTTGCGCCGACTATCCTCAGAATCAGAGCTTGAGGGGCTTTCACTTGGGGAGCATCGTCGCCCAAGCCTATCTTGGATCCTGCGACTGCCAAGCCTAGCGTGGACATTGGCGCGCCGTTCCCCATCTTCATGCTCCTCTAGGTGCTGAAAGTCGGCTACTTCATCATCCACAACCTTCCTTCCAATCCTGGTAAACACTGGTTGTTTGCGGCTATCCTTCTCGCGTCTTTCCTTTCGGTAGCGCGGTGGGGATGCCTCATGCTCAGGGTCAAAGTTGAGTCTGGCGTGCAGACTTTGGCTTGACCTCTTCTTTGCCTCCTCTCGCATGAGCGCAGCCAAGGCTTCGTAGTTTTGAGATACGAAGTCACTTGGCGCCAATTCGGGAGTGACTCCTTCTAGTGCGATGGAGTCTGTTTCCAAGACAAGATCCTTGTTTCGGATAGGCGCATTGGGAGGCTCAGTGAAGTTCACTTCTGGCATGGCAAGAGGAGTGCGCTCCAGTTCTATCGCGCTAGTACTTGTTGTAATAGCGGGGGTAGTCCTGGTAAGTGATTCCACTGTAGGAAAGACCAGATCTGAGTGCGCTCCTAAGCTTCTAGGCGTGCTGGTTGTCCTAGAGGCCTGCTTAGAGGCCGCATCAGTTTGATGCTTCTTCCCTAGTGGGTCATCATGCGCTTTCTTCGCATGCGGACTCTTGTGACTTCCGTGTTTCGTCATTCTAGTTCTTGGTAAAATCCTTAGTGTAGGGTCCCACGGATGGCGCCACTTGTTGATACAAAAGTTGGGCGTTCATTGATTCCGTACCAATTCGATCTTAATGCTTGAGACCTGCGCACTAAGAAAACAGAAAAACACCGTTAGGCTTACCGTGGGATTGTCTCCCACGATTATCCTCCGGCGTGAGAGTAAGTAATCGGTTTTAGGGTTTGTAGAAGAGTTAGGGTTGTGTAAGTCGTACCTTTAATGAGAGTCGAAGGACTCTTTATATACACACGAAACCCTAGTCGGTTTCGTGTCCTTCACTCCTCAGCATATCCCGCATAGGGCGGTATATGATATATATCCATAAATAAAGGATATCTATATCAAAACCATAAATAGCTTTGGGTTTGGTCCATCGTGAGCCCAACCCGCTATTGTGATAGCCCATTCGTGATGGGTATGGGTCCATTCGTGCTGGACTTAAGTATGTGTCGGGTTCGTGACCCGAATACGGACTATACGTCATCAACTTGGTTGACCAACATCTCTCTGCATGCAATCAGTTGACCCCACCTCATTATAATTCAGTATACTCGTGGACCTTCTTTCAAAGTTTAATTACTTTGTTTTGTCGGCTTATTTAAATTTGTAGAAGTGATGTAACTTCGGTGTCATTTTAATATTTTTATTTTTAACACAAAGAAAATAAAGTAAGTTGTTAAAAAAAATGTAAAAGTTATAAAATATAAAGTAAGTTGTTTTAAAAAAAAGAAAAAAAGTTGTAAAAGTTATAAAAAATAAAGTAACTTGTTAAAAAAAAAGTTGTAAAAGTTATAAAAAATAAAATAAGTTGTTAAAAAAAATATTTCAGAAAAAATAAATGGAAAAAAAAATCTAATTTCGAAATAAAAAAAAATTAAAAAAATATATATTTTTCTTAAAAAATTATTTTTCTAAAAAATTATTTCAGAAAAAATAAATGGAAAAAAAAATTTTAAAAATGTGTAGTTGTTTAATGTGTTAACGTTAACGTATTATTGTTGTTGTTTAATTAAATAGAAACACATTAAACGAATAACAAAAGTTGTAAAAGTTATAAAAAAAAAGTTCTGTAAAAGTTATAAAAAAAAAGTTGTAAAAGTTATAAAAAAAAGTTGTAAAAGTTAAAAAAAAAAAAAAAAAAAAAAAAAAAAAAAAAAAAAAAAAAAAGTTTAAGCAAATTTTCGAATAACAAAATACTCCCTCCGTTCAAAAAAAAATTATTTCAGAAAAAAATAAATGGAAAAAAAAATTTGGAAATAAAAAAAATATTTTTTTTAAAATTTAAAAAAAAAATTATTTTTCTAAAAAATTTGAATAAAAACTACTCCCTCCGTCTCAATTTAAATGTCCGTATTTCCTTTTATGGATTTTCAAATTAATTGTCCACTTTCTTTTTTAAGTAAAAACTAAAGAATAAAGTAGGGGAATATTCTCTTTAAGTGGTTGAAAATAAAAGTGGCCCCACTTTTATTAAACTACGTGTTTTTTGTCTCGTGACAATTAAATTGAGACGGAGAGAGTATTATTGTTATTATTTCTATCTTTTATTTTATTTTTTGTTAAATTGGCAATTCACCCCAAAGTTGAAATAAAATGTTCTTCTAGAACGTGTGGCCCGCCAACCATCAAAATGGAAATGAAGACCACGTGAACGTGCTGCTATAAAGTACAAAAGTATAATAGCCCACTAGGGTAGGGGCTTGAATAATAATAGAATTGGGTTCTACTATGTTAACACCCCTAGTGGTGGGTCCCTCCTACTTTTAAAGAATGTACAATATGACAAAGCAGACAGTACAAACAGCGTCAGCAGCAAAAAGTCAATACACCCCCTACGGGGTGTTTGACGATAATCACCCAATAGAATTAGGGGGCTTGAATAACTCGCCCCTTCTTGAATGGCCAAGCAATTTTAAAGTTGCATGTGGTCCTCACTTCTCCAAAATAATTCCTCGATAGGCGCGTGTACTGCTACCTCCACTCACTCTCTCACTCGCTTTATATAAGGCTATCCGTAATGGGGCGCTAAAGCCCCAAAAAAGCCCCTCTCGCGCCCCCTATCACGCCCCCTCGTTACACACGGGCGCTAAAGCCCAAAAAATTGCATTGGGCGTGACCTCCTTCGCGCCGTGCCCCTCCTCATTTTCCAAGAAAATAGCCGTTGAACATAGCCTCAAACGGATCTATTTTGCTTCCCAACTTCATATAAATGATACGAAAATACTATGTTACCTGCACAGTGTGTCTTGTGGTAGCATCGTTCAGATTGTAGAATCTCCTCCTGAGTGTCGAGTTCCATACACCAGATCCATAGCTACAAATTTCATATTATTAGTTTTAGTTAACTTTTAGAAAGATATGAAGAAAAATGAAGAGACTTACCCAACAGTCCAAATGAAGGTGGTGTATCTTTTAAGTGAGTTCGGATGGAACACTCCGGAAATATTATAATAGTCGGCAATCTTAAGTGGAGTACTTGGGTTAGGGGTGTTCATCGGTTCGGTTCTCGGTTATTCGGTTTATTCGGATCGGGTTGTTCGGTTAAAAATTTTTTTTGGGTCATAACCGAAAACCGAACCGAACCGAAAATATTTGTGACCGAACCGAACCGAGAACCGAACCGAAGTTCGGTTCGGTTATGGGTCAAAACCGAAAACCGAAATTTTCCTAAAAAATAACTAATCATAGCACATGACCCCATGACGGTATGCCAAAATATATGCAAAACGACATACCTAGACAAGTTTTAACATTTATTGAACACAAAATACCCTAACATCATAGGACCTAGGGTTAGTCAAGTTATATTTTTTTAATTAATATATAAAAAATATTAAATATTAATTATAATTCGGTTTTCGGTTCGGTTCGGTTGTCAATATCCTAAACCCATAACCGAACCATAAACCGAATAAAATGTTCGGTTCGGTTCGGTTTTTACCAATTCGGTTCGGTTAAGAATTCGGTTCGGTTCGGTTTCGGTTTTCGGTTACTGCGGATATTACCCGATCCATGAACACCCCTAACTTGGGTTAACATGAGACACTTGAATTAAATTTAATTAATGTTTTTTTTTTTATTAATAAAATGATATTGTCTTTTTTTTATGTAATTTTATCTATTCTTTTAATTAAAAATGTATTATTTGGTTGAATTAAAAAAAAGAAAAAAGAATAAAAATAAAAATAAAAAAGTGTCACGTGTCGCATAAAGCCCCACCCACCATTACACACCTATTTCTTTGAAGCCCCTTTGCTGACTGGACAGCCACATGGCGCAAAACGCCCCATGATAGGGCTTTATGATTACACATAGCCTAATATTCAGCCAATACAAGAGGGCACAATGACATTTTTACACACACATTAGTATATTTATTTTAGAGGTAGGAATAGGATAAATTTAGTGGTAGAAAGTAGAGTAGATTATTTAGAGAATAGTTTAGCTTATTGCTTATTTGTAATTTATAGCTTATTTCCAAGTGCCTTTTTTACCTAACTTATTTGAAGCTTATGAATGAAGACTTTATTTACTACTTAGCTTATCCTTCTTCTCATCTCTTTCTTTATTTTCTTTTTTCTTTTCCTATCTATTAATGTTAATACAAATAGCGTCTCAAAAACGTTATTTATATTCTTTGATCTTTCATTAGTTTTGTTAATGACAAATATAAGGAATATCTTTTAGCAAATAATAAATACTAGCTTAGTCTCTTAAGTACACATTTTACACTTCACATATTAACTAAGAATTACAAGTTTAGTAACTTGTTTCCTTAAAAGGAAACTTTAATTCTAAAACCATTACATGACATCATTGCATACATCACATAGAAGATCTTTGATATATCTTGGTTAGATTTGCAAGATACATAGTTGACATTTGAAGATCTTGATGATTTGGTAAGATACAACTAAGATATGGTAAGAGACAACTATACCTTAGCTGTCATGTCCCACGGATCCAAATCACATAAGGGACGGATCCCTTTTGAGGGATCCGTGGGATCCGTGAGCTGAAGATCAGCTTGCCTATAAATAGGAAGCTGATCATTTGGCTCTCTCATCACTCATATAGCTTTAACACACATATTCATCCAGTACATATCTTACTAACATCATTCATAGTTGCATTTCACTTTGATCTTTCATTTTGTAGAAAGGAGATCAAGCATTCAAGGATCTACAGAACCGTAATCCTTTAGTTGCATTACTGTGTGATATTGTAGTTTGTTTCACACATCATATCTTTCATTTGTAATCAGTAAGTGTGGTTAGTGCTTTAGTCCTTAAAGCACAAGGAGTGTAGGGAGTAGTTGTACCCGTGTAAAGAACTCGACATCTAGCTTAGTGTCGGTAAAGTAAGTAGGCGACGTCAGGTTGGTTCTACCTTGTGAAAAGAACCCGGTGTTTAGCTTAGTACCGGAAAAGGAAGTAAGCGACGTGTAAAGGTTTTCTCCGCCTAGAAAAGGAGTTTGTTTCTTAGTGAAAGATAAACTCTCGAGTAGGAAACTCGGGGAGTGGAGTAGGGCAAGGAAGAGAGTCCTTGTAGCCGAACCACTATAAACAACAGTGTCGTGTGGTTTGATCTTTCCTCTCTTTATCTTTTGTTTATATTGTGTGATTATTTATTTGTGATTGTTTCCTTTGAAATTAACATATAGTAACAAAGCAAAGAAATCTTTAAAACGGTAAAAACTATTCAACCCCCCTTCTAGTTTTCCACAATTGGCATCAAGAGCTACGTTACTTAAGATCTTTAAAATATATTGTATTTTAAAACTTAAAACGATCCATGGATTTTGAAAACTTTAAAGAAGGGCAATCTATGCAGAGACCACCTCTATTTGAACCAAATTGTTTTATTTATTGGAAAAATCGCTTTGAGACTTATGTAAAGTCAAAGGACATAGATCTATGGTATATTATAGTTGATGGTGATTACAAACCTATTAGTAATAATATTTCGGGTGGTCGGGATGAAGGAGTTTCTCTTACTCGTCACAGTGATGAGCAAAAGAAACTAATTGCCAAAAATAATGAAGCCAAAATGATGCTTTATAATGCCTTACCTAAGAAAGAATATGAAAGAGTCTTTATGTGTAAAACGGCTAAGGATATTTGGCAATCTCTTATTATCACACATCAAGGGAACTCACAAGTAAAAGATAACAAAATTGATCTTCTTGTCCAACAATACGAACAATTTGTTATCTCTGAAGATGAGACCATTGATAGTGCGTTTGCTAAGTTCAATACTATTATTACATCACTTAAAGCACTTGATGAATCTTTTTCTAGTAAGAATTTTGTCAGGAAATTTCTAAGAGCACTCCATCCGAAATGGAGAGCAAAGGTGACAGCTATTGAAGAATCTAAAGATCTCTCAAGCATGACACTAGATGAGCTCATAGGAAACCTAAAAGTTCACAAAATGATTATGGAAAAAGACTCGGAAATTGTCAAAGGCAAAAAGGAGAAGATCAAGTCTATTGCCTTGAAAGCCAAAGTCGAGTCAAGTGATGATGAGTCTTGTTCAAACAGTGATGATGAAGAGTATGCAATGGCCGTGAGGGATTTCAAGAAATTCTTCAGGAGACGAGGAAAGTTTGTGAAACCACCTCGTGATGAAAAGAAATCCTCTCGGAAAGATCATGAAGACAAGAAAGGTAAGGTTGATAGGAAATGCTATAGGTGTGGTGACTCCAGTCACTTAATAGGAGAATGTCCAAAGCCTCCAAAGACCAAGTCTCAAAGAGCCTTCGTTAGCGGAGCTTGGAGCGATAGTGAAGGAGATGATGATGATGAGCCTAAGAACAACGAAATGGCACTTATGGCTAATGACACAGAAGAGGTACATTCTGATTCATGCTCCTTTATAGATGACGAAACATTAGAAGTAGAATATAACAAACTGTGTGAAGTCACTTTAAAAATCATAAACAAAAACAAGTTTTTGAAAACTAAGACAACACTTTTAGAAAATGAAGTATTTTGGCTTAAAGAAAAAGCAATACGAATTGAAAAAGGTAAAGATAGTAAGGAAACGTGTGTGTCTTGTCAAGAACTAAAACTTGAATTAGAAACCTTAAGAACCACACAGGAAGATTTGATCAAACAAAATTCTAAATTTAAAAGGTTTGATAAAAACATAAGTTGTGCAGATGAAATAATGAAAATGCAAAAACTACCTCATGATAAAACAGGACTAGGCTTTATGAAACTAGGAACTCTAAGTGAGTATAAGGAACAGACTATGAATAAAACTGATTCAACCAAGTTGGACACTCACGGATCCGACGGATCCAAAAATTTGGATCCGCCAAGTGTATCCAAAGGATCCGCGGGTACTCAAGTTGAACAGAAGGTTCACAAAGTCGACCGTTCCGAATTTGTTAAAGTTACTAAGAAACCTAACAGTAGTATAACCAATAATAAACATAAACCAGCAGTATCTTTAAGAAGAGGACAAGCTAGAAATGAATATAGAGTTAAAACGGATCAACAGAGACCTCAAATGAGTTTTCCCAAACACCCCTTTCCAAAGAGTATAGTTAATCCACAACATACTTATCAAAATAATTGGAACCAAAACATGCCTAGAAACTTTCATGGTCCTAGCTATATGTCATGGAACAATGGTCCACCATTTACATACATAAACCATGATAATGTCATGTTTAACCCAAACGGACCCATGAGATATTGGGGACCAAATGCTTGAGTCTTTTATGAACTTAGGTATGCTTGAAAGTTGATCTTGAACCTGATGAGTGGATCAAAGATAGTGGGTGCTCAAGACACATGACGGGAAACAAAAATCTTTTCTCAACCTACCAAGTGTATGACGGAGGTAATGTCACATTCGGTAGCAAGCTTAAAAGTAAAATCATCGGAAAAGGTACAATCTCTCATGACTCTCTATCTATTGATGATGTTGCTCATGTAGATAATTTAGGTTTTAATTTACTTAGTATAAGTCAATTATGCTGGAAAAAGTATAACGTCCTTTTTAGTGAAAATGGAAGTAAAATACTTAAAGATGGCATAACCGTAGGAAAAGGTGTTTTAAAGAATAATGTCTATGTTATGAAATTAGATAAAACACCTAAAGATAAGTTATGTCTTACCTCCTTGGACGAAAACTCAACTCTATGGCATCGACGCTTGGGTCATGCTAATATGTGGCTTATTCAATCTTTGTCATCCAAAGAACTCGTTAGGAACCTACCCAAGTTGAAATATGACCAACACTTTTGTGATGCTTGCAAAATTGGAAAACAAGTACATAGTAGCCATAAGGCTAAAAACATGGTATCTACATCTAGATGCCTAGAATTATTACATATGGATTTGTTTGGCCCGTCGGCTATACAAAGTTATGGAGGAAATTTTTACACTTTAGTTATAGTAGATGATTACTCCAGATATACATGGACAAAGTTTTTGAAAACTAAAAATGAGGCATTCGACAAATTTGAAATTCTAAGCAAGAAAATTCAAAATCAAATAGGAAGTAATATAGTATCTATTAGAACTGACCATGGTCGAGAATTTGACAATGAAATTCAATTTGGAAATTTTTGTGATAATAATGGAATAACTCATAATTTCTCGGCTCCTTGTACACCTCAATCTAATGGTGTAGTAGAACGTAAAAATAGAACAATTCAAGAAATGAGTAGAACTATGTTAAATGAACAAAACATACCACAAAAGTTTTGGTGTCACGCTGTAGATACTTCTACATATATCCTAAATAGAGTTTTAATTAGACAATTTTTAAATAAAACTCCTTATGAAATTTATCGAGGCAAAAAGCCTACATTAGGATATTTTAGAGTTTTTGGAAGCAAGTGCTTCATTTTAAACACAAAGGACTATCTCACTAAGTTCGACCCAAAGTCGTATGAAGGTGTATTCCTTGGGTACTCACAAAACAGTAAAGCATACATTGTATTAAACAAGGAAACATCAAGAGTCGAGGAATCGTTGAACGTAACATTCAACGAAAGTCCACCTCCCTCTAAGACATCTCCTTTGGTAGATGATGACTTAGTTGAAAGTCAAATGGTTAATACTATAGAAAACATTGAAAATGACAATGAACCTGTAAAAGGAGAAATAGTCAATGTTAAAGAAACTAATAGTCATCCATTAGAAAACGTCATAGGAAAACTTAATGAAAGAACATTAAGATCCAAAGCTCAAAATGAAAGTAATTATTTTTGCTTTATTTCAACCATTGAACCTAAAAATATAGACGAGGCAATAAAAGATGAATCTTGGGTAATTGCTATGCAAGAAGAACTTAATCAATTTATTAGAAATGATGTTTGGACTTTGGTACCTCCACCTAAAAACCAAACCATAATAGGCACCAAATGGGTCTTTAGAAATAAAATGGATGAAAAGGGTATTATATCTAGAAATAAAGCTAGGCTAGTAGCTCAAGGTTACAATCAACAAGAAGGTATAGATTACGATGAAACCTTTGCACCAGTAGCTAGACTTGAGTCTATTAGGATATTACTTGCATATGCATGTGCACATGATTTTAAGTTATTTCAAATGGATGTCAAAAGTGCTTTCTTAAATGGTCTTATTAATGAAGAAGTATATGTTGCACAACCTCCCGGCTTTGCCGACTTTGAAAAACCAAATTATGTTTTTAAACTTAAGAAAGCTTTATACGGACTTAAGCAAGCACCAAAGGCTTGGTATGATCGACTTAAGACTTTCCTAGTTGACCATAAGTATACCATGGGCCTAGTAGACAATACTCTCTTCACCAAGAAAAAGGGATCACATATTATTATAGTCCAAATATATGTGGATGACATTATATTCGGTTCAACTTGTCAAGAGTTATGCGACGATTTCTCAAAAATCATGCATGACGAGTTTGAAATGAGTATGACGGGGGAACTAAACTTTTTCTTAGGTCTCCAAATTAAACAATTAGAAGATGGGATATTCTTCAACCAATCAAAGTATATCAAAGATATGCTTAAGAAGTTTGGTCTTGAAGACTCAAAACCCATGAGAACACCCATGTCCTCCGAAACCAAACTTACTAAGGATGAAGAAAATGAATCCGTAGATAGCACTAAATATAAAGGACTGATTGGTAGTTTACTCTATCTTACGGCTAGTAGGCCTGACATTATGTTTAGTGTTTGTCTATGTGCACGTTTTCAAGAAGATCCAAAATCTTCCCATCTTGAAGCCGTTAAAAGAATCTTTAGGTATATTAAAGGTACTACACACTTAGGATTATGGTATCCCAAAGGAACGGGTGTAGAAACCATAGTGTATACTGACTCAGATCACGCAGGTGATTATGTTGATAGAAAAAGTACTAGTGGTATTTGTACTTTTGTAGGATATTGTCTAACATCATGGTTCGCTAAGAAACAAACTGCCCTCGCAATCTCAACAACAGAGGCAGAGTATGTGTCTGCAGGAAAGGCGTGTCAACAAGCACTGTGGATGAAACAAGCTCTCGTCGACTATGGAATTGAACTCAACAACATTCCCATTCTTTGCGACAACAAAGGTGCTATCGATCTAAGCAAAAATCCAGTCCAACACGCTAGAACCAAACATATTGAAATACGCCATCACTTCCTTCGTGACAATGTACAGAAGGGAATCATCTCAATTGAGAAAGTTTCCTCAGAGGACAACATTGCCGATATTCTCACTAAACCACTTAAACGAGAACCTTTCAATTATCTTAGACTTGGATTAGGATTAATGGAACCTAGTGATTAGGAGAAATATTAGTATTAACATTAGTTTAGATATACACGACACTAAACCAAAACATGCGTTCTGAATCCGCGGATCCAATCGACAACAAGGACGGATCCTTTGTTTGGGATCCGCCGGATCCGTCGCATGCTATGTGCAGTTTATTATTTAATAAACAAGAACAGCTACTATTCATTCTTCACTCCAAAACATATCACCTTACTACATCCGACACACACTTAATCTCCATCACATTTTAGACCATTTTCTTCCACAAATTTGTGCTTCTAACATCACTGTAAGTATTCTTATCATAATTATACTCCTGATCTGCGTCTAGGATTTCCATTTCATGCACAAAACATAAACTTGGGGTATATGCATAATTCTTAAAAAATCATCAAGCATGTTTATTGCATTATACTTAAAAACATGTTTTTCTTAGTTAGGAATTGCATCTCATAGCACATTGTCTTAATTTAACAAAAACCCCATGAATTTTTTTTTCTAAAATCTTCTAACGACTAGGTAAAATGATTTTTTCTTACATTGTTCATACAAATGCAAAAACTTTATCTTTTAGACTTCACTTGCATAATGTCTCTTGAATGCTAAAGGGAATACATAACTAATATGTATTTTCGGGTACATTCAATCGTAGCTACATTGAAATAGGAGTGTTTGGGTTATCTCTCGTTTATAAACAAAACTTGCATAAACTAATTTTTCTTGCATCAAAAGGAGTCGAGATAACCGCACCTCCACATTGTCCCCATGTATGCACACACTAGAAATTTTACACTTCCTTTGATCATTTTAACTAAAACCATGTAACTTTTTTGTACTTAGGAAAATCATGCCTCCCGCAACCAACTACGATCACAAGAAAACCGTTAACTACTTACCCAAAGTCCACAAAACCAAAGGTCTAACCAATGCCCAAATCGAAATTTTCAAAGCCTTAGAGAATAAGTATGTCCATGAGGGTAGAGCCGTAGATTCATCATTCTATGAAGGAACTCAACTTAGGGAACAATTAGCCGCAATTCGATTTGATTCTCTTTTAGACATAGATGAACCAATCATTCCTAGGTTCATACTTGAGTTCTATGCTAGTGTAGGTCTTAGCTCGAGTGATGAAGGTTACTTAAGTCTTCATTTTACTCTAAATGGAAATCTTGTCAACATCCCTCTTGATCAATTTGGTGAGGTCTTAGGAATTCCAAGTCAAGGAACATGTATTTACTCGGACAAATGGTCCTTAACAATCTTAGACTCCAATCTTGATAGGACGGCACCATATGCCACTCCTCTCCAATCAAAAGAAGTGATTAGGGAACATCTCTTCATTCCTAAGAACAACCCCACAAGAATGTATCGTGGTCGTGAAGTTGCTAGAGATCCATTTGCAATGGAACTTAATGAACTAAGACCCGAATTCAAGAAGATGGAGGATGTATTAAGGGCAAATGTGATGTGCACCATAGGAAACCGTGATCATATCAATGCTTGTTTATGTCACATGATGTACAACATCTCTACTCGTCAACCCTTCAATCTTGCCTATTATGTTGCCAAAAGAATGTGTGACATTCCGGTTCAAAGCAAGATTGCAATGCCTTATGGTATGCTCTTAACCCGACTTTATAGAGCCTTTGCACTCGCTCGTCCAAACCATCTAGGCTTTGTTCCGGATTACAATGAAATTGAACATACCTTCGTTCCTTTGAGTGACTTTAGGGTTAGTGTTGATAAGGGCAAACGTCCTCGTGTTCCAACATCATCCTCATCATCTTCAATGAGTGAAGATGATGGTATGCCAAATTCTAGGATTCCTCCACCCGAATACTTGAGCCATCTTCCTCCAATTCAACATGAATCTGCTGAGTATCGAAACATCAAAGGAATGGTGAAGAATCTGGGTCGTTGGATGATGAAATTACACAAAGGGATGAAGAAGTTGAAGAAGAAGCTGAGTTGATGGAGTGTTTGGATTTAAACAATGTTGGATATTGTGTTGTTAAACTTCTATGTGTCTAGAATTTATCTGATAATACTTGTTGTGTATGTGTAATAACTAACACTTGCAGGTGGATAACCATCATGGTTATCAATTTTCCGGGTTATAGCCAGTGTTTGGCATAACACCCAAAACGGTAAGTTTCTAAGTACGGATTAAACTATGTGCAATCATGTGTTAATGTAATCATATTTAGTTGTTTTGCTATACATATTAGATACTAAATAAGGTCTAGGGGAATTTTCAGGTTTTCGTCGAAAAAACGACAAATTTGACATATGTTCTGTTTACTTTTTAAGTTTTAGACATACGGATCCGGCGGATCCCAAAACAGGGTTCCGCCAAGGCTTATCGTTGGATCCGCCAACCGCCATCCTGCGGATTTGGCGGATTCCAAAATAGGGTTCCGCATTTGCAACCATTTGGATCCGCAGGTTTCCCAGTAAAATTATAAAACTTTTTCGACTTATCCCGATTCTTAAATCTTAGTGTTTAGTATCATTTAGGATTTATTCACTGATCATAATTCATCTTAGAATCATTTAGGAACTCTTAGAAACTTAGGAACAAAATTTCCCACCAAAATTTAAAATTTTGAAATATAGGTGTGAGTTACCAAACTGATACAAAGAAGGAACCCTTTTTAGGGATCCGTCAAATCCGTGGAAATATCAAATCATCATCCTCTCCACTATCTTCTTGTAATAACTGCAAATCTACAACATATTACTCAACCAAAGCTCAATGGATTGACTTCCTTGATATGACCTGCACAAATTTTTGTTCCAAATCATTAGTAACCAACATTCTCTATTGGATTCACATCAAATCCAAACACACAGACTCACAAACCTTCTGTCTATAAATTAACACTTTAGGATCATCCCTTCACACAACAACCATTTCCTCTCCTGTACATCTTAGCTATCATACTTCACCATGACTAAGTCACACAACTCTTCCACATCTAGAACTTCAAGAAGAACAGCCCGCATTAGTGTTAAACCCTGTTGTTTTATCAACTTAGCAAACTCCTCATCTGAGGAAAATTCTCCTCTCAATATATCATCACCCATTGCAAGTGAAAATTTCCTTACACTCTCCACCCCAACACCATCAAATGTTGTTATACAAACACCACCACCAACCATTACTCCAATAGCCTCTACTCCACCACCGGCTCCATCACAGCCTGTTAGATCACCATCACCACCAAAATCACCCAAACTCCAACCCTTGGAATTATTTAGGACTCCTCCTACATCACCACATCTTGATGACTTAGAAGAACTTTCACCAAAATTACCCAATCTTCCACCCATGACCTTTGAAGGTCAACAACCAATGCTTTTTCACCCGGTTTACCCGGATATCCATGGCCGTTTATACTTAGAAGAGCTTATGAATGAAGACTTTATTTACTACTTAGCTTATCCTTCTTCTCATCTCTTTCTTTATTTTCTTTTTTCTTTTCCTATCTATTAATGTTAATACAAATAGCGTCTCAAAAACGTTATTTATATTCTTTGATCTTTCATTAGTTTTGTTAATGACAAATATAAGGAATATCTTTTAGCAAATAATAAATACTAGCTTAAGTCTCTTAAGTACACATTTTACACTTCACATATTAACTAAGAATTACAAGTTTAGTAACTTGTTTCCTTAAAAGGAAACTTTAATTCTAAAACCATTACATGACATCATTGCATACATCACATAGAAGATCTTTGATATATCTTGGTTAGATTTGCAAGATACATAGTTGACATTTGAAGATCTTGGATGATTTGGTAAGATACAACTAAGATATGGTAAGAGACAACTATACCTTAGCTGTCATGTCCCACGGATCTAAATCACATAAGGGACGGATCCCTTTTGAGGGATCCGTGGGATCCGTGAGCTGAAGATCAGCTTGCCTATAAATAGGAAGCTAATCATTTGGCTCTCTCATCACTCATATAGCTTTAACACACATATTCATCCAGTACATATCTTACTAACATCATTCATAGTTGCATTTCACTTTGATCTTTCATTTTGTAGAAAGGAGATCAAGCATTCAAGGATCTACAGAACCGTAATCCTTTAGTTGCATTACTGTGTGATATTGTAGTTTGTTTCACACATCATATCTTTCATTTGTAATCAGTGAGTGTAGTTAGTGCTTTAGTCCTTAAAGCACAAGGAGTGTAGGGAGTAGTTGTACCCGTGTAAAGAACTCGACATCTAGCTTAGTGTCGGTAAAGTAAGTAGGCGACGTCAGGTTGGTTCTACCTTGTGAAAAGAACCCGGTGTTTAGCTTAGTACCGGAAAAGGAAGTAAGCGACGTGTAAAGGTTTTCTCCGCCTAGAAAAGGAGTTTGTTTCTTAGTGAAAGATAAACTCTCGAGTAGGAAACTCGGGGAGTGGAGTAGGGCAAGGAAGAGAGTCCTTGTAGCCGAACCACTATAAACAACAGTGTCGTGTGGTTTGATCTTTCCTCTCTTTATCTTTTGTTTATATTGTGTGATTATTTATTTGTGATTGTTTCCTTTGAAATTAACATATAGTAACAAAGCAAAGAAATCTTTAAAACGGTAAAAACTATTCAACCCCCCTTCTAGTTTTCCACAATTAAGTTATATTAGCTTATTAACCTATTATAGCTTATTTAAGTTTTGCTTTTTGGGTTAGCTTTTTCTATAAGCTTATCCATTAAGTTCTTTTATTTTCTTTTCTATTATAAAACTTTCTTTTATACTTTTCATAAATAGTTTTTATTTCATTTATTTTATAAAAAGTTTTAATTTTTATTAATTTTTTGCTTATTATGTTTATTTACTTCTTCTTCTCTTCACCCTCTTGCTCGATTCGAACACCAAAAGAGGCGCATGAGCTTATTAAGCTCGGCTTATTTTCTAAATAAGCTTTGACACCTTTTAGTTTCGAGAGCTTTTTGCTTTTAATAGTTTCAATACTTATTTCATAAAAAGTTTGCACCTTTATTAGTTTTTCTTCCATAATAAGCTATACAATAGCTTATTCTCTTAGATCTATTAAGTTTTTATCTTAAGGTTTTAATCTTTTAGCTTTTTCTTAGCTTATTTTCATTAAAGTTTAGTACTTTCTTAACCAATAAGCTTTTCCATAGCTTATTTGGTTCATATTATTGCTTATTTGTCCTAATCCTTTATAAAGTTTTGATCTTTTCTTAGTTTCTCATCATCTCATACAAGGCGAGGAGCTTAAGGGTTTTATAAACTAGCTTACTACTAAAGTTTATTGGTTTTTAAGTCTTGATAAAGCAAATTAGTTAATAAAGTCACAAACTTTATTAACTATTTGGTTATATTAAAGCTTTTTAATAAGTAAACTTTATAGTTTGTTTAGTTTATAAGATCGGGTGGTTAATTAGTCTCATCTTGTTCGCCGGGTTCTATTTTCTTATCCTTTTACTCTTAGTTTATTAGTTTAATATGCTTATTAATGTTTTATTTGTTATTGTTAGCTTAGTTAATATGTGTAGTGAGTAGATTTTATATATGCTTGTTAAGTGTTGGTGATTTGTGAAATAAAGTGTGAAAACTTAGAAATTGTTGATTAATAATCTTCGGTTACTTTGATTGATTTTGGTTATCTTGACGGGCAAAAGCCGTTTGAGTAATTAATCTAAATCTAGTAATTTTTACCAAGATAAAAAATTATTTTCAAAATAAAACAACGTTGTGAGAAAATAGCTTTTTAAACGGGTATCGAAGATTGTTAATTAAAAATTTCCGGATTTATTTTAGATTTATTTACTTGATTGTTTTAACGGGCAAAAGCCGTTACGATAATCAATCATTTAAATCTAGTGATTATTACCAAGATTAAAGATTGTTTTCAAAATAAACCAACGTTGTGAGAAAATAATTTTTAAAACGGGTATTAATTAACACTTTAAATGATAATTCACACTTAACGATCTTTTCACCTCACTTGACAAGCATATCCTTTAATATCGCATTTTAGTTCTTATATTAGTGTTTTGCTTGTAGTTTTCTTTTATTTATCAATCTAGCTGTTAAAATCTTTTATAACAACCAAAAATATTTGACAATCAAGCATTAAACAAAAGACATAACGTGATTTTCAATTCAAATCTCGCCGTGGAATACGACTCCGGAAGATCGAATTATCACTTGTCCTCAAGTGATTATTTTATCTAACGGGAAATACTTGAAATTTAAAACTGCCCTATCTATTGCGAATCACGTACCTTCAACAATAATCCTTCCAACAATTTTGAAGGGTTAATGTCTAATTTTATGCCATCTCAAAAAGCATGTTTGACCAAATTTGAAGCCGATTTCAAACAACAACAAAGCGAGATGACCAATAAGTGGGGTTGCTAGAAACACAAGTGGGGGTAGCGAGGTTAAGGATCCTTCATCATCTAAACATGTTCACTTTGTCAATGCCATTACTCTAAAACCACCAAATAGGAGTAGTGAGGAAGAATATAAGGAAAATATAGTTGAGAACAAAAGTGATCCTAAGGAGGAAATTAAGAATGATGATGAGGAGGGAGTGGGAGAAGTAGATAGTGATTACTTTGATAAGTTTCCCACGGTGGAAGAATTAGCATATCACAAGTACTTATTGCATGATCTTCGCTCATTCTTTACAAGAAGAATTCCAATCATTGCACATGGTAATCCTAGAAACATCAACATACCATGCAATATAGGACACGTTCACGTGTGGAAAGCTTATATTGACCTATATTCTCCTATAAACATCATGACTAGGACGTACTATAATTGGATAATGAAAAAGCCGCTTTTACCTAGGCAAGATCCCGAGAATCCTAGAAAAAGAAGCAATTTTATTGGAAGGGTTAAAGGATTGCATGTGTTTGTAGGGAATTTCACTTATGTCACGGATTTCGTAGTAGTGGAGGACATTAGTTCGGCAATAGATCCTTGTTTATCCCATGTACTATTAGGAAAGCCATTCGTGTGGAGGTTTCTAAAATGACACCGACGAGATTGCCTACCAAATGCCATATAAGATTGAACAATTCCGTCTAATGCCCAATCTTGAAAAGGAACTCAAGCAATCGGTCTACTATAGGAATGAAGAGGATAAGAGAAGAGGAGTAGACTACGTGATGAATAAGATACTTGGTTTTTACAAAGAATGCTTACAACTAGGTCCGGAGTATAAAACTAAGATAGAAGATGACCTTGAGGACGTGACGGAGGATGGAGTCACGTAATAGGGCATGACTTTGAGTCTAGCTACAAGACTCGTTAATAAAGAAAAGCGCTTCTTGGGAGGCAACCCAAGCTTTTTAATTGTTTGCTTGTTTTTATTTTATTTGATTTCATATATATGCTCCATCTTTACTTGTTTATCTTTCATGTTTCAAATAATTTGTGAAAATGCTTTATTTTGTTTTTAACCTTGTCTTAATCACATATAAAGATATTTTACAAAAAGATAAGTGTAGGGAAGATCATATTTGTTCATAAGAACGAATTAGAACATGAAAGTTAACAATTATTGATTAGCTTATATTTGTGTGTTTGTTTAGAGTTAAATGCTTGTATCGAGTCACAATGAATGTTCTGCAAGTTTTCCAGGTTTTAATACTCAGATTTTTTCAGAAATTTTCTAGAAACAAAACGTAATAATACTGTCAGGTCACACCTGGCGGCGTCAGGCTTTACACCCGACGGCGTCAGGAACTGTAGCAGCACAGTTTTTCAGATTTTGTTTTTCTGCTGGAACTTGTAATTTTTGAAAATTTTAAGAATTTTAAATTCCCAGGAATCTTTAGACATTTATTTTGCAAGCATTATATCTTATTCGCTTTCTAGGAATTAGTTTTTATTATATATGTTTTACCGTCGATTTTATATGAGGTTTTGTGTTTCGTTTTCTTAGTGAATTTGTAACACCCCCAAAATTTAACAGTCGCGGAAGCATACGGAACATTGGGGTGCCACTTGTAAATTGGAAATCACAACACAAGGTAAACAAAGAACGGAATATATACTCCGTTTTAAATATATTAAATCAAATATTTAGAGTTTACAAAAGATGATTCATTGTTCAGAAAAATAGACCCATTGGTTTTCAGTGGTCCCATATAAAAACAAGTCTTAATTATGTCTGCCGATACTTCTGAAAAGGGGCTATGACCCTTGCCTTGCCGAAACCTTGCCAAAATCAATCAAATTAAACACCTGAGAAAAACATGCTAAAAGTCAGCAAAAAGCTGGTGAGTTCATAGTGTGGAAAACTAGAAGGGGGGGGGGGTTGAATAGTTTTACGTCTTTTTAATTTATTATAAAAACCTTGTTTTATACTTTTAAAAAACTTTAGATTCTAGTTTGTTATGAAAAATAAAACTTAAATCTTATTATTAGTTATATATGTATTCTTTTAAATTGATTGTAAAAGTTTTGGTTTCTTGAATGGATTTTCAATTTGATCTTTATGTGAAGTCGACCTCTAATTAATACTAGCAATTATATAAGCCTATGTGTATGAAAGTAATGACGATGCAAGTAAAGAAATAAATAAGGTATGGAAAGATCTAACCGAGACACGAGAGATTTATAGTGGTTCGGCTACAAGGACACCTTCCTTGCCCTACTCCACTCCCCGAGCACACCTTGCTCGAGAGTTTTCTTCACAACTTTAATAAGCTCCCTTATGGCGGAGAAAACCGTACACAACTTTGGCTTACACGGGTTTAACGACACAAAGCTAAATGTCGAGTTCTAATCGTAGCTAGAACCAATCTCACAACTTCACAACACAACTTCTTCACAACTTATTCACTACTACTTCACAACGGCTTCACGACTGCTTCACGACTTCTTCACGACTTCTTCACGACTTCAACACGACCGCTACACAACCTCTATGATGCGGCTTCACGACTTCAACACTATGTCTTCATGACTAAGACTTCACGACTTCAACATGACCGCTACACAACCTCTATGCTACGGCTTCACGACTTCAACACTAGGACTTCACGACTAGGACTTCACGGCTTCAACACGACCGCTACACAACTTCTATGCTACGGCTTCACGACTTCAACACTAGGACTTCACGACTAGGACTTCATTGCTTCAACACGACCGCTACACAGCTTCTACGCTATGGCTTCACGACTTCAACACAAGGACTTCATGTTTTCTAAGCTACGGCTTCACAACTTCTACACCACGGCTTCACGACTTCTACACTTTGACCTCACAACTTCTATACCACAACTACTTATACAACATCTTCACTACTTACACACAACACTAATCTACAACACACACCTTACATACAAATGAATGAATGATTTACAAACTTTGTTGAACACACAACTTAAGTAACAAGATGATACTAAGTTGTAATACTTCTAATCTTGATTGATAGAAGTATTCTTCTTTTGCACTTGGATGGTGGAAGCTTGGATCACTTGGAAACCAATGCTTAAGATTACATGATCAAAGGTTTTTCTAAGATATGAAATGAGATCTACAACAGAAAGTTTTAGTGCAAAAGGGTGAGTAAAAATCCAGGGGAAGGCTGGTATTTATAGGAGAAAAATTGGACAGCTGGAGGTCTACTGGAGCGGGGGCGGTCCCCTTAATTATTAAGGGGGCCGCCCCTACTGAACGTTGGCCAATTTTGTCCTTTTGTGGGGAAGGTTTTTCTGGAACATTTTAACTGATTTTGGTTAAAAATTTGAATTCATATTTTTATAAAAGATTAAACATTTTTATTTAATACCAAAAATGTTTTTCAAAAATATATAAAATGTTTTTGATGTTTTATAAAAAATCTAGTTATTAAGAAAATGTTCCTTTGATCATATAATGCATTAAGCATTAGTTCATTCATACCTTAAGTGATTTTAGTTGTAGAAGTGAATATTTACAACTAAGTACTTGTTTAATTTATAAGTTTATGTTTTAATGAGTTTACATTTTGTGATCATCAAAACATAGAGATATGAATAAATATTGATAATGTTTTTAGGCATTTATTTATGTCAACAATCTCCCCCTTTTTGATGATTACAAAACCTAAACTCATTAAATCCAAAAAGTTATTTTTGGACAAGTATTTAGTGAGTTTATATTCACTTCTCCCCCTTTTTGTAGAATCAAAAAGGTTATGCCGACAAGTTTTTGAGACAAAATTTGTCGGGACGCGAACTCCCCCTTGATGTGTGCTCCCCCTCGTTTGAGGGCACCAAGGAATCGATATATGGAATACTTGCAAGAAAAATATTAGAAGCACAAGCATATATATAGCAAAAATAAGCATGCATATAAAGACATTCATTAAAAATGTTGTGTATAAATACACAACCATCCAAGATTATATTCAATCCTACATTAGCTAGTAAGTAATGCAATCTACATAATCATTCTAGGAGTACATGATCTTCCATGGGGCTTGCACACAAAATGGTTTGAAAAATTATTTTTGATTAAGCATTGCATATGCTTAATTTGGTGAGAATGAAGGTTGTGGTAGTGTAGTGGGTGAAAATGATGGAGGTTGGTTGTTAAGCATGTGTTCAAGGGATGAAAACATGTAGTGTATCTCATCTCTAAGACCAAAGATGATGGTTCGGTTGTGGATGTGGTGGTATTGGTGATGATGAGAAATGAGCATCAAGAGGTGTTATTGGTGATATGGAAATGACAAGTTGGGTGAATGGAGGTTCTTGAGTAGGAGGTGGAGTTGATGCTCTTGATGGTGGTGATGATAGGTGTGAGTTGATGTAGTTATTGATGGATGAAGTGGAAGGTATGGATGAAGATGATGTGCCATGAGTGAAGGGTGTTTTTGATGGTGCATTTGGTGCACTTGGGGATTAACATTGAGGTGGTGGTGATGGAGTTTTGGTGTCTTAGAGATGATTTTGGTGATAGCATGGTGAATGAAAATGGGTGTTTGATGGAGGTGATGGTTGATTTAGGTAAGGTTTGGGCTAGATAAAAGGGGTCGCAAGATGCAAAAGAAAACAGTAAATTTTACTGCCCAGATGGCCGGTCCCCTTAATTGCTGGCCGGCCCCCTTAAAATTAAGGGGACCGCCTAGGGAATTAAGGGGGCCGCCCATCTGGTGTTTTCCCAGGCGACCAAATTTGAAAAATTTCTAGAAAAAGGTCATTTTTAGGGTGTTTTTGCAGCAAGCTCCATTTGAATCATGTACATCAAGAATGATTAAATAGTGGCATAAACATGTTAAATACGCATGTATACATTTAAAACATATTATGGAATAAGCATGTTGTTAATCATCAAGCATGTATATATATCATGATATCAAGTATACAAGCAATAAGCATAACAATCATATATTAAAGACAAGAAATAAATCATTCATAAGTTGAAAATAATTATGTTAAAAACATAATTATTGATACAACACATGTTTTGCTTATAGCATGCAATAAGTAGAAAATTTTAAATTGCCTAAGAGATCCATTGGACTTGCTTGAGACATGAAAACTTGGATTATTTTGGATGGATGATGGTAAAGAGGGGGTAAAAAAAATGTTGGATTAATGGGGTTGTAAGTTTGGGTGTATGGATGTTGGAGAGAGTGTTGATGGAGGAATTGGAGGTGGAGAGCTTGGACTTGACCATGTTGAATGAGGGTTTTGATGTTGTTCAAGTGGTGGTGTTGGATTAGATCTAGTGAGAAGATACTCAATCCAAGTGAGACGCTCATTTAAGGTGATGGTTTGATTTTGGAGAAAGATGCAACAAGGACTATTGTTGACATGTTTCTCAATTTGACTCGAGTGATGTGGTGATAATGGTAATGATGGTGAAATGGATGGTGATGATGGTTTGATTTTGGAGAAAGATGCAACAAGGACAATTGTTGACATGTTTCTCAATTTGACTCAAGTGATGTGGTGATGATGGTAATGATGGTGATATGGATGGTGATGGGTTTAAGTTGCTTTGAGCAAGGTGCAAAGCAATGAGAGCATTAAGCTCATGGGCTTCCTTGAGTTCTTCAATGAACTTCAAGTGTTGAGTGGAAGGTGATGATGATGGAGAGTGGTTGTTATTTGGTGGAAGTGGTGGTGACACTTTTGGTGGTGGAGACATTTGTGAACTTGGGTAATTATGAGTGAATGAAGGTGGACATATGGATGATTAGTTATGTGTGTGAAAGGGTTCATTAGGATGAGGTTTAGGTGTTGGTTGAGTTTGAACAACATCATTTGTTGGGTTATGGAAAATGTCAAGCTTCCTCCTCCAAATGGGTATTTATGGTGTAGTGATGATGTAATTGTGGAAGGTAAATTTTGGAGGGTGGTTTGTGACAAAATGTGTTTGTGAATTTTGGGAAGTATAGGATAAAATGGGCTTAAAAATAGAAAAAGGGAGCAGCACCTTCGACCATCAGATGGCCGGTCCCCTTAATTAAGGGGCCGGTCCCCTTAAATATTAAGGGGGCCGCCTAATGAATTAAGGGGGCCGCCCATCTGCTGATTTCCAGGTTACTGGAAATGGGTTTTTGGCAGAAAATTGTTGAAAGGGTTGTGTTTTTGGGTTTAGTTTCAAGCAAGTCCAACTTCTTTTTAGGCAATTTAGGATTTAATAACTTATGTATGCTAAGCATATTCATTATTATCTAGCATGCAAACAACTCATTTAGCATGTAACATATATATGTTAGACAGGAAAACACTACATAGCACCAAGTAATTCATAGTATCATATTTAGGAAGATTAATAAGCTAGTTAATTAATCCTATTGATTATCTATGTACAAGGGAATGTGGAGTTGTGATAGCATGGACTTCTAGACTTGTACCAAGTGAGATATTTAATAAGTAAACCATGATTTTTCATTTTTGATTTAGTTCACTTATAAGTGTCATATACACAAGTATATATGACATATATGAGATCACCAAGCATGATTTAAAGAAATGTTTTTGGCATTATTCAACAATGCTTGAAAGTAGGTTTTATGTGGATGTGAAAAATATATTAATGAAATAGTTTTGGCTTTGTTTCAAAATGTTTTTATGAGGAAAGAAAACATATTTTTCCAATCTTTGGTTTTTGATAAACACGTAATTATAGACACAAGTTTGGAAGAAAGGTAGGATGGTGAAACTTGTTTAATAGAAATGTGTCATAATCTTTTGAAAAATCATTTTTCTAAAATGTGAAGTTTTTGCAAATTTAAAAAATAAGTCCCATTAATTATAGGTTAAAAATAGTGGTTTATAAAAGATCTCATGCTCAAGGGCATTGGTTAAGTCTATTATCACATACTACCTCTTTCTACATATCCTATGGCATTTAAGCATGTATTGTGACTAAATACAAAAATACATCATGTCAGAGTAGTTAGAGAAAAACAAAAGCTATGACAATGCATTCAACAACTAAACAAATAATTACGACGGCATGCAGTCAAATCACATAGGAGCAAGTAAACATCTAGAAATTTTATATATGCAAGATGACATAAATCTAGGAATGAAAAGCTCTAGTGAAAAGCAAAGTTCATAACAGTAAACTTATCGTTAGGTATATTTAGGAAGAATAATGTATTCAAGTTGGAGAATGAGTATGAGACTATTACTAGTGGTGCTTAATTCAGGCTAAACACGACCATTTTTACGGGTTACACACACCCAACTTCTCACATAGAAGCAATTCAACCGTTAGGTCAAATTGAGTTTCTAGTCAATAGATTCTCCAGTAGTCATTCTCTTTTTAGAAGAAATTAAGTTCCTAAATTTACCTATTGAAGAGTACCAAATATGAAGATTGCTTGGTTTACTAATACTTAGGGGGCTAACTAAAGGGTTTCTAGTTCATTAAGCCACAGAATGAATATAACTAAAGTGTAAAGGCAAAGCAACCTATCAGACTAAGCGTATCCTAAGGCATTAATAAGATTATATGCATGAAGTAATTTCTTATGAAATTTTAAATAGAAAACTTACCTCACGTCCTAGCTTTTCTTCGTAATGTCTCAGATGATGATCGACGTGTGAATGATAGGTGAGTCTTCAAGATAAACAAGGTGTGAAAGTATAACATGGCAATCTTCTAACACCTTATTTAAACCGAAGTGGCTTGACCCGAACATGTCTTGTACGGATCATGATCTTCTCCTTCGTCTGTGTCACTCCATGATTTTGGATTGAGTTCACTTTGGAGTTGATTCATGTAGTCTTCGTCGTTAATACCTACATTAACAACATTTGAACTAGTAGCACATGTATCTATTTTATCTAAATGTTTATCTATTAAATTTTCTAAGATAACTAATTCATGTACAAGATCAAAATCCTCATCTTTGGCTTGACATTTTTCTTGATGAAAGTTTAAGAGATTTTTCCAAATATCATTTGCCGTTTTATAGAAGAATATTCATTTCATATTCAACTTTCGGCAAGGTTTTGTAAATAATTATTTTGAGTTTCAAAATCCGTTTTTGTTTGACTTTCAAAATCCGTTTTTGTTGGTTGAAAATCACCAATCGAAATGACATGCCAAAGATCTAGATCAATTGATTTCACATAAGTTTCAAATTTATTTTTCCATTCAAGAAAAGTATAGTTTTCAAATAGTGGTGGTTTTAGCAAAGATTCCCCTTCTAGATATTTTTCGAATTCCATAGATCGATTCAAGTTTTAAAATACAGTATATTTTAAAGATCTTGATTGACCTGGCTCTTGATACCAATTGTGGAAAACTAGAAGGGGGGGTTGAATAGTTTTACGTCTTTTTAATTTATTATAAAAACTTTGTTTTATACTTTTAAAAAACTTTAGATTCTAGTTTGTTATGAAAAATAAAACTTAAATCTTATTATTAGTTATATATGTATTCTTTTAAATTGATTGTAAAAGTTTTGGTTTCTTGAATGGATTTTCAATTTGATTTTATGTGAAGTCGACCTCTAATTAATACTAGCAATTATATAAGCCTATGTGTATGAAAGTAATGACGATGCAAGTAAAGAAATAAATAAGGTATGGAAAGATCTAACCGAGACACGAGAGATTTATAGTGGTTCGGCTACAAGGACACCTTCCTTGCCCTACTCCACTCCCCGAGCACACCTTGCTCGAGAGTTTTCTTCACAACTTCAATAAGCTCCCTTATGGCGGAGAAAACCGTACACAACTTTGGCTTACACGGGTTTAACGACACAAAGCTAAATGTCAAGTTCTAATCGTAGCTAGAACCAATCTCACAACTTCACAACACAACTTCTTCACAACTTATTCACGACTACTTCACAACGGCTTCACGACTGCTTCACGACTTCTTCACGACTTCTTCACGACTTCAACACGACCGCTACACAACCTCTATGATGCGGCTTCACGACTTCAACACTATGTCTTCATGACTAAGACTTCACGACTTCAACATGACCGCTACACAACCTCTATGCTACGGCTTCACGACTTCAACACTAGGACTTCACGACTAGGACTTCACGGCTTCAACACGACCGCTACACAACTTCTATGCTACGGCTTCACGACTTCAACACTAGGACTTCACGACTAGGACTTCATTGCTTCAACACAACCGCTACACAGCTTCTATGCTATGGCTTCACGACTTCAACACAAGGACTTCATGTCTTCTAAGCTATGGCTTCACAACTTCTACACCACGGCTTCACGACTTCTACACTTTGACCTTACAACTTCTATACCACAACTACTTATACAACATCTTCACTACTTACACACAACACTAATCTACAACACACACCTTACATACAAATGAATGAATGATTTACAAACTTTGTTGAACACACAACTTAAGTAACATGATGATACTAAGTTGTAATACTTCTAATCTTGATTGATAGAAGTATTCTTCTTTTGCACTTGGATGGTGGAAGCTTGGATCACTTGGAAACCAATGCTTAAGATTGCATGATCAAAGGTTTTTCTAAGATATGAAATGAGATCTACAATAGAAAGTTTTAGTGCAAAAGGGTTAGTAAAAGTCCAGGAGAAGGCTGGTATTTATAGGAGAAAAATTGGACAGCTGGAGGTCTTCTGGAGCGGGGGCGGTCCCCTTAAATAGGGGGCGGTCCCCTTAATTATTAAGGGGGCCGCCTAGCAAAATTAAGGGGGCCGCCCCTACTGGACGTTGGCCAATTTTGTCCTTTTGTGGGGAAGGTTTTTCTGGAACATTTTAACTGATTTTGGTTAAAAATTTGAATTCATATTTTTATAAAAGATTAAACATTTTTATTTAATACCAAAATGTTTTTCAAAAATATATAAAATGTTTTTGATGTTTTATAAAAAATCTAGTTATTAAGAAAATGTTCCTTTGATCATATAATGCATTAAGCATTAGTTCATTCATACCTTAAGTGATTTTAGTTGTAGAAGTGAATATTTACAACTAAGTACTTGTTTAATTTATAAGTTTATGTTTTAATGAGTTTACATTTTGTGATCATCAAAACATAGAGATATGAATAAATATTGATAATGTTTTTAGGCATTTATTTATGTCAACACATAGGTTTAAATTAAAGCATAAACAATAAGTTTGGACCAATAGTTTTGTGTACGATCATTGATGTGCGCGTGTATTGCTCTAATTTATATATCCACGGTGTGTTGTTGTGGTTTTAGCAGTATTCAAGTTTTAAATTTATATTTAGCCGACTTATCAATAAACACACACTTTAACGAGCAGTGTACCCGGTCAGTATGAATATAATGGTAAGTAGAGTGTCGATCACTAAGAGTGGAACGTATTATCTAGTTATTCTAATCAGTATTTTAATATCTTAAGTTAGCTATACAACCTAATCTAACGCAAGGGGGTTCAGCCTGAGAGACTGGCACGGTTTGGTTATGATTAAATAATAAACTAAACTAATGAGCACGAATCAGCGATTAGCACACACGTACACAGATAGATACACGAGACAATAAGAAGTCCTGTCCAGATAATTAAGTAGCTTGTCACTTGTTTTATTGCTAGTTTTATATGAAGTGTATATAATTAACCCTTTCTCGTTGGCTCTAATCTTATTGGCGAGTAAACCCTTTGTTAGACTCGCGTTTTAATAAAAGATATCGTCACTTAGTGAATTGGACTAGATTTAGGATAAGTAGTAAACGCAGGGACTACTTATGTGCAAATGGCAAAGTTGTGATGTAATAGGGCTATAAATACCCCACATGCCTCTCCATGTGGGGTGTGGATACTTGTGTGTTTTATTTGTTTTTTCATCTTTTAATAAAGATAAGCATTTCCAGTCACTCCACCCTCTCACTACCTTTCTCTCTCTAAGATGAACACCATCATCTTTCACAGCCAACCAAGGCCACCCGAACCACGAAATACATGAAATACATGAATCTTGGTCTCTACAATTGGTATCACGAGCTAACCAGGGGAGATTCTTGGTGAGTTTACTGATTTTTGTGGTTCGATTCAAGTTTTAGGCTGTTTTTTATCTTCTTTTTAGTCATCGGAAATTTTTTTTTCCGGTCATCGGAATTTATTTCCGTTTCATATGAAAAAAACAAGCCTAGTAGTGGTCTTATGTATCTTTAATCCGTGAAATGTGGTCCGATTTGATGAATATATGGTCGAGTTTTTATGCTCGAAATGGGTTTTAGGATCAGATTTGGGTTGCAAAAAGATGGTCGGAAAAGTTGGTCGGAATTTATGGCCGGAAAAGTGGACTACAATTGTTGTACTCAATTATGGATGGGAGGTGGGATGAGTGGTGACAGTTGATGCATTATTGGATAAGAGTGAAAAAAGTCAAGAGTGGGTAAAAGCTGGCAGAATCTCGAAATTGCCACATTGTCTCGAAATTGGCAAAAAGTTTCGGAATTGCTCATTTCCTCGAAATTGCAACTGAATCTCGCAATTGGTCATATCTCTCGCAATTGCAACACTTTCGAAATTGCTATCGCAATTGGTCTTTCGAAATTCATTTCGGAATTGCCTTTGTGTCTCGCAATTGACACTGTCTCGCATTTGGGGAGTGTTTCGCAATTCATGGAGTTTTCTCGCAATTGGTTTCGCAATTGGGGAGTTCTCTCGCAATTGGGGCAATTTCTCGAAATTCACCAATATCTCGCAATTGCCAACTGTTACTCTCGCAATTCATTTCTTTCGTAATTGATAAATATGTTCACTTATAATCCTTCCACTTTGACACCCTTCAACTTAGTATCCCTTCCAAAAAAAAAAAAAAAAAAAAAAAAAAGTTTTTTGGCGGGAAAATGTGAGTAAAATTTAATTTTTTCAGGTGATTAAACGTTCAATTTTTACGCGAGATTCAAATTTTGGTATAATAGTGAAAATTTTGGCCCAAAATTCAAAATTTTTGGTCAAAATTCGAATTTTTTAGGTGAAAATTGGCGTCAAAATCTGTTACACTCAAATTTTTCTAGCTTTCTTGTAACGGCATTTCCTAGTGTATTTCAAATTATGAAAAAAAAAATAAAAAATAAAAAAAAATTGAGGGATATAGGGATACCATCGCAACAATCACGGGGATACATTGTTCACGGCTAAAAGCATTATGGTTAAGGAAAATGACTACGGGAGAAGAATGATATTATTGAATTGATTTTGGAGTAACATTTTTCGTGCGTGTGTACTTATTTATCTCAAAGTCTAGAGGTTGGTTGGATGCATGACTTTTTGAGATACTTGTTTGGGCTCTCATGGGTGTAGTGATTAAGTCTTGGATTATCTAGTTTTCATAGGTCAAGGGGAGGATGGACGAAGACCTAGCTAACTATCACTTAAACTGAGCTGGAGTACTCAGTGACACACAAAGATGTGGATAATTCGAGAGAGGTTCATATACAGATAAGGAAGGTTGGATGGGTATATGAAACGACCTATGCTTTAAGGAGTTACGTTGTAGTGCTCAGTATAGGTTCTTAGTCACATTATCGTACAAGATTAAGTCACATTTGAGGGGGGATGTTTACTTCGTTTTCAAATTGGTCATATCTGATTGTCTCCACATGTGGTTATTTAATAAAAGCCGGTGAACTTTAAGGTTGGTTTGAGAGACGTATTGAGAGTATTTTTCAACATATTCTCACGATAATTAAGCTTCGACGGGTTGTCGATGTGCTATTATGGATTTAATATTGCTTCAAGTTAAAGGTAATCAAAGGCGTGTACACTAAAGGATGATGATTCCGATACCTCGCAATCATCAGGAGGGAGAAGTACGGCTTATTACTAACTTAGATGCAAATACTTTGTGAGATATGTTGATGCTCCCGAACGACAACCATTGTGCTACAGTCTCCATTGCATGTTTAAAGGCTAAAGAGAGTTGTCGTTTCAGGAGGGAGCAGAAAAGAATAAAGGGCTCACTAGTTAGGAGGGAGTAATAACCTAGCTAGTACATTACAGTTGAAGTTCAGAGCTACAAGGATGTGTGCCGTCAGCACCAAAGATCGAAGCTGCGATCTTTCGGAATAGAGAACTTCAAGTCTGCCTCAGGATCTAGACTACAGAGACTCTGCACTTCAGCAAAAGTTTATTATTGTAATTTACTTTGTATTGTTTATAGGTCTCATTGTAACCATTCACTTGTGACGACATCTTGGAGGGAGATTGTTAGACTCGCGTTTTTATAAAAGATATCGTCACTTAGTGAATTGGACTAGATTTAGGATAAGTAGTAAACGCAGGGACTACTTATGTGCAAATGGCAAAGTTGTTATGTAATAGGGCTATAAATACCCCACATGCCTCTCCATGTGGGGTGTGGATACTTGTGTGTTTTATTTGTTTTTTCATCTTTTAATAAAGATAAGCATTTCCAGTCACTCCACCCTCTCACTACCTTTCTCTCTCTAAGACGAACACCATCATCTTTCACAGCCAACCAAGGCCACCCGAACCACGAAATACATGAAATACATGAATCTTGGTCTCTACACCCTTAATGATTACTTATGTCTATCCTATTTATTTAAAGAGACGCTGAAACAAATAGGCGAGGAAGGGGCATGGCGACCCAAGCAATGCTCAGCTAGACACAAAGGTTATCAATGCACTAATAAAAGTCACCAAAGACATCAACATATAAACTTTAATTAATGGGAAAGCAATTTTAAGGGGTGCCCATGGTTTTCCGTAGTCACATGGAATCGGCCCATCAATCCTGATGAATTAAAGTGTACTAATACAATAAAACAAAACTACTTAATGAATTGAATACATGCAGGACCTTCTTACAGCTCTTGTATCTTCGTTTAGGGTGTGTCTTGTGCTGCTAATGCGTCTGAATTCGGCCTAGGGTTTCTGTTCTCGTACTAGGTATATTGCACACAAAATTCGTCTGACTTTGGGGTATTTATAGTTTCTGTCTGAGGGTTAGATGCGGCGCATTGAATAAGTAGATGCGGCGCATTGACTTAACTTCGCGTGGGGTCCAAGATTAATATATTCAGGAATATTCGTACACCGCCAGAAGATGTGGCGTAACTCCATTTATCTATGCGGCGCATGTCCTTTGCCGTCTTGGATTGTTACTTGTGAAATCTTGATAGTGATGCGCCGTATGTAATAAGTGTGTTGCGGCGTATCTGGAGCAGAATGATCTTGATCTTATACATTTCAGTAGACTCTTAACTTCTTGCATGTTTTGCTCCATAATTAGTCCAAAATCGCCAAGTTTCACATAATACTTGTTTTTACCTGAGAATTACAAAAGTAAACATTAACGTATCGATTCTCACAGATAATATAATAAAACAAGTCAAATAAATATGATAAATGATGGTAATAAAATGTACTTATTTGAGTTCATCAAATATCCCCCCACTTGAACTTTACTTGTCCCCAAGTAAACCTTAGAATAAATCTTATGAAAATGTATCCTAAAAGATATTAGGATTTATTGTTATATTTAAGCATGTATTCGTTTTGTCATAATTGCACAACCAAACACTTAACGAGTTAAAAATAAAATAAAATATTTCGATAAAAGCAAATCTAATCGTTTAACTGTCCAGTCGTGACGAATATTCTATCATAAGCTTGGCAAGTATACGCATCTCCCCCACTAAAGCTAAGGAATAACAAGTCTAAAGCGGTAAAAAGGGTTTATTGGTTAAGGGTTAATCTTTCTCCTTAATCTCTATCGATCTCAAATTCCAGAAAAGGCGACAAAATCACAAATACATGATCGAATCCACGAACACGATACTTGCAATTGCTCAAATCCTTAACTCGAATGGGCTAAAGATAGGACCAAGTAATCTTCACCAATAATATTATATCAAAAAGGGCGACAAAATCATAAATACATAGCCGAATCCACGACTACGATACTTAAGATTGCTCAAATCCCTAATCTCAATAAATCAAAGGTTTGGATAAAGAATAATATAGTGTATGGATAATATTTGGGATACAAATTGGTGTAAAATGAAAAATAAACAAAACAGATAAATTAAAATCCTAAGTGTGGTTAATCACTATCCCAACCATCCCATGAATAAGACTCATATCATTGAATAACTCACGCTTTAACACTTGAAACACACGCTTTAGGTAGACACGAATTATACTCAACAGGATCTCAATCAAAGTATAATCTTAGTTGGCGTTCCCATAACGGCCAACTCCCATTCAATCCATAGATATAATATACAACAACTAGTGGTGATATCGACCACTTAATACAAAACTTTACATAAGTTGGTTAAAACAAACTTCCAACTTTTCCTTTTTCTTTTTCTTTTCTATTTTTTTTCCATTTTTTTTTTCTTTTGACATCAACATATATGTGTAAAATTTCACAACTTTTCTATCACTTTCTTTCCGGATAATTTTTTTATACTTTTCATACTTTCAGAAATAACAGTAATAGCGAAAGTAGTAAACACACGAAAAATAAATTCAAAGATATACAATATTTACTTTTATACCAATGGCATTGTGCAATTTCCTGACTCAACCAAAGATAATGAATTACGCACGCGAACATATGTAATGTAAGGAAACACACTTTACCTAAAGCAATTAACCAACCACGGATTTTAATCTACAAGTAGGCTAAGGTGTAAGGGTGTAACGAAACATTATAACAAAAGTGTAAGAAACGAAAGGAATGGCTCTGAGTGTTTTTCTAGGGGTATCTTACTCTAAAAGTGAGAGTAACAAAGGGTTTATACGGGGGTTAACTAACCAGTGTAGTTAGTTAATATCACATAACATATAAAGGCTATTTGGGTGTGATCCTAGAAATTTACCAATTTAGACAAGTCATTCCAATTATATAGATAATACTTATTATGGTGGTCTCGAATAGTATACAAGCCAAGTTCTAAAGTTTACAAGTCACCGGCACACTCATAGATTTGTGAATTTTGAAAAGTTCACAATTTTTGAAAATAATGTTATGTGTGCAGCTATGTAATTTAGACTTTAAACAAAAACATGCTAAAAATTTTAAATTTTGATATATTAAGCGCATTTTAAGCATATTTTGAAAATGTTTAGGACAAGTAAGTGTTCTAATTCTCCAATCCCCCCACTTAAGTTAAACAACGTCCTCGTTGTTTGTTACAAAGGTTAAAAACTGGAAAATAAAAGAATTAGAACAGAAAACCTCCCCTGAGATTTGCTCGGTATGATCCTCCATTATTTGTATAAGAGCAAAAATCAACATTCTTGTGGATTAGAACGTTTAAGCTTCATATTTGATGTATCCACAGAAATGCAGGAATCTATAATACCATTCAGACTTTAACACACCTGAGTTAAGAAAGTTCAAACTTGCGTAATACATTAGTAGTTAGAAAAAAATAAAACTTAAAAATTAAACTAAAAATCATCAGGTCAGTCGATACGCCGTATCTTATGGAAGAAGATACGCCGTATCGAGCTTGGAATAAATACGAATCAGAATAGAAGATGCGTCGCATCCTTAACCAGGGATGCGCCGCATTAAAATACTGACAGAAAGTTTTAAAGTCAAAAATAAAAATGCAGAAAATTAAATAAGATATGACCAGTGCAGGCGATGCGTCGCATCTTAGGATTGAGATGCGCCGTATCTTCTGCGGGCCTGACAGACTCGACACAGAACAAAATGTAAAAATTTTCCGGGTTGTCTCCCGGTCAGCACTTGTCTTTATTCCAGAGTCTTCAAGTTAGACTCACGTTCAGCTCCTTATTCCAATACTTCGGGTTCAAACTCCACCACCTCGTTCTCAGTATCCTCAATTTTATTATCAAAGTATTTCTTTACTCGTTGCCCATTTACCTTGAATATATAACCATTTTTATCGCATATTTCAATAGTCCCGTATGGATACACTTTCTTGACAACGAACGGACCCGTCCATCTTGATTTAAGTTTACCTGGATACATCTTTAATCGGGAATTAAACAGCAGCACTTTCTCTCCAATAGTAAACGTTTTATCCCCATGTAACCTCGAGTCATGCCATCTTTTAGTTCTTTCTTTGTAGATCTTAGTATTTCTGTAGGCCTCATCTCTTAGTTCGTAGAGTTCATTAAGTTCCATGAAACGGTTCTTCGTTGCAGCTTCCATATCCATGTTACATTTCGTCAAAGCCCAATATGCACTTTGTTCTATTTTGACCGGTAGGTGGCATGCTTTTCCGTATACAAGACGAAATGGAGTGCATCCCGTTGGTGTCTTATAGGCTGTACGAAATGCCCATAAAGCATCATTTAACTTGTCAGACCACCCTTTCGGATTATATCCAGTCGTTTTTTCAAGAATTCGCTTTATAGCCCTATTGGTTACTTCAGTTTGCCCATTGGATTGAGGATGGTATGTGATAACGCTCAAATCTAACATGTTTTTAGGAGCGTTATTGTGGATTTTATGCATATATATTGGTCACTTTTATGAACTTATGGTACTTAATTGAGTATAATTTATGTTTTAGGTTCATGGAAGCTCAAGTACAAGAAAACGAAGAAAAAGTCGAAGAAATGATCAATAAACGAAAATTTATGCATGTACGAAGAATTCCCGACAAATGCGAGTCTCTTGGAGTATATTCGAGAAGATAAAGTCATGAAGTTGTCACTCCAAAGACTCAAAAATAAAGCACAAGAGGGGAAACGAGAAAAAAAATGAAGAAAAGAAGCTTAAACGAAGAAATAATGGAAGACTCGTTGTTCCCGACACACCTCCACCATTTTGGCCATAACTTGAGCATACGAACTCGGATTTAGTTGATTCAAGCGGCCACGGAAAGCTAAGAGAAAAATCTACATCACAGTGGTCTCCAACCGATCGGTATGTGCCCGCATCCGAATCGGATGGCGCCCATCCGATTCGGATGGATGAATCTGATTTCCCAATGTCATTTTTAATGCGCAATTAAGTGCAATTAAGCCTCATGTCCGATCATATGGCTCTCATAACTCATTTCCCTGGACTTTTATGACTCTTTGTCCCCAAGAAATCCAATTAATTCCCCTAGCCTTAAGAGTAGTATAAGTATAACCATGTGGCTAGTGTTTTTGATATATCTCAAGTACCTTTTATCATATACTATCACAACAACATGTAAACTCTCTAAATATAGTTCTCTTAAACAGCCCCTCACCTTTTCCAAAGGTGTTGAGGGGTTGGCTTGGTCGACATACAATGGAGGATTCATGTGTATCGTATGAACTTTGGTATTATCTCTTTTAATAATATTCATATTTGGTTTCTATGATTGTGTTGATGATATTATATGTGTTTGTCTTATGAATGATGTCTTAATACTTGTTTGGTTTATATGATAATTCGTGATGATAGGATGTTTGGATATAATTAGTGTTTGTTTGATAACATCATATTTGGTTAAATTGGATATTGTCTTTTTTATTGTTTTGATTAATCATTGTTGGGTCTACATGTCGACGGGATTCTCAATAGTGGTTGATTTCAATTCATTAGTCGACGAATGTTTTGGTCTTGTACTTTGTGACGATTGTATAAGAAACTTAATAAACATAACAAGTGAATGTTTAATTTGGATTAAAGGTCGAAAGACATCTTTTGAATATGTGTTAATCAAGTAAATAGAACTTCACAAATTGATGACATCAAAGTTAAGGGTCGAAAGAACTCTTTGTTTGTTGTTGGTTTAGGCATAAGTTTTATGACATGACCAATTGATTAAGACTTATGTATATTTGATTTATAAAACACTAAATTATTATTGGTTCTAAAGGTCAAAATGATTACCTTTGATAATATGTTTTCCAAACTAGTAAAGGCTTACACCAAGTCCTTACACCAAATCCTAGTAAAGGCTTACACCAAGTTCTAACTCACTTATTATCATTGCCAAACATGTATGTTCTTTGTGTGATTGTTCTCATATTGCTTTTCTTGTTGGTTTGATCCGTGACAATCATAACCATCAACTTGTTACTTGCTTAAACAAACAAATGACACTCGAGTGCAACCAAGTCTCTTGGGACGACCTTGACTTACCACAACCTCTATACTACAATTGACTAGGGTATACTTGCCCGAATGTGTTCCTAGTTAACCGGTAATTCTTGTTTATAAATTTAAAGCTCGGTGAACGCACATCAAGTTTTTGGCGCCGCTGCCGGGGATTTGGTTTTTGTTCTTAGGTGTTTGTTTGTTTGTTGAATGATTTTCTTGAAATGTTTGCTTGTTCGTTTGATTGCTTGCTTGTTGCTCATGTTGTTTGCTTAAATTGTCTTCCTTGATTTTTGTCTCAAAAATTTCCCATTTCTCATATTTTCTAAAAAGGTCTTGGCATCAAAATCAAGTTTTTGGTGTTGGGATTTGGTTTCATGTGTTCTAAAAAAATATATATATATATATACTCATTTCAATGTTTGCTTGCTAAATGTGCTCAAAAGTGTTTGCGATAAAAACCACCAAAACCACCCAAACAACCCCAACCGAATCGGATGGATTCCCATCCGATCGGATGGAGCTCTCGGTAAAAAAAAATAATTTTTTTTAAGTTTTGTTATTTTTCGTTTTCTTTAGTATTTAATGTTTGGTTTATGTTAGTTAAAGTTTATAAATGAAATTAAAAAAAAAAAAAAAAATACCGAGCCTTCTATCCGATCGGTTTGACACCCAACCGTTCGGCTGGACCACCCAAACCACCTCAACCGATCAGTCACCACCCGTAACCGATTCGGTTGGAGGCTTCTGTCTCTCTTTTTTTTTTTTTTTTAGTTTGTGTTTTTCTTGTTTTGTGAGTTTTATATTTTATATGTTATGTGATCTCTTGCATGTTTTTGTGTTTCTTTTTAGTTTGTGTTTTTCTTGTCTAGATTAGTCTCGTATTAATTTGGAATAAGACTATCTTGTTTTCGATTGTTTTTGTTTTGATTTGTGTTACGTGATTAATTGTGTTTGCTTGCGTCTATGTGCTTGTCATTTTCTTTCATTGTGCTTTTAATTGTTCATGTTTATTTTTGTTTTAAGTGTCGTATTATGTTCTTATACATATGTGTTTATGTGTTTTATTTACTTGTGTTTATTTTCGTGGATGTTACTTTAAGTCTTCTTGTTTTATTTTGTCAATAAAAAGTTTTAAGTAAAATTTGTTTTCAGAAAAAAAAAAAAAAAAAAAAAGTAAAAAAGTTTTTCCGAGCTGTACAACCGATCGGATGTGCAAACATCCGATTCGGTTGGAAGTTGCATGATTTAACGAATTGTCCAACCGATCGGTTAGATACCCTGACTGATCAGATGGAGCTCTCGGTAAATTTTGTTAATTCCCAACCGATCGGATGGATACCTTGACCGATCGGATGGACCAATCGGTAAAAAAAAAAAAAAAATGTTTTTCATTTTTCGTATTTTGTTCTTGTGTGTTTGTGTTTAGATCGAATAAGTTTAAATGTCTTTTTGTTTTTGCAAGAGTATCATTTCTTTTATTCTACTTAAATTTGATTTTTGAATTTTAAATTTTCTTAATTTAGTACGTTGTGAATAAATAAGTACTTGTTTTAATAATAAAAAAAATGTTTTGAACTTTGTGGGTATGTTCACTGGAAACCCTCACGAGACTTTACTCGTCCACTCGGGCCACCGAGGGGTTTAAAAGGCTTGTTGCATACGCTAAATGCAACCGTGATGCCTACGAAAGTGAGTTTTTAGGATTTTACGCGTTTTTTGTAGTTTAGTTTATTTTTGCAGATTTAATAAGCTCTTGGAGATTGGATTATTGGTGACACTATACTTGGTGTGGAGATGTTTTGTTGAACGAGAAATCAATTGATCTCACAAGCTTATGCTAGCATTTGCTTAGCACCTTATCATATGGAGTTCGATCGCGATTTCTTGGCCCGGGAAGTTTCGTTTCTCTTGGATTATTTATTTACTCATTTATTTTCCCTATTTTACATGCTTTGAAGTTTATTTTTCATAATGAGTACAATGCTTAACTTAAGTGTGGGGGGAATTAAAATAGTGAAAAACGAAACTAGTTTTAAATTTTTCATATTTTTGGGCCAATTAAAAAAATAATTGTATGCTTGTTTGCCCTTTGTGATCTAATTGTTTTCACGCTTTTAGGATAATATATTAGAATAACTGGATCATCCCACTGGTGAAATATGTAAATTTTGAAAAATTTGAGATGTGTCCCGATTAATATTGCAATCCATTCTGGGATCGATAACATTTGCTAGCATATATTATAGCCCTTTCCACTAAATTGTGAGGATTTTAGCCTGTTTATTATATAGCATACATCTTTTATGCTTGGATCTTTTGCTATGAGTGTGCCGGTGATTTTATTTATTCTAGAACTTGTACTTGTAAATCATTACCAGACCGCAGTAAGATCGCATTCGTGTGATATAAGTGTATTTGTGTGATAAAGAGGCATCCTTAGGAATAAAACCAAATGGCCTTCCATTTTACATCTAATGATATATTAGCTAGCTACACTGGCTAGTTAACCACCCATATGGACCCATTTGTTAGCGTTTATCTTTAGCGCTAGATACCCCTAGTTAAACCCTTCGAGCCATCCTTTTCATTTTTTATTAAATCCAGAAAAAAAAAATATTTTACACTTTAAACCTTAGCCTAACCCTTAGTCGAAGTCTAAATGGTTGGTTTCTAGTTGCTTGGTATGTTGGATTGTTTTTGATGATTAATAGTTTGGTTACACTTTGCCATTCGTGTGTGCCATTCCGACAAAGATGAAGGTGCGCAACTTCTTATTTGTATTTTTTGTGGTGTATGCTTATGCGAAGTGTGGGGGAGATGTGATGTATGGAAGAGAGGTGTTGAAAAAAAAATGTGAAAAGAAAAAAAAAATGAATAAGTCATCGAAAAAAAAAAAGAAAGAAAGAAAAAAATATGTGTGATGACAATTATAGCCAATGTGCTATATTATTATGAAGTTGAAGGAAGATGAAGTATGTTTGAGATATCGATTAGCCAATATGCTAAGTATGAAGAATATTGTTATGGCGAATAGATGTATCGATTTGGGAAAGTTCGAAGGAGAGGAAGTTGTTAACTATAATCATTTACGGGTTTGCGGTTTGTTTAGTGACTAGCAACATGGGTATTATACTTGATTTATTTTTCTTTTAAAACCAATTTCATAAATACTCCCATGCCTTATCCCTACCCTTTTGACTTTGTGAAATTATCAAGTATATTGACATGTAGTGACCATCCGATTTCTTGAGGAATTAGGTAACGTCGTTAGCGATCTAAGGTTATCCTTAGTGACCATCCGTTATTTGGTGATGCAAGAATTCGTTGTTAGCGAGCTATTATGTTTTGCACAAGATAGTTGCACGTAAGTCTGATATAACCCTTGAAGCCTTAAACCCGAATAAAAGACCTCTTTAGATGTTTACACTTTGTGCTTACGCCTCGTCGGTGGAGTTTTGTTTCTTGTACAAGCCTATGGTAATAAACGGATCATGACTGAGCGATGAGTATGATTTGTCTTATATATACTCCACTACCTAAATAAATGAGTGATTGAGTGAATTATACTTCGTTTTTTATTTGTGAGGTGTTTAGAAATGTTACTCAAGCAAGAAATCTTCATACATCTCGGTTTTTCATCTAAAAGCTTAAAAATGATGAATCTTATCTTGTACTTGTACTTGGTAGATTTGCATCATAATTTTTATAATCATTTTTCATGCACCATGGGGATTTATTTTTCTTATTATTTGCTTGAGGGCAAGCAAACCCTTAAGTGTGGGGGAGTTTGCGCTCATTTTTCGCTTATTTTCTCTTTTATTATTAAATATATATAAAAAAAATAATAAAATAAAAAATAAATAAAAAAATTATGATCTGTCCAACCAATCGGAGGTGCGAGTATCCGATTCGGCTGGCATGCTGCATGTTTCTACGAATTATCCATCCAATCGGATGGAAGTGCAAACCGATCGGATGGATGCCTCGTTAAAGTTTTTCAAAATTTTCTTTTCGTTTTGTCATTTAGATATGCATTTTAATTTTTCTTTTCTTAGATTTGCTTGAGGGCAAGCAAAGTTCAAGTGTGGGGGATTTGATAACGCTCAAATCTAACATGTTTTTAGGAGCGTTATTGTGGATTTTATGCATATATATTGGTCACTTTTATGAACTTATGGTACTTAATTGAGTATAATTTATGTTTTAGGTTCATGGAAGCTCAAGTACAAGAAAACGAAGAAAAAGGCGAAGAAATGATCAATAAACGAAGATTTATGCATGTACGAAGAATTCCCGACAAATGCGAGTCTCTTGGAGTATATTCGAGAAGATAGAGTCATGAAGTTGTCACTCCAAAGACTCAAGAATAAAGCACAAGAGGTAAAACGAGAAAAGAAATAAAGAAAAGAAGCTTAAACGGAGAAATAATGGAAGACTCGTTGTTCCCGACACACCTCCACCATTTTGGCCATAACTTGAGCATACGAACTCGGATTTAGTTGATTCAAGCGGCCACGGAAAGCTAAGAGAAAAATCTACATCACAGTGGTCTCCAACCGATCGGTATGTGCCCGCATCCGAATCGGATGGCGCCCATCCGATTCGGATGGATGAATCTGATTTCCCAGTCATTTTTAATGTGCAATTAAGTGCCATTAAGCCTCATGTCCGATCATATGGCTCTCATAACTCATTTCCCTGGACTTTTATGACTCTTTGTCCCCAAGAAATCCAATTAATTCCCCTAGCCTTAAGAGTAGTATAAGTATAACCATGTGGCTAGTGTTTTTGATATATCTCAAGTACCTTTTATCATATACTATCACAACAACATGTAAACTCTCTAAATATAGTTCTCTTAAACAGCCCCTCACCTTTTCCAAAGGTGTTGAGGGGTTGGCTTGGTCGACATACAATGGAGGATTCCTGTGTATCGTATGAACTTTGGTATTATCTCTTTTAATAATATTCATATTTGGTTTCTATGATTGTGTTGATGATATTATATGTGTTTGTCTTATGAATGATGTCTTAATACTTGTTTGGTTTATATGATAATTCGTGATAATAGGATATTTGGATATAATTAGTGTTTGTTTGATAACATCATATTTGGTTAAATTGGATATTGTCTTGTTTATTGTTTTGATTAATCATTGTTGGGTCTACATGTCGACGGGATTCTCAATAGTGGTTGATTTCAATTCATTAGTCGACGAATGTTTTGGTCTTGTACTTTGTGACGATTGTATAAGAAACTTAATAAACATAACAAGTGAATGTTTAATTTGGATTAAAGGTCGAAAGACATCTTTTGAATATGTGTTAATCAAGTAAATAGAACTTCACAAATTGATGACATCAAAGTTAAGGGTCGAAAGAACTCTTTGTTTGTTGTTGGTTTAGGCATAAGTTTTATGACATGACCAATTGATTAAGACTTATGTATATTTGATTTATAAAACACTAAATTATTATTGGTTCTAAAGGTCGAAATGATTACCTTTGATAATATGTTTTCCAAACTAGTAAAGGCTTACACCAAGTCCTTACACCAAATCCTAGTAAAGGCTTACACCAAGTTCTAACTCACTTATTATCATTGCCAAACATGTATGTTCTTTGTGTGCTTGTTCTCATATTGCTTTTCTTGTTGGTTTGATCCGTGACAATCATAACCATCAATTTGTTACTTGCTTAAACAAACAAATAACACTCGAGTGCAACCAAGTCTCTTGGGACGACCTTGACTTACCACAACCTCTATACTACAATTGACTAGGGTATACTTGCCCGAATGTGTTCCTAGTTAACCGGTAATTCTTGTTTATAAATTTAAATCTCGGTGAACGCAAATCAGTATGCAGTGGAAACCCTATGATACACTCCATATTTTTGCAAGGCTCTTCCCAGATGGTGATTACAAAAGTGTGTTCCCCTATCACTAATCAATGCTTCGGGAACTCCAAACCTAGCGAACAAACTTTGCAAAAATTTAAGTACTACCTTGTTGTCGTTTGTTGGTAATGCTTGCACTTCGACCCATTTTGATACGTAATCAACAGCAACCAAGATATACTTATTACCTTTAGATTCAGGAAACGGTCCCATGAAGTCCAATCCCCATATGTCGAAAACTTCACATACATGGATATAGTTTTGCGGCATTTCGTTTCTTGATGTTATATTTCCGGATCCTTGACACGCATCACATCCTTTTATATAATCTTTTGCATCATCCAACATAGTGGGCCAATAAAATCCTGCATCAAGGATTTTTCTTCTTATAATAACTGCACCGTGATGTCCCCCCGTCGGCCCTGAATGGCAATGTGCTAATATTGCTGGGACATCATCTCCATCTACGCATCTTCGTATAATATTGTCAGGACATAATTTAAAGGCATAAGGTTCATCCCAAATATACTCACTAGCGCGATTTAGAAATCTTCTTTTCTCGTCGGATGTTAGCCCTTTTGAAATTTCATTTGCAACAATAAAGTTTATATAGTCGGCATACCATGGTATATTATTATTGCTTTTAATTCTCACCATCATAAGGTGTTCATCAGGAAAGTCATCAGCGATTTCCCTTTCATCAAGCACCTCCATATCAAGGTTTTCAAGTCTAGATAAGTGGTCAGCAGCTAGATTCTCGGCACCCTTTTTATCTTTAATTTCAATATCGAATCCTTGGAGAAATAAAACCCACCTAATAAGCCTTGGCTTGGCATCCTGTTTATTGAACAAATACTTCAAAGCAGAATGGTCAGTGTAAACCATAGTTTTTGACAATATAAGATATGACCTAAATTTATCGAATGCAAAAACTACTGCTAAAAGTTCTTTTTCCGTGGTGGTTTAATGTTCTTGGGCATTATTTAATGTTTTGCTAGCATAATAAATTGGCTTAAATTTCTTTTCTATCTTTTGGCCAAGTATAGCTCCAACAGCATAATCACTAGCATCACACATTAGTTCAAAAGGCAGATTCCAATCCGGCGAAATTATAATAGGTGCAGTAGTTAGTTTTTCTTTAAGTATATTAAATGCCTTTTTGCAATCTTCAGAAAAATCAAACTTCGCATCTTTTAGCAATAATTGGGTCATAGGCCTAGATATCATTGAAAAATCTTTTATGAACCTACGATAAAATCCAGCATGCCCTAAAAAACTTCTAACACCTTTTACATTAGTGGGGTATGGTAATTTGACAATTACATCAATTTTAGCTTTGTCGACTTCAATACCTTTCCCAGAAATCTTATGTCCTAACACAATTCCCTCTCTAACCATAAAATGACATTTTTCCCAATTAAGAACAAGGTTAGTTTCTTCACACCTAGCAAGCATTTTATCAAGTTTAAAGAGACAATCACTAAATGAGTTACCGAACACCGAGAAGTCGTCCATAAAGACTTCCATAAAGTCTTCTACCATATCATGGAAGATAGCCGTCATACAACGTTGGAAAGTAGCAGGGGCGTTGCATAGTCCGAACGGCATTCTCCTATAGGCGAAGGTTCCATAAGGGCAGGTGAAAGTCGTCTTCTCTTGATCCTCAGGGGCAACGGGTATTTGGAAGAAACCTGAAAAACCATCTAAAAAACAATAATAATCATGTCCTGATAGTCTTTCTAACATTTGATCAATAAATGGAAGAGGGAAGTGATCTTTTCGCGTAGCGTCATTGAGTTTGCGATAGTCGATGCAAACTCTCCATCCAGTAACAGTTCTTGAAGGGATTAGCTCATTGTCGTCATTGAGTACTACCGTCATTCCTCCCTTTTTTGGTACAACGTGGATAGGACTGACCCACGAGCTGTCGGAAATTGGGTAGATAAGCCCGGAGTCAAGTAATTTCACAATTTCATTTTTCACCACGTCTTGGACTTTTGGATTCAAACGCCTTTGGGGTTGGATAGTTGGTTTGAATTCATCCTCCATAAGGATTTTATGTGTACAGAATGACGGGCTAATTCCCTTAATATCAGACATACTCCATGCTAATGCTCCTCTTCGTTTATATAGTACCTGCAAAAGGGATTCTTTTTCTTTTGGCGTTAGGTCAGATGCAATAATAACGGGCGAATTAGTGTCCCCATTTAAATAGGCATATTCCAAAGTGGAAGGGAGATCCTTAAGTACAGGTTTAACATCATCAATTTCATTAGCACTAGCGGAATAAACTTGTTCTTTAATTATTTCGTTGCTGTCATCAGATAAATGCGCCACATCGATATTTCGGATGCGCCGTATGGCTTTACAAACAGCGGAATCAGCAGCGAAATAATTATCAGTAGTATTTTCATCAACTTGATCTTCTATAGCAATTGTGTTTTCTAAATTTTTAAGCAGAAAAGAATCAAGAAAATTACCTTTTAACAATTTCTGAGTAAATTGATTAATCGTGTCATCAGAAACATCGATATTATAGCATTCATCGTCTTCAGAGTTAGTTTTACTCATAGATTGTTCCATATTAAATTCAACCTCATCATTTCCTATGGTAAGAGTTATCTTTTTATTAAAAACATCAATCATGGCCCTAGCAGTGGCTAAGAATGGTCGTCCTAATATTATAGGAGTTCTAGAATTTTCGGGCATATCGAGGATAACAAAGTCAATAGGTAATTCAAATTTATCAACTTTTATTAATATATTTTCAGCTATTCCTAATGGGTATTGTATGGACCTATCAGCTAGCTCTAAGCACATCCTAGTAGGTTTTGGTTCACCCAAGCCTAATTTTTTATACATAGAAGAGAGCATAAGACTTATACTAGCTCCTAGGTCGGCTAAAGCATTTCTAATATGTAAATTTTTAATTTGACAATGAATAGTGAAACTCCCTGGATCTTTTTCCTTAGATGGAAGTTTGTTGAGCAACGCTGCTGAGCTTCTTTCCCCCATTGTCACAGTGCAAGCCTCTTCAAGTTTGGACTTGTTTGTAAGTAAGCTCTTCAGATATTTAGCATATTTTGGCATTTGCACTAGGGCTTCCATAAATGGTATGCTTAGCTGCAGCTGCTTGAGATTTTCCAAGAACTTCTTTTGATAGGCATCTTCTTTCTCCTTCCTTACCCTATGTGGGAAAGGTAGTGTTGATCGTTTAGGTTCAACAGAAGGTTCTTCTCTAATTAAAGGTTCTGGATTAGTCTCTTTTGGTTGCTCTTGCTCAGATGATATAGATTCAGGGGAAATCTTGTTTGTACTGTCATCCTCGGGTGTCTCTCCGATTTGAAAGGTTGACTTTCCGCCTCTAGTTGTAATCCCTTTCAAATCGTGTTTTACCAAAAGAATCTTGTTAAGCACCGTTGACAATTGGTGCACTTCAATTGCCAATCCATTAATCATGTTGTTTTGTTCTTTTAGTAACAGCTCATGACTGCCTTTGAATTCATTAATAAAGTTTCTTGCTTCATGATGTTCTTTTTCATTTGTTTGAGCGATTTGTAGTGCAAACTCCTCCATGGTAAGGTTTCTTTGGGGTCTTCCGAACCAGTTGGGGAAAATATCGAACATTGTTCCTGAAAATTAAAGACAGGTAGATTTCAAAGTAAAAACTTCCAAGTGAAAGGTTAAGTTAGAATATTTTCCGTTCGGAAATAAGAAAAATAAAGTTGCTGATATCTGTAGACGATGCGCCGTATCCAAAAAGTTGGATACGCCGTATCTTATAATCATTAAAATTTAATCAGACTTTTATTCAGAAAGCAGATACGCCGCTTAGAATTAGAATGCGCCGTATCAGTTTTAATTATCAAAAATCGATTATATTTATTAAAATTAAATGCGTCGTATTAACAAAAGCTAATGTGCCGTATTTTCGTTACGTTTTAAAATACAAGATTTTTTATTCAGAAGATGCGCCGTATCGATAAAAATCGATGCGTCGTATCTGATTAATAATTCGAAAAACTGTTTTTAATTTAAATAATAGATACGTCGTATCTGTAAAAACAGATGCGTCGTATGGCGTTATCGTTTAGAAAAAATTTCTTATTAAAAACAGAATACGCCGTATCTTGGGGAAAGATGCGTCGTATCGAATTTATTAAATGCGTTGTATTTTATAAAAATTAAACGCAATACGCCGTATCTGTGAAAACAGATGCGCCGTATCGTTTGTATCAGCTCAATACAACGATAGCAGAATGCAGAAAATAGAAAAATAAAAACAAAAATAAAATCAAACAAAAAGAAACAAAAATTAAAGAAAATAAAAACACACAAAAACAGAAAATATGCAAATAATACAATGAATGCAATTAATCTAATATATAACAGGGTTAGTGGTTAGAATCTAAAAATTAAAACCTAATTAAAATACTAATCAAATTAACAGATAATAACAATTCACTCCCCGGCAGCGGCGCCAAAAACTTGATGTGCGTGTGTATTGCTCTAATTTATATATCCACGGTGTGTCGTTGTGGTTTTAGCAGTATTCAAGTTTTAAATTTATATTTAGCCGACTTATCAATAAACACACACTTTAACGAGCAGTGTACCCGGTCAGTATGAATATAATGGTAAGTAGAGTGTCGATCACTAAGAGTGGAACGTATTATCTAGTTATTCTAATCAGTATTTTAATATCTTAAGTTAGCTATACAACCTAATCTAACGCAAGGGGGTTCAGCCTGAGAGACTGGCACGGTTTGGTTATGATTAAATAATAAACTAAACTAATGAGCATGAATCAGCGATTAGCACACACGTACACAGATAGATACTCGAGACAATAAGAAGACCTGTCCTGATAATTAAGTAGCTTGTCACTTGTTTTATTGCTAGTTTTATATGAAGTGTATATAATTAACCCTTTCTCGTTGGCTCTAATCTTATCGGCGAGTAAACCCTTAATGATTACTTATGTCTATCCTATTTATTTAAAGAGACGCTGAAACAAATAGGCGAGGAAGGGGCATGGCGACCCAAGCAATGCTCAGCTAGACACAGAGGTTATCAATGTACTAATAAAAGTCACCAAAGACATCAACATATAAACTTTAATTAATGGGAAAGCAATTTTAAGGGGTGCCCATGGTTTTCCGTAGTCACATGGAATCGGCCCATCAATCCTGATGAATTAAAGTGTACTAATACAATAAAACAAAACTACTTAATGAATTGAATACATGCAGGACCTTCTTACAGCTCTTGTATCTTCGTTTATAAACTCGTTTTTAGTGATTCTTGCGACCACGGTTTCGTTTTTGAATGCATTTTCTGAATCTTTGGTCAAAAATTACCCAAGAACCCCTGATGTTTCCACGTTTTGCAAAAATGGACAGCAACATTCTAATAGTGTTTAAAACTCATTTTCTTGGTTCTAAACTTGTTCAAGACTTAACCAAACTACTTCAAATCAACTCCACAAACACACAAATCCTACCATACACCTTCTTAGGGTGTCATGGGTCCGAAACTTCACAAAGTGTTGTAGGATTTCAATGGAATGATCATAGGCTTTATATATATACTTATAAAAACCATAAAACTTGTAAAGTGGTATAACTAACATATGTAACTTGCATGCCTAACCATTATAACTTGAAAATACATGATGTTAATGATCAAATGAAAGTATGAGATGATGAATAAGTTCACTTGAAGCTTACTTGAAGATTGATGAGCTAGGATGAAAAATGACCACAACCTTGGAGTTTTTATTGCAAAACTCTAACAAGGATGATATAAGGAACTTGTATAACACTTTTGCTAGAAAAATTTACGGATCCTTGTGGTGTTCTTGGTTTGGCCGTGCACTAGGGAGAAGAGGGAGAGAGTTTGTGTTTTATTTTTGTGAAAATAAAGCTAGTTTAGGCTTTATATAGGCCAAGGGCATTTTGGTAATTTAGATGGAAGGGTATAATGGTAATTTCAGTATATTTTCGAAATATCTAGATATTTTTGAGAAAATATCTAGATATTTTAGGTTGAATATTTATCTTTGACTTACGGAGTAAGTTTTGGTCCCGTTAATCACTAACCGTAAACAGTTAAGTCACGAAACGAAAAACCGGGAATCGTAAAAATACGAAACTTGCAAGAATGATTAAACTCATCATTATACTCCATAAATAAATATAAAATGAGTGGTAAGTTCAATCGGGTTGCTCAAACCCTGATAAAGCTGGAAACGCGGGTCTAAAACGCGTAATTCGCGTAAAACGCTGAACTGGAAAACGTAAAATTCCAAAACTTTTAGAATTGTCGTAAAATGAGAGAAAATCATATTTCTATTGTTTATAGTGTTTTATGGACATATCGGGATGTTGGAATGACGTTTAAACCTAAACGTAAATCTCAGACACGGTTTCGTGATTTTTGCAGAAATGATCCGACGAGTGTCAAACTCTCGGATTATCATTAAAAGAGTTTAACTTACGAGAATATGAAATAAAATTTTTGGAAATGAATAGTGAAAATGAATAGTAATAGTGAATAGTAACCCATGAATAGTAATTTCCCGAGATGAATAGTAAAATTTGAAGCTTGAAAAAGGACCTGAAATTACGAGTTGTGACATTCTCCACCCGTTAAAGGAATTCAGTCCCTGAATTCAGTTAGCGTTGGTCTCTGGAGTGCATTTGGTGAAAATATGTGGATATTGGAGTCACATTGCGGTGATAAAAGATAAAACATCCATTAGATAGGGATTCGTAATAGTACATGAAGTTTATATGATAGAACTTAAAGTGGATCACAAAAGAAGTACAACACTAGAGGTTTTAGGTTCCTGTTTATTTGTAAGGCAGAAGTTCCCTTCTTAACCATTATCATTGTAGTTGTTGTCCTGACGAGCTTCGCATTTCAACGGGCTCTTCCTCCATCCTGGTTTCTCAGCTCTGGGCATTCACTCTTGAAGTGTCCAATTACTCCACACTCATGGCAGGTTACCGTGACTTTCTGATGCATTACGAGGGTGGGAGCCTTGCAATCCTTGGCTTTGTGTCCGACTTTTTGACAATTTCCACATTGAGTGGGGCAAGGCCCATTGTGGTGAAACCGACACTTGTTACACTTGGGTAAAGTCCCTGTATACCCTTTCTTGTCACTTGGTCCAGCAACGTAGGCCCTAACCACTTCATGTCCTTCGTTTGGCTGTTGAACTTGGTCTTCCCTTTGGTTGTCATCCCTTTTCCTTTTGTTTTCGTTGTTGCTGGGGTTGTTGTTTGAAGTAGTTCCTTCCTTCACTATCTGAGCCATAAGTTTCTGAGACATCCTGATTGCCTCGTCCATCGTCTGTAGGTCAGAAGAAAGCACATCTCCACGAATGTTGTGGGGTAGTCCTCCAATGAAATTTTCCAGCAGCTTCTCATTATCCGGAACCATAGTTGGACATAACACAGCCAACTCCTGAAACCTTCTGATATATGCCTCGATATCATTACCTGCTGTCACTAACTCATAAAACTCTGTTTCCAACTTCTTTATCTCGGTGCGTGGACAAAACTTCTTAGATATCAGCTTCTTGAATTCATCCCATGTATGCTTTTGAGCATTTTCCATTCCCATGGGCTTTGCATAAGAAGTCCACCATGACATAGCTTCCTCAACAAGCGTACTAGTAGCAAACTTTACTTTGTACTCCTCTGGACAATTGCATAGGAGAAACACAGACTCTATCTTCTCGAACCAACGAATCATAGTAGTGGCTCCTTCAGTGCCTTTGAAATTTGGGGGATCACCACTCTTGAAGTCCTTGTACGTACATTTACGGCCATTGGCACCATTAGTAGTTGGTCCTGCAGCTTTTGCGGTTTCTGCCCGAGAAGCGGCTTCAGCAGCGGCTGCAGCTACGGCAGCTCTTTCGGTCACCAGTGCTGCCTTTATACTGTCGGCAACCAGCTTTCTGATCTGGGCGGGTGTCATAGCAGGAGTACTTCTTTTGGGTGGCATGATTCTTCAAAACAAGAAAAGAAGAGTGAAACGTAAATAAGACATTTCCGAAAGGTAGGTGTTCTAAGTGGCTTGCCATAAAATGAAAGCTTGAAGTTGAGTTATGATTAGCCGACATGCTTTTGGGCGGTGGCTCACGAGGTGATGTGGATGTGAATGTTCTTGCAACGATTGAGTACACACATATGAGTTTTGAAACTTTTGGAAATCGAGTAGGAATGCAACCCGGACATAATTCTATTATAACTGTTCTCAGTATTGCAAAATTCATCTCTGAGTCGGGCATAGGTGGTCAGCCTATGTCCCACTGTCCCGGGTCGAATATAGATGACCAGTCTATATTCTACCGAGGTTCAATGAATTTTGAAATACTCAGCTCAGTTATACTAATACTATGTCCTTCACATTTGAAAAGGCGTTCTGAAAGACTAAGGCAAGCGACCAAACTCGAGGTCAAATGATGAAACTACGCAAGGAAAAGGCGTAACGCTGAGACGTGTATGACATGTAAGCATGCTTATATGAAAGACAACTATAGTAATCAATGAGAATAAGTAGGTATAAATGATTTGATAATAAGACACAAATCTCATTAAATATGTCAGCAACAAACCACAAATGAGGCATCAGCTTGGCAGGCAGGCACGTGGCGGTCATAGGGTTAAGTTTTTGTAAATGTAGCTATAGTCTAGGTTTTAAAATCACCCAGTTCTCTATAGCCAAGGCTCTGATACCAATCTGTCACACCCCCAAAATCGGGTCCAGCGGAAGCTTACACATCGCTGGGGTGCAACTCAATTGGTATCACAACACAAGTGCAAAGAACGGTTTTCATTTCAATTATTTAGAACAACATTGTTTAACAAAAATGTCGAATTTACATTGTTAAAAGTAGTGCGGAAATAGGCCCTTTAAAATAGGTAGAACGGTCCCAAATGTTTGTCAGAGTCTTCTATGACCATGCCATGCCCTGCCAAGAGCCTTCAGTAGCGTGCTATTGCTTTATACCTGAAAATACATGCTAAAAGTGTCAACACGAGGTTGGTGAGTTCATAGAGTTTATTGTAAAATGTAATGCCTTTGAATAATGATTTTCCCAGCAAAGGCATTGTAAATCCACCCAGTTCCAAGTCCCGCCCATAACAAGACTTGCAACCTGTGTGTTTACAACCCATTGCCAAATATGATTTGGTTTGAGTGAACAAAGTAATATGTGGACCACAAGTTTTGAAGTGCATATGGTTTGACCAGTACATTCGGTTACGTGACCAATTCATTCGGTTATGTGACCAGTTCATTCTGTCATGTGACCCGTTCATTCTGTCATGTTACCCGTACATTCGGTTATGTGACCCGTTCATTCTGTCATGTATGTACATAGTGGTGGAGCCGGTTCATTCGGTTAAGTGTGCATAATGTTTAAAGTGCTTGTGTCCATGAATAATAAGAATTAAATGTGTAGCAAGTGAATATACAATACATTCGAATGAATAACAAATTCATAAGTAGAGCAAATGATGGTTTGACTAAGCAAATGGCATATTCAAGTAAATCAAGTATACATTGTTGATGAAAATGATTGAGCATGTATTCTCCCCCAAAACGTAATCCAAAACGTATAAAGGTAGGGGCTATGAAACTCACCTGATGCGATAGCAACAATGATAATAATGGATATGCTGAAATGAGGCTCGGACTCTAACCGTGACCTAATATGAGGATATGATGTAATGTAAGCAAATGAATGATGCTACACATGCAAATACGTATGTTATCGATACCACTTGATGATTTTGGAAAATAATGTTTATCGTCGAAAAATACATTTTTGACGTCTCGTTAAGTTAAAAACTACTTTTCGTGTAAATGTGTTGAAATGATACTCTATGATCCTCATTTGGTGTTCTATCGTCAAATATAATGGTTTCGTCGCAAAATAATACTTGTTACCACTTGTGAAAATATGCCCGAACGGCCTTGTAAAACTAGTCGTGAAATATTGTACGTTAAGTGTTAGCGGTAAAACTCGACGTTTTTGAAAACCTTGTAACATGATCTTAATGCCGTCTCATTTGAGTTTTGGTCATACGTGCCTCGATCATAAAGAAAATCGGCTATGAACATAGTGTCTTGCAAAACAATTTCTATACTTAGAAATATTTCCTTGCAATGGTGGTTTTCGGAGATATTCGGAAAATCATATCTTACTCGTTATAAGTCCGATCAACGAACGGTTGATTGATTTGGAAAATAGGCCAGGTGTACTTCATTTTAGTTACTGATGAAAATTTCTCAAAACTGACTCGATCAACGGGAAAATAGCTCGCAACATGGTGACTTGAAAGAAAAACTGTTTTACACTTGTAATATATTTTGCTATTAGAAGCTGTCAAAACTAAATAAGTTTCGCCGGGTTTTCAAACGTGTATATCTTGGTCGTTACAAGTCTGTTTTCAACGTTCTTTATATCCACGGAATCGTGGGACAACATACTAATATATTTTTGATAATTCGGGTCGGATAGATTACGGCTAATGCCTCATTTTGTCCGTTGAAATTCGTGCAACAGCACGCATTATTTTCAGAAAATAGTTTTTCGTCGTCAAACTTTGAAAAATCATATCTCCTTCGTTATAAACTCGTTTTTAGTGATTCTTGCGACCACGGTTTCGTTTTTGAATGCATTTTCTGAATCTTTGGTCAAAAATTACCCAAGAACCCCTGATGTTTCCACGTTTTGCAAAAATGGACAGCAACTTTCTAATAGTGTTTAAAACTCATTTTCTTGGTTCTAAACTTGTTCAAGACTTAACCAAACTACTTCAAATCAACTCCACAAAGACACAAATCCTACCATACACCTTCTTAGGGTGTCATGGGTCCGAAACTTCACAAAGTGTTGTAGGATTTCAAAGGAATGATCATAGGCTTTATATATATACTTATAAAAACCATAAAACTTGTAAAGTGGTATAACTAACATATGTAACTTGCATGCCTAACCATTATAACTTGAAAATACATGATGTTAATGATCAAATGAAAGTATGAGATGATGAATAAGTTCACTTGAAGCTTACTTGAAGATTTATGAGCTAGGATGAAAAATGACCACAACCTTGAAGTTTTTATTGCAAAACTCTAACAAGGATGATATAAGGAACTTGTATAACACTTTTGCTAGAAAAATTTACGGATCCTTGTGGTGTTCTTGGTTTGGCCGTGCACTAGGGAGAAGTGGGAGAGAGTTTGTGTTTTATTTTTGTGAAAATAAAGCTAGTTTAGGCTTTATATAGGCCAAGGGCATTTTGGTAATTTAGATGGAAGGGTATAATGGTAATTTCACTATATTTTCGAAATATCTAGATATTTTTGAGAAAATATCTAGATATTTTAAGTTGGATATTTATCTTTGACTTACGGAGTAGGTTTTGGTCCCGTTAATCACTAACCGTAAACAGTTAAGTCACGAAACGAAAAACCGGGAATCGTAAAAATACGAAACTTGCAAGAATGATTAAACTCATCATTATACTCCATAAATAAATATAAAATGAGTGGTAAGTTCAATCGGGTTGCTCAAACCCTGATAAAGCTGGAAACGCGGGTCTAAAACGCGTAATTCGCGTAAAACGCTGAACTGGAAAACGTAAAATTCCAAAACTTTTAGAATTGTCGTAAAATGAGAGAAAATCATATTTCTATTGTTTATAGTGTTTTATGGACATATCGGGATGTTGGAATGACGTTTAAACCTAAACGTAAATCTCAGACACGGTTTCGTGATTTTTGCAGAAATGATCCGACGAGTGTCAAACTCTCGGATTATCATTAAAAGAGTTTAACTTACGAGAATATGAAATAAAATTTTTGGAAATGAATAGTGAAAATGAATAGTAATAGTGAATAGTAACCCGTGAATAGTAATTTCCCGAGATGAATAGTAAAACTTGAAGCTTGAAAAAGGACCTGAAATTACGAGTTGTGACACATGCCAACACCAAAGGTCTTGTGAAAAAACAACTTGAAGTATCTTCGTCGGTCCCTTTTGATCACCCCGAGTGTGTTGGCCACGCCAAGCCGTAGGACATCTTTCCCACTGCCAATGCATACAATCTATGCTACCGATCATACCGGGTAGATCATGCATGTCTTTGTGCACCTCGTATATTTTCTGTAGGTCGAACCAAGTCGGTTTTCTAAGGTATCGACGACCGTATATCTCACCAATAGCTACAATATTAAAAACATATGCTTAAATGTAAAAGATAAATAATTATAAACGACTAGTAAAAATAAAATATAATACCGATTGCGAACTCCCTTAGTGTGTCTCGAATAGTTTTAGCCGCCATGTGCAAGTACTCGTCGTTGATGTCGGACGTTTGTGCGAACGCCAAAATCCGTATGGCGGCGGTCAACTTTTGCATTGTGGTGAATCCAAGCTTCCCTCGTGCGTCGGATTTTTGTTTAAAGTACACGACTTCCCTTTCCAAATCGTCACGCAAACGTAAGAACAACCTTTTAGACATTCGGAAACGTTGTTTGAAAACTCTTGGTTGCGGCCAACGGGGATTCTCATTAAAATAATCTCGCATCAAACGGTTATGAGCTTTTTCACGATCGCGCATGATAACTTGTCTCGTTTGAAACGGTCGACGTGGACGAATGCTTCGGTGAATAAACGTCGCCATAAGGTTTAACGCACTCGAACAAACGGCTACCACTTCGGTTTCAAATTCGTCGGAACTTGAATCGCTACTCGAATACGAGGCATTGAATGGCCGGCGAATCATTTTTTGTTAAAAACGGTCGTTATTTTTGTTGAGAGGAAGTTGGTGAATTGTGTGTTGAGATGAAAAGAAATGTTAGATTAAACAGAAAAGTTGAAGTTAAGGAAAAAAAATTGATTAATAAATATAGCCGTTCAATGGCTATATTTGACCAAACAATAGCTTCAACGAGCGTTGTCATAGGCAGCGAACCCATTTTCAACGCCCACTATTCTTGGCCTTAGAGCGATTTAGCATCATGTCAGTATCCAAAGGAATTGTTTTATCCAAAAGATCATGTGTTGCACCTGATGTTGACAATACATCTTTGTTATGTACCTCATCCATATTTGCATTCGATTTTAAATGGCTTGAGAAGACCATTGAAGCTTATCAGTAATAATGGGTTCACATGGAGATGAAGATTTATTTTGAACATGATGGTTGCTAGCTTGCTGGTTGGGTTTTAAAAATATTATGATCACAATGAGATTTATGTTGCAACGGAGCACCAAAAATCCACTTCCCTTACCGAAACCAACATTCTCTTTGTATCGTTCAAAATATATATATATACAGCTTATTTTTCTCCTTCTTAAAATGTAAGGGTACACTACTGGAACCAAAGCAACTAATTAATATTCATAAGTTTGTTCATCGAATCATCTTTCGTTCTATTTACTCCGTAACATATCCCCAAGGTTCACCATTGAACATATATAATTGGCCTGGCAATACTTTATTTTCAAATTTTGAACATCATCAATAATTTCTTGACCGGTGATTAGCTAACTAAATATGACTTGAATACCAATTTAAGTATTTAACTTATTTAAACATACAATGTTTACCTTTAGTTTCATTAATGATCAAGAGACAAGATGATTCTTCTCGAGACATGGTAATGTAAGAATTGTACGTGAAGTAAAATAAAGATAGATGAGAGTAGTATCAGAGTTAAGATAATCAATCAAGGGTACCGGATATTCACTTGAAGTCGTGGTATCACTTTCCAATAGAAACTATTCGACCCTATGCCTGGGTTGCACGAATATCTCTATGGGATAAAACCAAGTGAAGCTCTTGTTCTAGGCACAGATCAAGAACCGATCGTATTTAGTGTTTAGGGTTTTATGTTATCTCCTTCATGCCATGTGATGATCTCTATTTATAATAGAGTCTACTCAAAACCCTAGCCCATGGAATTATGTATAATTAACGGCCCATTAATTATCCATAATAGTTTCCATAATAGTAGGAGTCGGTGGTTATTCCAACAGCAGAGTCTGATGCCTAATCAGCAGAGTCCATCAGTTCAGCAGCAGAGTTATTGTACCATCAGCAGGAACAATAACACTATCAGCAGAATTGATACACTATCAGCAGAGTTGTTCTGCATCAGTAGCAATAAAGCTATCAGCAGAAACAGATAACTCTATCAGCAGAAATGGTAATGCTATCAGCAGCAATGAAGGTAATCAGCAGCAATGAAGCTAGCAGTACCTTTATTAACTAGCAGTACCTTGTTTTGTATCAGCAGTACCATGATGATACTAGCTACAAAACAACATAACCACATAAATGAGTCAGGGTGTTCATTGACCTGATGGGTGTATACTCCATACCTCCAAACCCATTACCAAGTATAAACTCATCCCTCAAGTGCACTAAATTTTCCAACAATCCTCCCCAAATTTAGTTCACTTCCTTGCATGAAAAATAAACACAAAACAAAATATATGCATAAATGAAAATATCTTGAAGATTGAATTCTCATCTTAGTACCTTACAAGTTCAAATATTCGAGAATCAGGGTGTTCTAAGAATTGAACCCTTCAACCCATTTGAATACCTGAATATAAAATACACATACATTTTCAAACACTAAAATACTCCTGACACTATATAAGCCATGTGTCCATATCCAATTAATAAATGTTGTAAAAGCTAAAAGTCCTAAAGCTTCCTGAAGCGGCAAAACTTCAACATTTACATAGGTGGTTCATCTTTCAATCATGCCCCTGCAAAGCACTTTTTCAAAGAAAATTAACCATTAAGAAGTGAAGACTTCATCCTCCTTTCCAGCAGGTTCTGAGCACAACCTTGGGATGTAAATAAAACATTGCTCCAATCCACTAAATGTTCAGCTTTCCACATTGAACTCAACTCCAAAGTTTCCTCAGGAGGGAGTTGGGTGTCTTTGCATTCAGTGACTAAGGTGGACTTAAACCCATCCCTTTAGCAGACTTAAAAACCAAGTCTCTAGCCAAACCCTTCGTCAAGTGATCAGCTAAGTTCTGTTGAGATCTAACAAACTCTATAGAAGCTGATGCCCAATAAAGGCAAGGCTGTATCTCAACTTGAGTATTCAAGGGTAATTGGCTGCTTGATGTATTCCATGACTTGTACTAGACCTGACATTGCATTTGCTGTGGGAAAATTGAGCAGGTATACTAGTAATCCTAGTGCTCATCATTGGCAAGCAATTCAGAGGGTACTGAAGTATTTGAAGAAAACTATGGATTATAGTCTCTCATATACTGGTTATCCTTCTGTACTAGAAGGGTACACTGATGCAAGTTGGATCAGTAACACTGAGGACAATTCGTCAACTAGTGGCTGGGTATTCCTACTTGGTGGAGGTGCAATTTCTTGGGCATCCAAGAAGCAAACTTGCATTACCAGTTCAACCATGGAATTTGAATTTGTGGCCTTAGCTGCTGCTGGTAAAGAAGCTGAATGGTTGAGAAACTTGCTTCTTGAGATTCCATTGTGGCCTAAACCTATAGCACCTATATCTATCCGGTGTGATAGTGCTGCTACATTGTCAAAGGCTTATAGCCAGATGTACAATGGGAAGTCTAGACACTTAGGTGTCAGGCATAGCATGATTCGTGAGGAAAACTGGCCGCTTTGAACCGATTCCTGGCCAAATCAGCTAAAAGGGCCCTACCTTTCTTCGAAACCTTGAAAAATATAACAAAGGTCAACAAGGACGAGTACCGCTGGACGGAGGATGCAGAAAAAGCCTTCCAAGAACTCAAAAAAGTCATTGTCAACCTTCCCTCTTTAGCCTCCCCAAAACTAAAAGAGCCCTTGTGCATCTACCTAGCTATGGTGAAAGAAGTAGTCAGCGCCGTCCTACTGGTCGAACGGAATGGAAGGCAACTCCCAGTACATTATGTCAGCCGAACACTACATGAGGCCGAATGTAACTACGCTCCGCTTGAAAATTTGGCTCTATCACTGCTCCACACTTCCAGAATGCTTAGGAGATATTTTGAAGCACACCCTATTAAAGTCATCACCGATCAGCCAATCAAACAGATCCTGAACAAGGCAGAATCTTCTGGGAAATTATCCAAGTATTCAGTCAAGCTAGGAACATACGACATAATGTACGAACCTAGAAATGCAGTCAAGGGTCAAGTTTTGGCGGACTTCATAAATGAGATTCCGATAGACAGTAACGGAAGGACGGAGGGACAAATAGGGAAAGAGCCAGCGTATCCGGATAAAGAAGATGAATGGACGCTCTATACCGGCGGTGCATCAGGGAAATGTGGGTCCGGAGCAGGTTCAGTCCTGATCAGCCCTACAAAAACTGAATACACATACGCTCTCAGGCTGAACTTCAAAAGCACAAACAACCAGGCGGAATACGAAGCACTCTTTTCCGGGCTAAGAATGGCAAAAGAAATGAAGGTATCAGCATTGTCAGTAAAGGTTGGCTCACAGCTGGTCGCCCGCCAAATCAATGGCGAATTCGTTGCCTGCAGTGAAAGCATGATCAAGTATTTGGCCGAAGCAAAAAACAACATAGGTCACTTTCAGAAATTCCGGTTAGAAAACATCCCTTACAACCAAAACCAGAAGGCAGATATCCTCAGCAAGTTAGCTTCAGTTGTGTTCAACCATCTCACCAAGGAGATTTTAGTCGAAGTGCTAAACAAACCGTCCGTAGAAACAACTGAGGTCAATACAATAGTCGAAGAGGAAGGTGACAACTGGATGACTCCAATAATAAGATGTCTTCAGGAGGGAAAATGGCCGAAAGACAAAAATGAGGCTAGAGCCCTCCGTATGAAAATCAGCCAGTATGTCATCGAAGGTGGAGTACTCTTTAAGAAGTCTTACTTAATGCCCATGCTACGATGTGTGGGTCCCTTACAAGCAAACTATGTCATTCGGGAGCTGCACATGGGAGCGTGCGGAATGTACTCCGAACCACGGTCAGTAGTAGCAAAAGCAATCCGACAAGGGTATTACTGGCCGACTATGCATCAAAACGCAAGAGAAGAAATACAAAAATGCGACTCTTGCCAGATACACTCTCCGGTTCCCAAACTGCCCAAGAATCTTATGACGTCCATCATGGCACCTTGGCCATTTTACCAGTGGGGAATGGACGTCCTTGGTCCCCTTCCGGCCGCTCCAGGGAAAGTTCAATACGTCATAGTAGCAATTGACTATTTTACCAAGTGGATTGAAGCGAAACCTCTGGCCCGAACCACAGGAAAGGAAGTCATCAAGTTTGTATGGGATAACATAGTGTGCCGATATGGTCTCCCGTCCGTCATCGTCAAAGATAATGGAACGAACTTCGTCAAAGACCCGTTCAAAACCTGGTGCAGGAAATTGAAAATAACACAGATCAACACGGCGGTGGCACACGCACAGGCTAACGGATTGGTGGAACGGGCAAACAAAAGCCTAATGCAAGGCATTAAGACACGCTTGGGAAGAGAACGAGCCGGATGGGTGGACGAGCTTTCTAATGTCTTGTGGGCCCATCGAACGTCTTTGAAAATAAGCAACGGCAAGACACCATTTAGTCTCACGTATGGAAGCGAGGCGGTGATCCTTGCCAAAATTGGAATGCCAACTCACAGGACCATGATGATCCAGGAAGGAATGAATGAAGATGAAATGCGTTTGAACTTAGACGTATTGCAAGAAAGGCGAGAGGCAGCGGCCATAAGAGAAGCAAAGTACAAGTCCAAATTTGAACAATACTACAACAAAAGAGTCAAGCTAATGTCTTTTAAGGTCAGAGAGTTTGTGTACCGGAAGAATGAAGCCAGCCGGGTGGAAAACCTGGGAAAGCTTGGCCCAACTTGGGAAGGTCCATATCGAGTGATAGAGGCCTTTCAAAACGGTTCCTACAAACTCATGACAATGGGTGATAGGGAAGTTCCACGCACCTGGAATGCAATGAACTTAAGGCGGTGCTACATGTAATCGATGTAATCTTAGGTATGCTATCCAATATTTGAAATATATGAAATGAAACATACGATGTGTTCCTAGTTGGAACGACAGCAATTTTCCCGCAAAACAATGTTAGCCATAAGTTAATTATGGCTCCGACTGGCGGCTAGCTACCTCCGATCAATGTGTAGCCAATGTCTATGATCACTAACCTAGGTGCTATTCACCGAACGGTTATAATTCCCTAAAATGTGCTATTCACATGGGAAGAACCTAGGTGTTATTCATCGGACGATTATAATTCCCCAAAATGTGCTATTCACATGGGAAGAACCTAGGTGCTATTCACCGAACGGTTATAATTCCCCAAAATGTCCTATTCACGTGGGAAGAACCTAGGTGCTATTCACCGGACGGTTATAATTACCCAAAAATGTACTATTCACACGGGGACCAAACTTCATAAAAACGATCAAACAAAACAATAAAAGTTCAACTCGCCACAGGTTTGCACATATAACATAACAATAAGATAGGGAGTCGACAAAAACAAATTGTCAATCCGCCATGCGGACGAACAACCATTCCAAAGACGATTAAAGATTACAAAATAATGTTGTGTGCCCAACAAATGTTATACAGTCATCCAATAAACTAAACTATTACAATATTAAGGCCGCGCAGAGCCAGAGCCGCCGTGACCAGGAGTGGGAGGAGTCTCATCCGGTAGCAAATTTTGCAACTCGGCCGGAGTCTTCAAGTAAGCACCAGTAATTTTGTCAACATAAGAATACCTCTTGTCAAACAATTCATCATAGAGTGGGTTAGGTTTGCTGTCAGCCTCCAAATCAAACCCGAACGAGGTATCAAGAATAGTCTTAACAACTTCAGGTGACCGAACCAGCTTCACCCCAGCAAGCCACCCAGCAGCAATAGCCATATTGAACGGGACGGCCAGGATCCTCTTGTATTCTTCACTCTGAAGAAGACGCCTGACAAAAGTAGGGAAGTAGTCCCAAACCAGGCGCTGCTTGGCTACAACCATCTGCCCACACTCAATGGCGAAGTCTCTCTCTCTTTTTCCTCTCTCTCTCTTCTCTCTCTCTCTCTCTCTCAACGGCGAAGTTCTCTCTCTCTCTCTCGCCAGCTTGCGACTCTCAGCTTCTGACGCAGCAAGCTTCGCCTCTAGATCTCTGATTTTGTTGGCATGTTCGGCCGCAGCCATAGTCAAGGACATTTTTTCTTCCTCAGCACGACCAGCTTTGTCAACTGCAGCGTCCCTCTTGGCCTTAACTCCTAACAACTCTTTCTCGCACTCTTTGAATCGGAACTCAACATCTTTGTAAGACTGATGCTTGTGGGAAAGGTCAGCAAACTGCTTAGATAACGCCTCAAAACGCAACAAAACATTGGTCTGGTTCTGCATACACATCCCCAATGAGCGCCACGACCACTTAACAGTTGTTTCATCAGACATCCCATACATATAGAACTCATGGTCAGCCGGGGTAAACAGGTTCTTCAACATATCCCTGCAGTTAGCGACGTTGTTCATGCAGGAACCCTCAGTCAGTCCCCACTGAGGAGTGAAGACCCGATCACCAGCATGCCCATCGGAAGTACCTACAAAAAAAAAAAAAAAAAAAAGTAAAAATGGGAATAAAAAATAGAAAGGGATAAACAAAGCTAAAGACTCTCACCCTATCCTTCACCCGTATGACCAGAAGAGAAACCAAGAGTCCGCTCCTGATGTCCGGAGGCATGAGCTACAAGCAGAAGGAAGTTAGAATCAAAAAGATAAAAAAAATACAACAAACAAGTCGTACAACACCAACCTGAATGGGCTAGAGAAGGACTGGGCGACCTTGCGGATAACACAGTATTCCCCCTTCATTGATGATCCGCTCAGGGGTCGGAGACCGATTGCCAGCTGAGCGAGACTCAAACTCATCGCTCTGTTGACGAAGCGAACTCAATCGCTCATCTTGATTTCCTTCCTCATGATGGGAGGAGTCAGATCGAACATCCATGGGAGCTGAAATAGCCAGGCGGATGGGGTTAGGAGAAGAAACATACGTTGAACTTAACTCGCGGTCAGAGAGCTCCTCCACGTTTTTTCTTTTCTTAGACGCGCGAGACACTCCAGCAACAGCACGTCTCTTCTTAGTATGACCTTCACCCTCTGCCGTTGCCCTGGAGAGCGCTTAGGATTCCTTTCTTTGCCTAGCGGCAACCACCTCTAGACTGGGTACCTCCATCACTTGCATATACTTAGTCTTGGTTGGGATGTCCTCAAGCTTTTTGGCCGGAGGGGAAGTGTGAGTCACATGGGACTCCCCTTCGGCTAAAGGTTCCCCAGGAGAAACTTTGCAACCCTCAAAGGTGGGAAAACGGAGGATCTCGGACAGACTGACAACTGCAACAACAAAGAAAACAAAAGTGTAAGAAAAAGAAAGAAGGGTAGAAACAAAATGAGGCACACAAAATACACTAAGGGTAGCATTACCATTTCCCCCCGGGCCTTTCAAGACATGATGATGTCCGGCATGTTTCCATACGGAGCTGAGCCCAGCTGCGTACAGCAAACTAGGAGCGGGCTTATGAAGAGGAATGACCAACTCACGAAGTCTGGCAACCTCATCCTCGTCATAAGACCCAGCAGAAGGAGGAGGTCAGAAATATTGGAATCTACTTGGCGCCAAGGCATGGTGATAGGGATAGCCCTCCGATCAACCAGGAAGAACTGATTTTTCCAACTTTTAAGGCTAGATTGAATCTCTTTGAAACAAGGCTTGTATGTTTTACCCGTCCGGGCCTGAAAAGAAAACCAACGGCCTTGCTTGCAGAGTTTATAGAAGACCCGGAACAAAAGGACGGTAGGATCCATATCTAACGCCCGGCAATACATCTCAAACATGGTAGTCCGGTTCACACCAATCGGCACCAGCTGAGAAATACGAACTCTAAAATACTTCAAAACCCTCAGAAGAAAAGTAGAAACCGGAATCCTAAACCCACCTTGCTTAAAAAAGTGAAGGTACAAGCCCAGAGCATCATCCGGAATGTCGAGTATTGTCATCCCTTCCGGAGCGGGCCGTGGATGCAAGTCAAGCGGAATACCATAAAGTTTAGCATTCCAACTCACACTAGCCTCATCCATATCGGACGTATGGATGTGCATATCAAACTTTGGAACGTAAGAAGTTCCGCTAGTACCCTCTTGATTATCCGGAGAAAGGTGATCGCCTGACATGTCTTGAAAGGCCGGACAAGATGAAAGGAAAGGTCTAAACTAGAAAATAAGAAGGAAGATAGACGCACCTGAAGACGAGAAGGATGACCGTAAGATTGCTCAGAAAAAAAGGGTGAAAGAATAGGTATGTGGTAAAAAAATGAGGATTCACTCCCCTATTTATAGGCAAAAAGGGAATAAGAAGAAACGTCAAATCATGACCAGACAGTACATCACAACCGTTAAAGGGACTGAGTGGGATACATGTCAAGACTCACGAAAATCTAGGCGTGACTCATGGTATTCTTTTAACCTTCCACATTAATTATGTTTGTCCATCCCATACTGTAACTTTTCAAATATTGTACCTTTGATTCGGAAACCAAAGATACAATACATAGGGGGGACATGTTCGTGTATGTATCCGGACAACTTATACCGGACGGACTCCTTTTAGGTCGTCCGGTCCATATTCCGATAATACATATATTGAATAATAAATAACAAACAAGGACAGAATGAACATTGGGAAAGACCAAGATGTGCAGTAAGGCCATCCCAGAATTTTAGGGGATATGTCCTTCAAAGTACGCCTCCAAAGTACATGAACAGTGGTTTGTAGGTTATTGTGCATAGACCGGCTCCCCATCTCCCTATGGTGTCGGGAACAGTAAGTAAACAGTAGTTTGGGTACTATAAATACCCCAACACATTCAATGCTGATGGTAACTTCTTTCCCATATATTTTACTGCACATTTATAACACACACTCATTATTCCCTCTAAACAACACGCTCATTCTCACACCGGAGCTTGGTCTTGGGATAAACCCTAAGGCGAGGCTAAAGGGTGATTACTTTTGTTTCAGGTCTACACGAGCTCAAGAAAAGAGAGCTAAACGGACATGGGGCAAGCATATATGCATGACTCATTCATGAACACAGAACCATTCTCATGGAATAAAACCTACTCCCGTGTTCCCTACTACTTATGATTGGCAGTTACATCGATCATGTTTAATCAAAAACACCAAACCCATGTTTGTTTGAGGTGTTCTTCGTGAACCAAGCACTAGCATCCTAGCGTATATCGGTTACGTGTAGTGTGAACAACCATAGAGGTTACTTACTTTAGTAATTACTTGATTGGGTTACGTGTGTTAGATTTATTCACACGCAAATATTCAAGAATCATTGTTCGTTTGCTTTTATTTCTAAAAGGTACACGTTTCTTGAACTATGTTAATTATGTTACATTCTACTAGATCTTGTCTTCCATTGCATTACTTGTGATTATGTGTTTAAATATTAAAGTGTAAATAGATTTAAAATTCCAACAAATCATAGCAGAAATTAGCTTAAGTTATTTCAAATGAGAACTTATTCTACTGATTTTAACATAAGCTAACCAACCGAAATTCAAATTTTTAAATTTTAGGTCGGTTGGCCGATTATGATTATCAATCACGTACATGTCAAGTTATGCTCCAATTATATTTATCATAAAACCGGCCAGTTATAATTATCGATCATGATTTCTTTGTGATTCTTTTTATTTTGAATATATAACTTCTTTCTATAACATGGAAAACTAAGTGACAATAACAATAAGCTTTTCCAAGCTTCAAACACTTGGCACCTCTATCACTTGCTTGACTTAGTCTGATGTAATGATAAGCTTGTTAAAAAAGAGTTGGTGGTTAAAGGTCAAAAAACAACGACAATTAAGATATGAAAATAAACTACTAAAAGAACGTAGATGATAATGAAATTACTATTCGTCTGTAAAAATCCATAATCTATTCTCGAAAGTTACAACTTTATAACGCGTATGCTAGTTTGCTGAATCTGTTTTACTTATTCAAAGTTCCTTTTTATTTTTTCTATATGTTTTCGTTGAGTCGCCTCCAAAAAAACTAGTTGAATTCTTCATATTTTAAAGGGCAAATAACCACGTTTAAAAATGATAGAGTCCACATTTTTTCATATGTGGTAGTATTAGGTGTGACAAATTTTTCAATCCATTTAAGTGTGTGTATATTATCCAAATTTGTATAGTTAAAAGTGTGGAAAACGTCCACACCTAAAAGTGTGGCAAAATTGCAAAAAACAATGTAGCTTTATTGTAATAGTACACACTTATATATGTGGATTGTTATTTTAAAAATTTCTGACACCTATAAATGTAGCAAAATTGATATCCATATAAAAAAGAGTCCGCAGTTGAAGTGTGAAAAATTAAACTATTTCTTATAGTGGTAGCAGGGTTTATTTGAAAGTGTTTTGCGTGTTTGGTGGGTAAGTGTACGTATGACAATCAATTTTTTGCACCAACCAAAGTTGTTGTGCATTTAAAAAGGAAAAACAATGGGATAAAAGATCATGAGTAACTTAAGTTTTTCAAGTATATGAGTTTATATTAGTTTAGTTCTCACAAATGAGATGCTCTTGGTTTGATATTGATAAATGAAATGCATGTCTTGCCCATTTTGGTTTGATATTGACAAATGAGATTTAATATTTTAATTGTATTCATTAGCACCATGTTTAAAGATGTCAAAGTAATCAGTTGCATTCCGTAAATGAACTCATTCTCACGAATCTCGCACCCCGACCTTTTTTTGTTTGTTGTTAATGTTAGACTCGCGTTTTTATAAAAGATGTCGTCACTTTGTGAATTGGACTACATTTAGGATAAGTAGTCAACGCAGGGACTACTTATGTATAATTGGCAAACATGTATTGTAAAAGGCCTATAAATACCCCTCATGACTCTCCATGAGGGGTGTGGGAAAGTTTGTAATCTTTGCTTCATTGTTAATCTAATATACTACAAGTTTCTCCACCTTTCTCTCTCTACTCTCTCTCTCTAGAAACCATGGCTTATTTTGATCAACCTCGACCTCCCGAACATGAATCTTGATCTCTACAATTGGCATCAGAGCTAACCAGGGGCGAATCGTGGGGTTTTGAGGTGATATTAGAGATTTAGGGCACGGTACTGTTCATCCGTCGTGCTTCTGTTCATCAGATGGTTGATTTGATCGAACGAGCGACTACTTTGATCGAACGAACTTCAGTGATCGAACGAGTACTTGTGATCGAACGAGGAACCACTTCATCGAAGCAGCATGTCATCGAACGAACATCACTCAATCGAGCTAGATTGATGTGATCCAATAACTATGTTGTCGAACGAGCAAATCTAGTCGAAGGACCAACATAGTCGAACCAACATGTTGTCGAACGAGCAAATCTAGTCGAAGGAACTTCTAAGATCGAAGGAGCTTACGTGATCGAACGACTCATCTAGTCGAAGGACCAACATTGTCGAACCAACATGTAGTCGAAGGAGGACTTTCATGATCGAACAACTTACCTTGATCGAACCATAGATTATCTTGTCGAAGGAGATTAGGTGATCGAAGGAGTAACTAGTCGAACGAGCTGCAATATAGTCGAACCAACACAAGTCGAAGGAAAGTTGATCGAACGACTTTGTTAGTCGAAGGACACTTGTAGTCGAAGGAACATGTTGGTTGATCGAACCCTCACTTCATCGAACCCACCTTCGTGCACTTAGATAATCTGATTTGAGAACTTCCACCATCTTCATAGGAGCTTTGAATGCTGTTTGAAACAAAGTTGACGTCTGAAACAGCTGGTGATAACTCGAGTCTAAGCTTGCCCGAAAAATCATGATGAGAAACATTGCCAAAATCGGGTCTGGACGGGCTTTGAGAGCTGTGGTTGTCTACAACACCATCTTCATGAAAAATCCGAGATCTGGGCAATCTTCTTTTTTTTTGTTATCGGCTGAAAATTCCATGGATTCGAGTTTCTGAGCAAGGTGCTCGACAAACTCGGGATTATGAGCTGTTTTTTTAGAAATGTCAATAAGGTTTTTCTCAAGTGAAGTTTTTTCACGTGTAAGTTTGGCAATTTCTTCCTCAAAAGCTGCTCTTTCAGGATCAACTGTTGAAGTTTGAGGAGTACTGTGACTGTGAACTGGTTTTCTACGATGAATGTTCTTCAGTAGGTGTTTTTTATCTTTTAAAAAATCTTCATTAGCGAATTCCCATTTTTCAGGATATCACAAGGACGATAAGACGTGTTGCATGCTAATGTGGTCAAAGATTCCAACTGTGACGTGCTTTGACATGCTGAGTTGCATGTGGTTTCTTTGCATGAGACGTCTTAAAGTGCACGTGGGTATGATATATTCTTGTTTTGGTTGTGGGTTACGTGGTTTGTTGTTCACGTGTCCATCTGAAGAATGTTTGCATGTGAATACCCAAGAATTAAACTGAATTAAACTGAAATTGGTTGAGGGTTACGTGGTATTCTCATTTGAGTGTGCATGTGACGTGGGGTTGCAAAGAAATGAGAAATATTATTAAGCCAATGTGGGGTTGCAAAGAATAAACAAGAATTAAACTGAAATGTTTCGTAGCATGAGTTGTTTATTCTTGTTTATTATTAAGCCAATGTGGGGTTGCAAGTGACGTATCATTAAAGTAGTTGCATGCGCTGACAATAATTGAAATGTGACATGTCTCTTATTTTTGAGACGTGTATATTTGCATATGGCATGGTTGTTTCAAAAATATTATTGGCCTACATCCTCAAAACACCGCGTATCGCTTAAACGATCCTGATCAAGATTCACAATCAAATGACAACGGCTAGTATCGATTTTTTTGTGACTACAGAGTTTTTGTACGGTATTATTGATTTGATTTTGAAGTGACATTTCAATGGTACTTATTTATCTTTGAGATATGGTGTTACTCTCAAGATAACTTGTATGGGCAATTTTATTCATTGTGACTAAGGATGGACAATCTAGTTATCACTGATGTAAGGAGTTACGTTGTAGTGCTCACAGTATAACTATCACTTTAAGAGGTTACGTTGTAGTACTCAATGTCACACAAAAAGATGTGGATTGTTCACAAGACGCGTTTGTACAAGCATTAAGTCGAAAAAGTTGGGGTGTTTACTTCATTCTCAGATTGGTTATATTGGGTTGTCTCCATACAGTGGTCATTTACTAGCCGGTTCGATTTTGATGAGGTCGATTATAGGTTGAAGAGAAGAGATGAGATTGTAGAAAAAGAGAGTCATATTTTTCAACATATTCTCACAAAATTATGCTTCAACGAGCTGTTATAGCTTTAATATTGCAACAAGTAAAAGGTAATCTATAGCATGTGCACAAGTTTATGATGTTTCCGATGACTCGCAACCATCAGGAGGGAGAAGTGCACGAAGAAAAAGTAGTGTTTCGTCTTCAGCAATTCGGTTGTGGGTATTTCGAGGCTTATTGCCAACTTGGTTGCAAATACTTTGTGAGATATGTTGATGCTCCCAAACGACAACCATTGTGCTTCCTTTAGTATCTACAGTCTCCGCTGCGTGTTTGAAGACTAAAGAGAGTTGCCGTTTCAAGAGGGAGCAGAGAAGAAAGAAAAGGGCTCACTAGTTAGGAGGGAGTAATAACCTAACTAGTACATTACTGTTGAAGTTCAGAGCTACAAGTATTAGTGCCGTCAGCACAAAGATCGATGTCGCGATCTTCGGATTAGAGAACTTCAAGTCTGCCTCAGATCTAGACCACAGAGACTCTGCACTTCAACGAAAGGTCATTATTATTGTAATTTACTTTATATATAGGTCTCATTGTAACCATTCACATGTGACGATATCTTGGAGGGAGATTGTTAGACTCGCGTTTTTATAAAAGATATCGTCACTTTGTGAATTGGACTAGATTTAGGATAAGTAGTCAACGCAGGGACTACTTATATATAATTGGCAAACATGTATTGTAAAAGGCCTATATATACCCCTCATGACTCTCCATGAGGGGTGTGGGAAAGTTTGTAATCTTTGCTTCATTGTTAATCTAATATACTACAAGTTTCTCAACCTTTCTCTCTCTACTCTCTCTCTCTCTCTAGAAACTATGGCTTATTTTGATCAACCTCGACCTCCCGAACATGACTCTTGATAACTACAGTTGTTAATGCTCTATTTCACCCTCACTTCCCCTGCTTTATTTAAAATTAGTTACCAAAACCTACACCTCTCAAACCAAATTACAAATAAGGACACTATAAATCATCTTTACCAGAATCAACATATTGAGCAAACCAAAATTCTCACCAAAAAACTTTTCTCGCCACTGTGTGCTGGACCCTTTTTCCATCCCTCACCCCACCAAACACTTAGGGCCCGTTTGGTTTGTAGGTGGGTTTAGGATTTGGATTTGGATTTAAATTTAGATTTGGGTTTGGGCTTGATTAAAAAAATAAGAAAGATAAATTAAAGTATTGTTTGTTATGTAAATAAATAAAAGATTTAAAGTTAATGTTTATTATTTAAAAACGAAAAGATAAATGTAAAAAGTAATGGACATTAAAAAGGGGCCCACAAAAAATACAAGATGTGACAATATTTTGCAAATCTGTGACATATTAGTGGGATTAGTACATGCCCAATTATTTTCTATGACTCCAATCATTGGGACCCACTAATTTAAACCAAACATCTAATATTTACCATTATCCCCAACTTCCATCCCCAACCCCATCAACCAAACGCACCCTTAATCTTATATATATAGTACGGTACATCTTCTTATCCTTGAGGTACAAGCGCTCAGCCACATGTATTGATTTGTCAAATGCTTTAATAAATGAAAGGCTGAAAAGTTTTTTTTTGGAAAGTCAAAAGGGAAATAAATTGATATGGGGACTTGGAATACTTGTGCATACCTCTACGTTTTACTAGTAACCTCTTATTTTATTTCCAAAAGATAATAAACATGTCACACATAAACACAAAGAAGTCGTCTTCTTCCTCCTTCTCCTTCCTCCCAAACATGCGAAAAAAAATAAAAAAGAAACATCACAGTATCCGGACCTCTAAAAGAAGCTGTAAAAGAACAAGAAGCTGCAAATGACAAAACGTATCAATTGCATGTAAAAGAAGATGTGCAAATGACCACATATTTTCAAAGACAATGGGTGCTAAAAAACAACGAAGACAGCGAGCAAACACCCTTCCTCGCCCTTCCGTTTGCTCGCCTATTTTCAAAAGACAAATGATGCTAAAAGACAACGAAGACAGCGAGCAAAAACCCTTCCTCGCCCTTCAGTTTACTCACCGATTTCATAAGAAAACATAATTTTCGGGTGCTAGAAGACAACGAAGGCACCGAGCAAAAACCCTTCCTCGCCCCTCAGTTTGCTCGCTTCGTCGATTTATGTAACACTTCTATCGATGGTTCATTTTATTAATCGTTATTCAATAATGTTCTTTTAAAAAATTCACACCTTTATTTACATATACACGGGTGATGTGCATCATTTTATTTTTATTTACATGTACTTCAATTGGAAGTAGAATTGTTTTAACTAAGGACTTTGCCAAATGTAACCATTTAAGGCATACTTAAAGAATAAATATATGCATTGTGTCACATTAACTTGTGATTTTTTGGAGGCTTTTGGCATATATTGACGAGGTCATTGAAGCTTAGCGCTAAAATCCTCTAAATGTGAATTGGCGAGAACATCTTGATCACGAGTGCCTTTTAACATCAGCCAGTGTCACAATATAAAAATCTTTTAAGTGGAGGTGGCAATTTGGATCGGGTTCGGGTTGATAGGTTGGCGAGTCAGAAAACCTCAACCCGAACCTGACCCATTTAAATCATCGGGTCAACTATGTCAACTCTAACTTGTTTACACATAACCCGAACCTAACCTATTTAACCCGTATATATACTTGAGTTAGGGAATTAAATAGGTTACAAGGGTTGAATAGGTTAAACGGGTTCCAGGTTGACCTATTTAACCCATTTTATATACAAAATTTGGCACATTACACGAGTTAAACAGGTTAAACGGGTTTGGGGTTCGACCCGTTTAACCCGTATAAAAAATATAAATAATTTTTAATTTAAGAAAAAAAATCTTAAATGGGTTGGCGGGTCGACCCGCTTACTTTAATCCCAACCCGAGCCTAACCTGTTTAATAAACGGGTTAGATGGGTCGACCCAAACCCGACCCGAAAAAATTTAGAGTCAACTTGAACCTATTAATTTTTGTGTCGGTTTCAGGTCGGGTCAAAAATTGTCGCCCCTACTTTTAAGTACCAAAGTAGTTGTGCATTTAAATGGATAAAGAGTACCTCAGCATACATATGACCATTAACCACAGGCCAAAATTTTCTTATGAGATAAGACTATTCTATTGATGCGTGAGTTCGCTGATGAGTGTGCTTAATTACTCGCGCATGAACACTCCTGCGCCTAACCATAGTCACGTGCCAACAAGGAGAAAACTACTTATAATGGTGAGTGAGTGACTTTTCGATTTATGTGAAAGTTTGTATTATTTATTTCGTTTGTGAGTGTATCTGAGATTTTTAGTGGGGTAAATTTGTATAAATGGTTATCTAATTGAAATGTGAGGGTGGTGAGATTGATAAGCGTGCATCGAGAGTAAGAGTAAGTGAAAAGTTAAAGAAAATTGAAGTGACGCTGACATGGAAGGTGAATGAGTGTGTTTTCTGTGACGCATAAAGGTATTTTAACATATGCTCAGTAAAATAAAAGTTAATGCGGTAGTTGAAACTTGCGAGTTAATAAAGTACATATACAATTACAAATGTTGTGTATCGAGAAGCGTATGCTAAATTCTCTAGACAAAACAATGACTAAATATGACTGGGTATGCAAAAAAACTTAAAAGTATACTAACTGAATAACATTAGATACACAATTTTATTTACCAGGTGCATTTAAGATGTATTTAAAAAAAAATCGATTTTTTTTTTCAAAAAATAAAAAAGTAATGTTCACCGAAAAATTTAATTGTATCTTTCGCTTGATTAACGTCTATATGCATTCTAAATTAATTTGGTTATGAAAAATAACTTTACATTAATTTAAATTACAGTTGAGCCTTTCTGTGGAGCCATGCTCAAGCAGAATGCATAAATCATCTACACTTGTTGAGCTTAGTTAAATAAATTGGGTATATATGGCTGAAACTCGAGCTAAATTAAAATCATTTTTTGGATGTTAGTCCAACTTTTTTTACCTGATGAACCATATGAAAGTTTTACTTTAAAATAAAACTACCACCCAACCAAAGATATATCATCTACGTCAATCAACGTCAAAAGCGATGTGTAATGAATATATAAATACGTAATCAAGCAGCTACTAAGTATTGTTGCACGACATATACACGCCTCGCAAATTTATCTAGTTCATAGCCAATTGTTGACATACTTCTTACAGATATGGTGAAATTATGAAACTTTGTTCATACCATGCATGGAATCAAGGCACTCATGCATGTTTCTGATACGCGTATAATTTTTTTTCAAAGATCAAGCAAGCATTTTATAACAGCCAAAGACAAGCAAAAAGTATAACATGAGTTCAGTCTCAAAGATTTAGACAACAAGCAAAGACACTCGATCTCACACATATACAAAGGCAAACCAAGAAAGCTAACAAGGACTAAACATGATGGTTAGTAAATGAGACATTTAACAGATAGTAGTTCGGTAAGTGTATATGAGAAGAGTTATTGCACTACTACTATCATTTAATTAGTTAAACCACGTCAATATTTTGAAGTTGAAATTCAAAGGATGTCTAAAAAAAGTCAAAAGGAATTCAGTGAAGCTTTGTCATGTCTCTTCTCATGGCCTACGACATAAATGTGATGTCAATTGATCCAAACACACAAAGAACTTTTTACCCTATGTGAATTCAATACGATTTGAGGAAGGTTGTTGGATAAAGACATAATGCTAGCTAGGACTAAAAGCCAACAACAGGCCAAACACCATTTTTTTTAATTAATGCGTGGTTTTTAGTAATACACCCTGATACGAGTGATCTTAGTTGGTCGATACAATTATAGTTTAAATTCACATGTTGTCTTTCACTTTTAATCCGTTTCAATTATCTAGGAATTTTAGTATCAAATATGATTTGCCTTTTTCTCATTTATTTGTTTAAATATTGGAGTGATCTGAACATTTTTTGTTACCATAAAGAGTGTCTAATTAGAGATTATTGTGGTTACTTCAAAGTTTCTTTCAATTGTAGTGATAATTTCATCATTCCAACAAGTTTTAGCAAGTCATAAACATTAATTATGTCTTAATTCTCCAGAATGTGCAATCACTCCAAAATGAAATTCCTTAAAATTCTTTTGTAGCCCGTGTTGAACACGGGTTATGAGCTAGTATAAAAATATAAGTGTCCTACATCAACCAAAGTTAAGGAGAGCACAAAAGTATGAACTTGAGCAACCACACCTTGCTAACTTATGACAACTTACATGAAAAACTAACAAAAACTACATAAGATACAACTAAAAAGCTTTCAATGAGATGATGATGATGATGATGACGATGATGGAGTCCCATGCCTTTTCACTTGAGCTCAATCAGATGATTTAAACATTATTATCGCATGAAAGATCTTTTGATACATTAGTTATATATGTTGAGGCAAAGTAGAGGTTAAGTTGGTACTTCCACATGACAAATAGGAGACTAAAGCTTAAACCTATTTGATGTAGATGCAGGCATGAAATTTGAAGTTTGAGCTAAAGCTTCTTTCACCCTATCAAACACTACTTGCGTGTGGATAGGGAAATCAGGATTAGAGCCATTTATTATCATGTCAGTTTCCAAAGGAATTGTTTTATCCAAAAGATCATGTGTTGCACCTGTGTTTGTTATGTACCTCATCCATATTTACATTCGATTTTAAATGCCTTGAGATGACCATTGAAGCTTATGAGTAATAATGGGTTCACATGGAGATGAAGATTTATTTTGAACATGATGGTTGCTAGCTTTGCTGGTTGGGTTTTAAAAATATTATCATCACATAAGCTATTTATTTTGAACATGATATTCCTATATCATTAATTGACAACAGACGATCTTAGAATAACATAAACTATTCACGGATTTAAAACATGTAAACGTAGGATACAATATATTATAAATGAAAATAAACGTACCAAGTACTTAAATTAATTACAAATAATAAATGTTTAACATCCTTTATCCAAATACTAAATAGATCAATGCATGATAATTCTAGTTGATAAATTATGCCCCAAGTAATGATAATCATACTTGTTGACAAGTCATAAATCAACCAACTTTGATCTATCATAATTTTGAGAATACTTATTTCAAGAATCCAACTAGTGAAGTTCTTGTATGTGTGCATTCAAATAATTGCCACATAATATTTCATAAAGTGTGATAACCTCAACCACCAATTTATGATAATAAAAATTTGAAACATATTTAAAGTTTAAAGTATTATTTTCTTGTGTAAACTAAGACTACATTTGCTATAAGAAAAATACATTTATCTAAAGCAAGTTTGTTACCAAATTTTGTTGAAAACAAGTTTGTTCATCGAATCATCTTTCGTTCTATTTACTCTGTAACATATCCCCAAGGTTCACCATCGAACATATATAATTGGTCTGGCAATACTTTATTTTCAAATTTTGAACATCATCAATAATTTCTTGACCGGTGATTAGCTAACTAAACATGACTTGAATACTTTAAAAGTACAATGTTTTATCTTTAGTTTTATTATTGATCAAGAGAGCAAGATGATTCTTCTCAAGAAATGATAATATAATGTAAGAATATTTGTATGTAAAGAAATAAAGATAGATGAGAGTAGTAGATGGTGAAGGTTTTGGAGTCTAAGACCAAGGCATTTACTGAGACCAACTAACCCTCTTTATACATAAATATATATTTATGAAGATGGTAAAGTGTCAGTCATGAGTAAGCTAGCTAGCTAATTTCGGGTTGTATAATGTAATAAGTGCGAGCAAGTTTATGTGAAAAATGTTTTGATATCTTATATTTATTCTGAATAATGAATGTAAGAAACTTGTATACAGTTATAATTAAGAGCAACGAAATTGATTACATAGCTCAATGTGAAATAACACACATAAATTATCAGTAACATTAAACTTTTAAATACGAGTAAAGATGTCTATGGGACGTTTAATTTTTTAAGTTCACGTTTACATCTTTATGCACTACTAGAAAAAAAGCCTTTAATGACGCCTATTGCGTGTCATTAAAGGGGTCAGATGACGCGCCTTTTGGCGTCATTGATCGACCCGTCATAAAGCAATATGACACGCCCTGGGAGCGTCATGAATTTATGACACGCGTTTATGACTTCCTTTTACGACAAACATTGTATGACCCTCTTTTACGACAACTCCTTTTACGGAAAACATGACCCCTGTTTTGCGTGTCAAATTCAAAATAAAAAATATATATATATATATATATATATATATATATATATATATATATATATATATATATATATATATATATATATATAAAATTATTAATATCCAGACATTAAATAACAATAATGTCATAACACAAAAAAATACACAAATAGCAAAAAAAACGCGTTTCATATATATCAAAACAATGCGTTTCATACAACTACAATTCTAAAATTGTCATAAACCGCTAAATCATCCAAATCTAAAATTAACCATAAGTTAATTACATTCATAAACTGCTAAATTACATAGTTATCAAGCCCGGAAAATGATGTTTGCCACATAATTTGCCCATTCTTCACGAATTTCATCCAAATCATCATCCGTGTATTCTTTGTTACCTTCCCCGATCTGACAAATACAATACATGATTAAAAAGGAGACATATATATATATATATATATATATATATATATATATATATATATATATATATATATATATATATATATATATATATATATACATGATTAAAAAGGAGATGCATATATATTTAAAAAAAAAAAAAAAAAAAAAAAAAAAAAAAAAAACACAGAAGGCTGGAATAATGAAAGGAATTCCCATTCCAGACATGCATATATATTTACCAGAAAGAACTCCTTTTGGTATTGGTTTGTCGAAAGGTGAGATATCGAGAGGACTCCTTTTGGTATTGGTTTGTCGAAAGGTGAGATATCGAGAGGACTCCTTTTGGTATTGGTTTGTCGAAAGGTGAGATATCGAGAGGACTGCATTATTTGTTCTGCTAACAGGGACGTTCATATCCACAGTAGCCACCTTCTTCCTGGTAAAAAAATTGTGTTAATGTTACAAAGGAAGTCCTACGGATGCAAACATGTCGCTTCAGGAAACTATAACAAAAACATCATTAGTTACTGAAAAAAAACTTACAAAGGAAGGCCTACGGACACCCAAAATACAGTAGCATTCTAGTATACGAACGGGGAAATTTTGTTAGCTTGATCACATCAGCACCAGTCTTGACCATGTAATTTTGACGACTTATGGGGTTCATGACCACTGGTGGTCCAGCAGTTCTTGGCCATGTCATTTCTTCAAATCTGAAGCATCACAAATTGAGCAGGTAAGCTTTATATCTTGAGGCTTATGTTTCTAATCCCAGTTATGAATTTCGCAAAATCACTTTCAGTGCGTATATAATATTTGGATCACTAACAGATGACGAAAGCGTAGAGTAGTTATGAAATGCTCACTTGTTACAAAGTTGAGATGTTCGATTATGGAGATCAGGACAATTTTCAGCGCCTAAACCCACGCAAACATACCCATTTCAGCCCCTATTTTAGCCCCCTGTCAGCCCCCCATGACTGTCTGTGCCTTAGAGTCTGAACTTTAGTAAGCAAAGGCTTACCAGTATCTTTTAAAAATCAGTTTCATATCACTGAAATTTCATTTACATTTTTATTCATTTGAGCTATAAAAATTATCAATACAACTAAAGAATACACAAATACAAACAAGATTAAACTTCAAGAATATAATGAAAGATAGACCCCGTAGAGCCCGTAGAATATAACTCGCCTAAAACATGATAATATCTGCCATCATTTGTGATCAAGCAAAATTAAACTTATTTCAATATCCCCAAAACTTACCTTGAACACCAGCTGCAATAACTGTGGCAAGAATACCACCATCTGCAAGTTTATTTGGGCCAAACCCATCAGTCTCTGTTGCCAAGCACCTAATCGCAACTTCAACTGAGCTACTACCCTTTCCAGAAATAGATACATTTACCTAGATAAGCAATAAAATAAATAAAATTTGTGACAAAATTATTATCTGCAACTTGTATTATTATGATATGCAAAAGTAAACATACCTGCAACTAGCGACTTGAAGCAAATTCCCGGAATAGTACATTGCAAAAACAAAGCAGCCAGTTTTGATACCAAATAAGAACCAACACAGTGAGAATGATTATGAATAAAAATATTACCTGTGAATCAATGCCCGAAGAAGAAGTTTTGTGCCAACTCTTGCAGCATCGGTAATGATTGAGAGAGGTGTGAAGTAAAGCCACTGAACAAGACTCTGCAACCGACATCGTTCTTCAACATCAGATGAGCCATCATATTTTCCAACTTTTACTTCTCTTGATCTTGATAAAACCCTGTCAAAGTGAAGAGCATGCAAAAGATGAGCCCTGCAACAGAATGAGACAACGACAATCTATATTGACATATTCATATATACAAAACCCCTCAATAATTTATTCGAAGCTTCCTTTACAAGTTGTGACAGGGAACAAATAGAATAAAGAGAGAGATTATAAACTCTCATATGAAGAACTTAAGATTATTATTATAATCATTGAGGTTAATCATGAAATAGTAGCTAAAAGATTGAACTGAAGATCAAGAGATCAAAATTAAGTAATAATTCCCCAAAGATTCACCTGCCATTCAGCCATAGCTCCATCATATGAACAAACAGATCAATGCAACAATGGCGTGCAAGCTGATATATTGTAGAAGTATAGATTCACGTACGGGAGGTGGAGGAAACACAATAAACACGAACTAAAGATTAAACATTGTAACTTTCGGTTTATTGATTGGGAGGTGTGTGTGTATTTCTTGAGAGAGAAATACGAAACACACACACACCTCAAACAAGCTGTGAATCCTCAACCCTCCAAATGTGGATAAGGAGGGTATTTATACAAAGAATACAATGACTAACTTAGCCTAAATGTCTAAACTAGTCCTTGTACAAAGAATGAAGTGCAATTCCCAAATATGACAAACTTTAAGGCTAACAATCTCTCCCCAAAGTGAAGTCATATGGGAATTGCTTACAATGTTCCCTACAAGTAAAATATAAACCATAAGCACAGAGAATAGTCTTCAAACGTCATTACTTCGTTCAGCTTGGAGAATCTTCTCAGCATTCATTTCTTTACTTGCAGAAGAACCATGTGAGCAATTCTAATTAGGGTTTAATACAGCGTGCCCTGAGTGCTCTCCCCTAATTAGTGCTCTCCCCCAAACTGACAACCTTTCTGATGATTGCCCTGAATCTGAAGAAGTCTTTTGATAATTAAATGCATTTCGTCTTTAGTCTTCTAACATGCAGCGGAAAATGTAGAACAGACTGTAGACTCGACCTTCTTCAAGATTATCCATTTGGGGGAACAGGGTATCAACATCTTCATCTCACCAAATGCATCCCAGTTATCTTTCATATGAAAAATCAGCCCATAACGTACACATGAAATGATAACACCAAAGTAACAAGTTGAACCACTGATCATCTTGATTTTGTTGCCCGAAATTGTTGAAGGTGGAAAAGGTAGAAGAACGAAGAATAAGATGAGTGGAGGATAAGACATAGAATCAACCAATTTCCGACACAAATCAAATCATTGCATAAATCATTAAGCCCGATCACGTGAACTTGTTGAGAGACCTCGATGTACACATTTCTCTCCCCTGCTGGTTACGATATATCGGAATCAGCATAATGTTGTGTACGTGAAGTATTAACTGGAAGCACTTTATCATTAAACCCAGTCAGCCTGTGAGAAGATGTCGATAAACCCAATCTAACCTCCTGAATAAAAAACAACGGCTTCATGTAGTAACCACATGTGATGATAACCCAATATGATGAACTTGAGAATGAAGTAACATCGCCCAGATTTGTGACTTAAGCTTGTACTGTCCTTGTGACTAAGAACGGTGTACCCGATACCCTTAACAGAAGTATTAGTACAAAACCTCTTGACATATCCTCAACTACGTGAGACACTGAGTACTACAACGTAACTCCTTAAAGTGATAGCTACTTTGTGAGAATAGAGAGAGAATCACAAAAGTAACTAGATATCCAAGTCTTCGTCACCATTAATATATGCCCAAACAAGTCATCTTCGCGGTAGGGTAGAAAGAAAGAAGATGAAATAAGTACACGCGTCCGTAAAACCTTACTTCAAACCCAAATAAATAATAACGAATCATCCCCGTAGTCACAGCTAATAATTTAACCATTGTCATTTGATTGTGAATCTTGATCAGGATCTTTTTGGCAATACGTGGTGATTTTGAAGGTGCAGTCCGATAATATCATTTGTGATGTTGTTGTGAAAAATGCCATAAAATGCAATTCTAATGATGCCGGAAAAATTTGAGTTTAAGAAATTTTTACGCCGAAAATTCCCCGAAAAATTCGAATTTTGGCCAAAAAATTTGAATTTTGGGCCAAAATTTTCACTCTTGTACCAGAATTTGAATCTCGCGTAAAAATGGACCGTAAAGTCTCCTGTGAAAAATAAATTTTACTCAACTTTTCCCGCCAAAAAACTATTTATTTTATTTTATTTTATTTATTTTATTTTTTTTTTTGCAACTGCGATAAACATAAAGGCTGAATTGCGATAGGTTCTTTTGGCATAATGCGATAGGGTGTGAACTGCGATAACATTTGACAGAGGCACAATCGCGATAACGTCCCAACTGCGATAACATTCCAACAACGATGAAATCACAACTGCGATAATATACCAACTGCGATGAAATCACAACTGCGATAATATACCAACTGCGATGAACTCCCAACCGCGATAAAATCCCAATCGAGATAAAAATATCTGAGTTGGAAGTGCGATAAAAGCTCTTATCGCGATTCTTATACAAGAATGCGATATTTTCTGAAGTGCGATAGGACGTTGACTTTTATCGCGATTCAATGGGTGAAATGCGATAATTCGTCTGGGTTTCTGAAATGCGATAAGATCTAAAGCGTTTTTTTTTTTTTACTAACTTTTTGTCTTTATCCCATACAAACCCACGCTTTCCACTGACATCTTTCACCCACTAGCTAACTTTGACCAAACTTTTTCCATAAACCCATAAATATTCTCAATAGAATATTCAATATATCTTAAATATAATAATCACAAACAAATCTTATACAAGATTTTTAGTGATTTTTGGATCAAAGTAGCTAAGAACACACCCATTTTCAGCCTTGTTCTTGCGTCTGAATCCATAAAACCACAAAAGTTCACGTTTTTGATGATAAAAACGCAACTTTTGAGTTCTTTTAAGCACAAATTCGAACACAAATATATTGGTTTCAACAAAAACACAAACAACCACGTTTTTGAAGATCAAAAAAACGCAGCAGTGGGTTTTTTATGAAACACAAATCGAACCCAAATATAGCATATACTCGGCTGTTGAAGAAGATAAAGAAAAACCGAGATTAATCACAACAAAAATCACCTTTATCACCTTAAAAACACCACGAGCAGCCACCCGGTTAGCTCTGATACCAATTGTAGAAGTATAGATTCACGTACGGGAGGTGGAGGAAACACATTAAACACGAACTAAAGATTAAACATTGTAACTTTCGGTTTATTGATTGGGAGGTGTGTGTGTATTTCTTGAGAGAGAAATACGAAACACACACACACCTCAAACAAGCTGTGAATCCTCAACCCTCCAAATGTGGATAAGGAGGGTATTTATACAAAGAATACAATGACTAACTTAGCCTAAATGTCAAAACTAGTCCTTGTACAAAGAATGAAGTGCAATTCCCAAATATGACAAACTTTAAGGCTAACATATATTCCAACCAACTCCTAGCTAGTGTTGTTACTAAAAAATGAACATTGCATACAACCCATGCTTGTCTCAATTAGATATGTGCACAAATACCAAGAATCACATTTATAAACTGTTGCAGGTTTTAATGAGGATTCAGTGTTATGAAGAGGATAAGTTGCTACTTAAAAAAAGAGCTATTGAATATGACAGTATGATGGCCTTTAAAATGGAAATACTCACATGTGAAGAATAAGGTCACCAAGTGTCATTAGCTTCTCCCTGAAAGAATCCTTCATGACATCCTATTAATCTAAAGTTCCTATTTAATCCATCCATGACCCAGCAATTTGAGATCCTATTAATCTAACCAATCAGAAGCAAATATAATATAGAAACATATTAGACTATCTGTTAATTACATTCGGCAGTTAGTTAATTACATTCGGCAGTTAAGGTAAAACGAAACAAGCTCTTGAATATGATGGAATATAATCATCAACCAGTACACACAACTAAAACGAAACTATCCATCCACAAGTTAAAATCACATAAACCGAAAGTGAACAAAATCAAACACAGTAATTCGTAAATAAATAGAAAAAGTTATTGAAGCAAAAGGTATTGAAGCATAAAATAGTTCAAGTGAACATAAACCGAAAGCGAACAAAATCAAACACAGTAGGATGGCGTGGTGACTCGATCTGAAGCCATCTTCGATCTATACTTATCTTCAATAAAAACAGAGGAGTGTGGCAGTGAAAGGGTGGTGGTGGTCGGCATCTTCAAGAAAGAGAGAAGAGGCGAGGGGTTGTGATGGTGAGAGGTTGATGGTCTTTAATGACGGCTGTGATGAGGTCGCCGGAGATAAAAAATTACCATTTTAACCTTTTTCTATATGCTGACTAGAATAAATTTTGTTATCTGAATGATAAAAAATTACCATTTTAACCTTTTTCTATATGCTGACTAGAATAAATTTTGTAAATAGGTTCTAATTTTTTTTTTTTACATATATACCACACACAAAGAAATATTTAAAAACATAAAATTATAAATATCCTACTCATAATATTCTCTTAAATTAAAAGACATTGAATTTTGCAAAACATAAGAGTATGAAATTTCTTTCAAAGTCGCCAAACATAATAATGAACAATATTTAATTTCAAGCACTTGAAAATAGTTGATTAGCAATTTGATCACGTAGATTAGCCATATATTCATTGCCTTGAGGACCCCATTCAACTCCATGTGTGTCTTGTTCCTCGACTCCCCCACGTTGTTCTTCCCTAGCAAAGATGGTACTCGCGTCACATTCCTCAAAAAGTTGATCTTGAATATTCCATTTCCTTATAAAATTATGCACCGCGAAACAAGCAATCACTATGTCTCTTTGAATTGGAAAAGGATAAGGAGCCATTTCTCTTAGGATCGGAAATCTTTTCTTCAAAACGCCATATGCACGCTCAATAACATTTCTAAGCTGTGCATGAGCATGATTGAACTTTTCTTTTTTATTTAAGGCACGACGACGTTGAAAATCTGCCAACCAATACCTTGTATTGCGGTATGGAGTAAAAAATCCACGAGTGTTGGTGTATGCAGCATCACAAAGATAATATTTATCTGTAATCGATATGTTAGTATCACAATATTGATACACATATAATATTTATTAATTGAAAAAAGAACAATACATACTTGGTGGAGGAAACGGAAATCCCGAAGTTGGATTAAATGCAACTTCTATCAAAACTCTAGAATCATGTGCTATACCCTCCCAACCGGCCCAGACAAATGTGAATATCATATCAAAATCACAAATTCCTAAGGCATTTTGATAGCATTCACCTTTTCCTCTTCCCCTATAGCGAGTTTGTTGATCAAGAGGCACAACTGCATGTACAAGAGTTCCATCTAATGCACCCACCGCTCCCTTTATATAAAAAGTAAACAAAATATTTTTAGTAGTTTTATTATCATATTAGGAGTTTCAATGATGTAAAAAAGAAACATACCGGAAACTTTTCTCTTAGGTTTCTATGTCGTTGTGACATATTCGAGTGTGCTTCTGAAGATGTTGGCACTATAACTTCTCTTGAAAATTTTATCATTGCACGCCGTACTTCATGAAAACATTTATGAATAGATTGTGTAGAGTGTTGGAATCTCCTTTTAACCGCCCTAAAACGTTCATTATGACCTATAATCGTTAAAAACATTGCCATCTTTTCTTCAACACTTATAGACCTACTATTTTGCAACCAATTTTTTTGTTTAAAATGGTTGCATAACATTATATATGCATCACGAGAAAGACGCATCAATTCTTGACATTGCGTGCTTGACCCCGTTAATAATTCTTGTGTATATGCATGTCCACTCAATGCGGATGTGTTGTCTCTTATTCTTTCAATTCTCGGTGAAGCATTCGTCAACCAAAACCAACAAACAATTATCAAAAACACAATTTCATCCTCCAAATCCATGTGACCTTGAACATAATATAAGATAAAATATTGGCATTAGATAGTTACTAGTAAATAAAGAAAAGCTTACGAAACATTCAAAAAAAAAAGTACTCTAGCAAATACTAATTACAAGCTACTAGTACAATAATAGAAGACCATTAATTACTAGCAAAAAAACAGCAACAATAATCATATGAAACAAAATGCAGTGCTGACTAAATTCTGATGCTGCTAAACTAGACAAAAAGACCAGAAATCACATGACCATCTACAACAACCTAACAGTCTAGCTTTCTTTTAATCAACCTAACAGTCCAAACTTACTTCCAGCATTCTTAATCCAACTTGCACAACTCTCCGATTTCAATACCAACCAAAGTTTCCTAAAATCGGCACTCTCACCAAAAAGTAAAAGTGCGGTCTCATACATTGGATCATGTGTTTCCCAACCAAGTTTCTCCAACTTCTCAACACAAGCAACCATATCATCTCCTTTATTTTTTTCCATCATCATTCTTGCAATGTTAGAAATATCTTGTGCAACTGCCATGATGTTAGGATTATTTGATTCCCTTTTTCTCTTTTTATTTTGAGCTCGAGAACGAGAGGAACATTCTTGGTTTGAGGCTGTTGGCTCTATTGTAGTGTCAAGAGGTTCTTGTTGTACATGATGGCTATCAACATCTTCATTCAGTTCCGGGTCTTCATGGCTTTCTTCTGGGTAACGAAGACCCGAAGTTGGTCCCCAACCATCACACCCGATAACAGCAGATGCATCAAACAGTTTGATACACAAATCGGGATACATCAATGGCGCATTCTTGAGTGGTTCTGCATACTTGTTTGACTGTTTAAAAATATATATGTATGTAAGCTATATGAATAATCTACAAAAACTTGGTTAAAAAAAAGGGTATACTAGACGAATGCAACCTTCATCTCTATCGCCCATTCTTCTTCTGTCAAATTGAAATTCTTGGTTATTGGATCGTACAGATTTCCTGTCCTGTTTTTTAACTTCATCCACACATTAAACTTTCCTTTAATATAGTCAAAATGATTCTTCATTTGTCGTTGATCGGCAATAAAACCATGTTCTTTTTTTAGCGTTTCTCCAACATTTTTCCATGCTTGCATCGTCATGCTATTACCATATTGTCCATTTTGGCTTACCTCATGTATACATGCTTCAAGAAAAGTTTTCTCTAGACCTTCTTTTTTCCAATTAACCCTACCCTTTTTTTGTCTCAAAGAATTTCCAGCTTGGTCATTTTGTTGTTTCAAAGACTCCCCAACATGATCCATAATTATATTCCTAAATGAGCAAAAAATACATACTAGCATTCATGAAACAAATAAAATTCCTAAATAAATATATTTCTAAACAAGTATTGAAAAATGCACACATTTATTCATATACTAATATTTGGGATTTTTGCTACTGCTTCATGCCTCTCACCCATTTCCACGCGCTAATATCGAATACCAAGAAGAATAATGGTGAAGACTTCACCACTATGTTTGCATTTTGTTTGAATATGCTGCATTTTAAAACGTAACGTGTTTAAAAATAAATATCCGTTGCATGTAGTAATAATAATAATAATAATAATAATAATAATAAATAATAATAATAATAATAATAATAATAATAATAATAATAATAATAATAATAATAATAATAATAATAATAATAATTCCAACTACCCCTTATTTCTTCTATAAATACATACAAAACCCATCATTTTTAAACCACTACTTCACCAAAACACAATTAAGAAATCATCTAAACTTCTAATATGGCTTGTCGTCTCCCTCACACTGTCGAAGAAATGTAAAAGTATATTAAAACACAAACTGAGAAAGATGATACTGCTCGACAACATGCTATTGTTGAAGTTATCAAACAGTTTGAGCACGCAAAGGCACTGAAAGAACGTTTGAGATCACGATACGTGGAGTGCAATGACGTCTCGGACGAAAGAAAAGCTGTGATCGACCAATTTTTGTGTGATGAATCTCGTAAAGACGGTGCCGTCAGTGAGCTGTTGTGGGGTTGTGTGAATCAGATACATGCCTAAATTTCTAAAAAGATCCGTTGGAGTTTTGAGGAAAATGTGGCAGCTGGTTTTGTATCACAACAGAGCCAACAATTTGTGCAAGGTGCATCAACTTCATCTGATGCACCAAGATTTGTTGAGCAACAACTGCAGCAACCTCATCTGGATCAAGAAGATGCGGGCTGGAACGGGAGTCAGGAGCGGGAGCTTAGCAGGTTGGAAGCAGAGTTTGAAGTAGAGAATTTTGCGAACTACTCTCCGTATGACGATTGTTACCGCTCAGACAACTCTGAGAACTGGGATCACCCGGATGTGCACAGTGGTGCGAGTGTGGGTGTTGTGGTGGTGGAGATGGTGGTGTTGTGGTGGTAGTGTAGATTGCTGCTGGTGGTGGTGGATCTGCTGGTGGAAGAAGAAAGGTGTGCGTTTTTTTTTTTCTTTCTCTCTAAGTGTTTCTTAGATCTGTAAATAATTGGGTTTGTTTTTAGCGATAACATTTCACGGGGACATGTCCTCGCTGAAAGTAAATATTTATTTTAATCAGACTTTTTAGCGGGGACATGTCTCGGCTAAAAGTAGTAATTTTTTGCCAAAGCATTTGGCGGGATAAAGTAAATGCTACGAGGGAATATTAAATTTTGTGCGAAATCTTTCGGCGGGGACATGTCCCCGCCGAAAGTATTTTCATTAAAAAAAACTTTTTAAATATTTTGTAAATTATCCTTAATTAATTTAAAACTTTTAATTATAAATATTAATTCTTTTAATTTAATTAAAATTTTTCTAAATCATATTTTATTAATTTAAAACTTTTTAAAATTAATTACATGAGATGTTTAACGAATGAGCCGAGATGTTACGATTGTACACGAGATGTTTAACGAATGAGCCGAGATGTTACGGTTGTACACGAGATGTTTAACGAATGAGCCGAGATGTTACGGTTGTACACGAGATGTTTAACGAATGAACCGAGATGATACGGTTATACACGAGATGTTTAACGAGTGAGCCGAGATGTTACGGTTGTACACGAGATGTTTAACGAATGAGCCGAGATGTTATGGTTCTACACGAGATGTTTAACGAGTGAGCCGAGATGATACGGTTGTACACGAGATGTTTAACGAGTGAGCCGAGATGTTATGGTTATACACGAGATGTTTAACGAACGGGCCGAGATGTTATGGTTATACACGAGATGTTTAACGAACGAGCCGAGATGTTATTGTTATACACGAGATGTTTAACGAACGAGCCGAGATGTTATGGTTATACACGAGATGTTTAACGAACGAGCCAAGATGGTATGGTTGTACACGAGATGTTTAACGAATAAGCCGAGATATTATGGTTATACATGAGATGTTTAGCGAGTGAGCCGAGATGTTACGTTTATACACGAGATGTTTAACGAATGAGCCGAGATGTTACGATTGTACACGGGATGTTTAACGAATGAGCCGAGATGTTACAGTTGTACACGGGATGTTTAACGAACGAGCCGGGATGTTACGTGTTAGCTTTAATTTTATAGTTAAAGTGATGGTCATTCACTTTGGTTAAGAACTTTGTGTATTGTGGGCTTATGTTAGATCTAGTGGTAAATACAAATGTCCAATCCATTGTAAAAGCCCACAAGCCCACACCTAAAGCCTTTAGGGCAAAGTCCTTGTACTATATAAGGAACATAATGCCTCATTTAGGCAGTGGTTCACTGGTGTGAGTTGTGTGAAATAAAGAAAAGTCTTAACATCAATATCTATCTTTTTATATAAGATCCAACATCAACACCTTGTCCCATCATCTCTTGATCTTAACGTGACATATATTGTGTGATAAAGAGTGATTATCGACAACAACAAGTGGTATCAACGAGCCTAGCTTCGAGGTAGGGGTTACTTGTGTTCAATTCTTGTTCTAATATACATCTTTGTTGCGCATTGCTTTTGTGAAAAGAGACCAGTTTTGGTTTCTGTGGTTAGAACGCAACATCAAAGCTCAAAAAGACACAAGTTCAAAGGCAAAAAGTTGTGTTGTTTCTATGTTCTAAATGTCTTGGTTCATGAAGTTTCACTAGTTCATCATTCAAACTTTGGCTTGGAAGAACATAGTTGTAGTTCGTTCTTGGTTCACAGATTGAAAATCATCATCAAACTTTGTAAAAGTTTTGTTGTTGAGTATTTTAATAAAAGGGACGAATTATTAAAGTTAGTCCAAGTTGGTGGAAATTGTCAGGAAAGGTTGCAAATTGGGTAAAAGGTGTAAGGAAGATAAGGTAGCAAGTGGAAGAAAGTCAAAAAGTGGTTGAAAAAGCAAAAATATCGCATTTGGCCTCATCATAGCGTTTTATCGCAATTCTGTGAAAAACCAGCGTTTTATCGCATTTGGCAAATCTTATCGCAGTTGAGACTTGTCGCAGTTGAGACTTGTCGCAGTTGAGACTTGTCGCAGTTGAGACTTGTCGCAGTTGAGACTTGTCGAAGTTGAGACTTGTCGCAGTTGAGACTTGTCGAAGTTGAGACTTGTCGCAGTTGAGACTTGTCGAAGTTGAGACTTGTCAAAGTTGTTTTCAGATTTGTCAATTTCAGTCCCTGTACTTCTCAGCAGCCTTTAGGAACTTCCAGAATTGGCAGTTTTGGCCCTCGTACTTCTGTGAAACTTCAAACGGTTATAACTTTTGAACCGTAACTCCGTTTTCAGCGAAACACCTGTCAAAACGACCGTGAGACCGAGGAGAAGGACACGTTGAATAAATTTATTCATTCAACCCAAGTTTCGAGGCCTGAAAACGCTCAAAAATGAAGTTATTGAGGTTTTAAGTTTCCAGACCAAAATTCCACCGTAACAACTCGCATCAACCTAACCAAACTACAACTTCAACCGCCACCAACAACACAACAAGACTTCACAAAAACATCTCCTATTTCGTTGCAAAGATCCTGAATCAAATTTATCACACATTGGAGCTAAATGGAAAAGGAAATGAAAATGAAAGAGAGAAAATCAAGGAAAGCGTTTACTGTGCTCAAGACTCATATTGAGAATGTCATCATTTCTTCAGGATATGACTCAAGTTTCGATCAGGCATTTGAATACTACATAAGATGCCAATTTCATTATTTCACCCCTCCACTTCAACAAAGCCTGAATCAATATGAGAAGATACTGAATGAAGAAGAACTGTATACGCACAACTGCAAGGATGCTCTTGAAGTGATCAAATCTCTACTTCAGATTATCCTGCAACCTGGGATATTAAGCCTGTCAGGGTTTCTCAATGCATTTTCCCGAAAATATCGGCTAGACTTCAAAGACTTCCAAACTCAATGCATCGATTACATGAGTGAACTCAAAAAATCACTTGCTGAAGAAGAAGTTGAGCAGAGTGAGATTGAAAAGCAGAAACGGGAAAGGGAGCAAATTGAAAGAGAACGGCTCTTAAAGGAATCAGTGGGCAATGAGAAAGAGGCAAACAAAGAAGAAAAGGTCGATGAGGGTACAACATCTGATGATAGCTCGGCTTTAACGGGTAGTGACACATCATCAGAACAGCAGGTTGTATGCAGTACTCCAAGATACGATTCGGATGCTGATGGTTCGCACAGGAATGAAGCTGTTTGGGATACTGAAGCTGACCACATCAGACTTTCATCCGACATTGCAATAGTGGCTACGGTACAACATTCAAACGATCATGATAATGTTTTTTTGTTCGATAATGTGTTTGCTTATGACAAGACACATCCTGCGCATCCTGAGTCCATCAGTGACACATATGTGGAGCAAAGGTTTGATAGTAATATCACTCCCACAACCCCAGATATGGATCCTAATGGAGGAGAGCCTGCCCAGGATGGATCTTCTCATGATCAAGATCATGCCATATTTGCTTCTTTAATCCATAATTTCAAACATGAACTTGAAAAGTGCAAAGAGGACAATCGCAAAACTAAGCAAACAAACATCTTATTGTCCAAAGAGCTTGAAAAATTAACAAAAAGCAAAGAAACTGAAATCTCAAACCTTAAATCCCAAGCTCAGAAATTTGAAATTAACGAAGATGTTCTCAAGCCAATTCTAAAACAAAACAAAGAACTTGAAGTTGAGTTAAGCAAAGCTCGTTCACGTGAAAAACGTTCCATTCAACAACTGGATGAAAATTTGGGCCCCGCCAACAGAAAGGTCCAAGAGCTTTTAAAAGAGAACGTTGAATTAAAAATGAGATATTCAATGCTTCAGGAAAGCACTTCAAATTTTAAGATTGTTAATACAAAACTTGAGAATGAAAATCAAGAGGTTTTAAAACGTGCAAACAATCTTGAAGAAAAACTTCGAAAAACAGACCAAAGTGTTCAAACTCTTCAAATGATGATTCCTAAAGCTGAGAAAGTTCATAAGGGAAAATTAGGAATTGGTTTTGAAAATACAGATCAGGTTGAACATAAATTTTTACCGAATGATGCTCTGTTCATGTCAGAAGAAGATGAAAAATTGGCAGAGGAAAAACGCTTAAAAGCCAAAAAAGGAAAAAGCCCACTCTCGTACCAAGGCTTTGTGTATGGTTGTATACAATTGTCAGAAATACCAAAACCACCTTTAAAAAGAAAAGACACAAATGTGAAAAGATTTTTTAAAGAAGTTCAACTTGCTACTTATGATGCTAATTTATGGCAAAATAAAGCAAGGAAACAATTTTGTAATCTTAAATATCACATTGAGCACACGTTAAAGGTCATTTGGTCGAAACAACAATACACCAACAGTGACTACAATCGTCTCATGTCATCAGACGCTTGGCTAAAAAGGGATGTCTGTAAGTATTTAAAAGATGAGATTGAACCTCTTGTGGAAAATATCAACTTAAGTTTTGAAAACTTTGAAAAATTTCTCGTCACTGAAATGAGAGAAGATTTAAAGTACATCCATTCTCTTGAAGACGAATTTGATGCAAAATGCTTAAAATTTGATATTCAAAAGGACTTTTTCACAAATCAAATTGAGTCACTTAAATCGGTGTCAGTCTGCCAAGAGCATGAGAATGTGGATTCTGATCATACATATTTTTTGAAATCTGAGAATCTTTGTTTCAAAAGGAAAATCACCGAACTTTCAAAAGAAGTAGCTGATTTCAAAGAAGAATTATCAAAAAGAATTGCTTCTTCTAAAAACCCTTTAACAACAGTGCTCAAAGAAAAGGAAAAGATTTTTCAAGAAAATTGTGATGATGCCAAAATCAAGTTTGATTTTAACGAACTTGATACAAAAAATATTGAATTGGAACACGCTGTGGCATCATTACAAAAAGAAAATGAGCATTTGAAACAGACTTACAAAAACTTGTTTGATTCAATCAAGCGTTCACGAGTTCAGACTCAAAAATCAATCTCAAAACCAAAAGAGCCTGAAATTTTGAAGTCTCAATTGTCTGAATTCGCTGATAAAAAGTTTGAAAAGGTTTTGCAAAAGATTGAATCAATGAAGAAGAAAAAGACTGAGTCTCAATTCACAAATGTTTCCTATCCAAATCCTCTGTTTGATTCTAATTCTTCAGATTTTTTTAACAGACAATGCAAATCTTGTGTTTCAAACAAAAGTGCTTGAGCTTGAAACGCTTTTAGCTCAACGCACAAACGATCTTGAGGATGCCAAAACTGATCTTTTCAACAAAACGAACAAATTCGAAACATATTTTGAAAAACTTGAAAAAGAAAATATTGTTTTCGAACGAAAATTGGCTCGTAAAATAGATGATTCAAAAGCTGAAAAAGATCATTTTTTGAAACAAATTGCTTCTTTGGAATCTAAATTGGCATCTCAAGATCTTCTTCAAAAAGAATACAGTGATTTGCGATCATCAAACAATGCCTTGAAAACAAAGTTTGATGATCTTAACCGTTCAAAAGGAAAATCTCCTGTTTCAACCAAGTTTCCCAAAGAGGGTAGTGTTTCAAAGAAGGTTTACACGGGTGAATCTTCAAGACCAAGACCATTTTCGAAAAAGGTTTCCCAGTTTACAACCTACTCTTTACAAAAAGGAAGGAAGTTTTCAAAGAAACAAATTTTTTCTGAAACACTTACTCCTCAAAAGCTTTCAAGGTCAAACATGTCTCATGAAGAGACTTCAAGATTTCAAACTCCACAATCTTGCATTACACGGGTAAGGCAAGTGTGGAGACCAAAGCAATGTCCTTCAAACTCTGAAAAACTTCCACTGCAACACAAGGACTCTGCTTTGAAAAAGATTTTTAAATCTCCGTTGATTCCGCGAGTGTTATTTCCAAATGAAACACCTGTTCTCAATCCTCGTTGGAATTCAACTTCTTTGAATCAGATTGACACAACTTACAAATGGATTGCAAAACATGCTAAACCCGTTGGTGCAGTGCTCAAATGGGTTCCAAAAGTTGTTGTCTAATCTGGTCATAATGGCTTCTGAACACATCAGTTCAGGACCCGAGCTTCAAAGAAAGGAAAGTGCTTCATCAAAAAATTTCGAGCACTTATCCTAAAAATCAATGGCTTGTAAGTATTTGATGCGTGGGTTTTGCAACCTTACAACAGGTTTTACCTCTCGAGGGATCTCAAGAGGCTTACAACCCCACCAGGCAGTGTACCTGACCGATGTAGTATAGTGTAGTGGTAAGTACGGGGGATTGATCGTTCTCCACAGGGAATAGTGTTCGTTAGGTGTGAAAGGCTACTCTAATTAGGTCTAAGGGTTGAGGAAGATTCTTTTTATGTTTTTATATTTTATAAAAGCAAGTAAAATCTCGGGTTTTGAAGGAGTGGGCGGAATTAGTTGCTAGTCAACTAACCCAAATTACTACAAATGCAAATAAAATAAAATAACAAAAATGAAAAGTGGTGAGAAACTTATGTGTAGAGAAATGTGTTTACTTAGATTTCCTTACTCCCTAACTATCTTTTACCGGTTAATTAGTGTGTATTAGTCGCGTGGATGACGGGTGTATTCCTTAATACCATTCGTGGGGTGGCGTACTTACTTCCCCAAACTCTACAAGCTCCTACTTCACTCCTATGTCGAGCCGGCTAGGAAGCTCCTAACATGGGATCACTAGAATTCGCTTGTGCATTAAATACAACCATAAAAACCTTTAGTACGCGTTTGGTTCATGTTTCTTAAGACGTTCAAGCAAGTTACCGAATAGGAGGTTAGCCAGTTTTCTTAAGCCTAACATAGATAAACAATCATCCAATACAACTAATAACACACTAACAACCAATAATCAATAGCTAGGTTTCATTAGATCTAAGCAAACACAAGATAAAATTAGCCTAACATGTTAAACAAAAGACAAGCATAAGATAGAATCAAACAACACATAGACATATTGAATGATTAATTGATAACTTATCTTTCAATGAAACATGGAAGATCTCAAGGCAAAAGCCCTGAAAAAGTAGCTAAAATCGTCTTAGGGTTTTATCCCAAAATTCCACACACTAAGCTCTCCCTAATGACAAAAAATTAGAAAACTATATATAGACTTTGACATCTGACGGCGTCACCTTATGCATTGTGACGCCGTCACCTCGCCGCTTTTAGGGTTCCCGGATGACCATCTTGACGCCGTCCCTCTTTAGCTCTTCAAAAATCCATTCTGGCTTATCAAGGCTTGACGCCGTCGGATCCTGAACGTGACGCCGTCCCCTTATGATTTAAGCCGTGACGCCCTTGATTTAGTTAAAGCGTGACGCCGTCAGAATTCTCATGCAAACTCACTGGCCCGTCATGAGTAAATTTCACATCCAACTTTTCTTGCCAAGGCATGACGCCGTCCCATGTTAATTGTGACGCCGTCAAGAGTAACTTTTAGCCGATTCTTGAGACTTTGCCGTTTTCTTCACTTTAATGCTCCAAAAACGTCCAAAATGCCTCCTTTTCCAGATTTCTCCTCAAAAGTACCTAAAATGACAAAAGGAACGATTTAGGGCAATATTTGATCAAATAAATACGATTTCGGGCTTAAATGACCCCTTAAAAGCGGTACACTTTTCGCCTCATCAAATACCCTTACACTTGAGATTTGCTTGTCCTCAAGCAAATGCGCTTTTATTCTAATCAAAATACAAGTTAGGGGTCATTTAATGCAAACATAAAAGTAATTACAACAAATATTCGTTCCACTTCAATCATAATAAGCACGGAGATTACATACTAGCACCTCACAAGTAGTGTTTAGATACTCACATCTCTCAAGTGTCATCAAAATAAATCTCATAAATGAAAACGGAAAATATCTCTCACTACCTGTCATAGCAAATAGATTACCATAGGCTTGGGAAAGGATCGAAAACCTCCTCCACTAGGCGTAAGCACCTAAGATAAACTATCAAAGAGGGCTTTTAAATGGGTTATAACGTTAGGTGTAGGGAAAAGGAAAACACGGTTTTGTTGGATAAAGGATATTTTACTGGTGGCGAGTTAAAGATCTTGATCAATCACATGTACTATACAACGTTGCTAAGCCAAGACTAGACTCGATCTTAAGCTAATGAAAGAAAATAACAAAACATAAACATAAAATAAACATAAAATGAAACGGGATGGTAGTCCGTATGTTTTTTCTATTTTTTCTTTTTTTTCTCATTTTTTTGTATTTTTCTTGATTTTTTTTTTTTTTTTTTTTTTTTTTTTTTTTTTTTGCATACACTTTTACCCTACCATCCAAAATAATACATCATAGGGGCGTTGCATCCCCTTACACTTGAACTTTTACATAACTTTACAAATAACTATTCTAATGACTCGAATTAAGATAATTGAAAAACTTGGAGTACTTTTAAAACATTTAGCACATATGGGGGTAATAAATGATGTTCTTCCCCATTACTCCATTACACTAGTACTTTACCCACGAGTCCCAATCGTCCCAAAACAATATGTACAAGGATATGACTCGACTTAGCAACCATGTAATCAACTAGATAATTAACTTGGGTTTAAGCAAATGTTGTCACAATAATGCACTAAAGATGAGTGCATACAAGGTAGGCTAAGGCGATTTGGGTGTACATTTAAGTGGGGTGTAACAAATTCTTCCTTTAAGTAAAATGCTTAAAGGTCGAAACGAAAAGATAGGCTCTGAGGGGTGTACTAGGGGTATCGTGTACTAAAAATGAGTACAACGCAAAGGGTGTGGGAGAATTACTTGACCAATGTAGCCAATGTAATTATAACAAAAACACAGGTGTAAAACAATGGGTTAATCCTAATGCCTCTTATCATGTAGTAAATCTAACTACACGAATGTAGTCTCACTTGTGGCCTTGGAATGGTCCTAACGCAAGTTCTAGAATCTAAGTGCTACCGGTACACACATCATAGCATAAATGCTTTTCCTACCAATTCTAGGGGCGAACCTCACATATTTGGGGGTGGAAAATTTTTTAGTGGTACGGTTTTTGTGCTAGTCATATAACTCCTATCCGTGAGACGCTCATTAAGATCAAAGTTTCACTCCTATATGTTGTAAAAAAATTTAAATTTGGCACTAAAATTACCCTAACAGGTGTTTATCTCAGTTTTATTACACATCAACTATTAAACAAACAAAAATCAAGCGCAATTGTATTCTCTAAAATCGTACTTTTACCCTCCCCTTACACTTAAGATGAACATTGTCCCCAATGTTCAAATAACAAATGTAAAAACATAAAGTAAAAGAATGAAATCAAATACTCCCCTGATTCGCTCGTTGGATAATGAAATTACACGGTTAAATCTTCCTCCAAAGAGAATGTTGAAGCTCCATGACTAATGCATTGCCATAAGCTTGATTCAAAACATTTCCTTGTCCAAAATAACCTGTTGAACCTGAGAAAACAAACACGAAAACCTGCATAACATCGGCGGGATAAAATCTATATATAAGGATATAATGCTTGTGGAATGATAACTTTGCAGATTCCTGGAGATTATAAGTTGGAGATTTTAATAAAAACTTTTTATGAAAACAAAATTTTCAAAAATTTCTGGAAATTAAATCTGACGCCGTCAGGTTATAACCCCTGACGCCGTCAGAAATGACCTGACAAAAATTTTCATTTTAAGTTTCCGGAAAATTTCTGGAAAAACCTTTACCTTACTTCCTGGAAATTCTGCAAAACATCATTATGACTCGATACAAGCATTTGACTCAAACAAATACGGATATGTATGTTAATTTATTATTATTACGATTCATGTTCATATGTGTTCTAATAAACCAATTTAGATTTCCCTTACACTTATCTTTTGCAAAATACCTTTATATGTAGTTAAGACGAAGTTAAAAACAACATAAAGCATTTTCACAAATTAGTTTTGAACATGAATCAATAAGAATAAAAATTAAACACACATACGGAAACAAATAAAATCAAACAAACAAATAAATAAACACACAAAGCAAACAAATAAAATAAATAAAGCTTGGGTTGCCTCCCAAGAAGCGCCTTTCTTTATTAACGAGTCTTGTAGCTAGACTCAAAGTCACGTACATTACGTGACTCCATCATCGGTCACGGTTCCTAGGCCATTCTCCTTCCCGGTTTTATATTCCGGTCCTAATTTCAAACAATCCTTGTAGAAACCGAATATCCTTTCCATAACATAGTCTACTCCTTTACTTCTATCCTTATCATTCCTATAGTAGCCCGCTTGTTTAAGCTCCTTCTCAACATTTGACAAGTTTTGGAATTGTTCTATCTTATATGGCATTTGGTAGCTTACTTCATCGGTCTCATCCTTAAATCTAACTATCCCTAAGGAAGGTTCATAAGTCATTCTAGAGACCTCAACAAATGGTTTTCCAAAAACCACTTGAGTTAAGGATGCATCGACAATTGGGCGGATATCTTCAACAATTACAAAGTCGGTGACATAGGTGAAGTTTCCTACATAAACCGGTAATCCCTTAACTCTTCCCGTGAAGTTACTCATCCAACCCTTGTCAGGGAACATCCTATACCCAAGCTGATTTTTCATTATCAAGTTGTAGTGGGCTCTAGTCATGATGTTTATGGGTGATCTAAGGTCGATGTAGGCTTTCCACACATGCAAATGTCCGATGTTGCATGGTATGTTGAGATTAGAAGGGTCGCCTATTTCAATGATTGGTCTACCTAGGAAGTATGGTGTCTCGGGGTCATCGAATAAGTTTGTATGATATGCGCGCTCTTCCTTAGTGGGTAGCCTATTGAAGTAGTCCTCATCATTATCTACTTCCTCAATCTTACTTGTCCTAACTTCCTTATCAACCTCGACTTTCTTATCCTCATCCTTAGGTTCACTATTATCCTCATTCCTATCAATTGGTTTAATAGTGACAATGTTGACAAAGTGGACGTGTTTGGATGAAGAGGGGTCTTTGACTTGGGGTCCGCTATTTGTGTTCCTAGCGTCCTTATGTGGAGGTGATAACACTTGGTTATGGAGGGCTTTCAACAAGTTGTCAATTTTATTGGTCATCTCAGTTTGTTGTTGATTGAATTCGGTCTCGAATCTAGCTATCCGAGCTTCTTGAGATGCCATAAATTGAGACATCAATCCTTCAAAGTTATTGGTACTACCATTGCCGGAAGGATTGTTGTTGAAAGTACGGTTCGAGTTGGAACCGCTTGATTGGAAATGATTAGGTGGGTTGGAAGAATTGGTTTGTTGCGAGTTTTGGTTTTGTTTCCACCTAAGGTTCGGGTGATTTTTCCATGAGGGGTTGTATGAATCACCATAATGGTTTGGCTCGGGCTTGAAAGTGTACCACTTGTCTCCCGCTCCGTCGGTACGCGAGGATGCGTAGTCCACAAAAGCTTGTTCGGGGAGTTCCATGCAATCACGAGTGTCGTGGGGACCACTACATAATTCACATGAAGAAGTGATTTTGTTCACTTGGCTTGAAGGTTTAGGAGCCTCGTAGGATTTCATGAGAAACTTGACTTGGTCTTCAAGTTCTACGATCCTACGGTCGGAAGTGCTTGAATTGTTCAAAGGCAAAGATATTGCCTTGACCGTTTTATTCAAATCACGGGGATCACTCCAACTTTCGTTGTCATAAAGAGCAAGATCCTCTAGGAGAGCCCATGATTGTTCCGCACTTAGATCACGTAGCTTGCCACCGGCCGATTGGTCAATGGTTTGCCTTGTGGAGAGATTGATATGGTCATAGAAGATTTGGACTTGGAGCCAAAGTTCTATGCCATGGTGAGGGACTTTTTGGAGTAAGTCCTTGAATCGAGTCCATGCCTCGTAGAGAGTTTCGCCTTGACGTTGTTGGAACATCAAGATATCATTCCTTAGCTTGGTAGTTCTTCCCGGTGGGAAAAACTGAGCAAGGAAACGAGTGGTGAGATCATCCCAAGAGGTGATGGATCCTGCGGGTTGACGCTCTAGCCACTGACTAGCTTGGTCCCGCAGAGAGAATTGGAAGAGACGCAATCGGGTCGTCTCTCGAGTGGCAACATCAAGGTCTATAGAATCAACGATTTTAAGAAAGTCCTTGAGATGTTGATTAGGATCTTCAGAACGAAGTCCATGGAATGCGCATCCGCTTTGCACCAACCGGATGGTGTCGGATCGCAAGGGTGTGATATTGGCTCCTTGAGTGAGCTCAATGGTGTTTCGATAGCCATGGTGGCTAGGACGGGAATACTCTCCTAAAGTACGGGCTCTAGGAGGTGGTGGTGGTTGTTGTGGTGGTGGGTTGTGTGGGTTAAGGATATTACCATCTTCCATGATGTCGGACGGTAATGGTTACGAACAAAGACACGAAGAGAATAGATAGACTAAAGAAAACCTAGAAAAATAAAATAAAAATCTCACTAGAAAGGAATCTAGTGAGTAGACCTAATAGAAATAAAAATTCAACCTAAACAATAACTATTCCCCGGCAGCGGCGCCAAAAACTTGATGCGTGGGTTTTGCAACCTTACAACAGGTTTTACCTCTCGAGGGATCTCAAGAGGCTTACAACCCCACCAGGCAGTGTACCTGACCGATGTAGTATAGTGTAGTGGTAAGTACGGGGGATTGATCGTTCTCCACAGGGAATAGTGTTCGTTAGGTGTGAAAGGCTACTCTAATTAGGTCTAAGGGTTGAGGAAGATTCTTTTTATGTTTTTATATTTTATAAAAGCAAGTAAAATCTCGGGTTTTGAAGGAGTGGGCGGAATTAGTTGCTAGTCAACTAACCCAAATTACTACAAATGCAAATAAAATAAAATAACAAAAATGAAAAGTGGTGAGAAACTTATGTGTAGAGAAATGTGTTTACTTAGATTTCCTTACTCCCTAACTATCTTTTACCGGTTAATTAGTGTGTATTAGTCGCGTGGATGACGGGTGTATTCCTTAATACCATTCGTGGGGTGGCGTACTTACTTCCCCAAACTCTACAAGCTCCTACTTCACTCCTATGTCGAGCCGGCTAGGAAGCTCCTAACATGGGATCACTAGAATTCGCTTGTGCATTAAATACAACCATAAAAACCTTTAGTACGCGTTTGGTTCATGTTTCTTAAGACGTTCAAGCAAGTTACCGAATAGGAGGTTAGCCAGTTTTCTTAAGCCTAACATAGATAAACAATCATCCAATACAACTAATAACACACTAACAACCAATAATCAATAGCTAGGTTTCATTAGATCTAAGCAAACACAAGATAAAATTAGCCTAACATGTTAAACAAAAGACAAGCATAAGATAGAATCAAACAACACATAGACATATTGAATGATTAATTGATAACTTATCTTTCAATGAAACATGGAAGATCTCAAGGCAAAAGCCCTGAAAAAGTAGCTAAAATCGTCTTAGGGTTTTATCCCAAAATTCCACACACTAAGCTCTCCCTAATGACAAAAAATTAGAAAACTATATATAGACTTTGACATCTGACGGCGTCACCTTATGCATTGTGACGCCGTCACCTCGCCGCTTTTAGGGTTCCCGGATGACCATCTTGACGCCGTCCCTCTTTAGCTCTTCAAAAATCCATTCTGGCTTATCAAGGCTTGACGCCGTCGGATCCTGAACGTGACGCCGTCCCCTTATGATTTAAGCCGTGACGCCCTTGATTTAGTTAAAGCGTGACGCCGTCAGAATTCTCATGCAAACTCACTGGCCCGTCATGAGTAAATTTCACATCCAACTTTTCTTGCCAAGGCATGACGCCGTCCCATGTTAATTGTGACGCCGTCAAGAGTAACTTTTAGCCGATTCTTGAGACTTTGCCGTTTTCTTCACTTTAATGCTCCAAAAACGTCCAAAATGCCTCCTTTTCCAGATTTCTCCTCAAAAGTACCTAAAATGACAAAAGGAACGATTTAGGGCAATATTTGATCAAATAAATACGATTTCGGGCTTAAATGACCCCTTAAAAGCGGTACACTTTTCGCCTCATCAGTATTTCAGCTTACAACCCGAGCTTCAACGTTATGGCTTATGCACACATAACAGTGTATAACCCGTTTTTCAAAGAAAGGACCCTGTTGTACATTTTATTGCAACAATCCTAAAATGATAAGAAGTTTTCATGCAAAGTTTATCTAACCAAACTTCTTCATCTTAAGCAAAATTTTAATCAAAAATTTCTCAAAAGGTTTTTCAAAACTTTTCAAAAAATTTTGCTTAAGATTTTCAAATCGTTACTCCCCACTTGCTCCAAAGTTTACTAAATGTTACAACCAATGCAAGTTTTGAGGGGGAGTATTTCTGAAACAAATTTTGTTCCAAAAAGTTCATGCATATCAGTTTCTCCCTAATAGCTTTCTAAAAACAATGATTTTAATCAAACGGTATCAAAAATACCATCGAAATGCTATTTTTGAGGGGGAGAAAGGTGATTGAAAGGTGATCATGGTTCGAATCTCAAAGGAGCTCATCAGAAAGACTCAGAACAACCCTCGAATTGACGAAACTAAATGTCAGTTATCGAAAAGACATGTCCTGGACGGGTAATAATTTCAAGCTGGTTTACCAGTGATGTAAGCGTGTCTCGCAAAGGACTTGTCTGAGTAGAATGTACCAATTCGAGAGATGATCATTGAATATGACCGGGACGGGTAATAATTTCAAGCTAGTCTAACTAGTGATGTAAGCGTGTCTCGCGAAGGTCATGTTCGTTGAAAATTGATCATTTCAAATGTGCGAACTCTACCCAACATGTGCTATTTATTTCAAAATGCATGAGCACATGTGAAGGGGGAGTATTTCAGAAAATGCAAAACTCTTGAAGTGTTAACCAAAAATGTGTTTTATACATAAACGCTTTGAGAGATTTTCACAAATGGTTTTATGGCAAGTGATCAACTAATCTAGGATAATCATGGAGTAATAAGGTGATTATGGTTAGGTAATGTCTAATGATCCGCCAGAACCGGAGGGATCTACCCAAGGACAATTCCAATAGTTTAGAATTAGAAGTCCTTAGGTATGATTGAAAAAAGGAGCAAAATGAGAAAGGAGAAAGAAGGGGTTGAAGAATGAAAAAGAAAAAGTTTTTGTAAGGGTGAAAAGAAATAGCCCTCCATGAAAACTTAGGAAAGAAACCGGGTCAATACATATGCTATCGGTACTCACTAAGGTGATACTGATATTGAAGACAAGACGTCATGGACCCAGTGACGCGGTGCACAAACCCCTCCTTGCCACTCAGATATCTCTTAAAAGATATGTGTTTCATTTCTCACGGAGATCAATGCATAATCTATCGACCTCTCACTCCGAGATGAGTTGATATTGAAAAGGTGGCACTCTGCTCCATGCCTCCGACGACTAAAACCAAAACGCACATTATAGAGTCTAGAGCCATGAGATTCATCAAAGATCTCTTAGGAACACTTCCAATAAAATACACTTGTGTTCGCCAAAAAGGACATAAGCTGTAAGAGTCATAATGAGATCTGAACCTGGAAGAGCTGGACGATTTATTGCTAACTGTTTTATGCAGGTACTGAAGAAAGTCCATCAATCATCGTATGTCTCAACATCTACATTGGAAGAATAGACGCTGTGAATACATGAAGATGTTGATCAAGGCAAAGAACAATCCAAAAGACGATACGATGAAGATCACAATGCATGAAGGAACGAAGAATCACAAAGTTCAAGACCCAGAAGTCTAAAGATCTAATCACGTAGTGCATAGTTTGAATGACCATCCCTTAGGGGGAGATTGTTAGCTTTAATTTTATAGTTAAAGTGATGGTCATTCACTTTGGTTAAGAACTTTGTGTATTGTGGGCTTATGTTAGATCTAGTGGTAAATACAAATGTCCAATCCATTGTAAAAGCCCACAAGCCCACACCTAAAGCCTTTAGGGCAAAGTCCTTGTACTATATAAGGAACATAATGCCTCATTTAGGCAGTGGTTCACTGGTGTGAGTTGTGTGAAATAAAGAAAAGTCTTAACATCAATATCTATCTTTTTATATAAGATCCAACATCAACACCTTGTCCCATCATCTCTTGATCTTAACGTGACATATATTGTATGATAAAGAGTGATTATCGACAACAACATTACGATTATACACGAGATGTTTAACGAACGAGCCGAGATATTATGGTTATACACGAGATGCTTAACGAACGAGCCGAGATGTTAGGGTTATACACGAGATGTTTAACGAACGAGCCGAGATGTTATGGTTATACCCGAGATGTTTAACGAGTGGGCCGAGATGTTATGGTTATACACGAGATGTTTAACGAGTGAGCCGAGATGTTACGTTTATACACGAGATGTTTAACGAATGAGCCGATATGTTATGGTTATACACGAGATGTTTAACGAGTGAGCCGAGATGTTATGGTTTTACACAAGATGTTTAACGAATGAGCCGAGATGTTACGGTTGTACATGAGATGTTTAACGAACGAGCCGAGATGTTATGGTTATACACGAGATGTTTAACGAACGAGCCGAGATGTTAGGGTTATACACGAGATGTTTAACGAACGAGCTGAGATGTTATGGTTATACACGAGATGTTTAACGAACGAGCCGAGATGTTATGGTTATACACGAGATGTTTAACGAATGAGCCAAGATGTTATGGTTATAGACGAGATGTTTAACGAACCCGCTGAAAGAAAAATTACTATACTATATATTTAGATCTTTGTGCAAATTATTAGCTTATTTCATTAGATCTATATCTATCATATCACATACATAAATAGCAAGATCAAAAGCAACAAAAGAAGAAATAAAGTGAATACCTATTTCGAGATCTAGTATCTGGTCATTAGCTACAGAGTCTGTTCATATCGAGGAAATAACGACTTTGATTTTACTAACATTTGTGCTTTCTGGTATTTCTATCTAGTATCTACTGGGACTGGTCAAGTTATATGATTAAGATGGGCTACCTATGACAGGCCTTAAACTAAAATTTTGGGCCACTACACACTTATATAGTTAATTACTCCGTAATTTGTATGCAAGGGTAGTAAATAGGGCCGAGCATTATAGATCAAAATTTTAGATAATGGTACCAAAAATTTCCCACCAAAACACTTCCCACCAAAATCTCCCTCCAAAACACTTCCCACCAAAATCTCCCAACATCTGTCAACAAAACACTTCCCACCAAAATCTCTTACCAAAAATTTCCCACAAAAACTTTCCCACCAAAATACTGGCGCCAAAAATTTCCAACCAAAATCTGCTCTTATATACTAACATCTTATCCACACAACTTCAAAACCTCTTATACTCAAAACCACTTAACCTCACAACCACAAACATACACTGTTATCATGGTGAAGATGGCGGAATTTGAAGCTTTTGCTTGTCCTTGTAAACAAGGAGACGTAATTCTGCGAGAATCGCATAAACCTTACTCTCGTGGTAAACAATAATATGCGTGTCCTTTATCAAAGGTGAACAATTACATACTTTTTTGTGTGTTATATAAATAATTTGGTTAGTTGTTAAAAATAATAGTTTTTACTCTTTAACAGGGTGGGACAAAGGAGTTTGGATGCGATTTTTTTTTTATGGAAGGATGAACGACTAGCCAAAATGAGCGGTTCTCTTGGAGCTTCAACGCCTCCAAGTCATTTCGCAGGACCATCCATAACTCCAACTCGTTACACTGCAGGACCTTCAACATCGAGTCCTAGAAATACAGAGTGCTCAAACTGCATCAAACTGAATCACCAGATAATGGTACTCAATAAAATGCTAGAAGTGTATATGCATCCAAACAAACACACAATCGATTCAGCTGCCTTATTTCACGACCTTTATAATGACATGCTAGGGATATGGGAAATCTTCGTATGTAGGTTGTTGTTGTTGCTGTTATTGTTGTTGCTGTGGCTGTTATTGTCTTTGTTGTTGTTTGTTGTTGTTGTTTGTTGTGTTATTGTTGTTGTTTAATAAAATGTTGTTGTTGTGAAAACTGATGTCGAACGTGCTTTATATTTTTAATTCGTGCGTTTTAATGAGGGAACAATATCACAACTAACAAACACACAAGAGTTCTCAACCACATACATTTCATACAGAATCAAACCAAATAACTCGACAAGCAAACGAAATAGATCAAACTAAACACTCGACAACCAAACGAAACAACTCAAACTAAACAACTCGACAACCAAACGAAACAACTCAAACTAAACAACTCGACAACCAAACGAAACAACTAGACAACTAAACGAAACAACCCGTTTTTTTTTTGCGGCTACTTCCCGCTTTGCCGAAACTCGCACCATATTTTCCCTTATTTGCTCTCATTTCCTTCAAATGTGCAAACGTAGCTTCGAGATTTGTTACTCTATTTTCCAGATTACCAAATTCGGTGTCGAGGTCCAACGTGCTTTCAGCTTCATCGTCACCTCCAACAGCAGCAGCTTGAGCTTCAGCATCATCTAGCTCTTCCAAATACTCTCTATAGTACGGCTTTCTCCTCAACCATTCCAGAATCTTGTCTCTCTGCCACGGTGCACAGTTCGCATAAGAACCATATTCATCAAAAATTTCCCATCCCCAATGAAGTATAATTTCATTATACAGGAGCTCGTGTGATAAAGCCTTTGACCATTCCTGTTCCGGCGTTAAACCATCCATTGTTATGTGTGTTTTTTGTGATAATTTCATTATACGATATATATAAGTAAAAAATTGGCGGGGAAAAAGGGATATTTAGCGGAAAATACTTTCGGCGGGGACGTGTCCCCGCAAAAAGCCACTAATTTTGGTGCGATAAACTTGCCTTTTTGGAGCCAAAATATTTAAGGTTTTCGGCAGGGACAGGTCCCCGTAAAAAACAAAAAATATGCATATTTTCTTTCTGCGGGGGCGCGTCCCCGCCGAAAGGTAGAGCGGGAAAAAAAGGCCCGAATAATTAAGCGCTCCAAAGCTTGGTCAAATTTTGATAAGTATGTGAAACATTTTCGGCGAGGACGTGTCCCCGCGGAAAAATACGCGTTGAAAATTTTGCAAATGGTCAGCGAGATTTTGCCACCTCAGCACTTTTTTGTCGTTTAGCGACTTTCTGCGGGGACAGGAGCGTCCCCAAAAAAACTTTAGTCGCCCGTCCTCCCTTTTGTTGTAGTGTATGTTAACGTCAGGCCAGAAGAAAACGACAAAGAAATGTATCGGTACACTCCGGATGGAAGTTTTTAATATCACGTATCTATAATATATTCTGTCTTTGATTGTCTGTTCTTGTTTATTGACTATTTTCTAAGGTTGTAGATTTGTAGGTTTTCTTTTGACCATTTTCATTTTGATTTTTAGCTCATACATCACGTGATAGATGAAGAGAAAAACCTGCAAGAATACTTGAAGAAGGCCTATCCTGAAACAATAACAACTACATCCATAGTGGTAAAAGAAATGTATGTCGACTATAAAAAGGGTCATTCCGTTACTGCTAGTAATAAGGCTCTCCTTGTCATAAGAAAGGACGACACACTCCATAAGAATTCACTGAAATCTTGGTTCCTTAAATATGCAAAATTTGAGGTATTCTTTCCGGCTGTATTTGATCATGACAAGGAGTCTCGTGTTGATTGTGTGGTCCGTCATACGTGGAAATATACCGACTTTTGTGAAGTATACAGTAAATATTGGCCACGGCTACCTACAAAAAGTACTACTGGGTTAGAGATTCCCCTGAACAGGCTTCTTAGTAGCCGCACTAACATAAAAATTCTTGCTTACGTATTTGATGATGCTTACACCGTCTTCTGCGTGATCATGGGTGATGATGGTAGAGCCCAACTTTGACCTCCAGGGGCGAAGTGTTTGGTCATATTAAAGTTCCAGCCAAATTCAACATTGAACACAGTCATGGGGAAATCAACCAAAACACCAAAAACATCGTCGAGGTGAAGGCTGAGAAACAAGGGTAGCTAATTTTTCAACTGACCCTAAGGGTATATATCTCATTAACACTCTGAGGGTCGTGATTTGACATACTGACCCTCAGAGTGATGAAATCAAAACCTAACACTTTAAACCTCCTCAGGTACACTACTCAAGTTACATGATTTGGATGATGGCTTAGTTTTTTTTTTTTTTTTTTTTTTTTTTTTTTTTTTTTTTTTTTTTTTTTTTTTTTTTTTTATGGTACACAGATTAAATGGAACAATTCAAATTTCAATTCAAAGGAACTGGAAGTGTTTCAACCTTGGGGCATGTCTACAACCAATTAGACGACACTTTTAAGGATCACATCGATAACATAATTGATACAAATGGCCACGGTAGCTATTTGCTTCGGTTGTTGAGGCTCCCGGAAAATGTTGATGTTCTCACTCTCCTGCTGCCTGTCTTAATGGGCTATTATGATCGAGATAGACACTTTTTTGATATCAACGGAAACCAGTTGAATGTAACATTGAAGGACGTTTTATACGTGACTGGTTTGCCCATTAAAGGCTGTGCAGTAATCTCAGTGACTAGCCGCGATCCTGAAGCATCCAAGCGCGTGTTTGGAGAGGAATTTTCATCGATAACACGATTGAAGGTGAGTGTTTTAAAGGACATAGCAAAGGACACCACACAGTCTAACCACAAAAGACTGATTGCCTTGCTTCAGGATGAAAATTCAAAACAATCACCTTCAATCGTGTTATGGATGAAAATTCATCTCCAAACACGTGCTTGGATGCTTCAGGATCCCGGCTAGTCACTGAGATTACTGCACAACCTTTAATGGGCAAACCAGTCATGTATAAAACGTCCTCCAACGTTACATTCAACTGGTTTCCGTTGATATAAAAAAGTGCCTATCTCGATAATAGCCCATTAAGACAGATAGCAGGGGAGTGAGAACATCAACATTTTCCGGGAGCCTCAACAACCGAAGCAAACAGCTACCGTGGCCATTTGTATCAATTATGTTATCGATGTTCTCCTTAAAAGTGCCGTCTAATTGGTTGTAGGCATGCCCCAAGGTTGAAACACTTCCAGTTCCTTTGAATTGAAATTTGAATTGTTCTATTTAATCTGTGTAACATAAAAAAAAAAAAAAAAAAAAAAAAAAAAAAAAAAAAAAAGTAATAAAAAAAACAGCAGCTAAGCCATCATCCAAATCATGTAATTTGAGCAGTGTACTCGAGGGGGTTTAAAGTGTTAAGTTTTGATTTCATCACTCTGAGGGTCAGTATGTCAAATCACGACCCTCGGAGTGTTAATGAGATATATAGTGCCACAAACAAAGACCACGGTCCACTAAAAATTTACAAGTAACATTTAGTTATGGTTTTAAACAAGTGCAATAAATTAAACAAGTTAAGTAGCTTACTTGTCAATATATCCTTCAGGAGGAGGTGGATCAACTGATGAAGAGCTAGCTCCCTTTTTCATAGCTCCCTTTTTCGTAGCTCCCTTTTTCATTGCTACTGATGTTGTAAGAATTTGGGTTATGTTGTAAGAATTTGGTTTATATATGGTGGTTTTCAGGTTGTGAAGCTCTAAACAGAAGAAGTGTGAAGTGAGTGTGAAGTGTACGTGGTTCTTGTGCTTTTATAGAGTGTGAAGCTGTTTCAGAAGAAGTGTGAAGTGTGGTTTTGGGTACTGAAAATCGTATTTGGGGCCCAACCGAAAACCGAACGTTTAATATATAGAGTTATCTTACTGAGTTTCGGTTGGCGGCCTCGTCGTGCAAGCATCATACGGCAGAGATCTTTGACTCTTGTCATGACCATGGTCATTTAAAAGAACGAAAAACAAGTATAGGAGTCTCTTAAATAGTTATGTGTGTGATGTTTGTGAAGATGAAAATGGTTAGACGATGAAAATGAAAGTGTGGGTGATTTGTTTATATAGGAAGAGAAGGTGGGGTATGATTGGTGGATATGGGATTCATACGGATCGTCATATGTGGCCGTTGGTTTTTTGAGAGTGTAAATTGGAAGGTGGATGAAGCACTTACTGGAAAGATGGAAGCAGAATTGAATGAAGTATTTATGTTTGGAGAAGTGGTAGGTGTATGTTGAATGTATTCAAAAGAAGGAAGCAGAATGATGTATTTATGTTTGAGAGTGGTAGGTGTTGCGTGAACAACGTTTATCATTGTCTTGAATGCAATTTATTTATTTATTTAAAGAACGGCATCACACTTGAAATCCGACCCCTCGAGTTAAACCATCCAAACGGGCTGGCCCCGAGACACAAACCACTAGGAGAGACCGTACAGGAACAATTTTCAAAGCTAGTTGAATTGGAAACAGATAGTTTGATCTTTGGTTTAATTTTAAAAAGATTGGTGCATGGCTGGTTTGGTTAGACAATTATGTAGACAACAATACTAGTTCTTTGTTATCATCGTCTTTATACATATGTAGGACATTGTGGCATTTTTATGGTGGTGCGGATCGAAGCATCAAGTCATCAACGGAACTGTACACTGGTTAAGCAAAACGTATGGGGTTGGTGTAAGGGGCCGGCCATGGAAGGAAGTAGAAGGTGGTGTGTTTCGGATTTGAGAACTTAAGGAGGTGATTTGGTATGACTTGGTTGACAAGTTCGTGACTATTTAAACACCTCTTAAGGCTTCAAAATCACACGCCTAATGATACATATTTGCATAACTCTAGACCATAATATGTGCATGACAATTCCTACGTAAAACATTATCTACGCATGGAAATCCATGTGCATGCAAGCATATATGCATGACTCATTCATGCACACAGAACCATTCGCATGGAATAAAACCTACTCCCCTGTTCCCTACTACTTATGATTGGCAGTTACATCGATCATGTTTAATCAAAAACACCAAACCCATGTTTGTTTGAGGTGTTCTTCGTGAACCAAGCACTAGCATCCTAGCGTATATTGGTGACGTGTAGTGTGAACAACCATAAAGGTTACTTACTTTAGTAATTACTTGATTGCGTTTCGTGTGTTAGATTTATTCACACGCAAATATTCAAGGATCATTGTTCGTTTGCTTTTATTGCTAAAAGGTAAGCGTTTCTTTTATTGCTAAAAGGTACACGTTTCTTGAACTATGTTAATTATGTTACATTCTGCTAGATCTTTTCTTACATTGCGTTACTTGTGATTATGTGTTTAAATATTATAGTGTAAATGATTTAAAATTCCAACAAATCACAGCAGAAATTAGCGTAAGTCATTTCAAATGAGAACTTATTCTACTGATTTTAAAATAAGCAAAACCAATCGAAATTTAAATTTAAATTTTAGGTCAGCTGGCCGGTTATGATTATCAATTACGCACATGTCAAGTTATGCTCCAATTATATTTATCATAGAACCGGCGGGTTTATAAATTTTTGATCATGATTTCTTTGTGATTCTTTTTATTTTGAATATATAACTTCTTTCTATAACATGGAAAACTGAGTGACAATAACGATATGCTTTTCCAATCTAAAAACACTCAGCACCGTTATCACTTGCTTGACTTAGTCTGAGATAATGATAGGCTTGTTAAAAAAGAGTTGGTGGTTAAAGGTAAAAAAAACGACAATTAAGATATGAAAATAAACTACTAAAATAACGTAGATGATAATGAAATTACTATTCGTCTGTAGAAATCCATAATCTATTCTCGAAAGTTACAACTTTATAATGCGTATGCTAGTTTCTGTTCTACTTATTCAAATTTCTTTTTTATTTTTTCTATATGTTTTCGGTGAGTCGCCTCCAAAAAAACTAGTTGAATTCTTCATACTTGAAAGGCTAAATAGCCACTGTTAAAAATGGTAGAGTCTACATTTTTTCATATGTGGTAAAAGTGTGGCAAAATTCCAAAAAATAATGTAGCTTCATAGTAATAGCACACGCTTATATATGTGGATTATTATTTTAAGTATTTTTGACACCTACAAATGCAACAAAATTGCTATCTATATAAAAAAAAAAAGAGTCCGCTGTTGACGGATTTAAAACATGCAAACGTCGGATACAATATATTATAAATGTAAACAAACGTACCAAGTACTTAAATTCATTACAAATAATAAATGTTCAACATCCTTTATCCAAATATTAAATAGATCAATGCATGAGAATTCTAGTTGATGAATTATGCCTCAAGTTATGATAATCATACTAGTTGACAAGTCATAAATGAACCAACTTTGATCTATCATAATTTTGATAATACTTATTTCAAGAATTCAACTAGTGAAGTTCTTGTATGTGTGCATTCAAATAATTGCCACATAATATTTCATAAAGTGTGTGACAAACTCAACCACCAATTTATGATAATCAAACTTTCAAACATTTTTAGAGTTTAAAGTATTATTTTCTTGTGTAAACTAAGACTACATTTGCTATAAGAAAAATACATTTATCTTAAGCAAGTTTGTTACCAAATTTTGTTGAAAACAAGTTTGTTCATCAAATTATCTTTCGTTCTATTTACTCCGTAACATATCCCCAAGGTTCACCATCGAACATATATAATTGGCCAGGCAATACTTTATTTTCAAATTTTGAACATCATCAATAATTTCTTGACCAGTGATTAGCTAACTAAACATGACATGAATACTTTAAAAGCACAATGTTTTATCTTTAGTTTTATTATTGATCAAGAGAGCAAGATGATTCTGTAAAACCCAAAATTTCAAAACATGCAAAATTACCAAAATACCCTTGTAACTTAAAATTTCACTTAATAATTAAATAAAACACCAAATCAATCACAAACTCTTGGAAACTAGCAACATATGAATTATGATAATTTTTACTTGAACATTTTAACATTTTGCATGTCCTAAAAATAATTGTCACTTATTAAAATATACATATAGCCAAAAATACATATACTTATATGTGTTTATTATTTGTTAAATAATTAAAATCAAGTAATTAAAGGATAAGCATTGCAAAACAAGAAAAGATCTTTGTAAATCAGAAATTTATCTTATCACAATTCCTTGGGCCGAATTACATGCCCCCTCCTCAAGCCATTCACACGGTTTTGTAGATTTCCCTTTTATAATTAATTTAAACCCTAAAAACAAACCAAAAACTCTCTCTACACCATATGAATTTCTGGAAGCTGTTTCATATTTTTTCTGGGTTCTCTCAAGTCTAAAGAAGGTGTGAAAAATGGTTCCAAGGTTGCTGGGTCGTTCGTATGATCAAGGGAGTTTTGTTGGTGTCGATATATTCTAGCCGAGCGGATTAAATTGCCCACACCTCATCCGATCATTCTAAATGTTATCTGGTATTTTTATAATACTTTTTGCATCATATATGATCCAAATAAAATAGTTTTTATGATCCATGCAATATATTCTGGTCGTATGAAATAAATCGAACCATAAACCCTAGAAACGTGTCAAAACTGAAATCGACCCTATATGAATTTTATAAATCTCAATCATATTTTTATGATCTGTAATATGACATATGTAACCTGTAAAAATTGGATTCGAAATTTATTGAAGCCTAGAACTTTGATTCGTGATTTATTTTGTATATTGTTTAATCGGCTGAAACAAAAAGAAAGAAAAAAAAATCGTATGAATTAGGGTTTTGGGTAATGATGATGAATTTGATGATTTAAATGTGTTTTAAGGTTAAATTAATGATTGGTGATGATTGGAAAATTTTAGGGTTAGGGTTTGTACACTTTTGTATTAAACCGATTGGAAATTAAAATGTTTTGGGTGTGTTTTATAATTTATTAAACTTGTGGGGGTATTATATGTCAATTTTGTAATTAAAAGGTTTAAATGGTAAGTTATGTAATTATTAAATTCGAATTGTAAATTAAATAAAAGGAGGGACTTGTTCTGTAAATTATGTAAAATAGAAGGTATTTCGTATAAATATTAATGTAAGGGGTGTATTGTGTAATTTTGGATAATTGAAGGCTTAATGTGTAAATATGAATATTATAAGGATTAATTTGTATTTTAAGTAATTAAAAGGGTTTAATTTGTAATTTAATTAATTAAAGGGTCTAAATTGTAAAATTGTTGAAATTAAAGGATTGGAATTGTAATTATGGTAAACTTATGGATTAAAATGAATAACTTGTAATATTTGCATTTTGGACCTTAACTTTGGCATATTTGCAATTGAAACCTTAAAATATAGAAGTTGTCATATTTAACCCTAAGCTATCATAACTTGCTAAAATGAACCCTAATCCCATAATAATAATTAATTGATGACTTAACCTAATTACTTTATGGAATTCTTCTAATTATGGAAAATTGCTATTTTCGGAAAACTTGCTAAATAAGGAAACTTTCTAAAAATGGAAACTTGCTATAATTGGAAAGTTACTAAAAATAGGAAGCCGACTAAATGAGAAATCTGATTTAAATAAGATATTAATTGTAAGACGACCATGTATTCGTGTAGATTCGCTGAAGATGGAGTTTGTTTTCGATCTTTGTATTTCTAGATATGTTTTCACTTGCGGTATAAGGTACAGATAATCTACCCTTTTTCAGTAAGGGTGCCTTCGTTCTTATGACATTCTGGATTTGATTTCCCTAAGCCATTGCTATGCTCCCCTTGATTTGTGAACCTTGCTATGTTTCTCTCTTGTATTATGAACTCTTGATATGATCTACTTGATTTGAACTTTGCTATGAACCCTCTGATATTGAAACCTCTGATAGTGAACCTCTGATATTGAACCTTCTGATATTGAACCATCTGATATTGACCATCTGATATTGACATTTCTGATATTGAACCATCTGATATGAACTTTCTGATATAATTAAAATGGAAATTGGGCTTGAACCACTTGATATGAAACTTGAACTGGATATTTAGACATTTGATACTTGACCATTGACCCTCAGTTTGAGACTACGAGCCATTCACTAGGCATGAGGGTTTCATGTCCATGTCATTGATGCACTGATGGCATGACTCTAGGGTAGGAGAGTGATGTCCTATCCCGTCCCTGACCTGATTTGAATTGTTACGTAGAGGCAGACTTTGGCCACCTGGGGCGTATGGATGCATCCTAGATTTGTTTTCTGTATTCTGTATCTGTATCTGTTATATATTATGTTATTTCTGGTGACTGATGGTGTGTGCGATACACGTCTTTCACATTCTGGGAGCTGATCACTCCATTTATTTATTGAGGACTCTCCTCATATTATCTGGTATTCTGAGAGGTCTCCCCTCTATATGCTTATATGGTTACACTATTATGATATGTTTTGTTTCTAGGCTCGTAGTGGATTACTGTTTCTGTTACCTTATGACCTTGTACTTAGTAATTCTGAGGTCACCCCTCCGAATACATACTTGACTTGATACTTGACTTGACTTGATTTGACTTGGGCTCGGGTTGGGATTACTGCTCCCTTTATTCTTATCTATTGTAACTGTTTCTTAATTCCTGATATATCTGCATAACCTTTATTTTTCTTTCCTAACTCTTGTTATACCTTGCATTGTTTCACTTACTTCACTATCCCATCATTACTGCTTCGTTATCGTTATATCTGTTCACTGAGCTTTCGTAGCTCAGCCGCATTTCTTTTCCTGCGGCAGGTTTTGGTTTGGAAGATGGGTATGAGTGAAGGGTACCTTGACTTAGAAGACCTTACTAGCTACTTTGATTAGAGATGACTAGAAGAGTTTATATTCAGACTTAGTAATTTTTGAAATTCTCATTTGTAACCTTGTAGTTTCAGATTTTTCATTGTAACCATTGAAATTCTATTGTATTATTTATGTCATATGCTTGTGTTTGTTCTGATACGTCACCATCATTGTGAAATCTCTACCCTTGTCGGGTTAGGGTGTTACAATTTATGGTATCAGAGACCAGGCTGCGACTTGTAATACATTTACCCTGGACCTGTGCGTTTTGGACCATTAGGCTTCCACTGTAAAAACATAAGAGAACACCTTGAGAACTTACTTTAGGATTTCTTATATGAATTTAAGTTTTGACCAGTGAGGAATGGGTAGACTATAAGGCATTTGTTTTAGTATTATTGTTTCCGCATCACTCTGATTCGTGCCTTGCTCTTGGTTAAAGCCTGTTGAGATCACTTTTGGAGATTGAAAGCTTATGCTTTGCACCACCAAAAATTTGAAACCTAAATAAATCTTGAAGGCATTGAGAATTGCATAGTAATTGCCTGACACTATTTGATCCTTATCTTCAGATTCCGACTCTGACCTCTGATCCTTTTGTTAATCATTTTGATGCCTCTTCGGGCATTCTGAGAATCTCCATGGCGATGTCGTACTTGATACTTTCTGTTATTTGTCACTTGCTTTTGATAAACATCTATGAATCTTCCGACGCTATTCGATTTCGTCTTACCCATCTCTGTTCCTATGAGAAGTCTTGTGGTGTTTAACCACGAGTATATGAATGTTTTCCTCTCACTTTTGAACGATAAGATTTGCTATGTTGATATGTCTTTCTTTGGATAGTTAACTCCGATTTTATTCTGATAAGGGATTGGTTGATTGAGCATTCAAAATATTGACAACTATCCTCCTATGTCTCACCTTTGGCGTCTGAAACAATTTTGAACTCCCTACCATGATTACCGACTGTTAAACTTTTGGCTATCACAATTACTCTGGAGACTCGTGTGTTACTTTCGCGGTTATGAAGTTTTCCTAGAACCCATTTCGTACACAAATGAATGAACCTTATCTTGAGAGTTATTTGATACCCTGAATTTTCTGAATTTGATTCCTGGATGAACCACCAAGTTTTCCACCGGAGTGTGAAGTCGGATTTGACATGATACCAAGAGATTTTCTAGTCACCAAGCGAAGATGTCTTTCAGATGTGTCCGGGATCATACCAGTTGATTTGAGCAACCGGGAAGAACAGCAACCAAAGACCAGGAAGTGAGTTTGCTTAAGTGTATCTTCTAGGTGTGTTTCAGTTTCGTTCGCGATAAAGAAGGATGGTGTCAGGGGATATGTATTGATTTCTAGAAGCTGAACCGTATTGCTAATAGGAACCATTATTTCTCCACCCTGAAACAACTATGTACCTGTTCAAATTTTAGAGCGCGAAGTTTCCTTTAGGTGGAAGTATGAATTGAAGTTATTCTTGAAATCGCCTTCCGTATTCGTAACGACTGCTATGACGGTTAGTGACGCTAATAGTATTAGCTAAAGCTCTGACTGTTTTGTGAATTTGATAAATGACGTTTTCTCGTGAGTACTTGGGCAAATGGTCATTGTATGACTTAATAGTACATTCAGAGACGAGGAAGAGCATGAAAATCATTTTTGCACCTTCTTAGAAATTTGATGATCATTTGTACATTCTGGGAGGTTGATATTTGTTGAGACAACTAGAAGCATATCAAAAGAATTACTTCACTGCATGACCTGGAGTTGACAACAACGGTGGCTACCCTGAAGAGTGAAGACATTCCTTACAAGGCAGAAGTGTTGGCGATGCAGAAGAAGAAAATCTAGTCAAGATGGCGAACCTGGAGCTGATGAAGACATGCAGTCTCATTTCCCTATTCATCTTGGTTGTACTAAGATAAATTGAGAGCGGAAGCAGACTGGATGATGAAGGGATTTTAAGATCGTGCCAGAAATTCACATTACTCCATCACATTCCAAGAAGAACTGCAGGAGGCTTGATGAACCAGACACAAGTTCACGATTTTATTTCACTTCCAGATTGATGGACAAACGAAGACAGATTAACCGGACTTGAAGAGATTGGATGTTTTGAATGAACGGATTTTTGAAACAGACCTTTTATGTTTGGAAGAATTGATTCTGTGAAGGCCGAAGTTATTGACGACTCATTTTTTTCACTTCCCTTGACTCACTTAAGCTTCGTTATATAGTAATAAGATCCTCTAATGATTTAAGTTCCCTAGAAGCATTTCAGTTCCGTGTTTATCTTTCGTATATTCGATGATGGCGTTGTTTTGAGGAATTTTGGCAAATTGTGGAAGATCTGATTCTTGTGGACGACGTACCTTACTTCTGCTAGGTAATATGGGATTCCGATACTCTTGCGAGTAGTTTTGTTTTCCCTCTTGACTATGACATTTGATTTTATTGACCTCTAAGACTGTAGAAGTACTAGGTAGATTAAGATAGGTTGTTTTGTTTACGACTCGAGATAAAGTATGATCATCATGAGGGCATATTTATATGATGCCGGTATTATGATGTCTGGCCAATGTGATAATACTTACATCATATAACGTGCACTCATTGTGGCCATAGGATATCTTGGGGAGTACCTAGAAGTTTAGAATTTGATCTCCGTTGGATTATCCGCGATTAGTGAGACTTTAGGTTCATTCTACCTATGCGTATACTCTGCCTTCATTCATTAGATATCTGGATGAGTTTGGACTCTCATTTTGCATTCTGTTGACCTCAGTTATAAATCTTAAGCTCTTTGTAGAGCTCTCTACTGTTGATACAGTTAATTTGATTTGAAATTCTGTTCGTATTCCATATGAGCTTTCCAAAAGATTCACCTGTCATCCATTTTATGTTACATGGGCCTTTTGATCGGAATCAACCTAATTTGTCTCCTTCTAAGTAATTTTGAACCCACCTTGTTTTGATTGAGTCATGAGAAACTATTTGGTTTGAAGATCCCCTTTGGAAGAACCTCCCCGGGCGTGAGAAGGTTTGTGACGATCTTTTGCGATTTGCTACGACTTAGTCTAACTTTGCGACTTCAAATTTCAAGGACAAAATTTTTCTTTTAGAGGGGAAGAAGTTGTAAAACCCAAAATTTCAAAACATGCAAAATTACCAAAATACCCTTGTAACTTAAAATTTCACTTAATAATTAAATAAAATAGCAAATCAATCACAAACTCTTGGAAACTAGCAACATATGAATTATGATAATTTTTACTTGAACATTTTAACATTTTGCATGTCCTAAAAATAATTGTCACTTATTAAAATATACATATAGCCGAAAAATACATATACTTATATATGTTTATTATTTGTTAAATAATTAAAATCAAGTAATTAAAGGATAAGCATTGCAAAACAAGAAAAGATCTTTGTAAATCAGAAAGTGATCTTATCACAATGCCTTGGGCCGAATTACATGCCCCCTCCTCAAGCCATTCACACGGTTTTGTATATTTCCCTTTTATAATTCATTTAAACCCTAAAAACAAACCAAAAACTCTCTCTACTCCATACGAAATTTCTAGAAGCTGTTTCATATTTTTCCTGGGTTATCTAAAGTCTAAAGAAGGTACGAAAAATGGTGCCAAGGTTGCTGGGTCGTTCGTACGATCAAGGGAGTTTTGTTGGTGTCGATATATTCTAGCCGAGAGGATTAAATTGCCCACACCTCATCCGATCATTCTAAATGTTATCTGGTATTTTTATAACACTCTTTGCATCATATATGATCCAAATAAAATGGTTTTTATGATCCATGCAATATATTCTGGTCGTATGAAATAAATCGAACCATAAACCCTAAAAACGTGTCAAAACTGAAATCGACCCTATATGAATTTTATAAATCTCCAGCATATTTTTATGATCTGTAATATGACATATGTAACCTGTAAAAATTGGATTCGAAATTTATTGAAGCCTAGAACTTTGATTCGTGATTTATTTTGTATATTGTTTAATCGGCTGAAACAAAAAGAAAAAAAAATCGTATGAATTAGGGTTTTGGGTAATGATGATGAATTTGATGATTTAAATTGTTTTAAGGTTAAATTAATGATTGGTGATGATTGGAAAAATTTAGGGTTAGGGTTTGTACACTTTTGTATTAAACCGATTGGAAATTAAAATGTTTTGGGTGTGTTTTGTAATTTATTAAACTTGTAGGTTATTTTTGTAACATACTTGGGACCAGGGGTGATTCGTAGAAAATATTATATGGGGGTATTATATGTCAATTTTGTAATTAAAAGGTTTAAATGGTAAGTTATGTAATTATTAAATTCGAATTGTAAATTAAATAAAAGGAGGGACTTGTTCTGTAAATTATGTAAAATAGAAGGTATTTCGTATAAATATTAATGTAAGGGGTGTATTGTGTAATTTTGGATGATTGAAGGCTTAATGTGTAAATATGAATATTATAAGGATTAATTTGTATTTTAAGTAATTAAAAGGGTTTAATTTGTAATTTAATTAATTAAAGGGTCTAAATTATAAAATTGTTGAAATTAAAGGATTGGAATTGTAATTATGGTAAACTTATGTATTAAAATGAATAACTTGTAATATTTGCATTTTGGATCTTAACTTTGGCATATTTGCAATTGAAACCCTAAAATATAGAAGTTATCATATTTAACCCTAAGCTATCATAACTTGCTAAAATGAACCATATTCCCATAATAATAATTAATTGATGACTTAACCTAATTATTTTATGGAATTCTTCTAATTATGGAAAATTGCTATTTTCGGAAAACTTGCTAAATAAGGAAACTTTCTAAAAGTGGAAACTTGCTATAATTGTAAAGTTACTAAAAATAAGAAGCCAACTAAAATGAGAAATCTGATTTAAATAAGATATTAATTGTAAGACGACCATGTATTCGTGTAGATTCTCTAAAGATAGAGTTTGTTTCCGATCTTTGTATTTCCAGATATGTTTTCACTTGCGGTATAAGGTACAGATATTCTACCCTTTTTCAGTAAGGGTGCCTTCGTTCTCGTGACATTCTGGATTTCTGATTCATTATAGGATTTCCCTAAGCCATTGTTATGCTCCCATTGATTTGTGAACCTTGTTATGTTTCTCTCTTGTATTGTGAACTCCTTATATGATCTACTTGATTTGAACTTTGCTATGAACCCTCTGATATTGAAACCTCTGATAGTGAACCTCTGATATTGAACCTTCTAATATTGAACCATCTGATATTGACCATCTGATATTGACCTTTCTGATATTGAACCATCTGATATTGAACCATCTGATATGAACTTTATGATATAATTGAAATGGAAATTGGACTTGAACCACTTGATATGAAACTTGAACCGGATATTTGGACATTTGATACTTGACCATTGACCCTCGGTTTGAGACTACGAGCCATTCACTAGGCATGAGGGTTTCATGTCCATGTCACTGATGCACCAATGACATGACTCTAGGGTAGGAGAGTGATGTCCTATCCCGTCCCTGACCTAATTTGACTTGTTACGTAGAGGTGGACTTTGGCCACCTGGGGCGTATGGATGCATCCTAGATTTGTTTTCTGTATTCTGTATCTGTATCTATTATATATTCTGTTATTTCTGGTGACTGATGGTGTGTGCGATATACGTCTTTCACATTCTGGGAGCTGATCACTCCATTTATTTATTGAGGACTCCCCTCATATTATCTGGTATTCTTAGAGGTCTCCCCTCTATATGCTTATATGGTTACACTATTATGATATGTTCTGTTTCTGGGCTCGTAGTGGATTACTGTTTCTGTTACCTTATGACCTTGTACTTAGTAATTCTGAGGTCACCCCTCCGGATACATACTTGACTTGATACTTGACTTGACTTGGGCTCGGGTTGGGATTACTGTTCCCTTTATTCTTATCTATTGTAACTGTTTCTTAATTCCTGATATATCATAACCTTTATTTTTCTTTCCTAACTCTTGTTATACCTTGCATTGTTTCACTTACTTCACTATCCCATCATTACTACTTCGTTATCGTTATATCTGTTCACTGGGCTTTCGTAGCTCAGCCGCATTTCTTTTCCTGCGGCAGGTTTTGGTTTGGAAGATGGGTATGAGTGGAGAGTACCTTGGACATATAAGACCTTACTAGCAACTTTAGATTAGAGATGACTAGAAGAGTTTATATTTAGACTTAGTAATTTTTGAAATTCTCATTTGTAACCTTGTAGTTTCCGATTTCCATTGTAACCATTGTAATTCTATTGTATTGCTTATTGTAATGACCAAGAATCGTGTTTTAACACCTTCTGGAGGTCGAGGTTCATGAAAGAAGATGATATTCATTTTCGGTTTAGTGAGAGAGTAGAGAGAAGGTGGAGTGTGATAAACTTTGGATATTATTTCTTTGTCAAATGATTCACAGCCACACCCCACAAGTGAAGACTTGTGGGGTATTTAAATGCCATACAAGACAACTTTAAGAGTATTACATTATTAGTCCTTACACTTTATGCATACTAGTTGTCTATTTCCAATTCACGTAAATATCGTCCAGCTTCGTTTCTAACAATCTCCCTCCAGCTGGAGATATACGTGAATTGGTTACAATGATTCCTAACAAGTACATAAAACGATGAATACAATGCTGAGGTAGAGCAGTTTCCTTTCTTTTGAGGATGACTTCACAGCTCTTGATCTTCTTGAATCTTTCTCAGCTTGCTTTACTTGTCGAATCACTGTAATTCTCTAATTGGGTTATTACTCCCTCCCAATTAGTGAGGCATTTTCTTTTACATGCTCCCTCCCAAATTGACAACCCGTTTGATATAGCTTTGATGCTTGTAGAAGAAGTTTCTCTGAAATCTTGCCAAATTGTCTTCAGTCTCTTGCACAGCGGAAAATGGATTATAGACTGATGACTTGTAACTTCTTCACAGGTTTCTTTGGGGAGCATCATATCGACATCTTCAGCTCACTTAGAATGCTTCCAGTTCTTCAATAAACAGCCCCGATGTACACATTTCATACATTTCTCCCTCCAGGATGATGACGATCTTTCGGACTCATCCTACATATGTGTACATAGACATATCAACTTGAAGCAACATACAAATCAATACCCCATGAGTGGATGTCGATAACTATTCTCTCTACTATTCTCTTCAGATCAATCTCTTCTCAAACCTCTTGTATCAAATCAACGGCTTTTTGTAGTGACTGTTGATGGAGAAACCCACTATGACGAACTTGAGACTGAAGTAAAATAACCCAGACTTGTGACTTAAACTTGCACGATCGTGTGACTAAGAATCTATACTGAGCACTACAACGTAACTCCTTAAAGCATATAGGTCGTTTCATATACCCATCCATCCTTCCTTAACTGTATATGAACCTCTCTTGAATTATCCACATCTTTGTGTGACACTGAGTACTACAACGTATCTCCTTTAAGTGATAGTTAACTGGGTCTTCGTCCATCCTCCCCTTGACCTATGAAAACTAGATAACCCAAGACTTAGTCACTATTCTCTAAATGCTCAAACAAGGATCTCGAAGAATCATGCATCCAACCAACCCCGATATCTTCAAGATACTAAGTACACGTACCCGTGATATTCCACTTCAACTTCAAGTAAGTAATAATGAATCATCCTTGTAGTCACAGTTGATAATTTAGCCATTGTCATTTGATTGCGATTCTTGTTCAGGATCTTTTCGGCTATACGCGGTGATGTTGAAGGTGTAGGCCAAAAATATTATTTGTGATTTTGGTGTGAAATATGCCATAAAATGACATTCTAATGATGCTGGAAAAATTTGAGTTTAACAAATTTTTACGCCAAAAATTCCCCGAAAAATTCGAATTTTGGCCAAAAAATTTGAATTTTGGGCCAAAATTTTCACTCTTGAACCAGAATTTGAATCTCGCGTAAAAATTGTCCGTTTAGTCCCCTGTGAAAATTAAATTTTACTCAAATTTTCCCGCCAAAAAACTCTTGAACCAGAAATTCACTCTTGAACCAGAATTTTTTTTTTCTTTTTTTTTTTTTTTTTTTTTTTTTTTTTTTTGCCAAATGCGATAAGGTTGTCCAATCGCGATAACAGAGAAGATGGTCAAATGCGATAGTGCTTATCAGGCCAATTGCGATAAAAGAGACAAAGTCCAATCGCTATAAAACTCGCCAATTGCGATAAAACTCGTCAATTGCGATAAAACGCGCTGGTCTCTTAGAATAGCGATAATTTGCACTTTTCCCAACTTCTTTGACTTTATGCTACTAGCCCATGCTACTCCATGCTTGTCAGTCTTTTCCACTGCCACTTTTCACTAACTTTCACTAACTTCTAAACAATCAATAATTCACTAGACCAACCAAAAACACAAATCTTATAAAATTTATGATTCTAGTCGATCCAAGAAACAAAGAACAAACCAAGATCTATTCTTCCTTACTAAGATTTGAGTGAAGAACTAGTGACCTTTCAAAAAACCAAGTCGAACAAGCATAGAACAAACACAACCTTTGATCATTATTTTTGCATACGATTCCAAATAAAACTCAAACAGCCACGTTTTTAGAATAACAAAAAACGCAACTTTTTGGTACTTATGAACATGAATCGAACACAAAGAGACTTCAAAACTGCTACTGATGAACAGTAACGACTTAGAACACAACAAAAATCACATATTTACCTCAAACACACCACGATTCGCCCCGGTTAGCTCATGATACCAATTGTAATGACCAAGAATCGTGTTTTAAGACCTTCTGGAGGTCGAGGTTCATGAAAGAAGATGATATTCATTTTCGGTTTAGTGAGAGAGTAGAGAGAAGGTGGAGTGTGATAAACTTTGGATATTATTTCTTTGTCAAATGATTCACAGCCACACCCCACAAGTGAAGACTTGTGGGGTATTTAAATGCCATACAAGACAACTTTAAGAGTGTTACATTATTAGTCCTTACACTTTATGCATACTAGTTGTCTATTTCCAATTCACGTAAATATCTTCCAGCTTCGTTTCTAACACTTATGTCATATGCTTGTGTTTGTTCTGATACGTCACCATCATTGTGACATCTCTACCCTTGTCGGGTTGGGGTGTTACAGATTCTTCTCAAGAAACGATAATATATATAATGTAAGAATATTTGTACGTAAAGAAATAAAGATAGATGAGAGTAGTAGCTGGTGAAGGTTTTGGAGTCTAAGACCATGGCATTTACTGAGACCAACTAAGCCTCTTTATACATAGATATATATTTATGAAGATGGTAAAGTGTCAGTCATGAGTAAGTTAGCTAGCTAGTTTCGTGTATAATGCAATAAGTGCGAGCAAGTTTATGTGAAAAATCTTTTGATATCTTATATTTATTCAGAATAATGAATGTAAGAAACTTGCATACGGTTATAATTAAGTGCGACGAAATTGATTACATAACTCAATGTGAAATAACACACATATATTATTAGTAACATTAAACTTTTAAATACGAGTAAAGATGTCTATGTGACGTTTAATATTTTAAGTTCACGTTTACATCTTTATGCACTCATTCTAGTTGAAACTTCATCGCCCAACTTTTGGTAGCACGTGACATAGTTAGAAATTTTAATAAAGTAGTGGAAATGAACAATTTAAACTCAAGCCTCATATGTGTGTATATATGATAAAAATGCATGAAATTTTGTGATCCCTCGTCAAGAGGTGACTCTATGCAATCGCACCGCCTGCAGTCCCCTAAAGACGGCCCTGAAAGTATCGATGGGTACATCATTTGGAACCATGACCATCTTGGAGATCAATGTCTTTACCATGACTCCTCCCAACTTTCGTATCGTTGTTATGCTCGAAGCATCATTTTGTTATACGTCCTTTAACTTTGCGGTGGACTTATCAACATGTATACTTGCTTTGGCTAACATAACTCATGATCAAGTCTTTTGTCTTATATAAATCTTACCAAAGTATACAACTGATCTCGCATATTAAAATTTTGCATAACAAGAATGAATCACTACTTTTAAACCAAAAAAATGCTTATTAGAACATAAATCAAACCTTTGTTCCAACTGTGTATAATGTTTGAAGCCAATTCTATAATATAAAGTTAAAAATTACATCACATTATCTTAATTACCTTAAATATAGCAAAACTTGTGTTATTGTGTACCTACCATTTTCAACAAGTGAGCTTCTCGTGGGTATATAAAACGTGTATATTTTGATTGGTGGTTCAATAACGTAATCATTGCATACCACTATACAAACAATGATGCATTAACGTCAGTATAGCTTGTAGCGTTCAATTTTTGTACCGTTGGTCTTGGTCACTGAATTACTCAATTACTACAATTAATTTTGGGCTCTACTATACAATAGTACAATGGGTTGTGTTATCCTTACACCCCTTGTGGTTAATCGTACAAATCCGCAAAGAAAACAATACAATATTCTGATGCATGCAATGATTGCATACACCCCTTATAGGGGTGTCAGGATAACATGCCCCTAATACAATACCTTAGGTGAAAGCAGAGTGGTAAAAAAAGGAAGGGCATATTCTTTGAAAAAACATCATTTGTCTAAAATGTGACTTTCGTGTATCGAACTAAAAAATTTTATTTTTTGACTCGACTATTTTGTCTCTTTTAAGTATTATGATCATTTTACCCTTCTAAGTTACATAAATGGTCCTTGTGGGATTAAGAAAATTGCATCCACCGTCTTTACGCTAAATTACATAAATGATCCTGTCGTTTGGAGAAAATTGCGTACAACGTCCCTATTTTTTTCCAATTTTTTTTGATTTTTTTTCTGAAAAGTTTTTTCGAAATTATTTTTTTAGAAACTTTTTTTTTAGAATTTTTTTCGAAAAAAAATTTAAAAAAAAAATAATTTTGAAAAAAAATAATTTTTCTAAAAAACTTATTTAAGAAAGATCAACAGTTTGAGATATCAAAAATTAGTGAAATATATATTTGTCCGCGAATAAATTTACAACGGACATGGATTGAGGGATGCGATGTGCAACAAAAAAAGGGGAGGGAACCACGCGATAAACGCGTACACGCAGTGCTTCAACGAAATCTCATCGATCATGTTTGACAATTACATCAATGGGAAGAATTTCAACAACAGCATAATTAGTTTCTTTATAATTTGATGTATTCCTTAAGTTGCGTTTATTTTTTTATCTTTTTTTCATATCGTTATTTTATGTTTCTTATGTGTTTTAATATGTTGTAATCTATTTTTATTTTTAATGAAATGAATTTAGTTTATTTAGATATGTGAATAAAAGAAATAAAAATAAATAGTGGTGGACCCAAATGAGTAAGTTGCGGTATGTTATTAGAAAGAGGTTATAAAAAGAGATATGTCATGATGACGTGACCTCGCGTGTGGCTCGAATAAAAAGTTTTGACTACAATTATTGCTCTTATGGCCGTGTGGCTTGTATTCGTTGAGTACAATTGTACCCGCTTTTACAGTTTTACATGTGATACATGAAAGTACCTTGAAAAGTGTGTAAATTTTCATTTTGTTGTATAGTAAATGGAGAAATGCATTTATAGTCCCTAAAACTTTTAGTTTTCATGGATAGTCACTAAATATGAAAAGAAAAACATTAGTCATCCTAGACGGAATGTTGGCATTATAATTTCCAAAGCCGGGATACTGCTGGTATTAAGTTGATGGACTGTTAGTGTGTACATGTTATTGGTAAAGTTGAATTGGTCTTTGTCTTTACTAATTGATGTTACAAGAGAAATAATAATGTTTATGGTGTACATATATTTTGTTTCACATTCTATATGTGTTAATTGTTGTCTTCTTGTTTGTGGTGGTAAAGAGCTACTACATTGTACTTGTATTAGATTATGTGAACTGTTGGGGTTGAGGTATAATATACTTGTATTAGATTATGTGGACACTTATAATGGGACAGAGGGGGGTAAGTGGTAAAAGTGTTTGTATTAGATTTTACTGTATGAATTGTTGGTGTTGATTGTTAAGGTGTAATGTAGGTATATGAATATATGATGTTGGGTCAATATACACTACAACAAAATTGGTTTTACAGGACACCGATTAGTGTCCCATAATGTTGGTTTATAGGACCTTTAACTTAATAGGACCAAAATAAAAGTGTCCTCTATAAAGGGGTTGTAATAGGTATTTAAGACCCTTATAGTCGTCCTAACAAACACCAACATTATGAAACTACGTTTTTGGTCGCTTAACAATACTTTATACGACCACAATAATGTCCTAATAAACCACATAATAGGATGCTTTGTAGGGTTCTAATATGTACTTACCCTTCTATTAAGTATTAGGACACATTCACGCGTCCTAAAAGGTATATAAATTGAATGAAGTCATAGTGCATATACTCATATTTGAGTACCAATAAAAGGGTTCTAACAAAAAGGTGCGTTGTTAGGAACCAATTTGGTGTCGTAAAATGAAATCCAACATTGGATGAAACAATACCTTTTTTCCCAGAATCATGTTTAATTAACATGTACGGAGTAACAGGTTGAACGCTATTCTAATACAAAGTGTCGTAATGTGTTTCTTACGACAATTTTCATATCCAATTAACATTTGAGTTCCATTAAGAAAATTAAAAACATCAAATGTGACCTGTTTGGTCATGCTAGAGGACTTGTACGTCATTCATTTGTATCCTGATACGAGGAAGAAAAAGAAAATTTAATTCTAGCTTCTGATTAATCATTTACATACACAAAAGTGGTTAACCTCATTAGGTTGTAACATCATCGAAACTAAACTTTAATAACATCTACTGTACATAGTACACCAAAATTAATAAAAGAAAACTAGGAGATTGTCTTGTGTCATCACTCATCAATCATCATTCATCATCTTGAAGTTATACCTGCAAGCAAATAGCACACATGTGTGAAGAAATCATCTTCATATAATATTTAAGAAGTTTTGAAGATAGCAACGTAAAAGATAAGGAAGAAAAAAAAGAGCAATGAAACATTATTATAAACATAACTATGTCAAATTGCCACAAAGAAGTAATGTGCATTTTTTAAGATTATAACTAATCGATGGTAATATAAAAACAATTTGAATAGACATACACGTACGAGTGGACCCTTCAGTTTCAGCAACCTACTAACCATGAGTCCTAAGAACAATTATCAAAATGTCAGGAGATCGAAAATAAAATAAAGATTAGAAAACTCAAATCAATTATTAGATGAAGATTAGTGGCGGTTATAAGGCATACAAATAGTGAAAGATAGAAGATAAACTTACGGTTTGATTAGTAGATGAGAATTGAGAGAGAAAAAAAAAAGGCAGAGTGGGCTAATTTTACGGATTTGTGGCGGGGAACTTAGGAGGAACCAAATTTTAGAGGGAACTTGAAAATTTTCTGAATGAAACAAAAACAACTACTAACTCCCTCTCAAATTTAATGTTCACAGGGTTTTTTTTTTTTTTTTTTTTTGAACGGCTAACTCTTCTATACTACCCCTATTACAATTAAATCTCCGTTGCCAAGGTTTGAACCCTGGTCTTTTCCCCCAAAGGCAAATACCTTTCCACCACGCCACAAGGGGTGGGGCACACAGGTTTTTTTTAATGTTATTTAAAATAGTTCACTTTCAAAAATAAATAAAAGATTTTTGATAAAATTTAATATATTTCCCTCACTAAATGTTATTATTATAAACTTTAAAAAAATTATAAATTACGGAGTAATTATTAAGGTAAAATTATTATTATACAAAAAGTAAAAAAAAAAAAAAAAATGTAATGATTATGTTTTTTTAAACTGTGTATTTTTTTATCTTCGAACAATTGTTTTTAGACGTATGGAGTACTCCGTAATTGGTTAATCTTTATGTTTCAACCCTTCAAATTTTTTATAAGCTTTTTAAAATTTTAAGTTAATAGTCGTAAAGAAACTAAAATCTTTTGTATAAGACTGTCCAAATACTCATGTGTTGCGGCAACGAGTACGTGTGTAACTAAATATTCCAACGAGCAAATTCATTTATGTTATATGATTTTTGTGAGAACAAACTTATTGATGACGTTGCTAAAATATTTAACATTCAACCATGTGGTTCACTATTTATATGCAGTATAGATAATTAAAAAAAAAAAAAAAAAAAAAAAAAAAAAAAAAAAAAAAAAATCCAATAGTATTTTAAGTGATGGTGGCAGTGACAGTCGTGGTATGGTGGTGTCGATGTGTGTTAAAGGGGTTGTTCCGGGGGTTCTTGGTGGTGGTGCCTGAGAGTGTTAAAAGGGTCGCTATAGGTTTCATCGTAATAAGACTCAAACGATAAAGGTCCTATAATTTACCATGGTAAGACGTACATGCATATGGTCCTATTAGGTTCCAACATAATAAAACTATAAAATATAAGTGTCCTGTAAAGATTAACTTAACAAGACTCCTTTATTAAGTGTCCTATTAACTTATATTCTTATAAGACTTAACGATTTAAGGTCTTGTAAACTTAATATAATAGGACCTACGTGTCAAGTGTCTTATTAGATTAAACTATAATAAGACCACAATGAGTAAGGGTCCTATAAAGCATGGTTAATAAGGCTTATGCGTTAAGTGTCCTATGTGTTGCGTCATAATAGGACTCACAACTTGAGTGGTCGTATTAGAAGATTTTTTAGGACGCCTCACGAAAAGTGTCCCATGGAAGGGTCCTATAAACCATGTTTTCTTGTAGTGATACTTGGCGGTAATTACCTAGATGGTTTCTTAAGACCGTGTAAACTTTTGCTCGGGCAGAGGGATAATCCGGATCCCATTCGTTTCTTTCTTGTCTGATAGTATCACACATTAAATCCGGTGCTGGATATATTAGATAATATAAGAACGTACTTTAGGCTATCATCTATTCGCATCAAAGTCTATTCAGTCTTTTTGAATTGTTGAGGTAATGCCTCTTTTCTATTGATCATGCAAAATACATATATCAACTAGAGATTGCATGTTTGTCATGGTAATGAGCCAGTAACATGTGCTTGTATTAGATTGTGACTTGTTGGTATTAAGGTATAAATGTAAGTGTATGATGCTGAGTCAATAGAAATTGGTGTAGGGGGAATAGACTTAATTATAAACACTTTGAAACTTTTTGAGGACAAAAAACTTTGATTGGGTTGGAAGGACAACCCGGAGCACGAGTACATGTGGGATTGTTGTATCTCCTATTAAACCCAATGCAAGATAGTATCATCCACCAAATAGTTTGTGCTTTAGTCTATCCTCCATTCCCGTCGGAGTTTATTATGTCTTTTGTTAATTATCGTGGACATTAGTGTATTCATCTTGCAAAATATCCGTCAATTAGGTATTGTACCATTTTTAATTACCTAACATAACATTGCAGTATGCATTAAAACAGTTTTCATTTTCATTTTCAGTAATTCTAGTTGATATCCCCAAAAGCCTCAAGGGTTTCATATGTGTACTTGCTTGCTCGTTATAAACCTGTATAGTTTGTGTACTTGTTAGTTGTGCTAGAAAAATATGATTTTGTTAATGGTGTGCATACTGTTTTACTGTCTGTTTGTTACATAGTAATTGTTTTATTTTTGTTTACTTTGATAGTGAGCTAGTAACATGTGATACGGAGTATACGTTTGGATGAATTATAATTCAATGTTTATTTCAGCATCACAAGTGGATACCAGTTTCTGTGTGACTAGGTATCTCCTATAGAAATGTTTGATGATTTTGCGATTACCAAAAAGGTTGAGATGAAAAATGAATGCTCGTTGATTTTAAATGAGAATTCAGATTTCAAGTATAATTATCCTTGCTTGGGTTAGTTGCAAAAGTAGTCATTTTATGTTTCTTATATATGAGAACCGTTGAAAAGTATGATAGTTTAGTTGGTAGAAATTTTTGAAGGGGAATATACATCAGTTGACTCTATGCGTTAATTCTCAAGGCCGAGAAACGTTGATGGGTTAGAGGGATTATCTGGAGCATTACCACTTGTCACTTGATAGTAGTGCTTCAGATTATTCTCCATTCACGCCACAATTTATTCTGGCTTTCTGAATTCCTGCATTCATTCAGTTTTTGTGCATTCCTCTAACAAATATATATCAATAGAGTATCTATCACACTATTTTCAGATACGTGATCCATGACATCACAGTCACATACAAATACTCATATACAAACACTTTTATGACTGATCCAAAGATTGATGAATACAAATGTTTCTGTTTGCATTTTGTAATTTCTGGTTATCTAAAAGCTTTATCAGTTCCCAAAATTGATTTCATTAACTTTGATGGGGGGTGGGGTGGGGGGAGGGATAATCCCGAACACCACCTCCTATTGCAGGATAGTAACCCTCCATTTCCTGTCACAGTTTATCGTGTCTCCTGAAATTCTCGATGTCATACAACCTCAATGTATTCTCCTTCGAATTTTTTGTTTGAATGGGGGTATCATACTATTTCTAACAACACAGTTTAATATGAGTAGTCTGTTACAAACAGTTTTACAAGTAATGCTAGCGTTGATCAACGTCTTTATAACAACTGATTAACCACAAGAGTATATACAGAAAGAATGAGAGGTTAAGCCCTCAAAAAGTAATCACAAACCATGTAGAATTGTGGATAATGCAAAAAAATCATATTCTAACAAAATATTACATTAGAAATGATTCCAAAGTACACTCAAACACGATTACAAAACTGACCCATCCACAAATATGTAAAATGTAGTACTTGTATCCAAACACCACTTTATTACAAGACACGACAGAGGCATCGAAGTACAAATTATAAGAACCAGGTACATCTTGAAAAGAGACGCGTGAAGAATGACTCGTGGTTTTCGTAGTAAAGAATATGTTTCTTGGGCCTAAAGAGGTATGTAGAACCATATGTTGAGCGATATACATCTACTAAGAGAGGACATATCAGCCAAACAAATAGGAAGACTGGCACCACACCAAACAAGCTGATAAGGATTGGCACCCATCTCAAATGGTTATAGTAAAGGACAAAAAAGCTGACACTAAACGCGATTGTCATGGTTGTAATAGATAGAAAAAGAGTTGCTAGACCAAACATAAACGTTTGCGGTAATGATTTCAAGAAATCACGTTCAGCATAACGGGATGCAAGCATAGATAAGAACATCAGGATTAATGAAGCTACTGATGAGAATAGAGAAATGGCGTCGGCCACTACAAAAACCACAAATGTTACTTTAGATTTGAAGATAGGGATACCATCGGTTTGGTCGTAACCGCCCGGAACAGTAAAAGCTGCAGCAAACACTATGGTGGCAATAAGTGCGGCAACCACCATACATTGACTAGCTGTTCCTTTCATCCATTCCTCACCTTTTGCAACTAGTTCTCTATGCTCTTTAGTGAATAGCTCGTATGGTGTTAGACCATCTTTGTTCTTTCGTTCTCTATAAGATGGTGGGATCATAGACTCTACCTCCTACACAACACAACAGATTTCAAGTCTTCATAAATGATATACTCCCTCCGTCCCAAATTATAAGTCCATATTGTTACTTTTGGTTGTCCCAAAATACTTGTCCCCTTTTATATTCCAACCAATTAAAAGAGGCTTTAGTGGAGAGAGATGATATTTGATTGGTTAATGGAGTAGTTTGTGGAAACTTCTTAAACTTTGTGCAAAGTGGAAGTGGACTTATAATTTGGGAGGGAGAGAGTACTTTTTACTCAAACATAACATTCATGCCCAAGAAGAAAAAAAGCAATATAAAGCAATAAAGAAAGATCACTGTATAATGAAAGAATTACTGAAGCTTGGAGAGGAATATGTGTTAGTTTTTGTGTATAAATATTAATATATACATGTCCGGTTTCGAACCCGAGGCTCGGGATTGCACACATTAGCGTGAGAGTTTCAATGATGAATAAGTAAATAATTATATATTTCATGTATTTATTTATTTATTCATTTCACTAATAAAAAACACTTAACGACGGTTAGTACTTAACGGGAATTTAACTAACGACCGTTAAAGGACTAAACTTGAAAATAGGAAAGAAGGATCTAGAATCCCTTGTGGGATGTCAAGATCGACCGAACCCTCCCTTTAGGGATTAAGGGTCGGTTTTGGTTTCTTGGGCACAAAGAAAAGGAAAACTATAAATACCATTCCATTGTGTTTTAGTTTTCACCTAATCTTGAATCCCTAACTTAGCCAAACTTCTTCTCCTCTCTTCCCTCTAGCTTTTAAGATCGACCCTCTTTCTAAATCCACTAGGATTTGGTCGAGTCTAATAAAGCTATAAAGTGTTTGGTTGTTGGTGATCAAGAAACTAGCTTTTCTCATTGAAACGCTATAATTACGTGTGTACAAGAACGAGTGGCAAGCTTCCTTTAGCTTGTGATCTTTGGTGTGATCGATCCAACATAAATCCAATTAGGGTTTATATTATTTGTTCTTGTTCAAGAGATTCCTTGTTCTTGCTAGGAATCAAAAGGTACGTATCTTGTTTAATTTAATTAATTACATGTTCTTGTAGATCTATTCCGCTGCGTGCTTTGTGATGTTTTATGTGTTTATGATTTTAATAGTTCACATATTCCAACAGTGGCATCATGAGCCTCGTTTAGAACTTGTAATTAATTACTTAAACCTAAAAATTGGATCTTGTAGAGATTACATGCATTAATTAATTAAAAATTAGGGTTTGTTTTTTTTTAACCCTAATATGGTTCGATCCTAATTAATTAAAAATTAGGGTTTTGGTTGTTTTATTAAAACTTGAGAAACCCTAGGATTGCATGAAAATTTTTAGGGATTAATTAGTAAGTACCGTATGTGATGTTACTAATTAATTAGATACGTACAATTAATATTGTCATAATAATATGTGTTGCATGATTATGTGATCAATATGGTATCCTTGACAAATCTTGCATATTTGTCATGGTGTGATTTGTATGTTTGTTTTGAATTGTTTGCTACATGTTTTAAATAAATCTAAAATTGGGGAAGACCTCAATATATTAATTAAAAGGTTATGTGCAATGTGGTATCTAACTAACTAAAACTTACGCGGCCAAATTTATTTGGTGCTGTGGTCCATTGGGTACAATGAGCTCGAAAACCAATGGGAGTTTTGTTAGTTACATACATTTAAAATTACACATAGAATTAATAATAGGATTTATTGAAAAGGTTTGCATGTGGCTATATGATATCGTGGATGATCATATATTTGTTATTATGTGTTTATTTATTTTGTGGATTACTTGATCTTTTGTGTTTTATATTATGATGGATTGTAAACTACAAAAGAGGGTAATTTTTCATTAAAAAAATAATAAATAAGACTAATAACTATGAAACCTTTGTAGTAATTTTATTTATTGCCAAGTCTTATGTGCCGACAGTGGTTCGCTTCGCACGGTAATTTGCTCCCAGGCGAGACTAGCAATAATTAAATTACTACATTAATTGTTTTTAGCAAGAAAATCATAATTTTTTAGTTGAGTGATTGCGACTGTATTAAGTGGTCGAAGCGGCGGACCTAAAATTGACAAACTAATAAAGTGGGTTCTAGTTGGTACGCATTAAATTGTGACCTTAGAGGGGCACGGTTTTAACCAGCTTCGGCGGCTGTCGTCCCTACGCCGCCTGTGCGTCAATTTTAGACTTACCAAGTACACCACGATAAATACGAAGCATCTTAAGGCAATGTTGTAATTTGTTCAACGCCTCAATTAAAAGATTTGATGATTTGAGCTACGAATGAGTAAACGGTTCTGTTTTTGAAAACATATATGATACAAAGATGAATGCATGACATCTTTGTACATATTTTTGATTTAACACATCAAAATTTATTACCCTGATAAATTTAAGTAATATGCCACCCAACTACAAAAAGAAGCACCTAAGGTTTCATCCTACATCACTAGCAGCCAAAGCTGAATGTTGATGTTCAAAGGGTGGTCATCTAAGGGTAAATTGAGTACTTTATTGCTAGCAGCCAAAGCTGAATGCAATAAACCGACGTCAATTTACTGTTTCTTAAGTTGGTTAAACTTAATTGGGCACTTTCATCACTAGCAGCCAAAGCTGAATGTGATGGGACGGCGTCAAGGCATAAAGATTTGGGGATGAAACATGCTTACATTTGCAACTGATGTTGGCAAAATAATGTAAGTCCCATGATTCTAGGAATTGCAATTGTATATTGGCAATTGAGTGTAGCTCTACCTTATTGAGTACTTTCATTGCTAGCAGCCAAAGCTGATGTGATGAAATGGCGTCAATTTGGATCCTAATTTTCAATGAAAATTAAATGGTTAAATTTTATTTACCTTGGGTGTTTAATTTTCTTGAAAAGTTATTATCAAAAATACTAAATTGAATTTTGAAAATTCTTTTAATGTATTTAATGCAACATTAAAACCGTAAAAATGGGATATTCTTTCAGTAGTAAATTGGTCTACACCCATAGGGGTTTTGGATAGAGTCAATTTTTGCTGAAAAGAATAAACCGAGTTCACTTTCCGTGTGAAGAGTGAGACTTAATCCTATTCCTTTTCATGAGTGAGAAAGGCATAATAGGATAATTAGAATCGTCTAAATTCTAAGAAATAACTCATGGCGAATTTCTTACGAAATTGCATGGTTAAGAGTTATTAAATTAGAAGCTAGACTAATTACCGCAAAAGTGGTAAAAGGCTAACTAGAATAGTTGATCTAGTTGTTATGCTTTAACCATTTAAAGGTGTTACATTCCATGATGGGGATGGTAGACCTAACTAAGGAAGAAATTGCATACCCAATTCTTTCAAGTTAATTGCAATGATGGATATTCCATCATTCACAAAGTAGAATACATTCCTTGAGTACCTTAGTAGTATTACGTAAGGAATTCATCAAGGGTGTAGGAAAGTAAACAGCATGCTATTTGCTTTTACTGGTAATGCAACACTTACAATGTTGTCAAAGCCAGTGGGAGCATAGTGCTGAAATTACTGAATAATGAGTTCATGCAGTGATCTTAAATTCAGTGGGAGCTACAAGTCTTGGTAGTTACCCGGATTATCTCTAGAATCTCTTGAGATGATTACTCTCCAATAATAGACACTTTTGGTATTAAGGATAGTCGTGTACAGTTCCTTACTAGACGAGGTGATTCTATATCTACTTATATCTATGACACAAATCATATTGATCAAGATAAGCAAACTATTGACGTGTTGTTTATCTGTTACGTAATGTTGTTCCATGCACAAGTGGGAGAAATCTTATTGTGTGCAAGCAACAACATAAAGAAATATGATTTAAAGGGATCTCTTGACTGCAAGGTTAGAGATTGATGTTCTAATGTGTTTTATACACATTCTAATTTATAGAACACTTGGAGTTAATATCTACTTTTATTACTAGATATTAATGACAAGGTAAATTACATACTTTCATCATTGCAGCCTCAGCTGATGTGATTAAACTATGTTAATTTACAAGTTTCTAAAATTAGATAATTATTAGAACAAGTGTCAATATGATAATAAGACTACTTCTAATGAGAATATTTATGTATTGTTGTAATGACATAAATAAATGAAGTAATCTTATACTACTTCATATTTAGATGTTTATGTATTCTTGGAATGACATAAATATATGAAGTAATAAATTAACTTGAAATACTATTGAAACCAAGTTGTGGGTTTCATAATTACTTTAGTTATACATGTTTATATTGTAGATATAAATATGAAGTCTTTTATTGCTATAAGACTTATACTGAAGTAAGACGTTAACTTGTTATGTTTTTTTATTAAGACATATACAAGAAGTCATGGAGTTGATTAATGACTTATAACGTAGATTGGGATTATAACAGTTTATGTTTTTTTGGTAAGACATAGAAATTAAGTGGCTTGGGCTAAAAGGCACTTATGTTATAAAATATGCAATTGGCTTTGAAAATCTATTGTACCATTAAAGTGATTTAGTTGGTAAATAGGTAAGCCAATTCGATATGTATATTTATCTTATATATTGTAAGATTAACTTACAATATTAATCCTAATGAAATACATAGTGTTTATGGTATGTTCAGTTAGGAGAATCAAACTCTTGAAACATTGTTTGATTAAAGATAACTATATCTTCTAATCTTCCTAAAGATATCAAGGTTAGAAAATTGAGTATGAATTGAATATACTCAATTAGACTCCAACCTAGAAGATTAATAAGACACCATTGATTATGGAATGTATTGAATCACATTAAGTCTTAAAATTGAAGTTCAGAATTTGTTGAACTACTTGTTGGGTAGGTTATTAACAAATTAAGGTTAGGAACTATCAATTTGTATCTGTAAAGTCCCAAAAGAGAACAAGTTGTGCTGCTCTATTTGCTAAGCATTTATAGGTAATCTATAAATTGCAAAAGGCAAGTGGGAGTTTTATCTTTATAAGATAAAATTACAAGATACGTGATCTTCTAGAATACACTAGCAAAACCATAATGAGGATTTAACATGTTAGTGTTAAATCTCAAAGATGATGGGATTCTTATTCATAGATCCGCAAGGGTATCTCAAATATTTGTAGAATATGTTGAGAGTTATGAGTTACAGGATAGTGATATGCCTGTTAATAAATTGCAAATGTTTATTTGGCAAATTACTCATACTATGAATAATTAGATGCAGTCCAAGAAGATAACTAGTTTGGAAACGTAGTTGATCTTAAACTCTATAGTTACACTATAGAATGAAAATGAATTTTTACAAAGGAAATGAAAATCCTAGAGATTTTAATTCTTGTGTAGAAATCATAATGGACAAATTTGTATACATATTTAATATGTGGAAAGATTATCAATCGCAATTAAGCAATTAAATGTGATTGAGATTCTTTCTATACACATTAAATATATAAAGATTATGATTGTCATTATTAGTTTCATTTATATGAAATTAATAATGGAATGTCAAAACTCTTTCTTGGATAATTACTTGAGCGAGGACGAAAAGTAATTGAAAGGAGTATTTGAATTCAAATAATCTTTAATAGTATACAAAAGTGCAAATCATTTGTAAATGGATTAATACATGCATCTAAAAGATATACTCATATTTTAGTTATTAAATCTAGTTTTGATTTATAATTAAAATAAGATATTTCTTAATATTCCTGAAAGCTAGTGGGAATGATGTATTTATTTTCTTATTTCATGTATGTTGAATAACATATGGGAAGTAACATTCCATTAACATTAACATTATATGTTAAGACTAAGTTTGGAATGAAACTTCATATAGAAAATAAAACCTTGAAATATATGTTATAAGCGGAAAATAATTGATTCTAAAAGAACATGATATTCTATTAGAAGATCTAGATAGAAACATATCTTGAAAAAGATATGACATGAATAAATCTAAGGCTGACGAAATGATTATTCATGTACATCATGTTGCTTGTTGTATCATGCTTGGATGCAAGATGATTGACAACGTTAGTATCTAAATTATTAGATAACTAAGTGTAATGGATATGTTTTAGAATTTACATCCTTAGCCTGGATTTGCTCCAAAGAAAAAAAAAAAAAAAATTCTAAATATGAACCATATGGCAAGTTATTGCTTGATTGATATTGTGCTCAAATCTTGAAGGATTTGAAGATATCAAAACATTACACGATGAATATTAAAGTTTACGGAACTTTAAAAGAGCATATTGTTGTTTGATACAATGATGCTAGTAAGATTGAGATGACACTCAATACTAGTCATGGTGGGAGCTCATCCTTATTAGGAGACCATGTATACTAGTTATGCTCAACATGAGCATAGTTGCATTATACAAAAAGAATTAGAATACTTTAACTACAAGGTTTGGTAGTTTAATTGTCATAAATTCGTGCATGAGGATGTCACGCATTTCATGAAGTATGTGGCAATATCTAGATAGATGAATGCACACATACAAGAATTTCATTATATGAAATAAGTATTCTCAAAATTCCGATAGATCAATATTAGTTGATTTATGCCTTGTCAACAAGTATGTGGAACATGACTTGTGGCATAATTTACTAATGAGTATTGTCATGCATTGATCTAGTTAGTATTTGGATAAGGGATGTTAAGCAATATTATTTTAATGAAATAAAGTGCGGTTAACGTTTATTATCATTTATAATATTGTATCCTATATTTGCATGTTTAAATCCATGAATAAAATTATTTTATTATTTTATTCTAAATAGTCCGTTGTCAATTAATAATATGGGAATATTATTGAACTAAGACAAATGTGATGATTGGTAGAATGAACTGTAAGGTTGAGACACCAATATCACATGATATTCAATATTGGATAAATTGAATATAGGACTTATCCCAAATACATGATTATACTTTATGGATCATAGTCATTAAGTATATCATGAATATTTATCCTTAGACTTGAGATGACAGATAATTGCCGAGGATGTAGTTTATTTTCTGTAAGGTGGTCTAACGCTAACCGTAAAAGGTAGTTATAAGGGCTATTTTCAGAAATGATGCAAAGTTCAAGGGTTATGCTCGCAGTCAATAAGGGATTTGTTCCTTCAACTTTGTGTTGAAGTTTAATACCGCTTGGCCACTCGTATGGTTGACAAGATGTTTGCGTGCGCACGCCCAAAGTCTATCTGGAAGACGTTCAGATGTTTTGGTAATCTTGTTCAATTATGTATAAACGAGAAACTAAGTTAATTATGGAATGACAAAGATCCATATCCAAATTAACACGGTATTAGTAACAAAAGGATAAGTATGATGATTAATTTCATCACACGTGGTTTTTACCAGGAGAACCACAACTCGGATCGAGCTGGGGGCATTGGGAAGGTTAAGCTAGGCTGACCCATGTCATTGTTATATTAATGTTTATCCAAGTGGGAGCTGTTAGTTTTTGTGTATAAATATTAATATATACATGTCCGGTTTCGAACCCGAGGCTCGGGATTGCACACATTAGCGTGAGAGTTTCAATGATGAATAAGTAAATAATTATATATTTCATGTATTTATTTATTTATTCATTTCACTAATAAAAAACACTTAACGACGGTTAGTACTTAACGGGAATTTAACTAACGACCGTTAAAGGACTAAACTTGAAAATAGGAAAGAAGGATCTAGAATCCCTTGTGGGATGTCAAGATCGACCGAACCCTCCCTTTAGGGATTAAGGGTCGGTTTTGGTTTCTTGGGCACAAAGAAAAGGAAAACTATAAATACCATTCCATTGTGTTTTAGTTTTCACCTAATCTTGAATCCCTAACTTAGCCAAACTTCTTCTCCTCTCTTCCCTCTAGCTTTTAAGATCGACCCTCTTTCTAAATCCACTAGGATTTGGTCGAGTCTAATAAAGCTATAAAGTGTTTGGTTGTTGGTGATCAAGAAACTAGCTTTTCTCATTGAAACGCTATAATTACGTGTGTACAAGAACGAGTGGCAAGCTTCCTTTAGCTTGTGATCTTTGGTGTGATCGATCCAACATAAATCCAATTAGGGTTTATATTATTTGTTCTTGTTCAAGAGATTCCTTGTTCTTGCTAGGAATCAAAAGGTACGTATCTTGTTTAATTTAATTAATTACATGTTCTTGTAGATCTATTCCGCTGCGTGCTTTGTGATGTTTTATGTGTTTATGATTTTAATAGTTCACATATTCCAACAATATGTACCCTGAACCATAATAGTTCTAGTTGCATTTGAAAAGCAAATCCTGGCACATCTTGAAGTCGCTTTCCTTTTGCACTTTCACCAACTAAATGCAACATGTTGTTGTCATTTCCATCTCGTAGAGCAGTTATTAAATCCTTCATTGAGCCTATCTCGTACAATAGGTTGTAGATACCCTCATGGCGATGTTTGACAGCAATGTGAAATATACTTTGATTATTATCGTTGAGCTTCCATATCAGATCAGGATATTGACGGATGAGCTCAACTACGAATCGAGTATTTCCCATTTCTGCAGCAATAAATAGGGTATGCGAAGAATATGTTTTCTTTGCATTTGTCATTGGCGGTGTTCTTGATGTACTTGCAGATGGCCCTCTGTTTATCTTCTGTAATTCAGTAGGGATTTTAATAACATGATCATCAATACGCTTTAGTAGATGCAGCTGTTGATCTTCCTTTCCATAAGGCAACCTGTCATCTTTCTTGATCACGTCAGCCGGCCCTCTGATCATGTCATCAATTGCCTTCTTCGGCTTTTTTGCAATATCTTTCCATATGATTCTTAGCAATTCCATTGCTTGAGTATCCTTTTTGGGATGCCCTTCCTTTGGACAAACGAATGAAAAAACTGCAAAAAACAAATAAAGTTAAAAAATAAAAAATAGAGCTTAAGGTAAAAAATGATCCATAACATTTTGTAATACATTTGAGAAATTATTTTGATTTCAATATTTAGAATAGCAGGGAGAGGAGGAATATTCTTTTTTCTAAACCCGTATGTTCTTCAGGTTAAAATTTTGATAATAATACTTATCTATATTAAGGGTATTAGACTTGAAACCTCTTGGTGATAAGCTAAAAAATATATATTAAACTCGAAACTTAGAGAGTAATAGGTATGGTTCTCTTCAAGGAATAGAAATGCTTACCCCAATTGACGGTTCTCCAGAGGAAATTTGAAGATTTTTCAACAAACGCATCAGGCTTTTTGGCCAATATTCCGAGTACCTTCCCATCACGACTAGCAAGTTCTGGGTACTTTTCCACAATCTTTAATGCAATATCTGAAAAATATTTGATAATCACTTTGTGAGGAAAAAGCTATGGCAACAAAAAAAAGTATAAATGCAATGTAACATGCTAAAATGCTTACCAAACATATCACCCTCAACACATTTCTGAAGAAGCCAAGCACGATTCGTGGCATTCCAACCATCATCATCATCCAATTGATTGGATTTTTTATAGAGATACTTCACCACATCGTGCTCTCCAGATACGGAAGCTATATAAAGTGGCATCATTCCTTTATTACCAGGAATGCTTAGCAAGGCCTTGTTCTTTTTCACCATAATATCAACCATTTCTAAATTACCAACGGCGGCCGCTAAACAAAGGGCGGTGTTGTAACTTTTGTTTTGAAGTTCTAAGTCTGCCTTTTCCATCTCATCCACCAGATTTTGGACAAATTCAGCCACCCGTTTGGTTCTTCTTGCTGATGCTGCCACGTGAAGTGCTGTTTCGCCATTTTCAGTGATACTAGACCGTATCAAACCTTGTTTCTTGCCGAGGATTTCTTTAGCTTTTTTCCAGTCACCGCTAATGGACGCTTCGTAAAGGGGGATGCCAAATTTTATGTAATTTTCTCGATTATCTTCAAAAGTAAGTTCAAGGCAAAGTTGGTACTTTATTCATTCAGGGATAGTTGAAGTATGCTTTTCCCAGGATTCAGAATAATTTGCAAATCGTAGGCTATATTAAACCGAAATCAAATTGAAAAACGTTTTTTTATTTTTGGTTCGGTTTTAGTCAAAAATCGAATTGTGTAACTGGTTTTTGGTTCGATTTTGCAAATCACGAATTGAAATTAATAATACTTAGAGCGCCAGGTATGGTGGCTCAAGCCATAACATACCCACAATTTTATTTTACTTTTTCTTTTTTTTTAAAACCAACTAATTTTCATTAATCAAAAGTAGATATAGATTACATAATAAAAATGAGAATTATATTTAACTTGAATCAAATTTGCAACTTTTTAAAAATTGAGACTAAATTTACAAACTAAATACTGTATAATATGTATATGCAATATTTTAAATAATCAACTCTATCATCACCCACAATAAATAAAACACACAGAAGATCGAAGCAACCGTATTTTTTCAAAACTATACATTAATGTATGCACACTAGTTTACATAGAAATATGAGTTTATAAGAGTTCTTGTTTATATGATTTTTCTAAAACATCAATGTATGCACACTACACTAACACATGACTTGAACCCACATCCTTTTATTTAATAAACACACTTGCATACCACTGGCGCAAAGGCTTTGGCTGCTTATGTAAATGATTATTTTATACTACCTTCGTCCCAAATTTATTGGGCATTTACGTACTTGTTGGTTTGTCCCAAATTAATTGTCACTTCCAAAAATAGATTAAGTAATTACATGAAGTTTATCTTACTCTTTGAGTTGATTATTACAAACTTTTAAAAAGTTATAAATTAACTAGTTAAGGGTAAAACTGTCATTTTGAAAGAAAAATAAGAAATAGAAAGATGTACTGAGGATGTTTTTCTTAAATTGAATGGTTTTTTTTTTTTTTTTTTTTTTTTTTTTTTTTTTTTTTTTTTTCCTGTGAAAAATGCAAAACTCTCATAAATGTTAATTTAAATATAAAAGTGACCTTCATGTAGTAGATCTAAACATGGTAGATTACGTGGAAGTGGAAGAGGAGAAAGTTGAGGAAGTTCCACGATGACATGGTCTTGTTGAGGGTGGTCTTCAGGACTCTGCTCAACGATTGTTGGTAACTGCACACTAGCTATTTGCTCCATTGAGCTAGGCTCTGAGCAATCAGGTGGAGGAACTTCGATGACATGGTCTTGTTGAGGGTGGTCTTCAGGACTCTGCACAATGGTTGCTGGTAACTGCACACTAGCTTGTTGCTCCATTTCTATCTCCATTGATCTGCACTAAACCACACTTTACACTATTAATCATTAAAAACATAATGGCTTTACACCATGAGCAAAATGAAGAAAATATATTAAATATACCTTGGTGGTTTTGAATTTGAGGAAGTCTTTTAGGTTTGAATATCTGAACTAAAGTCTTTCTTTAAAGTTTTATAGATGTTTTTTTAGTCAACGTAAAGTCTTTCTTTAAAGTTTTACTTATGGCCGTGTGGTTTTTATTCGTTGAGTACAATTGTAAGCGCTTTTACTGTTTTACATGTGAAACTCCCTCCCTCTCAATTTAATTGTCCATATTTTCTTTTATAGATGTCTCAAATTAATTGTCCTCTTTCCTTATTTAGTAAAAACTAGAGAATCTAGTGGAGGAATATTCCATTTTAGTGGTTGAAAATTAAAGTGGCCCCACTTTTATTAAACTTTGTGTTTTCTCTCTCCTTACAAATAATTTGAGACGGAGGGAGTACATGAAAGTACCTTGAAAAGTGTGTAAATATTCATTTTGTCGTATAGTAAATGGGTGAGTTTATCCGCACCTTCCTATAGGGAGGGTATCCAATCATTGGTTGCATCGCTGGCTTGTACGGTGTGTTGGAATTACATAACATGACTAACATTATATATATATATATATATATATATATATATATATATATATATATATATATATATATATATATATATATATATATAAAACACATCAAACATCAAAGAGCATGCGGAAGCGTAAAGATCATATAACATGTAATTAGTTAACCGAATAATAAAGAAAATGCGTACCTTTGTGATTCCTAGCGAAACAAGGAATGAATAAACAAGAACAAGTAAAACCCTAATAAAGGGTTTTGTAAAAGTCAACTAACACAAAGTCAATCACCTCCTAGTAGCAAACAATAATGTGTTTGCACCACGTTCTTGTACACACGTACTATTAGCGATTCGATGTGAATGCTAGTTCTTGATCACAATAGATTAACCAAACACTTTGTTATGTTCAAGGTTACTCGCAAATCCCTTTTGTAGGGCTTCACTCGTCGACCTAGGAACAAAAGATGAGAAAAGAAGAAGTTTGGTCTTCTATTGAAATCAAGTGTCCCAAAGGATGAATACATGGGGATGTATTTATACCCTTATGGTAGATATCAAGTTTACAATGATTTCCTATGTGGGATCCCATTGTTCGGCCACAAACAAGCCCAAGAGGGTTTCTAGAATCTTCTCTTGGCTTGTTTTCTTTTCTTCGTATCCCGTTGATATTTACCGACCGTTAGTCAATTCCGTTAATTACTAAACGCTCTTTAGTCATTTATTGTGAATTTAATAATTAAATATAACATTTTATATTAATTATTTAAACATCGAGTCTCATACGTAAAGTGTGTAATCCCGTAGTCTCGAGTTCGAATCCGGTCATACACATATTAAAATATGTCCATAAACTAACACGGTGTGCATCGCGAGTTGCATGGTTTAACCAAACCCTCTCTAATGTGATAACATAGGAAGGGTATGTATAATACATCCCATAGTAAATGGAGAAATCAGAAATGCATTTATTTTAGTCATTGCGTGCATCAGAATATTGTATTGTCTGTTTCGCGGGTTTATACAGTTGACCATAGAAGGTGTTAGGATAACACAACCCGCACTAAATATAAGGGCTCTACTTATGGTCGTGTAGTTTGTATTTGTTGAGTACAATCGTACCCGCTTTTACTGTTTTACATGTGATACATGTAAGTACCTTGAAAAGTGTGTAAATTTTCATTTTGTTGTATATTAAATGGAGAAATGCATTTATCGTCCCTAAAACTTTTAGTTTTCATGGATAGTCACTAAATATGAAAAGAATAACATTAGTCATCCTAGACGGAATGTTGGCATTATAATTTCCAAAGCTGAGAGACTGCTGGTATTAAGTTGATGGACTGTTAGTGTAATTCTTTTTTATAGTTATTGACTGTTGGTGTTATTGTTAACCTTGGGGGCTGTAGAAAAAAGGTTTTAGGACTGTATTTGCATTTTCTGACACACCTTAAAGAATTTATGGTGCGTTTGTTAGAGCATTGAGTGTGGTGAAGAGCTTTGGCTTTTCATTTGAGCTTTATCGGGTGTCACATTTTTTTATTTTTATTATTATTTTTTTTTTTTGCCAAATGCGATAAGGTTGTCCAATCGCGATAACAGTGAAGATGGTCAAATGCGATAAATCTCAAATGCGATAAATCTCAACTGCGATAGTGCTTATCAGGCCAATTGCGATAAAAGAGACAAAGTCCAATCGCGATAAAACTCGCCAATTGCGATAAAACTCGCCAATTGCGATAAAACGCGCTGGTCTCTTAGAATAGCGATAATTTGCACTTTTCCCAACTTCTTTGACTTTATGCTACTAGCCCATGCTACTCCATGCTTGTCAGTCTTTTCCACTGCCACTTTTCACTAACTTCTAAACAATCAATAATTCACTAGACCAACCAAAAACACAAATCTTATAAAATTTATGATTCTAGTCGATCCAAGAAACAAAGAACAAACCAAGATCTATTCTTCCTTACTAAGATTTGAGTGAAGAACTAGTGACCTTTCAAAAAACCAAGTCGAACAAGCATAGAACAAACACAACCTTTGATCATTATTTTTGCATACGATTCCAAATAAAACTCAAACAGCCACGTTTTTAGAATAACAAAAAACGCAACTTTTTGGTACTTATGAACATGAATCGAACACAAAGAGACTTCAAAACTGCTACTGATGAACAGTAACGACTTAGAACACAACAAAAATCACATATTTACCTCAAACACACCACGATTCGCCCCCGGTTAGCTCATGATACCAATTGTAATGACCAAGAATCGTGTTTTAACACCTTCTGGAGGTCGAGGTTCATGAAAGAAGATGATATTCATTTTCGGTTTAGTGAGAGAGTAGAGAGAAGGTGGAGTGTGATAAACTTTGGATATTATTTCTTTGTCAAATGATTCACAGCCACACCCCACAAGTGAAGACTTGTGGGGTATTTAAATGCCATACAAGACAACTTTAAGAGTGTTACATTATTAGTCCTTACACTTTATGCATACTAGTTGTCTATTTCCAATTCACGTAAATATCTTCCAGCTTCGTTTCTAACACTTATGTCATATGCTTGTGTTTGTTCTGATACGTCACCATCATTGTGACATCTCTACCCTTGTCGGGTTGGGGTGTTACAGATTCTTCTCAAGAAACGATAATATATATAATGTAAGAATATTTGTACGTAAAGAAATAAAGATAGATGAGAGTAGTAGCTGGTGAAGGTTTTGGAGTCTAAGACCATGGCATTTACTGAGACCAACTAAGCCTCTTTATACATAGATATATATTTATGAAGATGGTAAAGTGTCAGTCATGAGTAAGTTAGCTAGCTAGTTTCGTGTATAATGCAATAAGTGCGAGCAAGTTTATGTGAAAAATCTTTTGATATCTTATATTTATTCAGAATAATGAATGTAAGAAACTTGCATACGGTTATAATTAAGTGCGACGAAATTGATTACATAACTCAATGTGAAATAACACACATATATTATCAGTAACATTAAACTTTTAAATACGAGTAAAGATGTCTATGTGACGTTTAATATTTTAAGTTCACGTTTACATCTTTATGCACTCATTCTAGTTGAAACTTCATCGCCCAACTTTTGGTAGCACGTGACATAGTTAGAAATTTTAATAAAGTAGTGGAAATGAACAATTTAAACTCAAGCCTCATATGTGTGTATATATGATAAAAATGCATGAAATTTTGTGATCCCTCGTCAAGAGGTGACTCTATGCAATCGCACCGCCTGCAGTCCCCTAAAGACGGCCCTGAAAGTATCGATGGGTACATCATTTGGAACCATGACCATCTTGGAGATCAATGTCTTTACCATGACTCCTCCCAACTTTCGTATCGTTGTTATGCTCGAAGCATCATTTTGTTATACGTCCTTTAACTTTGCGGTGGACTTATCAACATGTATACTTGCTTTGGCTAACATAACTCATGATCAAGTCTTTTGTCTTATATAAATCTTACCAAAGTATACAACTGATCTCGCATATTAAAATTTTGCATAACAAGAATGAATCACTACTTTTAAACCAAAAAAATGCATATTAGAACATAAATCAAACCTTTGTTCCAACTGTGTATAATGTTTGAAGCCAATTCTATAATATAAAGTTAAAAATTACATCACATTATCTTAATTACCTTAAATATAGCAAAACTTGTGTTATTGTGTACCTACCATTTTCAACAAGTGAGCTTCTCGTGGGTATATAAAACGTGTATATTTTGTTTGGTGGTTCAATAACGTAATCATTGCATACCACTATACAAACAATGATGCATTAACGTCAGTATAGCTTGTAGCGTTCAATTTTTGTACCGTTGGTCTTGGTCACTGAATTACTCAATTACTACAATTAATTTTGGGCTCTACTATACAATAGTACAATGGGTTGTGTTATCCTTACACCCCTTGTGGTTAATCGTACAAATCCGCAAAGAAAACAATACAATATTCTGATGCATGCAATGATTGCATACACCCCTTATAGGGGTGTCAGGATAACATGCCCCTAATACAATACCTTAGGTGAAAGCAGAGTGGTAAAAAAAGGAAGGGCATATTCTTTGAAAAAACATCATTTGTCTAAAATGTGACTTTCGTGTATCGAACTAAAAAATTTTATTTTTTGACTCGACTATTTTGTCTCTTTTAAGTATTATGATCATTTTACCCTTCTAAGTTACATAAATGGTCCTTGTGGGATTAAGAAAATTGCATCCACCGTCTTTACGCTAAATTACATAAATGATCCTGTCGTTTGGAGAAAATTGCGTACAACGTCCCTATTTTTTTCCAATTTTTTTTGATTTTTTTTCTGAAAAGTTTTTTCGAAATTATTTTTTTAGAAACTTTTTTTTTAGAATTTTTTTCGAAAAAAAATTTAAAAAAAAAATAATTTTGAAAAAAAATAATTTTTCTAAAAAACTTATTTAAGAAAGATCAACAGTTTGAGATATCAAAAATTAGTGAAATATATATTTGTCCGCGAATAAATTTACAACGGACATGGATTGAGGGATGCGATGTGCAACAAAAAAAGGGGAGGGAACCACGCGATAAACGCGTACACGCAGTGCTTCAACGAAATCTCATCGATCATGTTTGACAATTACATCAATGGGAAGAATTTCAACAACAGCATAATTAGTTTCTTTATAATTTGATGTATTCCTTAAGTTGCGTTTATTTTTTTATCTTTTTTTCATATCGTTATTTTATGTTTCTTATGTGTTTTAATATGTTGTAATCTATTTTTATTTTTAATGAAATGAATTTAGTTTATTTAGATATGTGAATAAAAGAAATAAAAATAAATAGTGGTGGACCCAAATGAGTAAGTTGCGGTATGTTATTAGAAAGAGGTTATAAAAAGAGATATGTCATGATGACGTGACCTCGCGTGTGGCTCGAATAAAAAGTTTTGACTACAATTATTGCTCTTATGGCCGTGTGGCTTGTATTCGTTGAGTACAATTGTACCCGCTTTTACAGTTTTACATGTGATACATGAAAGTACCTTGAAAAGTGTGTAAATTTTCATTTTGTTGTATAGTAAATGGAGAAATGCATTTATAGTCCCTAAAACTTTTAGTTTTCATGGATAGTCACTAAATATGAAAAGAAAAACATTAGTCATCCTAGACGGAATGTTGGCATTATAATTTCCAAAGCCGGGATACTGCTGGTATTAAGTTGATGGACTGTTAGTGTGTACATGTTATTGGTAAAGTTGAATTGGTCTTTGTCTTTACTAATTGATGTTACAAGAGAAATAATAATGTTTATGGTGTACATATATTTTGTTTCACATTCTATATGTGTTAATTGTTGTCTTCTTGTTTGTGGTGGTAAAGAGCTACTACATTGTACTTGTATTAGATTATGTGAACTGTTGGGGTTGAGGTATAATATACTTGTATTAGATTATGTGGACACTTATAATTGGACAGAGGGGGGTAAGTGGTAAAAGTGTTTGTATTAGATTTTACTGTATGAATTGTTGGTGTTGATTGTTAAGGTGTAATGTAGGTATATGAATATATGATGTTGGGTCAATATACTTGGCGGTAATTACCTAGATGGTTTCTTAAGACCGAGTAAACTTTTGCTCGGGCAGAGGGATAATCCGGATCCCATTCGTTTCTTTCTTGTTTGATAGTATCACACATTAAATCCAATGCAGGATATATTAGATAATATAAGAATGTACTTTAGGCTATCATCTATTCGCATCAAGGTCTATTCAGTCTTTTTGAATTGTTGAGGTAATGCCTCTTTTCTATTGACCTTGCAAAATACATATATCAACTAGAGATTGCATGTTTGTCATGGTAATGAGCCAGTAACATGTGCTTGTATTAGATTGTGACTTGTTGGTATTAAGGTATAAATGTAAGTGTATGATGCTGAGTCAATAGAAATTGGTGTAGGGGGAATAGACTTAATTATAAACACTTTGAAACTTTTTGAGCACAAAAAACTTTGATTGGGTTGGAAGGACAACCCGGAGCACGTGTACATGTGGGATTGTTGTAACTCCTATTAAACCCAATGCAAGATAGTACCATCCACCAAATAGTTTGTGCTTTAGTCTATCCTCCATTCCCGCCGCAGTTTATTATGTCTTTTGTTAATTATCGTGGACATTAGTGTATTCATCTTGCAAAATATCCGTCAATTAGGTATTGTACCATTTTTAATTACCTAACATAACATTGCAGTATGCATTAAAACAGTTTTCATTTTCATTTTCAGTAATTCTGGTTGATATCCCCAAAAGCCTCAAGGGTTTCATATGTGTACTTGCTTGCTCGTTATAAACCTGTATAGTTTGTGTACAGCATACAGCTTACAGCTAGTTTTGCCAAACATACCCATGATTTTGTTAATGGTGTGCATACTGTTTTACTGTCTGTTTGTTACATAGTAATTGTTTTATTTTTGTTTACTTTGATAGTGAGCTAGTAAGATGTGATACGGAGTATACGTTTGGATGAATTATAATTCAATGTTTATTTCAGCATCACAAGTGGATACCGGTTTCTGTGTGACTAGGTATCTCCTATAGAAATGTTTGATGATTGTGCGATTACCAAAAAGGTTGAGATGAAAAATGAATGCTCGTTGATTTTAAATGAGAATTCAGATTTCAAGTATAATTATCCTTGCTTGGGTTAGTTGCAAAAGTAGTCATTTTATGTTTCTTATATATGAGAACCGTTGAAAAGTATGATAGTTTAGTTGGTAGAAATTTTTGAAGGGGAATATACATCAGTTGACTCTATGCGTTAATTCTCAAGGCCGAGAAACGTTGATGCGTTAGAGGGATAATCTGGAGCATTACCACTTGTCACTTGATAGTAGTGCTTCAGATTATTCTCCATTCACGCCACAATTTATTCTGGTTTTCTGAATTCCTGCATTCATTCAGCTTTTGTGCATTCCATTAATAAATATATCAATAGAGTATCTATCACACTATTTTCAGATACGTGTCATATAAATACTCAAATACAAACACTTTTATGACCGATCCAAAGATTGATGAATACAAATGTTTCTGTTTGCATTTTGTCATTTCTGGTTATCTAAAAGCTTTATCAGTTCCCAAATTGATTTCATGTGGGTACTTGTTAGGGAATTTTAATGGTTGAAAACTTTGATGGGGGGTGGGGTGGGGGGATGGATAACCCCGAACACCACCTCCTATTGCAGGATAGTAATCCTCCATTTCCTGTCACAGTTTATCGTGTCTCCTGAAATTCTCGATGTCATGCAACGTCAATGTATTCTCCTTAGAATTTTTTGTTTGAATGGGGGTATCATACTATTTCTAACAACACAGTTTAATATGAGTAGCCTGTTACAAACAGTTTTACAAGTAATGCTAGTGTTGATCTAGAGGTGCAAAAAAATCGGTTTTTTTCGGTTTTCGGTTTTTGAAAAACCAGTTTAAAAAAAATCAGTTTTAATCGGTTTTTTGGAAAATCGGTTTTAGTCGGTTTTCGGTTTTCCGAAATCGATTTTTTTCGGTTATAACTATTCGGAATCAGTTTTTTTCGGTTAACAATTTCCGGAATCAGTTTTTTATCGGTTTTTTTACCGGTTCGGTTCTTTTCGGTTATAAATGTTCGGATTCGTTTTTTTTTATCGGTTATTTACAGGTTAGTTTTTTTTGGGAATTTTACATACATGTTCGAACATTATTTTTTTCGGTTTAATTAAACAACACAATTATACAACTAAAAATACAATCATAACTTTTATTCAAACAACACAATTATACAACTAAGAAAATACAATCATAACTTTTATTTAAACAATACAATTATCCAACTAAAAATATATATAAATACTAATACATTTCGAGCTTCGGCATAGCCATCACCCGAAAACATATTAGTGTACTCAAGCATATCGAGCTTCGGCATTGCCATCACCCGTTATACTCAAGTCATTAAATTATCCAAAAAATCTTCTACATCCACGTCTTCAACATCAAATGCTTCGAACTCACCTTCATCTAATTCGGTAGTCGGAGGTGATATCCCTAATTCAACTTCTTCTCTTCCTATAGTTTCTTCAACGTCTTGTAATATCGGACCTTCCAATGATGATTCATGTTGTATCCTATCTACCCCGTCCAAATAATCTTTCAAACATACACATACTTCCACGGATTCGGGGGTTAGTCTTGACCTTCTTTCCGATATAATTCGACCGCTAGTAGAAAAGGCCGATTCGGAAGCTACCGATGAAGCTTGTACCGCTAATAAGTCACGAGCCATAGCGGATACAATTGGAAATTGAATTTCCCTTTCTTTCCACCAAGCCAAGATGTCAAAGTTTGCAAACTCATGAGGACTTAAAGTTATTAAAAAGTTTGTAGCCATATATTGTCCCAATTCGCTTGTCGGGGCCGATGTTCGTTGACGCTTTGTAGCGTCTTCACATAAACTATTATAAAGGTTTATATTAATGTCTCTTGCTTGTCGAGACGACCCGGCCCGCATTTGGTCAACAATTGGGTTTTGTTGATGACCATATTTTGTTGCATAAATTCCAAATAATTGTTTAAAACTATCGTTAAATTTCAAAATTTCGTTTTTTATATAGTCGGGGTCGTCTTCGTTTAACTCTAAATTTTCCATTATTCTTTTTATTAAAAGTTCTACGCCTCCAACATTTAAACATGGATTAAGTACGGCGGAACAAGTAAAAACCAAAGGTAAACTAGCCCAATATTTTATAAATTTCTTTTTTATAACTTTAACCATTTTTCTAAACATACCGCAAGGTGAGTTTTTTAATTCGTCTAATTTTTCCGTCATAGCATAAATTTGGTTTAAAACTATTGAGCTAGTTGGGTAATAAACACCCGATAATATAGTTGTTGCCTCTTTAAAAACTTGTAAAAAAATAGTTAAATCATTTAGTCGATCCCAATCTTGGTCGTCTATCGGAACGGACTTATTTCTACTAACAAGTACATCATTAAAAGCGGTTAAAGTTTGACGTTGTCGTAATATATTTTCAAACATCATGCAAGTAGAATTCCACCTAGTATTATTATCAAAGCAAGGTCCTAGGGGTTGTTCACCACATTGTCTACGAAAACGGTGATAGTTCATTTGTCTTTCGTTGCTCGCACTATATATAGTTGTTAATAAACTTCTAAATTGCATTTTTAAACTATCACATATTTTTAATGCCGCTTGCACGGATAAATTTATAACATGAGCAACACAACGAGAATGAAAAAAAGCACCATCTAAAACGGGTTTAATACGTAATTTTAACAAATCCATAGCTCTAGTATTATTAGATGCATTATCTAGTGAAATCGTAAAAACTTTATCATCTAAATTATATTCAATTAAAGTGTCATGCAAAATTTTTCTTAAATTAGATCCCGTATGAGGATAACCAAATAGTTTAAAAGCAATTGTCCGTTTCATTAACAACCAAGATTCGGGATTAAACCAATGAGCCGTAACGGCGAGATAAGAATTTGCCGTACCATGTGGTGCGGTCCAAGTATCCGTAGTTATAGAAACACCATATTTATATTCACGAAAACCATTAATAATATCTTGTTTAGCCGTTTCCCATAATTTAAAAGCATCACTTCTAAGAGTAGTACGACTTACATGTTCATAACGCGGTTGTAGCCTCGTTTTGATGATCTCCGTAAGCTTGACGTTGTCGAAGTGGTTGAATGGAAGCGCTTGTTGAATGACAAACTTCGTAAAATCAAGTCGAAGCGCTTCACTATCATATATAAAAACCCAACCATCCGCACCAATAGTACCATCGGACGAAGCTCGAACCGCATTACATTTTTCTTTATGATTCCTAAGTGTAGTGTTAGACGTTGGAGTATAAAAGTTCCCACATTTCTTGCAACGCGCCTTTTCCGCATTATCGATCATAATACACAAATCGTAATTACACCAAACATCACCTTTCCGGTTCGTTGGCCTAACTTTCACGACATCTTCATTTGTGTAGTGTTTTTTTGCATTGCTAGTAGAAACGGTGGGAGTAGTGGAAGCTTGTTGTGATACGTTTTCCATTATATGTGAGCGTTTTTGAGAGATTTTGAGTGTTTTTTATGTGTTTTCAACCACAACCCATTACATGTATTTATAGTATCATTATATAGCCTAAAATCATCCAAAAAAATAAAAAAAACGCACAAAAAATCAAACCAAACGGCTAGTGACCGTTTTTTTTTTTTTTTTTTTTTTTTTTTTTTTTTGAAAAAAAAGGGGAAAAAAACCGGTTAAAACCGGTTTTGTATGCAACGGCTAGTTTGACCCAACTTTGACCGGTTTTTTTAAAACCGGGTTTTTTTTTTTTTTTTTTTTTTTCGAAAATTAACGCGGGCTTTTTTTTAAATATATATATATATATATATATATATATATATATATATATATATATTTATATATATATATATATATATATATATATATATATATATATATATATATATTTTTTTTTTTAAACCGGATAAAACCGGATTTTTTAAAAAACCGGTTTTAAAACCGAAAAAAAACCGGATTTTTCAAAAAAAAAAAAACTGATCCAACCGGTTCGGTTTTTTGAAAACCTGTTCAGTTTTTTAAAAAACCAGTTTCGGTTTTATATACCGGTTTTAAAAAAAACCAGTTTCGATTTGCACCTCTATGTTGATCAACGTCTTTATAACAACTGATGAACCAAAAGAGTAAATACAGAAAGAATGAGAGGTTAAGCCCAAAGTAATCACAAACCAAGTAGAATTGTGGATAATGCAAAAAATCATATTCTAACAAAATATTACATTAGAAATGATTCCAAAGCACACTCAAACACGATTACGAAACTGACCCATCCACAAATATGTAAAATGTAGTACTTGTATCCAAACACTACTTTATTACAAGACACGACAGAGGCATCAAAGTACAAATTATAAGAAAAGGGTACATCTTGAAAAGAGACGTGTGAAGAATGACTTGTCTTTTTCGTAGTAAAGAATATGTTTCTTGGGCCTAAAGAGGCATGTAGTTTCATATGTTGAGCGATATACATCTACTAAGAGAGGACATATCAGCCAAACAAACAGGGAGATTGGCACCACACCAAACAAGCTGATAAGGATTGGCACCCATCTCAAATGGTTATAGTAAAGGACAAAAAAACTGACAATAAACGCGATTGTCATGGTTGTAATAGATAGAAAAAGAGTTGCTAGACCTAACATAAATGTTTTCGGTAATGATTTCAAGAAATCACGTTCAGCATAACGGGCCGTAAAAGATAAGAACATCAGGATTAATGAAACTGCTGATGAGAACAGAGAAATGGCGTCAGCCACTACAAAAACCATAAATGTTATTTGAGATTTGAAGATAGGGATACCATCGGTTTGGTTGTAACCACCCGGAACAGTAAAAGCTGCAGCAAACACTACAGTGGCAATAAGTGCGGCAACCACCATACATTGACTAGCTGTTCCTTTCATCCATTCCTCACCTTTTGCAAGTAGTTCTGCATGCTCTTTACTGAATAGCTCGTATGGTGTTAGACCATCATTGTTCTTACGTTCTCTATAAGATGGTGGGATCATATACTCTACCTCCTACACAGCACAACAGATTTCGAGTCTTCATAAATGATATACTCCCTCCGTCCCAAATTATAAGTCCATATTGTTATTTTTTGTTTGTCCCAAAATACTTGTCCACTTTTATATTCCAACCAATTAAAAGAGGCTTTAGTGGAGAAAGATGATATTTGATTGGTTAATGGAGTAGTTAGTAGAAACTTCTTAAAACTTTGTGCGAAGTGGAAGTGGACTTATAATTTGGGACGGAGAGAGTACTTTTTACTCAAACATAACATTCATGCCCAAGAAGAAAAAAAGCAATATAAAGCAATAAAGAAAGATCACTGTATAATGAAAGAATTACTGAAGCTTGGAGAGGAATATGTACCCTGAACCATAATAGTTCTCGTTGCATTTGAAAAGCAACTCCTGACACATCTTGAAGTCGCTTTCTTTTTGCACTTTTACCAACTAAATGCAACATGTTGTTGTCATTTTCATCTCGTAGAGGAGTTATTAAATCCTTCATTGAGCCTATCTCGTACAATAGGTTGTAGATACCCTCATGGCGATGTTTGACAGCAATGTGAAATATACTTTGATTATTATCGTTGACCTTCCATATCAGATCAGGATATTGACGGATGAGCTCAACTATGAATATAGTATTTCCCATTTCTGCAGCAATAAATAGTGTATTCGAAGAATATGTTTTCTTTGCATTTGTCATTGGCGGTTTTGTTGATGTATTTTAACAACATGAACAGCAATAAGTTTTAGTAGATGCAGTTGTTGATCATCCTTTCCATAAGGCAACCTGTCATCTTTCTTGATCTCGTCAGCCGGCCCTCTGATCATGTCATCAATTTCCTTCTTCGGCTTTTTTGCAATATCTTTCCATATGATTCTTAGCAATTCCAATGCTTCAGTTTCCTTTTTGGGATGTCCTTCCTTTGGACAAACGAATGAAAAAACTGCAAAAAACAAATAAAGTTATAAAATAAAAATAGAGCGAGAAATCATTTTGATTTCAATATTTAGAATGGCAGGAAGAGGATGAATTTTACGTTTTGGTATTCTTTTTTCTGAACTTGATGTTCTTCAGGTTAAAATTTTACGTATCTATATTAAGGGTATTAGACTTGAAACCTCTTGGTGATAAAGCTAAAAAATATATATTAAACTCGAAACTTAGAGAGTAATAGGTATGGTTCTCTAACTTCAATAATGAAACGTAATTTGACATGTATGATCTATATTAAAGATCAATGAATAGAAATGCTTACCCCAATTGACAGTTTTCCAGAGGATATTTGAAGATTTTTCAACAAACGCATCAGGCTTTTTGGCCAATATTCTGAGTACATTCCCATCACTACTAGCAAGTTCTGGGTGCTCATTCACTATCTTTAATGCAATATCTGAAAAATATTTGATAATCACTTTGTGAGGAAAAAGCTATGGCAAAAAAAAAAAAAAAAAAAAAAAAAAAGAGTCTAAATGCAATGTAACATGCTAAAATGCTTACCAAACATATCACCCTCAACACATTTCTGAAGAAGCCAAGCACGATTCGTGGCATTCCAACCATCATCATCATGCAATCGTTGGGATTTTTTATAGAGATACTTCACCACATCGTGCTTTCCAAATAAGGAAGCCATATAGAGTGGCATCATTCCTTGACTACCAGGAATGGTTAGCAAGGCGTCGTTCTTTTTCACGATAATATCAACCACTTCTAAATTACCAGCGGCGGCTGCTAAACAAAGGGCAGTGTTGTAACTTTTATTTTGAAGTTCTAAGTCCGCCATTTCCATCTCATCCACCAGATTTTGGACAAATTCTGCCACCCGTTTGGTTCTTCTTGCTGATGCTGCCACGTGAAGTGCTGTTTCGCCATTTTCAGTGATAATAGACCGTATCAATTCTGGTTTCTTGCGGAGGATTTCTTTAGCTGTTTTCCAGTCACCACTAATGGACGCTTCGTAAAGGGGGATGCCAAATTCTATGTAATCTTCTCGATCATCTTCAAAAGTAAGTTCAAGGCAAAGTTGGTACTTTATTCATTCAGGGATAGTTGAAGTATGCTTTTCCCAGGATTCAGAATAATTTGCAAATCGTAGGCTATATTAAATGGAAATCGAATTGAAAAACGTTTTTTGATTTTTGGTTCGGTTTTAGTCAAAAATCGAATAGTGTAACTGGTTTTTGGTTCGATTTTGCAAATCACGAATTGAAATTAATAATACTAAGAGTGCCATGTATGGTGGCTCAAGCCATAACATACCCACAATTTTATTTTACTTTTTCTTTTTTTAAAACCAACTAATTTTCATTAATCAAAAGTAGATATAGATTACATAAAAAAAAATGAGAATTATATTTAACTTGAATTAAATTTGCAACTTTTTAAAAATTGAGACTAAATTTACAAACTAAATACTGTATAATATGTATATGCAATATTTTAAATAATCAACTCTATCATCACCCACAATAAATAAAACACGAAAGATCGAAGCAACCCGATTTTTTCAAAACTATACATTAATTGTATGCACACTAGCTAGTTTAATTACATAGAAATATGAGTTTATAGGAGTTATTGTTTATATGATTTTCCTAAAACATCAATATATGCACACTACACTAACACATATCTTAAAATACATTTCACAAATGTCTCTCGCAAGACTTGAACCCACATCCTTTTATTTACTAAACACACTTGCATACCACTGGTACAAAGGCTTTGGCTGCTTATGTACATGATTATTTTATACTACCTTCGTCCCAAATTTATTGTCACTTCCAAAAATAGATTAAGTAATTACATGAAGTTTATCATACTTTTTAGGTTTATTATTACAAACTTTAAAAAAATTATAAATTAACTAGTTAAGAGTAAAATTGTCATTCTGAAAGAAAAATAAGAAATAGAAAGATGTACTGAGGATGTTTTTCTTAAATTGATTTTTTTTTTTTTCTGTGAAAAATTATTTTGGGACGACTGTGTGCAGTATTAGAATATGCAAATGCAAAACTCTCATAAATGTTAATTTAAATATAAAAGTGACCTTCATGTAGTAGATCTAAACATGGTAGATTAGGTCCTGGGTGAGGACGAGGAGGAAGTGGAGGAAGTTCGATGACATGGTCTTCTTTAGTCTGGTCTTCAGGACTCTGCTCAACGATTGTTGGTAACTGCTCACTAGCTTTTTGCTCCATTGAGCTAGGCTCTGAGCAATCAGGTGGAGGAACTTCGATGACATGGTCTTGTTGAGGGTGGTCTTGTTGCACCATTTCTTGCTCCATTGATCTGCACTAATCCACATTTACACTATTAATCATTAAAAACATAATGACTTTACACCATGAGCAAAGTAAAGAAAATATATTATAATACTTATATACCTCGGTGGTTTTTATGTTTGAACTTGAGGAAGTCTTTTAGATTTGAATATCTGAACTACATGGTTGTGTACTTGTGTTTTATAGATGTTTTTTTAGTCAACGTAAAGTCTTTCTTTAAAGTTTTACTTGGCCGTGTGGTTTGTATTCGTTGAGTACAATTGTACGCGCTTTGACTGTTTTACATGTGATACATGAAAGTACCTTGAAAGTGTGTAAATTTTCATTTTGTTGTATAGCAAATGGAGAAATGCATTTATCGTCCCTAAAACTTTTAGTTTTCATGGATAGTCACTAAATATGAAAAGAATAACATTAGTCATCCTAGACGGAATGTTGACATTATAATTTCCAAAGCCGAGAGACTGCTGGTATTAAGTTGATGGACTGTTAGTGTAATTCTTTTTGTTAGTTATTGACTGTTGGGGGCTATATGTGTAGAAAAAAGGTTGAGTTAATTTCAAAAATGGTCTCTATACTCGACCGGGTTTAACACTTTTAGTCCACATATTTTTTTTTAACAGATCTGCTCCCCAAACTTACGACCCATAACGAATTTGGTCCCTTGACCAAATATTCTGTTAGTTTGACCGTTAAATGCATGTGAAATGACAAAACTACCCCGTGGTTTGCCATTTCCTTTCTTCCCTTTTACTTTTATTGTGAATTTCTATTTCCTATTAAGAAATATTCATCCTTTCAAGATGTGTTTACCCAGATTTGTTTCCATATTGATTCTAAAATGTTTTCTCAGACTTTTGTGTCTTGAAAACTAATGGATATCCATGAAAGAAATTGTCCACATGACAATAAAAGAACAAAGTGATCATATAGATCTTATTTAAAGAGACAGTATCAATAAAGGAAAATTTGCCCGAACAAACCTTTTAAAATGAGCTCACAAGTCAAAGGGCCGGGGGTGCTGAATCTATTCAATCAGGCTTTATTTCATTCTCTCATATTCAAACAACCACAAAGCATGACACTTGGATGTCTCATCCAAGTTAAAGATGTAAGTTAATGGCATCTTTATCAACTTATAAATATCATGATCCAAAAGACCTTACCTAACAACTTCAGTATCAAGCACAACCAAATCATAGCAACCGAAGATCAAAATATGGATCACAGATAGGGCTGTAAACGAACCAAACGAACACGAACAAGGCCTTGTTCGTGTTTGTTTGTTAAGGTTTCTTGGACAAACGAACCGTTCACGAACACACTAACGAACGGAATTCTATGTTTGTGTTTGTTTGTAAAGGAAATTAGTTGTTTGCGAACAGTTTGTGAACAAGGGTTTTGAATACACACAAAAAAAAAGGAAATGTAATATGCAACTAACTTAAAAAACATTGTTAACATTTTCATTAGACAAAGGGTGTGTTTGGCAAAAATTGCTGGTGCTGGTGCTGGTGTTATTGCTGTTGCTGGTGCTGGTGCTGGTGCTGATGCTGATACTGGTGCTGGTGCTGAAAAAAATTAAAAATGTAGCTTTGTTTTTGTAGTAGTGTTTGGCAAACTAGCTGTAATTGTAGATTAAAAGTGTAAAATGACGTAACTGGACATACAAATAATAAATGTGGGTTTTTTGAAGGTTAAATTGGTAATTATACAAAAAATAATCTCTAGCCCTTTCTAAAAAGCTGGTTGGATGAACTTTTAATTTTAGAGATTATTTTTCCTATAATCTTTCTTAATCTTGGCAGCCAAACGATACTACTTTTTGGACAATAGATTATTTTGTGAAAAAAAAAGCTGTAGCCCCCATAATCTCCCAATAATCTGGGGTACCAAACACAGCCAAAGTACATCATCTAAGCGATGAGTCATTATACCAACTTAAACATAACTATCCAAAATTATGTAGGCATTTCTAATTCATAATTATCCCAAAAAAAAAAAAAAAAGTCTTGATTCTTGAATGCCCAACTTTCCGAAATTCTTCGTATCATCTTCAATTTTCTAAGAATATTTGAAAACGAGTATTAAATTAGATTAGAATATATAAACTTGCATAATAACAATGTACTATATAGGTAAAAAAGAGACATGAGTACTTACAAACAAAAAGTAGTTCTTAACTTCTCATTCTTTACGGAAGCTCAACAAAAACAACGTCGTCATATTCCTTCAATTATCAAAAAATATAAGTTAACCATGATAATAACAAATATTAAAGATGAAAACAAAAGAAAATTACCTACTTTTTCCTTTTTTGCAGCCCGTAATAATGACGATACCAGCAGTTGCTGCATTTTGAGCATCATTGACCTCTTCCTCAATAATAACAACATTTGGATTATTTTCCATCGTTGGAGTATCAGCACTTGACTGAAATTCAACATAATCAAATGATGAATGTATGTCTAAATGTTGATCTTCATCAAAGAAAAATGGGCCAGAACATGAGCCATCAGACATCTACAATGTATATAGAAAATAATTAAAACATATAACATAAAATTATGTAATTAAACATTACTAAAAGGAGAAAAATGAGACACTATCAAATCAGCAAACATTTTCTTTTGAATATCATTTTGGATAAAACTGTTATGGTTTTCTAAGATACATATACTACATAGTTTCCTATTAATTGATACTTGTATAATCATTAACAATATAGTGTAGATTCAAAGAAGTAACACTGATGTAGAGTTCATACAAAACAAAATAGTAAAATGTGGATAACATTTATCATAGCATGTGTATATAATAAAAGTCAAAATAGAGTTAACCCAAGACTTGTAACAAACTTACGTGATTTGGGTAGAAGCTAGAGACAAGGACCTTGATGTTGTGTTAAGAAGCAATGAAGATGCAATATTAACGAGATTAAGGTTAAGAATGGAAGAATGGTAAAAACATTTATACTTATATAGTTATATTATTAATGTTTAGGGGGGAAGTAAAGTTAGGAGGGAAAAAATTTAGGAGGGAAAAGGTTTAGGAGGGAAAATAAAAGTTAAGAGGGAAAATGATTAATGTTTAGGGGGGAATAAAAGTTTAACAGGGAAATTTAAAAGCTAAAAACTTTTATGTTTTAACTAATGTACACAAACAAACGAACACGAACGGATATAAACGAACGAACGTAAACAAACGAACATAAACAAACACATTACCGAACGTTCACGAACAAAACCGAACGAACGAGACCTTTGTTCGTGTTTGTTCATTTAGCTAATCGAACGAAATTTTTTGTTCGTGTTCGTTCATTTATTAAACGAACGAACATAAACGAACTTCCCGCCGAACGGTTTACGAACCGTTCGTCGAACGTTTGGTTTGTTTACAGCCCTAAATATGGATCACAGACATTCGAGCAATGTCATGGGCGTCACAGTCAAATCAACAAGAGGACTACTTTTGTCTAAACCTTATCAACCTCTTGTAACTCTTCCCACTTCTTCGAAAATCAATGCCATTGAAAGAAAAGACAGTCTCGTATCTGCTACTTTTGGCTAAATTACATCCGGTATTGCCAATTTCATGGTTTTAGAACATGGCCTTTCTTATCAGGCTCGTCCTTATAACAGAGCATCAGTTACTTTTGATCTTCATTACACCTGGTATCTGCTACTTTTGATCAGCCACCTCTGATCCTTTCCACACCTTGAGTTAATGACTCAAAAAGTAGCTTTTCACTTGATTCTAACCACTCTATAACCATAGCCTTAAGCATAAGCACGACTCAGAACCCTCTGATGGTCATAAAGAACATGAATTCGATCCTTATCACTAAATAAATACATCAGAGTAACACACCCATGTGTATCTCACTACTTGAGTCACAAACCCCAACACTACCTCAGAGTAACTATCTATTCTTCTTCTCAGCTACCAACACTTTAAGACTCCCTAACCACTACCTCATACTCTTCTATAATCACAGCCTCACAATGCATTTTCTTTCCTACCTTAAACTCACCACTTCTTCCTCCGGAGTGAGAATGCAATTGGTGTTTTTGACGAGGTTGATAGGTTTGATTGATCTACAGTTTTGAGAGATATTAAGGTTCATTGAGTGTGGGATTTGTGTTTGATTTTATTTCATCGAGAGGTTATACCTCTTGGAGATGAGATGAAGTGAGTTTCTATTGATGTAGATCGAAGATGTATATGTCGGTTTTAACTTTTATGAGTTTGATTGTGTGGAGATCGAGAGATGAAGATCAGGGTTCGTTTTGAATTTTGTGCTTGCTTAAATCGAAGGATGAAGATCTGGGTATAGTGGTTGAGGGGATCTTGAAGATCTGGGTGGGTGTGTTTTTTTGCACTGTGGGACTGAAAAGTGATGAAAAGGAGGGGAAGTCTAGCGGTTTTATCCCAATATTGGGATGGAGATGAAGGGAAGTGGTTTTTTTTATAAAAACTATATTTTTTTTCCGAAAATAATTATTTCCGAAAATAATATTTTACAAAAATATTTTTTTTTTTTTTTTTTTTTTTTTTTTTGAAGGTGAAAGTTTTTGGGATGCTAGTGCTGAATTGAATGATAGTTGGGGGTGGAAAAACCTGCTGGATTTAAGGAAATTTGTTCAAAAGAGTGTTTGGCATTGTATTGGTAATGGTAATAATATTTCTGTATGGTATGATTTGTGGTGTGAGATTGGCCCTCTTTTCAATTTTATCACTAATAGGAGCAGATATGATGCAAGACTTCCAAGGGATTTGGTTATAAAGGACATGGTGAGTAATGGGGTATGGAATTGGCCAAGTGAATGGCACAGTGAGTATCCCAATGTTGTTAACCTACCAGTTCCAAAGATTGATGTGAACAAAAGTGACAAAATTGTCTGGAGGAACAAGAACAATAAAGAATGTAAGTTCAGTGTGAAAGAAGTTTACAAGGATTTGAGGAATGATTCAGATGAGGTTAAATGGGCAAAAGTTATCTGGTTTTCACAAAACATACCTAAACATTCATTCATACTTTGGTTAGCTGCTCAGAATAAGCTTATGACTCATGATAGAATTGCTAAATGGGGTAACTATAATATGAATGTTTGTGCTCTCTGTTTGAATGGGGAAGAATCTCATAATCATCTATTTTTTAATTGTCCTTTCTCTAAGATTATTTGGGACAAGTTACAAAATATGATGAATATGCAGATTTTATCTAATGACTGGAATGAGATCATCAATGAAATGGCAGAAAAACCATGTAATAATAGTATTTGGAGCATTGTTAGAAAATTATGCTTTGCTGCTGCTGTATATGGTATTTGGAAAGAAAGAAACAGTAGAATTTTCAGAAATGAGAGCAGTAATGGGAATAATGTTTTTGAGAGAACATGTGAGCATGTCAGGAGTAGATTACTGAGTTTGAAAGCTAAAAACACATCTGCAATTTGTCAAGTGGAGCAAATTTGGAATGTCAAGATTTGGAAAGTGGGGAAGATTTCAGAATGATATTGAGGTTCACTGTTATGTTTTGACTAGAGCTTAATAGTCAAAATATGCTATCAAACCATAACAATAGGCTGTTACTAGTACATTGGAGTTCAATTGGTATGACTGTACTTACTTGAACCTCAAAGTTTTACTATGTTTGGCCTAGGGAGGGAACTGGTAGGCTTTGATTGTTCAGTAAGAGGTCTAATTCAATTGAATGTACCATAATGTAGGGCACCTATTGTGAAGGGTATATGGTTTTGGAGGACAATGTATGTTGAAAGGAATAGCGAGGAGTGAAAGATGAACCTGCTTGGTCCTTTCAATACATTGTCATAGGAGGAATGGTTGGCATCATGGAGGGTGTGTGTTCCCAAGTAACTGAGGCCTTTCATTGAGAGGGAAATGTAGGTTGCTTTGGTAGAGCCCCCCCATGGATGGGTATGGTTCCTAGTGATGCCTTTCTTCATTTTCACTTAGACTACTGTGGTGGAAGGTTGAGTGGTTAAGTGGAATGAAGAAGGGAAATGTAGCTAGATGGTGGGTGCAAAGAATGTGAATTAAGTGTGTGGATATGGATACATGAGCTGAAGTGTTGCCTACTCTGGTTCAGGATTGTTACAGTTAGTAGTAATATCAGATATGTTGGTTATTGTCTGATATCATGTATGTTTTGAATGTATCTGTTTTGTTATTGAATCTGATATGGGGTCTGTCCATGATCAGTGTTTATGCCTTTGATGTAAAGTGGTTTGAAATTAATATAATTCACATTTGCACAAAAAAAAAAAAAAAAAAAAAAAAAAATTCCCGAAAATAATTTGTTACAAAAATAATTATTTTTACAAAAATTAATTTTTTTTTCGAAATTAAATTTTTCAAAAAAAGAATTTCTGAAAAAAAAAATTTATTTTTCTAAAAGAAATAATTTCTTAAAAAAAATAAATTTTCTAAAAAAATTAATTTCGGAAAAAAAATTATTTTTCTAAAAAAAATAATTTTTCTAAAAATATTAATTTCGGAAAAAAAATTATTTTTCTAAAAAAATTAATTTCGGAAAAAAAAATTTCTAAAAAAATTAATTTCTGAAAAAAAAAATATTTTCGGAAAAAATATAATTTTTCTAAAAAAAAAATTAATTTTTTCTTAAAAAATTAATTTCGAAAAAAAAGTGATTTCGAAAAAAATTACTTTTCACTCCTTTTACTTCCAACTAGAGAACATGATAGTTACTTTTACTTTCACACACCCTTCTTTCCATTCCTTTTCATTTCTTTCTTTACATTCCTTTTCATTCCAAAAACAATCTCGAGAACAGAGTGGGTGTGTTTTTTTGATGTTTTAATCGGATTTGGATTTTTTGATGAAGGTATGTGAATTTTTGTTTAATAAAATACACGAAATGACTAAAATACCCTTCAAGTTAACAGTCAACAAACGGAATATATGATCAAGGGACTAAACTCGTTATGGGTCGCAAGTTTGGGGAGCAGATCCGTTAAAAAAAATATAAAGACTAAAAATGTTAAACTCAATCGAGTATAGGGAACATTTTTGAAATTAACTCAAAAAGGTTTTTGGACCGCATTTGCATTTTTTGACAAACCTTAAAGAATTTATGGTGCGTTTGTTAAAGCATTGAGTGTGGTGAAGAGCTTTGGCTTTTCATTTGTGCCTCATCGGGTGTCACATTATTTCAACACTCACACTTTAAAATATCTCCTCACTCATAACAAGTTTTAACAAGCCATTTGCGCCTCACCCACTCCCAATTTTATTTTCTTTTCCATTTTTCCAAACAAACTAAATTTCATTAATTAAAATAAAATTACAATACGAAACAAACAAATAATACGAAAAAAAAAAAAAAAAAAAAAACATACGACAAATAAAAAACATACGAAACTTAAGAAATAGAAATAAATAAATAAAATATATCAAATTATAAATAAACTAATTATTTTGTTGATCTTGCAGATGTTGTAAATATCGTTGCCAAACATGCTCAATAATATTTTGTTGAATCTTTGTGTGTGTTTGTTTATCACGGAGTTCTTTGAATTTTATCTGTTGCACTTCGCATCGTTCGATCCATGACTGTGCCAAATTTGCTCGCGGACAAATATAAATGTCGTTCATTTCGGATATCGCATATTTTTTATCTTTCAAAATCATGTATATGTACATGACTCTTCGTAGCTTGTTGACAGTCCAAGAACGCGCTGGTCGGCTTATAACATGCCAATGTCCTTGGAGGACACCAAAAGCTCTTTCAACGTGTCTTTTCAAGCAATTTCTTGTCACCGTTTAAATACGGCATTTTTCTCAAAATTTGCAGCCGAAAATGATTTGACAAGAGATGACCAATGTGGGTAAATCCCGTAGGCTAGATAATACCCTTGTTGAAATGTAACTCTTGTTGACTTCAAACGGAACCACGGGGACGAGGTCATCAAGAAAGTCGTCGAATGGAGAATTATTCAAAACGGTAAGATCGTTATCCACACCCGCTACATCAAAAATGCATGCCAAATCCACAAATCGTATGATGCAACAGCTTCAAGCATTATAGTTGGGTATTTTTTTATCAGATTGACCGTGCCTGATGCGGGATTTGCAAGACCTCGCAAAAGGTTTTACTTCTCAAGGGATCTCAAGAAGTTTTGCAATCCTCCAGGCAGTGTACCTGACCGTTGTAGTGTAGTATAGGTAAATCCAGGGGATTGATCGTTCTCTAGGGGAATAGTGTCATTAGGTTGAAGTGTATGTCGAGATAAGTCTAAAGGTGAGAGATGATTCTTTTTGTATTTTTATATTTTTTTTGGAAAGCAAATTTAAAGATCTCGGTTTTGAAAAAGTGGGCGGAATTAGTTGCTATTCAACTAACCCAAAAAACTATTTATAAAACTACTTCTTATGGTAGACAAGCGTGTTTACTTAGATTTCATTACTCCCTAGTTATCTTCTACTTATTTGTTGAATTGTCACGTCCTTGTTTTAGTTGAAGCGTTGTATTCCTTAATATTGGTCGTGGGGTGGTGCTGAAGTCCCCAACTCTATGAATCTTAGTCTCCCCCAAATCCCTTAAAGTCTATTAAGTTATCTATGATCTTCAAGCCGCAATTCACGCAATAAATACAACGAGAAAAACCAATAGTGCACTCTACGGTTGCATTTTCTAAGACGTTCAAGCTAGTTACATATAAGAGGTCAGCCAGTTTTCTTAGCCTAACGCGAGGCAATCTAGGTTTCACTAGATCTAAGCAAACACAAATAAACTTAAGCTAGCATGATAGATAGAAGAAAAGATAAACAAGTAATCGAACAACAGATAGACATATTGAACGATTAAACGAATAACTTATCTTCAATAAAGCATGAGGTTCAAGGGTTGAAAAACCCTTACAAAGCTGCTGAAATTCGACTAGGGTTTTGCCTCTAAAGTGTTAAGTGTCACACATTACAATGAAATTATTCAAAAATATTTAGAGGATTACAGTTCTGAAGGCGTCAGGTTATGGCCTCTGACGCCGTCAACTCGCCTTGGATTAGGGTTTCGTCTGTGTTAACCGCCACTCTGACTGTGTCAGAACTGGATCTGAGGCCGTCACTTGTAAAATCCATCTGGGCCGACTCTTGTTAACTTAAAGCTTGACGTCCATCTTCATTTAACACTTGACGGCGTCAGGTTGTAAAGTCATCAAAATCTTCTGAGGCATCACCTGTTAGTTTTCCACGAGAAATCCAGCTTGAATAACAAGTGACGGTGACACGTTGTGTCTAGTGACACCGTCAGACTCCCATGTCTAACGTACTTTTCGCGACTTCGTCGTTTTCTTCACTTTATCGTCCAAATATGCTCCAAAAGTGTCGTTTTCCGTAATTCTTGTCCCAAGTACCTAAAATACAAAAAGAAACGATTTGAGGCAATATTTGATCACATTTACTCGATTTTTGGCTTAAATGAACCCTTAAAATATACCAAATAAATCCTTATCAGATATCCTTACACTTGGGATTTGCTTGTCCTCAAGCAAATGAGCTTTTATTCTAATCAATCTACAAGTTAGGAGTCATTTAACATTAATATAAAAGTAATTACAACATACAATCGTTCCACATTAGTCAAAATAAGCACGGAAATTATATACTAGCACATCACATAAAGTGTTTGGATTCTCACATCTCTCGGGTGTATAAAGGTATAACACATATGGAAAAGTTGAAATGGAAACACTCTTTACCTGTCATAGTACATAGATTACCATAGGCTTGGGAACGGATCAAACCTCCACTACTTTGGCGTAAGCACCTAGAATAAACTATCAAAGAAGGCTTTTCAAGGGTTGTAACGTTAGGTGTAAGAGTATGGAAAACACAGTTTTGTTGGATATAGGGAATTTTTACTGGTGGCAAGTCAACTATCTTGGTCAATATATTACATGTACAATGTGGCGTTGCTAAGCCAAGACTCGACTCGACTTGCTAACTACTAACTCTTTTTGTATTTTTCTTGACACTTTCTTGACTTGAACAAAAATAAAGACGGGATGGTAGTCCGTATGTTTTTTCTCTTGTGTTTTTCTACTTTTTTTTTTTTTTTTTTTTCTTTTTATCATTTTTTTTCTTTTTTTTCTTTTTTCTTTTTCTCTTTCTTTTTTCAAATTTTTTCTTTTTTTTTATATTTTTTTTAATACACTTTTGCCCTACCATCCGAAATAATACATGAAAGGGATTACTTGCAACCTCCCTACACTTGAACTTTTACATACTTTACACATAACTAACTACTGACCCGAATTAAGAAAATCAAAACACGTGGAGTACTTTAAACATTAACGTACATATGGGGGTAACAACAATGACATTCTTCCCCATTACTCCATAAAAACTAGTAGTTTTATCCATGAGTCCCAATCATCCCAAAACTGTATTTACAAGATGTGACTCGACTTGGCAACCATGTAACCAATTAGACAATTGACAAAAGGTTTAACAAATAACAATAATGCACTAAAGATGAGCGCATACAAGATGGGCCAAGGCGATTTGGGTGTACATTTGGGGGTGGATTGTAAACAATATTCTTCATTAATATTTCGGAATCCATCAAAATATCAAGAGAACCGCGAAAAAGATAGGCTTTGAGGGGTGTACTAGGGGTATCGTGTACTAAAGATGAGTACATCGCAAAGGTGTGGGAAAATTACTTGACTAATGAAGCCAATGTAATTATAAAACAGGTTTAAAACAAGGGTTATCCTAATGCCTCTTATCATTTAGTAAATCCTTACTACACGAATATAGTCTCACTAGCGATCTCGGGATGCATCACAAACGCAAGTTCTAGAATCTATATACTACCGGTACACTCATAAGCATTAAAGGTAAATGCTTTTTCCTAAAGATCTAAAGGCGAATCTCACATTTTTGGGGTGGAAATTTTTGAGTGGAAGGGTTTTTGTGCTAGCTATATAACTCCTATCCATGAGACGCTTATTAAAACTAAAGTTTCACTCCTAAATGTTGTAAAAAAAATTTAAATTTGGTGCTAAAATTGCCCTAACAAGTATCTATCTTAGTTTTATTACACATTTACTCTAAAACAAAACAAATACCAAGCGAAGTTATAGTTTCTAAGGTATCCCATTTTACCCTCCCTATACTTAAATTGAACATTGTCCATAATGTTCTTGAAAAGTATAAAAGTTATGATAACGGGAAAATAAAATAGAGAAAGAAACTAATACTCCCCTGATTTGCTCGGCATGGATGATGTGAAAACATGGTTAAATCTTCCTCCAAGAAAACAAACATGACAAGCTTCGCTTCCGATGTATACATTCATCTTCTTGTTCAATATAACCTGTAATTCACTAAGAAAACGAAACACAAAACCTCGCATAAAATCGGTGGTAAACACTATATATAATAAAAACTAATTCCTAGAAAGCGAATAAGATATAATGCTTGCAAAATAAATGTCTACAGATTCCTGGGAATTTAAAATTATTAATGTTATGACCGAATACTATCTTTATCACACAACTAATGCTATAAACTACTCGAGACACTCAAGAACAATATGTAAAGATGAGAAGAGTGTAATGTATGGATCGTATGATGTTGGATAAAACCGAATGTTTATTAGCTTCAAAGAAGTAAAACAAACACACAAAGAGTATACACACTTACACACACTCTCACCTTTTGCTATGAGGACTCCCTGTGAATGTGGTGAGAGTGTGTGATTTATATCACAAGTGGGATGCCCTAAAGGGCTTGTGATGGGCTTGGAGTGGGCCTTTGTGAATTGTACATTTACTTAGATAAATCTAACATTTTGCCTAACAAAAGCCCACTTTCTAGACTAACTTAATCATACAACACACATGTTACAATGTTACAAATGACCATCACTTTGCATTTATAAATTAAATGCTAACAATCTCCCCCTAAGGGATGGTCATTGCAATGATGCTCCCAATGATTGGCCTTTCGTCTTCAATGTCTTGAACTTTGTGTGTTGATGTATAATAGTCTTCATTCATTGTTCCTTCATGCACTGTGATCTTCAAAGAATCGTCTTTTGGTCGTTCTTGCCTTGATCTACTTCTTCTGTCCAGATGCGTCGTCGTTGTAGATGATGATGGTAAATGGACTTTCGTCAGTACCTGCATAAGACAGTTAGCAATAAATCGTCCAGCGCTTATAGGTTCAGATTTTGAGATCGTTATCAGCATAGTGTGAAAACTTTCTCTAATCTTTACCAAGGCCGTTGAGAGCCTCTGAAGTATACCGGAGTATCACTTCAAGACTGTAGACCGTTTGAAGCACGTAACCATCATAACATAAGGCAAGATCCTTGGATCTCATTAAGACTCTTACAACTTGTGTCCTTAATGGTGAACACAAGTGCATTGTACGGAAAGTGTTCCTAAGATATCTTTGATGAATCTCATGTCTCTAGACTCAATAATGTGCGTTTTGGTTGTAGTCATCGGAGGCATGGAGCAGAGTGCCACCTTTTCAATATCAACACATCTCGGAATGAGAGGTCGATAGATTATGTAGTGTTCTCCGTGAGAAATGAAACAAATATCTTTTAAGAGATATCTGAGTGGCTAGGAGGGGTGGTGCAACGCGTCACTGGGTCCATGACGTCTTGTCTTCAATATCAGTATCACCTTAGTGAGTACTGATAGCAGATGTATTGACCCGGTTTCTGACCTAAGGTTTCATGGAGGGCTATTTCTTTTCACCCTTTCATTAAACTTTTCTTTTTAATTCTTCAACCCCTTCTTTCTCCTTTCTCATTTGCTCCTTTTTTCAATTATTCCTAAGGACTTCTAATTCTAATCAATTGAAATTGTCCTTGGGTAGATCCCTCCGGCTCTGGCGGATCATTGGACATAACCTAACCATAATCACCTTATTACTGCATGATTATCCTAGATTAACGATCACATGCCATAAAACCATTTATGAAAATCTCTCAAAGTGTTTATGAGTAAACACATTTAGATAACACATTGAGAGTTTTGTGTTTTTGAAATACTCCCCCTTCACATGTTTTCATGCATTTTTAGGATAAATTTGCACATGTTGGGTAGAGTTCGCACATTTTGAAATGATCGATTTTCAATTAATATGACCATTGCAAGACACGTTTACATCACTAGTTAGACTAGCTTGAAGTTATTACCCGTCCCGGTCATATCAAAAGATCATCTCTCGAATTGGTACATTCTACTCAGACAGGTCCTTTGCGAGACACGTTTACATCACTGGATAACCAGTTTGAAATTATTAGCCGTCCCGGACATGTCTTTTCGATTTGACATTTGAGTTTCGTCAATTCGTTGGTTCCTACTGAGTCGAGCTCGTTTGAGATTCAAACCATAAAAAATTTTGATCACATTTAATCACGTCTTCTCCCCCTTATACCTAATCTCCCCCTCAAAAATAGCACGCATTGATATTTTTGATATCAAGAGATTAAATGCAAAACATTTTTGGAGATAAAGACGGGTTTTAGCATGAAAATTGGAACTTTTTGTTTTTCATTTTATACTCCCCCTTAAACAAAGCATATTTATAAACATGTGAGTTTAAAATCGTTTGAAGGATTTAGGAGGGAGTTGTCTTGAGCACATAGTTTTTAAGAAAGATTTTGAAAAATCTTTTTGAGAAATCTTGATCATGTGCTCATGGTTTTGCTCTTCGCCATTAACATTACGAGTTCTTGATCGGAAATAATCAGAAGTCATCAATGTAGTGCGGGTTTTGTACTGAAATATATGAAAGCCGTAATGAGGAAAATTTTGAGAAACGATATGTTTTGGAAAAAATTTAAATGAACTCTTGCTCAAGCATCTGTACATGCCCGTATCATTGTTGAATGACATTTCTAGATACGTACAGAATATCGATTATACGAGAGACATGTCGTGAGAAGATTATTTTTGGATTTTTGTTTTTCTATTGTTTTTGTATTTTTGAAAATTTTCTATTTTTATATTTTGGTTTTGATGGTTTTTCAAATTTTTGTTTTGTTTTTCAAAAATATTTACAGCGAAGCTTTTTGAGATAACTCAAGAAGATTCGAGAAGACTTTCTAACTCTTCGGGAGTTAGGCTTCGCATTCCAATTCGACGAACTAAGTTGTCAAACCGCTCTTTTGGGAGGGCTTTAGTAAATAGATCGGCGAGTTGGTATTCAGTCTTGACGAAAAATAATTCAACAGTACCCTCTTCTACGTGTTCCTTTATGAAGTGGTAGCGGACTCTAATATGCTTGGTCTTCGAGTGTTGCACTGGATTGCACGAGATGGCTATGGCACTTTTCGAGTCACAATACAAAGGTATGCGGTCGAAAGAGAAACCATAATCTGTGAATTGTGTCCTCATCCATAGAACTTGAGCACAACACGCAGATAGAGACACATACTCGGCTTCTGCGGTTGATAGTGTAGTGCAGTCTTGTTTCCTTGATGACCAGCCTACTAGCTTTTCTCCCAAAAATTGTGCTCCGCCTGATTTACTCTTTGCTGTAACTTGGCAACCGGCGTGATCTGCATCTGAAAATGCTATCAGTGTAAACTCCGAATCCTTCGGATACCAAAGTCCCATGTTGATGGTTCTTCGTAGGTACCGAAAGATCCGTTTAACCTCTTGGAGGTGAAGTTCGGTAGGCCTTGCCTGAAACCGTGCTAATAAACAAACAGCAAAATGTATATCAGGTCGACTAGCAGTTAAGTACATGAGAGAACAAATCATGCTCCGATATTTCTTCGGATCCATGGGTTTCCCATATAGGTCAGCGCCTATTTTGGGTGAAGTGACCATTGGAGTACCAACAGAGTCACAATTATCCATTCCATGTTTTTTCAAAATCTCAATTGTATATTTAGCTTGATTTAGAAAAATACCACGTGGGGATTGATGAATTTGTAAACCCAGAAAGAATTTTAATTCTCCCATCATGGACATTTCAAATTTGCTTTTCATGAGATTTGCAAAATGTTTTGAATGTACCGGATTGGTGGACCCAAAAATTATGTCGTCCACATAAATATGAACAATCAAAATGTCATTTTTGAATTTTTTGGTAAACAAGGTCGGATCAATTGTTCCTTTGGTGAAATTATTATGAAGTAGGAAAGATGATAATTCGTCATACCACGCCCGTGGGGCTTGTTTCAAACCATAGATTGCTTTCTTTAGCTTGTAGACGTATTCTGGATGATCTTTGTCCACGAATCCGTCTGGCTGACTCACATACACTTCTTCTTTCAGAGTTCCATTCAAGAAAGCGGTCTTGATGTCCATCTGATAAACTGTGATGTTCTTGTGAGCGGCATATGCTAAGAAAATCCTGACTGCTTCAAGCCTTGCAACTGGCGCGAATGACTCTTCAAAATCAATCCCCTATTCCTGTCTAAATCCCTTTGCCACGAGACGAGCTTTGTTGCGAATGACAGTCATTTCTTCATCCTTTTTGTTTTTCCATAACCACTTAAGATCAATGACGAGTTTTTCAATTGGTCTTGGAACTAAATCCCAGGTGTCATGTAACTGATATTGAAGAAGTTCTTCCTGCATCGCTTCAATCCAGGCATTATCTGCCATTGCTTCCCGAATGTTCTTAGGTTCTATGAGACTGACTGAGCAGACATAGATGCACATGTCACAATCGGTGTTTAGTTGTTTTCTCGTCTGAATTGGCCTTGAGGGTTCACCAATAACCTGTTCTATCGGATGGTCTTTTGTCCACTGTAACGTAGAAGGGTACCTTGGACTGGACGAATGCGTGTTAGATGGTTCATGTAATATAATCTGGAAGATGATTCAGCAGATTTCGTTCCAAACGGGTTTTCGAATGGTTCTTCGTCTAACACCGCATTATTTGGTTCTTGCTCATCAATTCTTGGTAGAACAATTTCAATTACTGGAGTTGCTGGAGTAGATGTTGATGACGTGGAGGGAGTTGGTGCGTCAGCTTCGAATGTTGTGGATGCATCCTGATTTGGTGGTGGTTGTTGATTTTGAGCGGGTGCAGCGGAACGTTGGTTAGATGCATTTGTCGAAGCGCCACCATAGTATTCATCATACATAAACTCGAAGAAGTTATCCAGTTCCTGATTTGTGGGTTGTTCGTTATGAATTGATTGAGCTCCTTGAGGTGCGAGTCCTGAACTGATATGTCCAGAAGTCATTGGGTTAAGCGCGGGTTCTAGAGCGAGTCTCTCAGAAGCCATCTGTGAAATTTCATCAAACTTCACATTCATCGTCTCCATGATCTTTTTCGTTCTCCTGTTATACACCCTGAATGCCCTCGAGTTTTCCGAATAACCAACGAAGATTCCAATATCACCCTTAGCTTTCAACTTCCCCAGATCTTCCCTGTCATTCGTTGGATAGCACAAAGCGCCAAATACATGAAGGTAAGAGATATCTGGTTTTCTGTTGTTTACTAGTTCATACGGGGTTTTATTGAATCTTGGATGAACAAGGGATCGGTTCTGAGTGAAACAAGCAGTGGCAACGACATCAGCCCATAAGAAAAACGGTGCACTTGAATAAATCAGCATTGTGCGAGCAGCTTCCACAAGAGTTCGATTTCTTCTTTCAACTACCCCATTCTGCTGTGGAGTTCTAACAGCTGATATCTGATGTGTGATTCCAGCATCTTCAAAGTAGGTTCTAAACTCCTGATTAGTGAATTATGTGCCATTGTATGTTCTTACGATCCTTACTGGAGCTTGAAGTAGGACTTGAATTCGCTTCAGAAAGGTGATGATGATGCCTGATGCTTCGTCTTTTGACCTCAAAAACTTTACCCATGTATATCTTGAATAGTCATCGACGATTACAAGAATATACTTCTTCCCATTTATGCTTGCAACTCTCATTGGGCCACATAAGTCCATATGCAACAAATGTAACTTATCCACCGAACTAGGTACGGGTTTAGGTTTATATGTTGCTCTTTTGCTCTTTCCTTGCTCACAGGATGGACATAAGTGTTCTTTGGTGTATTTGAATTTTGGTAGACCATTGACGATGTTGTCTTAGGCAAGTTTGTTTATGGTGTCAAAGTTAAGATGAGACAAACGTCTATGCCACAACGAGGACTTTGTTTCGCTTGCCCTTGTCATGAGGCAAATTGGTGATGAAGAGGCCATTTGGTTTATGTCTATAGCATAGAGATTGGTGCCACGATCCCCAATTAAGAGATCATCCCCAACCAAATTCCTAACAAAACAAGTGTTTCTCCTAAATGCAACATCTAAATCTGCATCACAAAACTGCCCAACTGAAAATAAGTTGTGTCCCAACCCTTCGACATAGTAAACCCGAGTGATCAAGTAGTTTCCAAACCGAAGATCTCCATAACCCAGAATAGCTGCAACATGGTCATTCCCAAACCGTACAGTCCCCATGAACTGCCATACAAAGTTGATCAGCAGCTTCAGATTCCCGGTCATGTGCTTGGAGCAACCCGAGTTGACGATCCAAAGACAAATTTCAATGACCTGCAAAGAACAGATGATTTTGTATATGGAAACCGTTTAACATTTGGTTCCATGGGGTTAGAGGTAACATGTGAATCACAATTAGAGAAGGTTTCCATATTTTCATTGGGAACAATTTCTAATTTTCCATTCTTCAGTGTAAACATTCTACCCGTTGGTTTCCATGCACAAAACTTAAGATGGTCCTTAGGCAATAGGCTACTAGTGGTTTTCCAAGCTTTTGCAATAAGTCTTCGAATATATCTAGACTTAGCCCTATTTACTGAAGGAACCTTTTTCTGTTCAGGCATATCATTCACATTCACAGTATCATAAACAATATCATCACAAGCATTTTCAGACAAAGATTTCGTGTACATTAAACAAATAGAGTCATTACATGCACTAGAAACAGGGGTCTTAACATGTGATGAACTCAAATAAGTACATTTTATTATCATCATTTATCCTATTTATTTGACTTGTTTTATTATATTATATATGAGAATCGATACATTAATGTTTACTTTAGTAATTCTCAGGTAAAAACAAGCATTATGTGAAACTTGGCGATTTTGGATTAATTATGGAGCAAAACAAGCAAGATGTCAAAAGCCTACTGAAATCCAGAAGATCAAGCTCGTTCTACTCCAGATACGCCGCAATATACTTCTAACATACGGCGTATCACTATCAAGATTTCACAAGTTACAATCCAAGTACATGCGCCGCATACAAAGTCAAGATACGCCGCATCTGAAGACGGTGTACGAATATTCCTGAATATATTAATCTTGGACCCCACGCGAAGTTAAGTTAATGCGCCGCATCTAATAACTCAATGCGCCGCATCTATCCCTCAGACAGAAACTATAAATACCCCAAGGCCAGATGAATTAAGAGAGTTTTTAGACAGAGCTTAGTTTTTATACGAAGAAGAATATACAGAAACCCTAGAGCCGAATTCAGACGACCAAGCAGCACAAGACACACCTAAACGAAGATACAAGAGCTATAAGAAGGTCCTGCATGTATTCAATTCATTAAGTAGTTTTGTTTTATTGTATTAGTACACTTTAATTCATCAGGATTGATGGGCTTATGTCATGTGACTACGAAAGATCATGCACTCCCCTTAATATTGCTTTCCCATTAATTAAAGTTTATATGTTGATGTCTTTGGTTACTTTTATTAGTGCATTGATAACCTCTGTGTCTAGCTGAGTCTTGCTTGGGTCGCCATGCCCCTTCCTCGACTATCTATTCTAGCGTATACGAGACGTGGGCATCACAAATGCCCAATATTCTAGAAAAGTAGGATAGACATAAGTAATCATTAAGAGTTTACTCGCCGATAAGATTAGAGCCAACGAGAAAGGTTTAATTATATACACTTCATATAAAACTAGCAATAAAACAAGTGACAAGCTACTTAATTATCAGGACAGGTCTTCTTATTGTCTCAAGTATCTATCTGTGTACGTGTGTGCTATCGCTGATTCGTGCTCATTAGTTTAGTTTTCTATTTAATTATAACCAAACCGTTCCAGTCTCTCAGGCTGAACCCCCTTGCGTTAGATTAGGTTGTATAGCTAACTTAGGATATTAAAATACTGATTAGAATAACTAGATAATACGTTCCACTCTTAGTGATCGACACTCTACTTACCATTATATTCATACTGACCGGGTACACTGCTCGTTAAGTGTGTGTGTTATTGATAAGTCGGCTAAATATAAATTTAAAACTTGAGTAGGCATTAATACTGCTAAACCGCAACGACACTCACGCGCATCAAGTTTTTGGCGCCGCTGCCGGGGAGTGAATTGTTATTATCTGTTAATTTGATTAGTATTTTAATTAGGTTTTTCTTTTTAATTTTTAGATTCTAACCACTAACCCTGTTATATATTAGATAGATTGCATTCATTGTATAATTTGCATATTTTCTGTTTTTGTGTGTTTTTATTTTCTGTAATTTTTGTTTGTTTTTATTTTTTTTTCTATTTTTCTGCATTCTGCTATCGTTGTATTGTGCTGATACAAACGATACGGCGTATTGCGTTTAATTTTTATAAAATACAACGCGTTTAATAAATTCGAGTACGACGCATCTTTCCCCAAGATACGGCGTATTCTGTTTTTAATAAGAAATTTTTCTAAACCCTAACGCCATACGACGCATCTGTTTTAACAGATACGGCGTATTTTCTATTTAAATTAAAAACAGTTTTTCGAATTATTAAACAGATACGACGCATCGATCTTTATCGATACGGCGCATCTACTAAATCAAAAATCTTGTATTTTGAAACGTAACGAAAATACGGCGCATTAGCTTTTGTTAATACGACGCATTTAATTTTAATAAATATAATCGATTTTTGATAATTTAAACTGGATACGGCGCATTCTAAAATTCATAAGCGGCGTATCTGTTTTCTGAATAAAAGTCTGATTAAATTTTAACGAAATAAGATACGGCGTATCCAACTTTTTGGATACGGCGCATCGTTTGCAGATATCAGCAACTTTTATTTTTCGTATTCCGTTTTCGTTGTTAATTTTCTGATATCATACTTTCTTGAACATACCCTACTGATGCTTTTGTGATGGTTTCAGGAAGTGCATGACCAGGAGTTCAACTAAGAACTTGATTAAACCTTTCGAAGATCCTGAACGAGCCTTACATTCGCTTAAAAGGCTTTTCAACACAAAAAGCTTTGATGAAGCGAAAAGTGTACCGCTTTTAAGGGGTCATTTAAGCCCTAAATCGTATTTATTTGATCAAATATTGCCCTAAATCGTTCCTTTTGTCATTTTAGGTACTTTTGGGAAGAAATCTGGAAAAGGAGGCATTTTGGACGTTTTTGGAGCATAAAAGTGAAGAAAACGACAACGTCTCAAAAATCGGCTAAAAGTTACCCTTGACGGCGTCAGATTTTACTCTGGACGGCGTCATGGCTTGGCAAGAAAAGGTGGACGTGAAATTTACTCATGATAAGCCAGTAAAAATTGCATGTGAATTCTGACGGCGTCACGCTTTAACCTGATCAAGGGCGTCACGGCTTAAATCAAAGAGGGACGGCGTCACGTTCAAGAGCTGACGGCGTCAAGCCTTGATAAGCCAGAACGGATTTTGGAGAGCTAAAGAGGGACGGCGTCAATAAGGCCATCCGGGAACCCTAGAAGCGGCGAGGTGACGGCGTCACACTCCATAAGGTGACGCCGTCAGATGTAAAAATCTATATATAGTTTTGCAATTCTTTGTCATTAAGGGAGGACTTAGTGTGGAATTTTTGGGAGAAAACACTAAGACGATTTTAGCATCTTTTTCAAGGCTTTTTGCCTTGAGATCTTCCATGTTACATTGAAAGATAAGTTATCAATTAATCATTCAATATGTCTATGTGTTGTTTGATTTTATCTTGTTCTTGTCTTTTGTTTAACATGTTAGGCTAGATTTATCTTGTGTTTGCTTAGATCTAATGAAACCTAGCTATTGATTATTGGTTATTAGTGTGTTATTAGTTGTATTGGATGATTGTTTATCTATGTTAGGCTTAAGAAAACTGGCTAACTTCCTATTCGGTAACTTGCTTGAACGTCTTAAGAAACATGAACCAAATGCATACTAAAGGTTTTTATGGTTGTATTTAATGCACAAGCGAATTCTAGTGATCCCATGTTAGGAGCTTCCTAGCCGGCTCGACATAGGAGTGAAGTAGGAGCTTGTAGAGTTGGGGAAGTACGTACGCCACCCCACGATTGGTATTAAGGAATACACCCGTCATCCACGCAACTAATACACACTAATCAACCGGTAAAAGATAGTTAGGGAGTAAGGAAATCTAAGTAAACACATTTCTCTACACATAAGTTTCTCACCAACATTTTATTTTCAGTTATTTATTTTATTTGCATTTGTAGTTATTTGGGTTAGTTGATTAGCAACTAATTCCGCCCACTCCTTCAAACCCGAGATTTTACTTGCTTTCATAAAAATATAAAAACATAAAAAAGAATCTTCCTCAACCCTTAGACCTATTAGAGTAGTTTTTCATACCTAACGAACACTATTCCCTGTGGAGAACGATCAATCCCCCGTACTTACCACTACACTATACTACATCGGTCAGGTACACTGCCTGGTGGGGTTGTAAGCCTCTTGAGATCCCTCGAGAGGTAAAACCTGTTGTAAGGTTACAAAACCACGCAATCAAGTTTTTGGCGCCGCTGCCGGGGAATAGTTATTGTTTAGGTTGAATTTTTATTTCTATTAGGTCTACTCACTAGATTCCTTTCTAGTGAGATTTTTATTTTATTTTTCTAGGTTTTCTTTAGTCTATCTATTTTCTTTGTGCTTTTGTTCGTAACAGATTTTCATTGACTATTCAGTTTGCCATTATGGAAAACGCGAATCCACCCCTTACACCTGGCGAAGTGGCTTTGTTGCGTAGCCAACTTGAGAATGAGATTAGTGAGCTCAGGGAGCTCAGTAGAATGATTGATATAGAGCTTGATTATGCCTTGAACAACTTAGGGACCGCCATATACTCAGATAATTACTTAGAACGTAATAATCTTACGGTTGATAAGTTGATTGAGAAAATTGAGGAAGTGAAGGTAGATCCTAGGTTGGATGATTGTTTCAATGAATACCCCACTAAGGAGGAGATTGCTTACTATAACAACCTAGTTGATAACCCTCGACCACCTTTTGTTAGAATTGACCCAAAGATTAAGAGAGGTGATCCCGGGAATGTGAAGATACCATGTATGATTGGGTACCAATACGTTGAGCATGCTTACATTGACTATGAATCCCCAATCAACGTTATGTCCTCAGGCCTTTATAGCCAAATCATAAACACACCACTTGAGCCTAGGATGGACCCCAAGTGTCCAGGCGGAGTTTGCAACTTCGTTGGAAGGATTAAGGATATGCATATCCTTGTTGGGAAATTTACCTTTGTTACCAACTTCATGATCTTAGAAGATCTGGCAAGTGTTGTTGACTGCCGCCTATCTCGCGTAGTGTTAGGTAAGCCATTTGTTGAAGCATCCAATTTAAAGTATGATCGTTTGAAAGGCACGGTTTAGTTTTCTAATCACATAGATAGAATCACATATAGGATGCCTTATCGAGTAAATGAATTTCGTTTTGTGCCTCGATTTGACATGGACAACATTGGTGCGATTGAGGACATCAATGAAGAGGATAAAGAAAAAGGCATGGACTATGTTTGGGATAAGAGAAGCCTTTATTATAAAGATTGCTTAAACCTTGGACCTAAATACAAAATTGATATGGAGGTTGTTAGGATGATTAGAGGGGCAATTGAGAAGCAAAACGGAAAAACGTAGAACACGTGACTTTGAGTCTAGCTACAAGACTCGTTAATAAAGAAAAGCGCTTCTTGGGAGGCAACCCGAGCTTTATTTATTTGCTTTGTGTGTTTATTTATTTGTTTGTTTGATTTTATTTGTTTCCGTATGTATGTTTAATTTTTATTCTTATTGATTCATGTTCGAAAACTAAATTGTGAAAATGCTTTATTTTGTTTTTAACTTCGTCTTAACTACATATAAAGGTATTTTGCAAAAGTTAAGTGTAAGGGAAATCTAAATCGGTTTATTAGAACACAAATTAACATGAATCGTAATAATAATAAATTAACATACATATTAGTGTGTGTTTGAGTCAAATGCTTGTATCGAGTCATAATGATGTTTTGCAGGATTTCCAGGAAGTAAGGTAAAGGTTTTTCCAGAAATTTTCCGGAAACTTAAAATGAAAATTTTTGTCAGGTCATTTCTGACGGCGTCAGGGTTTATAACCTGACGGCGTCAGATTTAATTTTCAGAAATTTTTGAAAGTTTTGTTTTTAAAAAGTTTTTATTAAAATCTCCAACTTATAATCTCCAGGAATCTGCAAAGTTATCATTCCACAAGCATTATATCCTTATATATAGATTCTATCCCGCCGATGTTATGCAGGTTTTCGTGTTTGTTTTCTCAGGTTTAACAGGTTATTTTGGACAAGGAAATGTTTTGAATCAAGCTTATGGCGATGCATTAGTCATGGAGCTTCAACATTACTTTGGAAGAAGATTTAACCGTATTATTTCATTATCCACCGAGCGAATCAGGGGAGTATTTGATTTCATTCTTTTACTTTATGCTTTTACATCTTGTTATTTGAACATTGGGGACAATGTTCATCTTAAGTGTAAGGGGAGGGTAAAAGTACGATTAGAGAATGCTATTACGCTTGATTTTTGTTTGTTTAATAGTAGATGTGTAATAAAAACTGAGATAAATACCTGATAGGGTAATTTTAGTGCCAAATTTAAAATTTTTTACAACATATAGGAGTGAAACTTTGATCTTAATGAGCGTCTCACGGATAGGAGTTATATGACTAGCACAAAAACCGTACCACTAAAAAATTTTCCACCCCCAAATATGTGAGGTTCGCCCCTAGAATTGGTAGGAAAAGCATTTATGCTATGATGTGTGTACCGGTAGCACTTAGATTCTAGAACTTGCGTTAGGACCATTCCAAGGCCACAAGTGAGACTACATTCGTGTAGTTAGATTTACTACATGATAAGAGGCATTAGGATTAACCCATTGTTTTACACCTGTGTTTTTGTTATAATTACTTTGGCTACATTGGTCAAGTAATTCTCCCACACCCCTTGCGTTGTACTCATTTTTAGTACACGATACCCCTAGTACACCCCTCAGAGCCTATCTTTTCGTTTCGACCTTTAAGCATTTTACTTAAAGGAAGAATTTGTTACACCCCACTTAAATGTACACCCAAATCGCCTTAGCCTACCTTGTATGCACTCATCTTTAGTGCATTATTGTTACAACATTTGTTTAAACCCAAGTTAATTATCTAATTGATTACATGGTTGCTAAGTCGAGTCATATCTTTGTACATATTGTTTTGGGACGATTGGGACTCATGGGTAAAGTACTAGTGTAATGGAGTAATGGGGAAGAACATCATTTATTACCCCCATATGTGCTAATAATTTTAAAAAGTACTCCAAGTTTTTCAATTATCTTAATTCGAGTCATTAGAATAGTTATTTGTAAAGTTATGTAAAAGTTCAAGTGTAAGGGGAATGCAATGCCCCTATGATGTATTATTTTGGATGGTAGGGCAAGAGTGTATGCAAAAAAAAAAATAAATAAAATAAAAAAAAAAAAAAAAAAAAAAAAAATACGGACTACCATCCCGTTTCATTTTATGTTTATTTTATGTTTTTGTTATTTTCTTTCATTAGCTTAAGATCGAGTCTAGTCTTGGCTTAGCAACATTGTATAGTACATGTAATTGATCAAGATCTTTAACTCGCCACCAGTAAAATATCCTTTATCCAACAAAACCGTGTTTTCCTTTTCCCTACACCTAACGTTATAACCCATTTAAAAGCCCTCTTTGATAGTTTATCTTTGGTGCTTACGCCTAGTGGAGGAGGTTTTCGATCCTTTCCCAAGCCTATGGTAATCTATTTGCTATGACAGGTAGTGAGAGATATTATCCGTTTTCATTTATGAGATTTATTTTGATGACACTTGAGAGATGTGAGTATCTAAACACTACTTGTGAGGTGCTAGTTTATAATCTCCGTGCTTATTATGATTGAAGTGGAACGATTATTTTTTGTAATTACTTTTATGTTTGCATTAAATGACCCCTAACTTGTATTTTGATTAGAATAAAAGCGCATTTGCTTGAGGACAAGCAAATCTCAAGTGTAAGGGTATTTGATGAAGCGAAAAGTGTACCGCTTTTAAGGGGTCATTTAAGCCCTAAATCGTATTTATTTGATCAAATATTGCCCTAAATCGTTCCTTTTGTCATTTTAGGTACTTTTGGGAAGAAATCTGGAAAAGGAGGCATTTTGGACGTTTTTGGAGCATAAAAGTGAAGAAAACGACAAAGTCTCAAAAATCGGCTAAAAGTTACCCTTGACGGCGTCAGATTTTACTCTGGACGGCGTCATGGCTTGGCAAGAAAAGGTGGACGTGAAATTTACTCATGATAAGCCAGTAAAAATTGCATGTGAATTCTGACGGCGTCACGCTTTAACCTGATCAAGGGCCTCACGGCTTAAATCAAAGAGGGACGGCGTCACGTTCAAGAGCTGACGGCGTCAAGCCTTGATAAGCCAGAACGGATTTTGTAGAGCTAAAGAGGGACGGCGTCAAGAAGGCCATCCGGGAACCCTAGAAGCGGCGAGGTGACGGCGTCACACTCCATAAGGTGACGCCGTCAGATGTAAAAATCTATATATAGTTTTGCAATTCTTTGTCATTAAGGGAGGACTTAGTGTGGAATTTTTGGGAGAAAACCCTAAGACGATTTTAGCATCTTTTTCAAGGCTTTTTGCCTTGAGATCTTCCATGTTACATTGAAAGATAAGTTATCAATTAATCATTCAATATGTCTATGTGTTGTTTGATTTTATCTTGTTCTTGTCTTTTGTTTAACATGTTAGGCTAGATTTATCTTGTGTTTGCTTAGATCTAATGAAACCTAGCTATTGATTATTGGTTATTAGTGTGTTATTAGTTGTATTGGATGATTGTTTATCTATGTTAGGCTTAAGAAAACTGGCTAACTTCCTATTCGGTAACTTGCTTGAACGTCTTAAGAAACATGAACCAAATGCGTACTAAAGGTTTTTATGGTTGTATTTAATGCACAAGCGAATTCTAGTGATCCCATGTTAGGAGCTTCCTAGCCGGCTCGACATAGGAGTGAAGTAGGAGCTTGTAGAGTTGGGGAAGTACGTACGCCACCCCACGATTGGTATTAAGGAATACACCCGTTATCCACGCAACTAATACACACTAATCAACCGGTAAAAGATAGTTAGGGAGTAAGGAAATCTAAGTAAACACATTTCTCTACACATAAGTTTCTCACCAACATTTTATTTTCAGTTATTTATTTTATTTGCATTTGTAGTTATTTGGGTTAGTTGATTAGCAACTAATTCCGCCCACTCCTTCAAACCCGAGATTTTACTTGCTTTCATAAAAATATAAAAACATAAAAAAGAATCTTCCTCAACCATTAGACCTATTAGAGTAGTTTTTCATACCTAACGAACACTATTCCCTGTGGAGAACGATCAATCCCCCGTACTTACCACTACACTATACTACATCGGTCAGGTACACTGCCTGGTGGGGTTGTAAGCCTCTTGAGATCCCTCGAGAGGTAAAACCTGTTGTAAGGTTACAAAACCACGCATCACTTTTCAACACAAAAAGCTTTGAAATTTCAAGTTCGTTCGAGCTTGATTACTTTTCTGAAGAGAAGGAGGAAGAAGAAACAGAAACAATGGCGGAAAACACTACTATGGAGGAATACATGAACAAAACCTGTGCTGATTACAGTTCAGGAGTTGCTAGACCGAAGTTTGATGAAAAGTCAAAGTTTGAGTTGAAGGGTCAGTTTCTCAAGGAGCTAAGAGAAAATGCTTTCAGTGGAACAGAACATGAAGATGCTAATGAACATGTTGAAAAAGTCCTCGAGATTGCAGATTTGTTTACTACAGAAAGAGTCTCTGACGATCAACTTATGCTAATAATCTTTCCAATTTCGCTTAAAGGAGCTGCTAATAAGTGGCTAAGGAATGAACCTGCTAGTTCAATCACAACATGGGAAGATTTGAAGAGCAAATTCTTGAAAAGATATTGTCCACCTGCTAAAACTGCTAAAAAGATGGAGGCTATCAACAGTTTCAAGCAAGAGCCTGATGAAACTCTTTATCAAGCTTGGGAACGATTTAAAGACTTATTGATGAAATGCCCTCAACATTATCTAAGTCCAATGAAGGAGATAATATTGTTCTATCAAGGATTGGACGTGCCTACTAGACAAATTTTGGATGCTAAGGGAGCTGTGCCTCAAATGAGTGCAGCCGATGCTAGAAAAGCCATCCAAGAAGCTGCTGATCACTCTCAAAAATGGCACGACGGAACCTCTACTAGATCTAAGAGCAGCACTAATTTTGACGGGTTTGCTGCAATTCAAGCTCAATTGGATAAAATTAGTAGAGAGATGAAGAAGCGTGATGAGAAAGTTTATGCTGCCCAAGTTGGATGTGAAAAATGCGAAGGACCTCACTACACTAAAGATTACCCTAATAAGAATGAAAGTGAGACTTTTGAAGAAGCATACTACACACAATTTGGACAACCATTCCGACCTTCAGGAAGATTTAGGGAAGCTGCTCCGGGATATTATCAAAAGAACAACTATAATCCCACTTATCAAGAAAGGAGGCAGACTTTGGATGACACTCTTAAGCAAATTATGGCCGATGCTGCTAAAAGACATGAAGAGAACACCGCTATGATCAAAGAAATTTGAGCCTCAACGGATACTATAACAAGAAATCAAAGAGCTTCGATCAAAGCATTGGAACAACAAATCGGACAAATGAGCAAAGTTCTTCAAGAAAGGGGATACAGAAGTTTACCTAGCTCAACTGAAACTAACCCAAGAGATCATGTCAAGGCCATATGCACTACCGAAGAAGTCACGCCTAACATACCTTTTCCTAGAAGATTGATGAATGGTAATGATGCTGCAAAGCCCGAATTTTTCTTTAATTCTTCAATCAGTTTAAGGAGGTTACTCAAAGAGAAGGCAAAGATTGAAGAGGAGATCAAGGCTACAATGAAAGAAGAGAGCTCTGCAACCGACTTACGTGCCTTGCCTCATAAAGAAAAGGACCCAGGAAGTTTTACTTTACCTTGTTCAATTAATGACATATCTTTCAATAATGTATTAGCTGACTTAGGAGCTAGCGTTAGTGTTATGCCCCTTAAGACATTCACTACCCTAGGACTAGGAGAATTAGCACCAACTAAGCTGCTTATTGAATTGGCTGATAAAACGGTAAAACGACCTGAAGGGATTGCTGAAAATGTGCTAGTTAAGATTGAGAAGTTTGTTTTCCCCGTAGACTTTGTTATATTAGATATGCCCGAGGATGTTAAGATTCCTTTAATCCTTGGAAGACCTTTCTTGTCTACCGCCCATGCTAAGATTAATGTGTTTAAAATAAAAATCTCATTAAAGATAGGGAATAATAAACTAGTCTATAAGTGCCAAAATACTGCTAAAAGCATAATTAGAGGCGTCTATGTGCTAGGATTAAGAGAACGTATGGACCTCAATCTAGAAGCTACGTTTATGGGAGAAACCTTGGTAAATAATGAATCACTTGAGACCTATAGTGGAGACTACATAGAATTAAATGATCTTAATTTACCAATAGGAATCAATGATCAATTTATGGAGGGTTTTGAACCTGATATTGAAGAAAGAGAAATTATGGATGTACCTAGAATCAACATGATCAACACTAAGAATTATGATGAATTTGAAGGATATCCTAGTTTCTGTGATTATGGTAGAAAGATCCATGTTGATTGTGCTTATAATTTACAATTTCCTTGCATGATAGGATTTAAACAGGTTAGTGCCAACTTTTTCCCTATTTTACCAATTAATGTAATGTCAAAAGATTTCTATAATTCTATAATGAAAAACAAAATTGAGTATAGAGGGAAAAACGTAGTTGGAATATTCATGAATGTACCTATTTTTGTCGGGAATTTAACTATTGTTACAGATTTCACCGTGGTGGAAAACATGGATGCTTATCGTGATGTTGAGATGGGTGACGTGATCGTTGGGAAACCATTTTGTAAGGAGGTCAAAATTTACGCTAAAAGATTTGAAGGAAAGATCACCTTTCAAAGTGGAAGCAACGTTATCACTTACATGATGCCTCGTGCTCACCCAAGGTTTAAACATGCCCCTAACAAATTTTGTTACAAATTTACACCATTTCTTTTTGTAGATGAAAATGACGCTGAGAAAGGGATCGAGTATCCGTACCAAAAGATGAAAGGATTCTACAAAGGTGTACTTGAATTGGGGCCGGAATATGTTCATGACGAATTAATTCGCAACTACATCGTGCACGGACATGTGGGGATCAATAGAACAAAATAAGGAGCTGAACGTGAGTCTAACTTGAAGACTCTGGAATAAAGACAAGTGCTGACCGGGAGACAACCCGAAGAAAATTTTTTACTTTTCTGTTATGTGTCGAGTCTGTCAGACCTGCAGAAGATGCGGCGCATCTCCATCATAAGATGCGACGCATAACCTGCACTGGTCATATCTTATTTTATTTTCTGCATTTTTACTTTTGACTTTAAAACTTTCTATCAGTTTATTTAATGCGGCGCATCCCTGGTTAAGGATGCGACGCATCTTTTATTCTGATTCGTACTTATTCCAGGCTCGATACGGCGTATCTTTTTCCATAAGATACGGCGTATCGACTGACCTGATAATTTACAGTTTATCTTTTTTTTTTTTTTTTTTTTTTTTTTTTTTTTTTTTTTTTTTTAGGTTTTATTTTTACTAACTACTAATGTATTATGCAAGTTTGAACCTTCTTAACTCAGGTGTGTTAAAGTCTAAATGGTATTATAGATTCCTGCATTTTTGTGGATACATCATCTATGAAGCTTAAACGTTCTCATCCACAAGAAAATTGATTTTTGCTCTTATACGAATATTGGAGGATCATACCGAGCAAATCTCAGGGGAGTTTTTCTGTTCTAATTCTTTTAATTTCCAGTTTTTAACCTTTGACACAAACAACGAGGACGTTGTTTAACTTAAGTGGGGGGATTGGAGAATTAGAACACTTACTTGTCCTAAACTTTTTCAAAATATGCTTAAAATGTGCTTAATATATCAAAATTTAAAACTTTTAGCATGTTTTTGTTTAAAGTCTAAATTACATGACCGCACACATAACTCTATTCTTTCAAAAATATTAAAACTTTAGTGTGCTGGTGACTTGTAAACTTTAGAACTTGGCTTGTATACTATTCGAGACCACCATAATAAGTATTATCTATATAATTGGAGTGACTTGTCTAAATTGGTAAATTTCTAGGATTACACCCAAATAGCCTTTTTATGTTATGTGATATTAACTAACTACACTGGTTAGTTAACCCTCGTATAAACCCTTTGTTACTCTCACTTTTAGAGTAAGATACCCCTAGAAAAACCCTCAGAGCCATTCCTTTCGTTTCTTACACCTTTGTTATAATGTTTCGATACACCCTTACACCTTAGCCTACCCTGTAGATTAAAATCCGTGGTTAATTGCTTTAGGCAAAGTGTGTTTCCTTACATTACCTGTGTTCGCGTGCGTAATTCATTATCTTTGGTTAGGTCAGGAAATTGCACAATGCAATTGGTATGAAAGTAAATATTGTATATCTTTTAGTTTATTTTTCGTGTGTTTGCTACTTTCACTATTACAGTTATTTCTGAAAGTATGAAGAGTATGGAAAAATTATCCGGAAAAATAGTGATAGAAAAGTTGTGAAATTTTACACATATATGTTGATGTAAAAAAAAAGGAAAAGTTGGAAGTTTGTTTTAACCAACTTATGTAAAGTTTTGTATTAAGTGGGTGATATCACCACTATTTGTTGTATATTATATTTATGGATTGAATGGGAGTTGGCCGTTATGGGAACGCCAACTAAGGTTATTCTTTGATTGAGATCTTGTTGAGTATAATTCGTGTCTACCTAAAGCGTGTGTTTCAAGTGTTAAAGCGTGAGTTATTCAATGATATGAGTCTTATTCATGGGATGGTTGGGAAAGTAATTTACCACACTTAGGATTTTAATTTATCTGTTTTGTTTATTTTTCATTTTACACCAATTTGTATCCCAAATATTATCCATACCCTATATCATTCTTCATCCAAACCTTTGATTTATTGAGATTAGGGATTTGAGCAATCTTAAGTATCGTAGTCGTGGATTCGGCTATGTATTTATGATTTTGTCGCCCTTTTTGATATAATATTATTGGTGAAGATTACTTGGTCCGATCTTTATCCTATTCGAGTTAAGGATTTGAGCAATTGCAAGTATCATGGTCGTGGATTCGATCATGTATTTGTAGTTTTGTCGCCTTTTCTGGAATGTGAGATCGATAGAGATTAAAAAGGATGATCAACCCTTAACCAACAAACCCTTTTTACCGCTTTAGACTTGTTATTCCTTGGCTTTAGTGGGGGAGATGCGTATACTTGCCAAGCCTATGATAGAATATTCATCACGACTAAGCAACTAAACGATTTAGAATTGTTTTGCATTAAAAATTATTTTGGTTTCTACTTCGTTAAGTGTTTGGTTGTGTGATTATGACAAAACGAATACGTGCTTAAATATAAAAATAAATCCTAACATCTTTTAGGATACATTTTCATTTGATTAATTCTAAGGTTTACTTGGGGACAAGTAAAGTTCAAGTGGGGGGATATTTGATGAACTCAAATAAGTACATTTTATTATCATCATTTATCCTATTTATTTGACTTGTTTTATTATATTATATATGAGAATCGACACATTAATGTTTACTTTAGTAATTCTCAGGTAAAAACAAGCATTATGTGAAACTTGGCGATTTTGGATTAATTATGGAGCAAAACAAGCAAGATGTCAAAAGCCTACTGAAATCCAGAAGATCAAGCTCATTCTACTCCAGATACGCCGCAATATACTTCTAACATACGGCGTATCACTATCAAGATTTCACAAGTTACAATCCAAGTACATGCGCCGCATACAAAGTCAAGATACGCCGCATCTGAAGATGGTGTACGAATATTCCTGAATATATTAATCTTGGACCCCACGCGAAGTTAAGTCAATGCGCCGCATCTATCCCTCAGACAGAAACTATAAATACCCCAAGGCCAGACGAATTAAGAGAGTTTTTAGACAGAGCTTAGTTTTTATACGAAGAAGAATATACAGAAACCCTAAAGCCGAATTCAGACGACCAAGCAGCACAAGACACACCTAAACGAAGATACAAGAGCTGTAAGAAGGTCCTGCATGTATTCAATTCATTAAGTAGTTTTGTTTTATTGTATTAGTACACTTTAATTCATCAGGATTGATGGGCTTGTGTCATGTGACTACGGAAGATCATGCACTCCCCTTAATATTGATGTAGACTAAATAACGAGATAACACAAATCAAGCCTGTTGATTCACACGAATACCAGGATCGATTCTTCCAACAATCGTTGATTCAATTGAATACCGACTATTAGGATTCTTAGCAAGAAAACTGCCAAAAATAGACTTTTCGTATTTTCATGAACTGATTAGCCACAAAGGCAATACACTTATTAAATAGAGAAACAAAGTCGAAATGGGCCCTAAAGAACAACCGGGCCGAAAGCTATTACAAAAACAAAAGTCTAAAAAACCCGAAAAAACATAAAAATGCAAATAACTCATAAAATATAGTGTTTCGGGCCTCGAAAGTTCCGTAAACCGACAAAGTCTGTTTACCACAATGTGCTCCTCGTTTCAAGCTTGGAATCGACTGGTCATAGGCCTGAAACGGAGCCCCGTAGCCCAAGTTATGCCCATTTTAGTGAAGCCCCTTTAGTCACGCGATCTTGGGCCTCCAGAAACATGATGGCCCGTTCCTCAACACTTGGGCCCGCATCACATGCACTCCCCTTAATATTGCTTTCCCATTAATTAAAGTTTATATGTTGATGTCTTTGGTGACTTTTATTAGTGCATTGATAACCTCTGTGTCTAGCTGAGTCTTGCTTGGGTCGCCATGCCCCTTCCTCACCTATCTATTCTAGTGTATACGAGACGTGGGCATCACAAATGCCCAATATTCTAGAAAAGTAGGATAGACATAAGTAATCATTAAGAGTTTACTCGCCGATAAGATTAGAGCCAACGAGAAAGGTTTAATTATATACACTTCATATAAAACTAGCAATAAAACAAGTGACAAGCTACTTAATTATCAGGACAGGTCTTCTTATTGTCTCAAGTATCTATCTGTGTACGTGTGTGCTATCGCTGATTCGTGCTCATTAGTTTAGTTTTCTATTTAATTATAACCAAACCGTGCCAGTCTCTCAGGCTGAACCCCCTTGCGTTAGATTAGGTTGTATAGCTAACTTAGGATATTAAAATACTGATTAGAATAACTAGATAATACGTTCCACTCTTAGTGATCGACAATCTACTTACCATTATATTCATACTGACCGGGTACACTGCTCGTTAAGTGTGTGTGTTATTGATAAGTCGGCTAAATATAAATTTAAAACTTGAGTAGGCATTAATACTGCTAAACCGCAACGACACCCACGCGCACCAACATGACATCGAGATGACATATGTTTCTTATTTGAAAGCGATAAATTCCTTGGGTGTTCTTCTACTTTCTTGCATTCATTCTCAGAGACAGGCGATACTCTAGTGTTCCTGGTATTGCTCCTAGGCTTTCGTCTGCTCCTAGAGTTGCTTTCTAATCCTGTAGAAGGTAAGGCACACTCATTAGAATTTATGTTGTTGTCCTGAGATGTTGTTGTAGCATTCCTAGACTCGTTTGGATTATCATTGTTACTTTTGTCTATCACCCTATATGTTTTAGATGTAGAGGCAGACGCAGTAGTGGGACTAATCCTATAAAGGCCAGGTGCTATTACATTCGATGTTTGGACAACAACTTTCTCATTTCCTTTCTCATTAGGCAAGGGAGTTGATGGTGTTATACCCTTAGTTTCCTCACCCTTCCCGTTTTGACTTTCAAGCTGAGACTTCAAAAGATCAATTTATTTTTGCATGTTGTGGTAGGAACGCTCATACGACAGTTTGTCATACTTGCATTCTTCCTTTTTCTGATCCAGTTGTTTAAAATATGTGACATTTTGTTTTTTAATCTTGGCAAGTGCCTTTTCATATTTTACAACAATTTCAGAAGTCTCAGCTCGGAGTCTTTCATCATCTTCCACAGAATATGTTTGGTAAATAATAGACATAATTTCAGTCGATAGAGCTACTTCAGAGAGAATGTCATTATGTTTTTCCAAAACTTTGATGTGTTCAATGTTTTCATTCGCTTCCTTTACCAGGGATTTGTAGTCCTTGATAAATTCAGCTGATTCTTTTAAAAGATTGTTTTCCACATTTTGAACTATCGCATAAATTGAAGCGATATGAGGATTGATTTCTGTTTTAAACATCTTTATCTGTTCGGTATGAAAACTTGACGACCAGACATTGTAGTTACCATTTATTTTGGATGCCACAATACTTTGAAGTGTTTCAATTCCCTGTTTAAGACCGACCAAATATAGTCTAGTTTCACTTGTGTTGCAAGTGGTCTTAGAGGCCATTTGTTCGATGTTAGAAAGGTGTTTTGAAACAATTTTTCGTTTTGCGACAGCCACTGGTTTTTTGAAAAACAATGGTGACTCTTTTTGCACAAGATGAACGCCAGAATCTATATTAAGCTTGTTATAATCAATTGGTTTAATTTCTGGGTTCTTTTGTCTCATTTTAACACGACTCTCTTTGGAAAGCTCAATCATTTCATAAGAATCACGAACCTCTGGAGGATCATGTTTATCATTTATCACACTACCATTATATAACACATTCTGATGTTGCTGAGCTTTCTTGAGAATATAGGGGTTTTCACAACCGATAGCCATTTTCTTCATTGTATGTAAAATCGGGTTTGGATCGTTAATAAGCAAATTAATTGTTTATGCAGACTGACTCGTTTTTACAAGCAACTCTTCCAACTTTTTGATGGTTTCTTGTTGGTCAATGATTTCATCAAGAAGATCATTTTCACGTTTTGAAAACCTTGCATGCAACTCTTTCTTTTCTTTTTCAAGATCAGAACAAGTTGATTTTTGTTTAGAAATTTGGTTGGTTAATTCAGAAATTTCTGTGTTTAAGGATTTTATTTTCATGTTCAAATTAACATCAAGTGTGTCAAATTTGATTTGCAAATGTTCTTCTCTTAAAACAGAATCTCTTAAACCAATTTCAAGTTCTGACTGTCGTTTGTTATGAAAATCAAAAGCTCTTTCATTGACCTTATATCTCTCAAGCTCAACGGTCAATTTTTCATTCGCGGCCTTAACATCGCGATTGACCTTTTTAACGTTCTCAATTTCAACACTACAATTATGCAATAATGATTCAAAAAACACACGTGTTTCCTCATCATTCTCAACATGTTGGGACTCGAAGTCTCCATTAAGATCCATATCTGGAGCTGCCATATTTGTATTACTACAACTTGGCGTGTCCATATATGTGTCATAAGTGGATTCTTGATTCGCAGGATGCCGTTCATCATGAGTCGACATATCAAATATTTCATTATTGTGACATGTAGCGTATGGGGGTACCTCAGAGACTGCATTGGTGTCATACACAAGAGGTATTTCAGAATCCGTGTCATACTTAGCCTCCTGGAGATTTGCAATGAAAATGCAGTTTGCATCGACGTCCTCAAGGTCTTCCGTATCATCCATAAGAGCCATGAAGTCATTCTCTTCTGCACTCAACTGTAACCCAGCCGTTTCCTTGTTTGCCAACATTAATGCTTTCTGCAGATAAGCTGGATCTCTCTTATTTGGCTTGTCGGGACAGTTTCTTGCCATATGACCAACACCCTGACAGTTGAAACATTTCATAGTACCCCGATTCATATTCCCGGTATTCTGAGCAGCAACATTCCCATACTGATTCCCAGCATTCTGTCCCCTTTGATTTCCAACAGCTGTACCCATCTGATTCCCTGCATACCGACCCATCTGATTACCAACATACTGCCCTGCATTCTGATTACCCATCTGATATCGAGGAGCATATCCCTGCTGATTCCCATATCCCCCAACCATCTGTCCTTGTTGTCCCATGTTGAAACTCGGCTGTGCAATTTGCTTGTTGCGAGTGTTCGATGAGATTCTTTGGTTGTTGTTGGTAGGTGTGGAGTAGCGTCCTTGGAATGCTTTTGTTAGGTAAGCAAACGCTTGAGTCAAAGCAGCAGTTGACTCATCTTGATCATTAAAATCAGATTCTTGGTGTTGCGGGTATTGTTGTTGTGGGATGACATGTTGTTGTTGTGGAATATACTGTTGTTGCATGAATTGTTGAGTGGAAGATGAAGAGGGTTTTGTATTTACTGTTGCATGTGTAGGTGTTTGGACCATGAGTGCAAGAGGATCATGTTGCTTTGCGAGCTTCTCTTTTCTGACTTCATTTGCCTCCTCCTGGTTTTGCTTTAGGAAATCATAAAGCTGATCATAATTCACCTCGTGAAGGTTCTTTGTTTGGTTGACAATAGTGACATATCGTCCCCATTCCTCGGGTAGGTTGTTGAGGAACTTGATGTTTTGAACGATTTGAGCTGGTGTCAACTTGTTTCTGATCAACTCATTCATGAGAGTACAAAATATTGTGTAGTAGTATTCAATTGGTTCAGCCGGAGTGGAGGTGAACTTCTCCCATTCAGTTATAAGCTTGTTTTCAATGTCTTGTTTGCCGATTTATGTACCATGACAAAGCCGTCTAACTCGTGCCCACATATCAAAGGCAGTTTCACAACTGTCTACAACACAAAATATTTCTCGTGGTAAACCAAGTTGGATTAAATGCATTGCCAAGTCATCAGCTTCAATTTGCTTCCAATCTTCTGGTGTGTAGTCAGCTTTCGTTTGTTCCCGAAAGGTGTCTGGAGTGGGAGGTGTGGCATTTGGATTTCCAGCTGTGACTAGAATCCGACGAGGCTTGAATGGACCATTCTCGATGGAGTTAATCAAGAGTCTCCCTTGACCTTGAGGCTTGGTTTTCATGTATCGGAGCATACGACTCGTCCATGGAAGATAACCACCTTTTTCTAGCATTGGAGGACGATTTTCTGCACCGGCGGCATGAATGTCTTGTTGAGTAGTCATCGTTGATGTTCTGTATGATAAAGTTGCTGAAGGATCGTTGCAACGAAATAGGAGTTGTTGATGTTGAAGGTTAAACTTGGTTGATGTTGTGAATCCTTGGTTCTTCGGTGAAGATCGTTGAAGTTACAATTTAGATAAACGAAACAAATTAAATAAAGTTTCTAAATTTGACTAGACTATAATTTAGACAAAATCTAGAGTTCACAGATTCGACAAAGTTATGTAAATTATAAATTTAGATAAAAAGACAATTTCTATAGAAATTTCAATTTAGACCAAGATTTATGCAAATAATGGCAAAAATTTCAATTTAGATAGAATTTATCTAAGTTATATAAATTCGTAATTTATATACAAATCTAACTAATTTATACAAATTAGTAGATATCCGATGTCGAAGTATTTTACACACTTATACAAGTGAGAAAATACCGAGTCCGCGATCTTTGATGTTGTAGAAATTACAAGTTTGAATCAAATTTCTAAAAGTTATTTAAGTTGAAACACGTTTAAATGAATTGCGAGCACCAAAGTTGTCAATTGCGAAAACTGGTTAAATCTGCCTCAATTGCGAAAAGTTAGTGAATTGCGAAAACTCAGTGAATTGCGAAAACTCGGTGAATTGCGAAAAGTTGTTTGAATTGCGAAAACTTTCCAATTGCGAAAGTAGCTCCAATTGCGAAAGATGTTGGAATTGCGAAAGATTGCTGCAATTGCGAAAACCAATTTCGAAAGCCTACCAACTCTTACCAACTCTTGACCTTTTGGACCTTATCCACTGACTTTATCCACTGTGATATCTTACCAACTTTCACCAACTCATATCAATCATTCTTTTACAAGAATAACACGCAAGAAAGACTTATGATGATCCAAGAACAAATTTTACCCAATCTTGACTAATTGTTGTCGATCTAAATACTTAGAACAACAACAAATTCCAACCTTTAAATGTAAGATTCGACAAGAAAAACTATGAAATCTTCACAAAACTACGCTTCAAATCACAAAGAAACACAACCTTAACCTTGATAAGTGCTAACGATTCCAAGGTAAACACCAAAAGTCACGTTTTTTGAAGATAAAAAACGCGACAGTGGGTATTTTTGGAACAAGAACCGAACACAAAAACCTCCTAACCGAATACTATCTTTATCACACAACTAATGCTATCAACTACTCGAGACACTCAAGAACAATATGTAAATATGAGAAGAGTGTAATGTATGGATCGTATGATGTAGGATAAAACCGAATGTTTATTAGCTTCAAAGAAGTAAAACAAACACACAAAGAGTATACACACTTACACACACTCTCACCTTTTGCTATGAGGACTCACTGTGAATGTGGTGAGAGTGTGTGATTTATATCACAAGTGGGATGCCCTAAAGGGCTTGTGATGGGCTTGGAGTGGGCCTTTGTGAATTGTACATTTACTTAGATAAATCTAACATTTTGCCTAACAAAAGCCCACTTTCTAGACTAACTTAATCATACAACACACATGTTACAATGTTACAAATGACCATCACTTTGCATTTATAAATTAAATGCTAACAATTAAAATTTTCAAAAATTATAAGTTCCAGCAGAAAAACAAAATCTGGAAAACTGTGCTGCTACAGTTCCTGACGCCGTTAGGTGTGACCTGACAGTATTTTTACGTTTTGTTTCTGAAAAATTTCTGGAAAAATCTGAGTATTAAAACCTAGAAAAACTGTAGAACATTCATTGTAACTCAATACGAGCATTTAACTCTAAACAAACACACAAATATATGCTAATCAATAATTGTTAACTTCCATGTTCGAATTCGTTCTTATGAACAAATATGATCTTCCCTACACTTATCTTTTTGTAAAATACCTTTATATGTGATTAAGACAAGGTTAAAAATAAAATAAAGCATTTTCACAAATTATTTGAAACATGAAAGATAAACAAGTAAAGATGGAGCATATATATGAAATCAAATAAAATAAAAACAATCAAACAATTAAAAAGCTTGGGTTGCCTCCCAAGAAGCGCTTTTCTTTATTAACGAGTCTTGTAGCTAGACTCAAAGTCATGCCCTATTATGTGACTCCATCCTCCGTCACATCCTCAAGGTCATCTTCTATCTTAGTTTTATATTCCGGACCTAGTTGTAAACGTTCTTTGTAAAAACCAAGTATCTTATTCATCACGTAGTCTACTCCTCTTCTCTTATCCTCATCATTCCTATAGTAGACCGATTGCTTGAGTTCCTTTTCAAAATTGGGCATTAGACGGAATTGTTCAATCTTAAATGGCATTTGGTAGGCAATATCTTCGGTTTCATCCTTGAACCTAACTATCCCTAAGGATGGGTCATAAGTCATTTTAGAAACCTCCGCACGAATGGCTTTCCTAATAGTACATGGGATAAACAAGGATCTATTGCCGAACTAATGTCCTCCACTACTACGAAATCCGTGGCATAAGTGAAATTCCCTACAAACACATGCAATCCTTTAACCCTTCAAATAAAATTGCTTCTTTTTCTAGGATTCTCGGGATCTTGCGTAGGTAAAAGCGGCTTTTTCATTATCCAATTATAATACGTCCTAGTCATGATGTTTATAGGAGAATAAAGGTCAATATAAGCTTTCCACACGTGAACGTGTCCTATATTGCATGGTATGTTGATGTTTCTAGGATTACCATGTGCAATGATTGGAATTCTTATTATAAAGAATGAGCGAAGATCATGCAATAAGTACTTGCGATATGCTAATTCTTCTACCGTGGGAAACTTATCAAAGTAATCACTATCTACTTCTCCCACTCCCTCCTCATCATCATTCTTAATTTCCTCCTTAGGATCACTTTTGTTCTCAACTATATTTTCCTTATATTCTTCCTCACTACTCCTATTTGGTGGTTTTAGAGTAATGGCATTGACAAAGTGAACATGGTTAGATGATGAAGGATCCTTAACCTCGCTACCCCCACTTGTGTTTCTAGCAACCCTACTTGACGAGGTCATTACTTGATTGTTGAGAGCCTTCAACAAATTGTCAATCTTATCGGTCATCTCGCTTTGTTGTTGTTTGAAATCGGCTTCAAACTTAGTCAAATGAGCTTCTTGAGATGCCATAAAATTAGACATTAACCCTTCAAAATTGTTGGAAGGATTATTGTTGAAGGTACGTGATTCGCAATAGATAGGGCAGTTTTAAATTTCAAGTATTTCCCGTTAGATAAAATAATCACTTGAGGACAAGTGATAATTCGATCTTCCGGAGTCGTATTCCACGGCGAGATTTGAATTGAAAACCATGTTATGTCTTTTGTTTAATGCTTGATTGTCAAATACTTTTTGTTGTTATACAAGATTTTAACAGCTAGATTGATAAATAAAAGAAAACTACAAGCAAAACACTAATATAAGAACTAAAATGCGATATTAAAGGATATGCTTGTAAAGTGAGGTGAAAAGTTCGTTAAATGTGAATTATCATTTAAAGTGGTGAATTAATACCCATTTTAAAAATTATTTTCTCACAACGTTGGTTTATTTTGAAAACAATCTTTAATCTTGGTAATAATCACTAGATTTAAATGATTGATTATCGTAACGGCTTTTGCCCGTTAAAACAACCAAGTAAATAAATCTAAAATAAATCCGGAAATTTTTAATTAACAATCTTCGATACCCGTTTAAAAATCTATTTTCTCACAACATTGGTTTATTTTGAAAACAATTTTTTATCTTGGTAAAAATTACTAGATTTAGATTAATTACTCAAACGGCTTTTGCCCGTCAAGATAACCAAAATCAATCCAAGTAACCGAAGATTATTAATCAACAATTTCTAAGTTTTCACACTTTATTTCACAAATCACCAACACTTAACAAGCATATATAAAATCTACTCACTACACATATTAACTAAGCTAACAATAACAAATAAAACATTAATAAGCATATTAAACTAATAAACTAAGAGTAAAAGGATGAGAAAATAGAACCCGGCGAACAAGATGAGACTAATTAATCACCCGATCTTATAAACTAAACAAACCATAAAGTTTACTTCTTAAAAAGCTTTAATATAACCAAAAAGTTAATAAAGTTTGTGACTTTATTAACTAATTAGCTTTATCAAGACTTAAAAAGCAATAAACTTTAGTAGTAAGCTAGTTTATAAAACCCTTAAGCTCCTCGCCTTATATGAGATGATGAGAAACTAAGAAAAGATCAAAACTTTATAAAGGATTAGGACAAATAAGCAATAATATGAACCAAATAAGCTATGAAAAAGCTTATTGGTTAAGAAAGTACTAAACTTTAATGAAAATAAGCTAAGAAAAACCTAAAAGATTAAAACCTTAAGATAAAAACTTAATAGATCTAAGAGAATAAGCTATTGTATAGCTTATTATGGAAGAAAAACTAATAAAGGTGCAAACTTTTTATGAAATAAGTATTGAAACTATTAAAAGCAAAAAGCTCTCGAAACTAAAAGGTGTCAAGGCTTATTTAGAAATAAGCCGAGCTTAATAAGCTCATGCACCTCTTTTGGCGTTCGAATCGAGCTAGTGGGTGAAGAGAAGAAGAAGTAAATAAACATAATAAGCTAAAGACTAATAAAAATTAAAAGTTTTTATAAAATAAATGAAATAAAAACTATTTATGAAAAGTATAAAAGAAAGTTTTTTAATAGAAAATAAAATAAAAGAACTTAATGGATAAGTTAATAGAAAAAGCTAACCCGAAAAGCAAAACCTAAATAAGCTATAATAAGCTAATAAGCTAATATAACTTAATAGATAAAAAAAGAAAAAAAAAATAAAGAAAGAGATGAGAAGAAGAATAAGTTAAGTAGTAAATAAATTCTTCATTAATAAGCTTCAAATAAGTTGGGTACAAAAAGCACTTGGAAATAAGCTATAAATTACAAATAAGCAATAAGCTAAACTATTCTCTATATAAGCTACTCTACTTTCTTCTACTAAATTTATCCTAATCCTACCTCTAAAAGAAACTATACTACTGTGTGTGTAAAAATGTGATTGTGTCCTCTTGTATTGGCTGAATATTATATGGAGCGAGTGGGAGAGTGAGTGGAGGTAGCAGTACACGCGCCTGTTGAGGAATTATTTTGGAGAAGTGAGGACCACGTGGCATTTTAAAATTGCTTGGCCATTCAAGAATAATATTCCTCTTCATTTGTTTTTGGTTTCGTCGTATGTAGGAACAGGTTCACGTAGGAGACAACTGATAAAGGGTTGTGTTATACAAACCCTCTCTATATTGTCACATCAGGGGGGTTTGGTCAAACCATACAACCCGCGATGCACACCGTATAAACCGATGATGCGTGCAATGATTAGAAACCCTCCCTATGAGAGGGTCCAAATAACTTGCCCCCTGATAAATTCCCTTTCTATTATTTCATTTTGTCTTTGTCGCATGTGTAATCTTCAAGAGATGGAATATCAAATATTGTGGATGCTTGGCTATCTTTTTCTTTTTGTCTTCATTTCTTTGTCGTATGCAATTGGAAGATAGTCACGACTCACATGCCAACTGGTCTTCATTTTAATCTTGGGCTTTGGACTTTCATCTTCAATGATAATGGGCATGTTCATCATTGGACTTGGGCTACTATAATCAACATAATTAGACCAAAAATTAAGTAATAATCTTCGTTTGGGCTTCGTTTAGTCTATCAATTTTTCGTCTTTTTCCTCGATGCTCCAAATAAAATTACTGATAGACTTGAACTTTCGTGCCATTCTAATGGAGTGCTCGGGTAATTACCGTTTTTGCTTTGTTTTCAAACCCTTGTACCTGCAAGACATAATAACGCAAACCAAGCATATTTGCAATATAATTTATCATATTTTATGGTTATTAGTCCGTTTTAGCGTATTTTTCGGTATAAAAATGATGTGTGTTTAAGCACACATCAGAATCCCCCACACTAATCCATTGCTGGTCCCTCACGCAATGTTTATTACACACGTTTGAGAAAGAAAATATGTAACCCCCTTAACTAAAAATCCCTCACATCAAACAAGAACAGAAAAATGTTCATTAAGGGGTATAAAAATTTATTTGTTTCGAAAACGCCCCGTTTTAACCATTAAATAATAAATAGATGATAATAAGAAAATTTTCAAAGCATATAAAAGGCTTTAAGAACGGGAAACTCGCAAACTGGGAGTTTCAAGGAGATAAAGATCATCATTCTCGATTTTCACAATCCCCAAACCAAGCTTAAAACGAAATCACAGCTAAATATAAAATTAGATGCTAACACTATCCATAGATGCTAATTGTGTACGCGCAGCTACTCTTTGCTCCCTTATTCCTAGTTCATCTAAGGATTTTATTTTGAAAAACGAGTTTTTCTTATTTCGATAGATTTTTAGTCTGATAAAGGCACCTGATTTAGACAATAATTAGTTTAAAATCCTTCCCTAGAGAACTGCTGCAGATAAAAATGAGGTCCACATCAAGGTCCTAATTTAACACGATTTTGACGATATCCCTTTTATTTCGACCGAAACAACTCATCTACGAGTCCAGAAACAGAAGCTTTATTAGGATATCCGCGGAGTCGAAATTTGGCTTATTACATTTTTATTAAGCAATATTAGCCCTCTGCCCTTTTTAACAACTGCAACAACGTGAGCGAACCGTCAGGAAACAATAGCCTATTATGACCTTGGGAATTTCCTCTGCCTTTTTGAAGTCCGAGTCAACGGGAGCGAACCGTAAGGAAACAAAAAAACTTTTATGGCTTTGGATTATTTAGTTTATTTACTTCCACCTTTTGAACAACCATGTCAACGGGAACGAACCGTCAGGGCACAGTAGTCTATTATGGCTTCGGTTTATTTCACATTTATTAGGTGCCAAACCCCAAGTCCTACGGTCTTTCAACATCCGAAACAATAGCAGCGAACTATCCGGAATCAGTTGTATTATTTTCCCGTAAAGCTGACAGTACCTTGATATGTACCCAACTCCCATAAGCAGGAATCTCTAAAAGTGGAGTAAAAACTAACAATCGTAAAAACCGTGCATCTTTAATTATTGTAAACTTTATTTTTGGGGTTTATTTAGTTGGTGGGAGCAAAAAAGCTACAAGTAACCTCTATGAGCTCTAAAGAGACCCAACTACTCAACGCTTAGCATCTAACTTATATTCAACTCTATCATCAAGCATAGGGAGCTTATTGTGTAGAATGAAGCTTTAGGAGAGCGTGGTGTGGCGCTTAACAATTTGGATACCTTGAGAGAAACCCAGGCCATGCACACCGAGCTACTTGCTCGTTTGATACAGATGTTGGGTGAAACTGATGCTGCTATTCATAAGCAGGAAGGCTATGTTGCGAAAATGGATGAAAATAAGTAGTGGCTTTTGTTTGGCTGTTGATGATGTTTTTTGGTAGTTCTTGGTCTTCTTGTAATCAAGTATAGTTATGATGAAATATAAATCTAAGTTTTACAATTTAATCTTGTATTGTTTTGGTGTATTGTTTATGAAAAATATGGTATGGTGTTAGTGTTGAGAGTGTGACTGAACAACACAATACCACAAATTGCAAAATCTGTATTCTTGTCTCGTATAAGCAAATACCACAAAATGCAACTTCTTGATTTTTGACTTCCTTAAGTCAAACATATTTAGCAATGAACAACCAAACACTATCCGTTACAAAAACAACCCAATTTTATATTGAGAGTATGCCATTATTAAAAACATGAGTTTTTATTGATTGATTTCATTTAAAATGTGTTTGACTTCCCTAAGTCAAACACTATCACTTACAATATGTTTGACTTCCCCTAAGTAAAACATATTTAGCAATGCACAACCAAACACCATCAGTTACAATAACAACCAAAATTTTTATTGATCGATTTCATGTTGACAACCATTACCAACTTCTCTATCATCTAAACATACAATTAGCTAGACCCACAACTTTCCCTATCATCCATTTCCATCCTTTCCTTTAGATCTTTATACACAGCTTCAAGATTTTTAGTCCTTGTTTCCAAATCATAAACCTTTGATAACCCGATGTCGGCGCCCTCTTGCTTCTCCTTCTTAACACCCAAAGTCTTTTCCTTGAAGCAATCTTCTTTCCTCAACCCACTGTACAAAGCCTTCCCCTTATCGTTTTGTGTCATTGTTAGTGGTTTGGGTTATGTGTGTTGGAGGAAAATAGGGTGGGTTCCTGTTAATTAGGGTTTTATCTAATAGAAGATAGAGGGAAACAATAAAAAGGTAATGGGTTGGGTTAGATTTAACCAAGGTGTAGTCAAAATGTGATTTGTCTATTATGCCCTCGGAAATATAACGTTAAACGGGCATTAACTGAGGGAAAACGGGTCAAAGGACCTCAATGATATAAAAACCTTGAAGAATGAACTCCAGGCGACGCAAAAGCCAAGGTATGTCCCAACGTGATGTTTTTTGACAACTTGTGGGATGAACGATGTATTTTATTCTTTTATTTTTTACTAGATCTACTAAATACGTACGACATCTTATAACTAAAAGTGGCGCAGGATGCCAAGACGAATTTTCTGAACCCTAATTCAAAGGTAGGTAAATGAGGCGTATCTCAAGAGGAAAAAAACTCAAACAATAGATAAACTCTAAAACACAATTTTATTAATAACCCAAAATGTTTCATATAATGATAATAAGTCGTGTATTTATAGAGAAGGAAACATAATTATAGTAAAAAAAACGAATTAAACAAACAAAAGAAGATTATGAATATATATGATGTCTCTACGGCATAAGGATATGTTTCTCTATACGGCATATAAACTTTAAGCCTCAAATAAAATTCTATTCGAAAGCTAGCTACAACGTAGAGAAGAAAATACCCCTACGGCGTAGAGGCAACGACTTCTACGTGTTTGGGTCTTGAATCTTGTTCCCATAAAAAAGGCAAAAAGTTGTTACAATCGCTAAACTTTTACTTTCATTATCAAAGTCTTTACTATCTAAATGGACAGTTTTGTTTTTTTAAATATGTTACACAAATTATATATACTCGACCTGCGTAAGTGTGTAAACGAAATTAGTCTAATGTTTATTTGACATTATTTTGTCATTCGTTGACCAACCTTTATCTCTTTCAAATTTACATCTTTTACGTTTTCTAGGCACATAAGGACGACAAGTTTACCTTTAAGGACTCACGACGATAAGCTCTTGGTTACATGTTACAATATAAAGTTACTAAATACATGGACTCAAGTGGCCAAATCAAACCAACCAAAAAGGATTTAGCTTAATCACTTTGTGCTTTATTATTGTTTTCCATTCCAATGTTAGGTTAAAACAGCGCTTCTATAACCTTCAACTTGCTCGTTCAGGGAGATCATAATATCGTTAACTCTTATTGCATGTCTGGGGTGTTGGTGATTTTAGTGTCATCATACATTTTGTGTAATGGTGATTTACCCGACACCAAATAGATTTCAAGTTAATTTATAATACGAGTTTGGAAGTGTGGAGTGCACGCTTGTATAAACTACTAACTTGATCTCGGGTACAAATAATGGTAACGGTTGTGTATGTAAGTCAAGGGGCATATAGTGACAGAATTTATGTGGTCACTAAATTGTCCATACACATGTTTTTGATTGTAGCAGTTAGCGACAGTTTTTTGTGCTACAAAACTGTTGTTGGACATAATTAAAGAAAGAAATGTTGTGCCTTTTCATCAAGAGTCACAACTTTTCATACAACCACCATTTAGATTATATATATATAAACTCCAAAATACATCCCAGTGGTTTGACCAATTTCGCACGATACATCCCTCCCGAAAAAGTTGCAACATACACATCCCTCCGTTAGTAAAAGTCAAACAAAATACATCCCTCCGTCAAAATAAGGACTAACGGCACAAACCATTTCTCCGTTATCTCCTAACGAGATAGAAAATGTTTACACCGTTAGTCCTCTGGGTTAACTCTATTTGCACAGTTAGTCATTGTTGGGCTATAAAGTTAAAGTACTGCTGGAATATCAAAGTACTGCTGGAAGTCAAAGTACTGCTAATTAAGTCAAAGTACTGCTGCTCGTTGAAGGACTGTTATGCAAATTGTTTAAGGACTAATGTGTAATTCTAGAATGTTCGTATTAGATTAGAGTTATAATTAGAATTACTTGTCGTTCAAGTATTGTAAACCGACTAGGGTTTTCCTTGTGCCTATAAAAGGATCCCTAGGTTGGCATTAGAGATATGCGATTTTAGAGAGACAAGTTTATACGAATATTAGAAGCTTATTAGAGTATTAGTGATTAGAGTTTGTTAGTGAATCTGTGTAAAGAGCAGGTTCAAGGTTTTAATAATATTCGAAGTTGTTTATTAATTCTTCTTAGCTTTGTTGAAGTAGATTCCGCATACTTAGCAAAGTATATCAGTGTTTCATCATTAACAGTTTTGAATTTATTCAAGGTTGTTAAACCGTAGACAAGCTACAAGTTAGTTTGGTCAGAGTATATCGATCCAACAAGTGGTATCAAAGCTTGTGTGGAGACTCTGATTAAGAAGAAACCCTTAAAACCGATTTATCAACAAACCCTAAACGATGTCGACTGAAGCTGCACCTATCCCATCCATCACCTCACTCAGAATTCCTATCATCAAGAAGGGAGAATATGACCTCTGGAGCATGAAGATGAGGCAGTACCTTGCTATTACAGACCATGCTCTATGGGATGTGATTGTCAATGGTAATGTTGTTCTTGATGAACCTGTACATGTTGAAGGACAACCCAAACCACCTCAACCAACCTTGCCAGCAACTACAAAGAGAAATCAAGATAAGGCTCTCAACATACTGTTGTCTGCTATTCCTGATGGTCACCTACTAAAGTTCCATGATGCTAAGGATGCAAAGCAATTGTGGGCTGCGATCAAGACAAGATTTGGAGGTAATGATGCTTCTAAGAAGATGCATAGAAACTTATTGAAGCAGCAGTTTGAAACTTTCACTGTTGGTGAAAGAGAAGGTCTTGATGCTGCCTATGACAGATTCCAAAATCTACTTAGTATGCTAGAACTGTATGGAGCAGAGGTATCTGTTGAAGATGCAAATTTGAAGTTCTTAAGGAGTTTGCCATCTGTCTGGCATGTGGTTGCTACTATGATTAGAGGACAACCTGGATTGGAGTCTATGGACTTTGATGATCTCTACAACAATTTGAAAGTGTACGAGCAAGAGATGAATGGTCACAGTTCTCAGAAAACTCACAACATAGCTTTTGTGTCTTCTGAAAACAGAAGCAGTACTTCTACTAAAAGTACTGCTTATCCTTCTCAAAGTACTGTTGGTGATACACAGCATGTTTGCACAACCACAACTACCTCCAACCCATCACCAACAAACAACACCAATTCTGATGATGTTGTATGTTCCTTCTTTGCACAACAAGCCACTTTACCTGTTACCTATCAAGAAGACTTGTTGCAGATTGAAGAAGATGCTTTAGAGGAGATTGACATAAGATGGCAAGTAGCCATGATCACTGCAAGGATCAAGAAGTTCATGAACAAGACAGGAAGGGGAATTGATTTCAAAGCTAAACAGGGTATAACTTTTGACAAATCCAAGATTGAATGTTTCAATTGTCAAAAGCTTGGACACTTTGCAAGGGAATGCAAGTTTGCAAAATATCAGGCAAACAGGATGATTGAACAACCCAAGGTTGAAAGAAAGGAGGTTCCTATTACTGAATCACAACCAAAAGCTTTGGTGGCTCAAGAAAATCTAGCAGAGATTGACTGGAGTGCTGAATTTGATGATGAACCAGTAACCTATTCTATGGTTGCAATGGAAGAGTTTGATTGGAGCACAGCTTTTGATGAGGAACCAGGATATGCTGCTTTGGAATCAAGAGATGGTCTTGGAAGCTTTGACTGGAGCATGGAGGATGAAGATGAACCTGTTCAGATTGCTATGGTAGCTACTTCACCAAGTTCATCCAATGTCTCTGAGGGCAACCCAGAGGAGGAGCTTAAAGATCATATTATTGTTGATAGTGGTTGCTCTGGCAGCATGACAGGGGACAAGGAGATCCTGTCAGATTTTAAGGCATATTATGGAGGAAGAGTTGCATTTGGTAATGATCCTGATGGAGGGAGAATCACTGGCAAAGGAACAATCAAGGCTGGATGTATTGATTTTGAGAATGTTAGATATGTGAAGGAGCTCAAGTTCAATCTTTTGTCAGTATCTCAGATTTGTGACAAGAAGTACCCCATTCTGTTTACTGATACAGAATGTCTCATTCTCTCTCCTGAGTTCAAGTTTGTTGATGATCACTTGGTAACATTGAGAGTACCAAGAACCAATGATGTGTACAGTTTAGACTTAAAGAGTCTCAATTCTGCTGGAAGAGCAACATGTTTAGTAGCCAAGGCATCATTGGAAGAAGCACATTTATGGCATAGAAGACTAGGTCATGTTAATTTTAAGAACATCAACAAGCTGGTGAAAGGCAATTTAGTTAGAGGTTTACCTTCCAAAACATTCAAGACTGATCATTCATGTTTGGCTTGCAAGAAGGGTAAACAACATAAAGCTTCATGTAAGAAGCTTGGGGAAAGAGATATTAAAGAACCTTTGGAGTTGCTACACATGGATCTGTTTGGATCAGTTTCAGTAGAGAGTTTAAACAAGAAGAAGTACTGCTTGGTTGTGACAGATGATTGTAGCAGATTTAGTTGGGTCTTTTTCTTGGGATTCAAAGATGAAACCTTTGATGCTATCCATGACCTGATAGTAGCCCTTGAAAATCAATTGAGACTCAAAGTAAGAGGTATTAGATGTGATAATGGAACCGAATTCAAGAACAAGCATATGGATGAATTCTGTGCCAAGAAAGGGATCAAGAGAGAGTTTAGCATTGCTAGAACACCACAGCAGAATGGTGTTGCAGAAAGAAAGAACAGGACTTTGATAGAAGCAGCTAGAACAATGCTTGCAGATTCCCAATTACCTATTCTCTTTTGGGCTGAAGCCATAAGTACTGCTTGCTATGTATTAAATAGAGTTTCAGTAACTAAACCTCAGATGAAGACACCTTATGAGTTACTAATGGGAAAGAAACCAAACATTCGTTTTCTAAAACCTTTTGGCTGTTCTCTAACTATTCTAAATACCATTGATTCTCTGGAAAAATTTGATGGTAAGTCAGATGAAGGATATCTATTGGGTTATTGTACAAATAGCAAAGGTTTTAGAGTCTATAACAGGAGTACCAAAAAGGTACAAGATTGTCTTCATGTTGAATTTTTGGAAGATAAAGAAACTCAGAAAGGTAAAGGTCCTGATTGGATGTTTGATCTTGATCTCAAGTTCACTCCATCTATGAATTATGTGCCTGTTAGAGAAGAGAATCAGGCTAATCACAAAGAAGATGATTCACAGTACGTTGTTCATGGAGTCAATGTTAGACCAGAAGATGTTCCTGACAAAGAACCTGAAGTTACTGATAAGGAACAAAGTACTGCTCAACCAACCAATACAGTATCTGATGATGATCAAGCCATACAAGATGAACTTAATAGGATGCTTTTTCAAGAAACTCTAGCACGATCCTATGAAGATGAACAAAGGAGGGCTTATGAAGCTGCAAAGAAAAAGGGTAAATTTCAAGATACTGCCCACAGTACTTTTGATCAAAGTACTGATGACCCTTTTGACAGTACTTCTGGTGTGTTAGAACCATCAAATTGGAACAATGCTGATGATTCCAATATTGATGATGATTTGGATAATGCTAACATTCCTGGATTAGAAGAAATTGATGATGAGCTTAATCAAGAAGGTATTTTCTCAACTACCAATGAAGGGATTGATTTTACTAATTTGGAATCTGATCTTCCAGTTCCACCAACTCCTACATTGAGAGTTCATAAAGCTCATCCTCAAAGCAACATTATTGGATCACCCTCTTCAGGAGTGATTACAAGAAACAAAGTTAAAGGTCTTTCTAAGCAACATACTGCTTTACTTAGCTTTGTTTACAAACAAAACAGGATGAATCACAAGGATCAACAAACATGCCTGTTTGCTTGTTTTCTATCTCAAGATGAACCCAAGAAGGTAGCTCAAGCTTTAGCTGATGAAAGTTGGGTTGAAGCCATGCAAGAGGAGCTTCTACAATTTAAGCTTCAAGAAGTCTGGGTATTATGTGATCTACCAGATGGCAAAAGAGTCATTGGTACAAGATGGGTTTTCAGAATCAAAAGAGATGAAAGAGGGAATGTTATCAAAAATAAAGCAAGACTGGTTGCACAAGGATATCGCCAAGAAGAAGGAGTGGATTATGATGAAGTGTTTGCTCCTGTTGCAAGGATAGAGGCAATAAGGTTATTTATTGCCTTTGCATCATATATGGGATTTCCTGTCTACCAAATGGATGTCAAAAGTGCTTTTCTTTATGGCATAATTTCTGAGGAAGTTTATGTCAAACAACCTCCTGGTTTTGAAGATCCTGGACATCCAAAATAAGTCTACAAGGTGATCAAGGCACTGTATGGCCTTCATCAAGCTCCCAGAGCTTGGTATGAGAGACTCTTAAATTTTCTATTACAACATGGTTATAGGAGAGGAGCAATTGATAAGACTTTGTTTATCAAAAGGGATAAGAAAGACATTATGTTAGTCCAAGTCTATGTGGATGATATTATCTTTGGAGCCACAAAGAAGTCTATGGTGAAAGAATTTGAAGAACTTATGCAAAAGGAGTTTCAAATGAGTTCTATGGGAGAATTAACTTTCTTTTTGGGGCTTCAAGTTAGACAAACAAGAGATGGAATCTTCATTAACCAAGAAAAGTATGTTGCAGCCATACTTAAAAGATTTGACCTTCCAAATCTCAGGCCTGCCACCACACCCATTGATAACAATAAACCATTAGGAAAGGATGAAGATGGACAAGCTGTGGATGTCAAGCTTTACAGATCTATGATTGGTTGTCTTATGTACTTGACTGCATCAAGACCTGACATCATGTTTGCTGTATGTTTGTGTGCAAGATATCAGGTTACACCCAAGGTTTCACATATGTATGCAGTCAAGAGGATTTTTCGATATCTCAAGCATCAACCAAAGTTAGGATTATGGTATCCTAAGGAGTCACCTTTTCACTTGGAAGCTTTTTCAGATAGTGATTATGCAGGAGATAACTATGATAGAAGATCAACCACAGGAGGATGTCAATATCTTGGAAGAAGATTAGTCTCCTGGCAATGTAAGAAGCAAACAATTGCTGCAACCTCCTCTACTGAAGCAGAATATGTTGCTGTTGCAAGCTGTTGTGGACAAGTTTTGTGGATGCAAAATCAACTCTTGGATTATGGATTCAACTTCAAAAACACTCCTATCAACATTGATAATGAGAGTACCATCTGTATAGTGAAGAATCCTGTTTATCACTCCAAGACCAAGCATATTCAGATTAGGCATCACTTCATTCGGGATTGTTATGAGCACAGGCTTATAAATGTGGTCAAGGTTCACACAGATGATAATGTAGCTGATCTACTCACAAAGGGATTTGATGTTTCAAGATTCAACCACTTAGTTGTGAGCATTGGGATGATTAACTACTAGGCTACATTTGAGGGGAGGCTTTAGTATTAGTTAGTATACTTTCTTTTAGTTCTTAATGAAAGTATTGGTTTTTAGTAGTTTAGTTTAGACCATATGTTGTATTTGAGGGGAGGCAACATAGTTATTAGTTAGAACTTATGCATGAGCCATTTACAAGTTCTTGGTTTAGTTTGAAGTGTTGATTGTGGATAAGAAGATGGAACGTACTGCTTTGTTGCTTAACGTACTGGCTCAGCAACGTACTGCTTCAACGTACTGCTTACGTGGACGTACTGTTCCAACGGTCAAAAAAGTGTGGGGCTACGGTTAATTAATTCATTACGGCGGAGATAATAAGTCCATCAAAACGGTAACTTTATTATTTTGAGTTTGATTTGTTTCAATCCTATTTAAAGAAACTCTCACCTATTCCCCGCCTTTTAACTTAATTCGAGATCCCTCATTCGCTCTTACACCACAATCTTTTTAACGAAACACACATTCAAAACGTATCCTTCTCTACGATTCATCATGACTAATCGATTCACAGTTAGCAAACACAACATGATCGCTAATTTAGACAAGACAGGGGACAATGTTGATTTTCATGCGATCATTGATTTCTTGACTGGGTCTTCCATCAACTACTCTATTTTAGTTGATCCTGACGTTATTGGTCCATGGATACAAGAATTTTGGGCTACTGCAACGGTTGAAGATAATTCTTTAATTAGGGCTACGGTTGCTGGACGAACTATTCGGATTTCTGAAGCCATAGTTAGGGATGCTTTGATGTTTAATGATGAAGGAGGGGCTGTTCGTTTTGACAAACAAGTGCTTTGGGACACTTTAAGTGATATAGGCTATGAGGGAGATCTTACAAAACTTACTTTTCAGAAGCCTTTGTTTTGTTCTCATTGGAAGTACCTAATTCATGTCTTACTTCACTGCTTAAGTCCCAAGAGTACTTCTTTTGATCAATTTGGTCAAAATATTGCATCTGCTTTAGTGGGTTTGGCTACCGATCAACGATTCAACTTTTCAAGACTAATTCTTGATGGTATGCTTTCACACATTACTAATGGTAAACCATTCTTAATGTATCCTAGGTTTGTTCAGTTATTCTTGAACAATCAACTTGAGGATGTCCCTAAACCTCAAAGTTTTTTACCCACTGTCAAACTTCCACCAAAGGTGTTTACTTTTATATCTAAAAAGAGTATCAAGTTTTCTGGAACAAACACACCTTTGACTGCTCATATATTGGGAGTTGCACAAGTAGTTAGAGATGCAGAGCAAGAGCAAGAGCAAGAAGAAAACTCTGAATCAGCAAGTCAAGAGTCTCCAGTTTCAAGAGAAGATAGTGTTCCTCAACCTACTGCTTCTCCACATACTGCTACTAGGGAAGATGCTGCTCCTATGTCCATTCCTATCCATGAGGAGTCAGACCAAGGTATGAATCAACCACCATCTCCTAATGATTATACTTCCACAAATATGTCTCAGCAATTTGAAGAAGAAGAGGCAGAGATGGATAATTATGCTTTGACAAGGGAGTTAAGGAGGCTGAAAAAGGAGAGTGAGGCTCAAGCTGCTCAGATAGTCAAATTAAAGACTAAGTTTCAAAGATTGAAGAAGTTTGTTTGGCCACTAGTTCAACACCACCGATTATGGGTAAAGTCTCAGAAGAGGAGTGGTCAAAACCCTAAGAAGTCTTCTCAGTCAAAGAAGAAAAAGTCAAAGAAGCAATCTTCATTCTAATTGGGGAGGAATTTAGAGAATTTAAATGAAGATGTTGGATTTAATCAAGATGTTGGATTTATGGATGATACTCAGATGACACCACCTGAAAATATTCCTCAAGAAACTGCTGAGAGGAAGAGTGATGAAACAGAGCAAATCAATTTGGAAGAAGCTGCTGTTGAAGTAAGAAGTGGTGATACAGAAGAAGTAAATTTGGAAGGAGCTGATGCTGAAAGTACTGCTCTTCAAAGTACTGTGAGGCAATTTATAATTACACCTAGAACTTTGGATTTTGAGGAAGATATTGGTCCTTCAAGTCAAGTTCAAGAGGAAGTTGGCCCTTCTAAACCAGCTCAGGAAGAAGATGTTATAGCTCATACTAACAGTGATGATGAAACAATTGCTGACATTATGATTAATATGTCAAGTCAAAGAGGCATCAGTATTCATGAGGTTGAACAACAACATCATACTTCTTCTCAACCTACTCAGGAGATAGATCCAAAAGATAAAGGTAAAGGGATCTTGGTAGAAAAGAAGAAGAAGAAGTTGACATTGGCACAGTTAAGAGAAATTCAGATTGCCAAAGGTGAGGAAGCAGCTAGACTATTGCAAGCTAAGATAGATGCTGAAGAATCTAGGAAGCTTATTGTTCAATCACAAAGGCCAATTAGTAAAGCTAGAGAAAGGAATGATATGATGGCTTATCTGAAAGGTCAAGGATATACAGGTTTGGTGAGATTGACATATACAGAGATGAAGGATCTGTATGATGCTGTTAGGGAAGCTATAGAAAAGGATCTTGCAAGCATTATTTCGTTTGAAGATAAGGAGCTTGAAGATAGAAGAAAGGAAAGAGCTGTTACAAGGAGCTCAAAGAGGAAAAGAACAACTGATGAACAACCATCAAAGAAGTTCAAGGATGCATTTGAATTAAGAACAGATACAGTTGATGAGCTAAGGAATTATCTTAGAGTTGTTGACTTTGAACATCCAAAATTGAAAGAAGATGCTGATAAGAAGTCCAAGATATCTACTTTTTCAGTTGTAGAATAACAAGAAGGAGATTATCTGATCTTTCATAGACAAGATGGAAGTTTTAGAGTATTCAATTCATTATGGGATATACTACATCTGATTGACAGAGATGATATGCTTCAGTTATATCTCCAAGTGCAAACTTACTTTGAGCATATTCCACCACAAGGAGTAGGTTTGATATTGTTAGGAGATCTCACAACCATATGGGAGACAGAGGAAACAAAGGACAGTACTTTGTGGGAAAATCAAGAAAACTAGGAGATTAACAGATGGAGATTCTTTGAATCAGTTGGAATACACGTTTTGGAGTTAGAAGATGGCACTATGATTCATATGCTAGCAGAACAGAGATATCCACTCACAAGAGATCTGATGATCAGGATGCTAGAGCATGGCATGGAAGTGGAACAAGAGAATGAAGTAGCATTGATGGTCATAAAATTGTTCATCAAGTGGACAACTGAATCTGAAGATTAATGCATAACTACTGGTATGATTTAATTATTATATAAATCTTTTGAAAAATAAGTACTTTCTTCAAAGTACTGCTAGTCAAACAGTACTTTCTCAAAGTACTGCTTGCAGCATGAAACCAGTAAAGTCTTTTGATAAAATCAGTAATTTTTGATAAGTGCAAAAACATTTTGAAGCACAAAGATTAAACAGCAACAAATGGTTTTGAAAGCAACAACATGGTGTTAGTACTTGTACTACACAACAAATGGTAATCAACTCACCATGTTTAATAAACAAGAAAGAGTTTGACTCATCATGAGGGTACGGCTCTGATGTGATTATCAAATCCGTTTTTAGTTGACAATTTACTAAAAATTGTATGGTTTTCAACTCACCATATCTATGTTAGTGAAGAGTTGGCTAGCCCACAAGATGATTCGTTTCTTTTTGTAGTATTTTATTTTTCCGAAGGAAAAAGCAACGTATACGTTTTCCCCGGGTCGTTTCCCAACGAAGGTCGAATATCGAGTCTTTGTTCCGGTGTCGAATACGTGTAGTGAATGTGTGAAAAAGACACTACAAAAAAACAGGCTTTCAGAGACTGAATTTCTAGGGACTGATATATCAGTCGCTGATACATAACATTGGTAACTGAAACATCAGTTACTGATACTTTTAAGGACTGACCTTTTATTGACTGATTGCGGCGACTAAAAATCAGTCCTCAATTCAGTGACCCTATATCTGAGACTAAACTTCAGTTACTAATATGCCTGTACGGGAAAAAATTTTGGAGGCAAATTTGTTAGTGACTGAATAAGGGTGACAATTCAGTCCCCAATACATGTACATCATATCTAAGACTAAATTTCAGTTACAAATATATTTGCGCAATAAAAAATTTTGGCGAAAAATTTGTTAGTGAGTGAATTATAGTCACAGTTCGGTCCCTAATACATGGAGATCATAGCTAAGACTAATTTTCAGTTACAAATATGTCTACACAATAAAAAGGTTTGGAGGGAAATTTTCAGTGACTGAATTTTAGTCACAGCTGCATCCCTATTACATGGACATCATACCTAAGACTAAAATTCAGTTACAAATATGTTTGCGCAATAAAAAAATTTTGGAGGGAAATTTGTTAGTGACTGAATTTGAATCACAACTCAGTCCCTAATACATGGACATCATAGCTAAGACTAAAGTTCAGTTACAAATACGTATGCAAAATAAACAAACTTTTGAGAGAAAATTGTTTATGACTGAATTTTAGTCCCACATAAACCTCTTATACATGGGCAATATATTTAAGACTAAAATTCAGTTACAAATATGTCTACACAATAAAAAGGTTTGTAGGGAAAATATGTAGTGACTGAATTTCAGTCACAGCTGAGTCCTTATTACATGGACATCATACCTAAGACTAAAATTCAGTTACAAATATGTTTGCGCAATAAAAAGGGTTTGGAGGGAAATTTTTTAGTGACTCAATTTCAATCACGACTCAGTCCCTAATACATGGACATCATAGCTATGACTAAATTTCAGTTACAAATACGTATGCAAAATAAAAAGGTTTGGAGAGACAGTTATTTGTAACTGAATTTCAGTCCCAAATAAACGTCTTATACATGGGCAACATATTTAAGACTAAAATTCAGTTATTCATTGGAAACGTGGACTTATATTGTGACTGGTATATATTTAACTCCGTTCATTAGCAAGGTTATTGACTTTTACTTATTATCACGACACTAGTACAAATTTGGCCTACGGTCACACATGTGGTATTTTGAATGGCCTCACAATAACTTATTTATGTGATTAAATGTACCAGAATAAAATAAACAACCACACTTGATCCGACTTGTGTAACTATTTCGAAATTACATCTGAGGCTACAACCGCACATTTGAATATTTTCGTGACTATACATATCTGGTAATTATTTTTTTTTTTTGATTTTTTAGTCACTTGTAATTTGGGATGTGTGACGGATACAAATAAGTTTGAAACATTAGTCACACTATATATATATATATATATATATATATATATATATATATATAATATATATATATATATATATATATATATATATATATTATATATCACACAATTGAAAAGTGTGACCAAAAGTCACACGAAGTAATTATGTATGTGGCTAAATCATATACTCAAGTTTGTCACACATTATTTAAACGTGACTGTTAGTTTTTGTTGAAAATTTTGCCACATGTGACAACTGAAAGGTAAATTTGAAGTATTAGTCACGATATGCGTTTAAAAGTGACAAATATATGTCACACACTTCAACAATGTGACCAAATATGATATATTTATATGTAATAGTCTGAAGAGTAAACTCCAAAATACATCCCTGTGGTTTGCCAAATTTCGCACCATACATCCAAATCTTTTTTTTCTAACATATACATCCACCGTTAGTAAAAGTTAAACACAATACATCCACAAGGACGAACGGTGCAAACATTGTGTCGTTAAGTTGGACACGTGGCAGTTATCTTTTTTAGGCAAGGGTAATTTAGTCATTGTATTTTCACACTACTTCACAACTCTTTTAATACCTAATCCTTAACACCAAAAATGCCAGCCACAAAAACTCACTAACACAAATAAAAAACTCATCTTTCTCATCTACACAAATCAAAATCATTAGGGTTCTACACAAATCAAAATCATAAACGCTAATCCCTCACACCGAAAATCATAAACACTAATCATTAGGGTTCTACACAAATCAAAATCATATACAACTTCTTGGATTCTCGTTTGTGAGTCGCGAACCAGGTAGGTGGTTTAGAGTTTTGTTTTTTCCAAGATCAATGAAGGTTTTGTTAGATCTTTAAGGATCTTTGAGTGTTTCGAAAACCAAACCCGAGATCTTGTTATTGTTTTTTTTTTTTTTTTTTTTTTTTTTTATTTATTATTATTATTTTTTTTTCGTTTAATTTTGTTGAGAAAGATGTGGGTTTGTTGTGGTTGACTGTTGATGGGTAGATGTTGAATCTTGGTGAGGTTTATGAATTACGATGGCTGCGTTATTGAATCTTGGTGAGGTTTAGAGTCTGTGTTGTTTGGTGTGTGTTTGGTGTGACTTAAGTGAAGATGATGAGAGGCGTTATGTGTTTGTGTGTGTTTGGTGTGACTTAAGTGAAGATGATGACTTTTTTTTGTTATATGTTTGATTTGGGTTTGTGTTTTTGAGAGTTTTTGATTTAATCTGGGTTTATGAAATCTTGGTGAGGTTTAGAGTCTGTGTTTTTGTTTTAAAAGTTGTTAACATTTTAAAAACACAGCCATCGTAATTCAATATGTTTGATTGTGCAAAGATTTCAATAACCCTTTTAAAAGATTTCAATAACCCTTCCGTTTGTAAAAGATTTCAATATTGTAAAAGATTTCAATAACCCTTTTAAAACCCTTCCGTTTGTAAAAGATTTCAATAACTTTTAAAACTTTTAAAAGAAGATGATTATTTCTGAGGCCAAACGGGTCAAACCCGGATTGAGTTAACTCGGATTGATTTGTGTTTGTGGTTTGGATTTGTGTTTATGATTTGTTGTCTGGATCTGGATTTGTGATTTGGATTTGTGTTAGTGTTCTTGATTTGTGTTTACGGTGGTTTTATACATAGTGAAAGAAAGAGTTAGTGTTCTTGATTTGTGTTTAAGGTTTTTCTGGGTTTGTGTTTGTTTGTGTTTAAGTTTATGATTCTGGGTTTGTGTTTGTGTTTTTGTTTGTTGTTTGATTAAAAAAGAAAAAGAGTGACTAGTTGCGAATAAAAAGACTAAATTACCCTTGCTTAAAAAAGATAACTACCACGTGTCCAACTTAACGACACAATGTTTGCACCGTTCGTCCTCGTGGATGTATTGTGTTTAACTTTTACTAACGGTGGATGTATATGTTAGAAAAAAAAAGATTTGGATGTATGGTGCGAAATTTGGCAAACCACGGGATATATTTTGGAGTTTACTCTATGTAATATTTTACATCTCACACACTTAGTTTTTCCAAAATAAGATTTCCCTCTCAACTTTTCATTAGCTGAGTCTAAAATTTTCCCCAAAATAAAATTACCCCGCCTAAATTTTTCCCCAAAATCTAATTACCCTCTGCCATCTTTTTCCTTTTCTATGTTCTCAGATCTCACATGTGTTATCCCAATTAATCTATCTCACACCCTTCTCCACCGCCACCCTTCACCGCCTCACACGCCGCCTCCCGACTGACCACCACCTTGTTTGGTTTTGATTTGGTATACGAGATCAAGCCGATATTATTAAGGTACACATTTCATAATAAATTTTCTTTAGTCGATCTACTTAAAAATAATGGGTATCTTTAAAATGCAGATTAGTGAGGATGAAATTGAATTCTTGACCGGAGGCGATGATCCCTATGATGATAAGGTTGTCTTGAACAAGCTTTTCCATCCAAATCTTAAGCTATTGATAGCCACTGAAGGTTCTAATGGTTGTAGATACTACACCAAGGTTATCTTCATTCCTTCAAAAACTAAAATATCTGGTCATTGTAACGCATTTCTTACAATTTTTGGGAGTTGGATTGTTTAATTGATTCCAACTGATTTGATTAATTTTACAGGATTTCCATGGTAAAGTTGGTGGTGTTGAGGTCAAATGTGTTGATACAACAGGCGCTGGTGATGCTTTTGTTGGAGGACTCCTTAGTAGTTTGGCTTCAAACCTTCAATTGTTCAAGGTACAATTATTCTACTATTGTGTTCCGTGTTTTGACTATTTTCGTTCTAGTGTCATTGATTTTATAATTTGAGAACTTGAATATACACATAGAGTCATTTTGAACGCCGTCTAAAGATATATGATCATATAATTCTGAGAGTCATTGATTTTATAATTCCGAGAGTCATTTTGAATATACACATAGAGTCGTTTTATAAGCCTTAACGTGTGGTAAACAAATTAAACAAGTGCTTGTTTGGTTTTGATTTGGTATACGGGTCGGGTAAAACCCGTTTGAGTTTCGGGTAAACCCAGTTAGTGTCTCGGGTTCTGATTTAGATGTGTTAATCTAATTTAGTTATGTTCATTAATGGGTAGGGAGGTAGCTCTGCTCCGTTTTCGATATCAGTGCTTTCGATATGAACCTTCTACCTGAACTTTTTTACTTTATATCAGTGCTTTCGATATGAACCTGGTACCTTGCTAGGAAGTTAATATATCTTCATATTCTATACATGTACTATTTTTATAAATCTTCCTTTGTCAATGTGTTTGAACAGGTTTGCTTGGACTATTGGAATTCCTTAGTGTCAGAGTTCTTTGGGGCGAACCAGAATCCTAAGTGATTTTAACAACAACAGAAGGAAATAATAGCGTTGGATCAACATATTAACAAACTTCAACTACTTTTGGTAAAATATTTCTGAAGTGAATAAAGTCTAGAAGAAATTTTAAAAACATTAATTATAGCTTTTGGTATGTTACTGAAACTTCATTTATTCTAATTTAGGGAACGGAGGGATGCCAATAAGAGATCTCCCGAAGATGAAAATTATGATCCAAGAACTTTGTACTTGCCTCCCACATTTCTCAAGAGTTTATCAGGCGGCCAGGTATTTTTGTCTTCAATTCATAACTAACAATCTCTGTTGCAAGTAACTGAATTTTGTTGAATATAGAGGCAATGGTGGGAGTTCAAGTCGAAACATATGGATAAAGTTCTGTTTTTTAAGGTGATTGATGATCTACGTACCTCAGATATATCTGTTGTCGTAGATGTCAGCTAATTATTTCATGTAACTAAGCAGATGGGAAAATTTTACGAGCTCTTTGAAATGGACGCACATGTTGGAACCAAAGAACTTGATTTGCAGTATATGAAGGTAAAGTGACTTTTCGTGATTCACTTTATATACGAGCTCTTTGACACGCATGCTTTGATGATGTGGCTTAATGGAAAATAGAACTATATAGTCCATGTTGAGTGAAACAAGATTGTACAGCTAGGATGAAAATCTATTGGCATAATTATTTTCCATTTCTTTTACTGTATTATCTGAAGGATGAAATTTGCTTATGATTTGAAGAATGCATAGTTTTAAGAGATATCAGCAATGTTTCTTTTACAACTTACAACTCAGACACTCTGGTATTATGGAAAGTGGGCTGAGTTGGACTGTTGGCATGTAGTGATAATAACAGAATAAGAATTTGATTAATATCGTGACATGTTTAACGATGTGATCACATTATGTAAATTGACTGCAATATCATCGAGTGAAGAAATTTAGATTATAATTTGAAACTCAGCCCACTTGAAATACTAGCTGATATGGATATCCAAAATAGTACCTACTCTAGATTGGGTGAATTAACACCCTTGGTTAATAGCTTTTTTCTTCTTTTTTTTCCAGTATGTTCTGCATTTCACAAGTTATCTGTTTCTCAGGGAGACCAGCCACATTGTGGATTCCCCGAAAAGAACTTCGAATCAAATGTGGAGAAGTTGGCTTGCAAGGTATCTTTTAAGATATACAGACCGCTTCAATTTCTTGTATATATAATAATCTTATATTGTTGTAATGTGGATAATATTTATTTTCTTGCTGTGATGGACAGGGTTACCGTGTTCTAGTTATTGAGCAGACAGAGACACCTGATCAGCCTTGACAAGCGTCGAAAGCAGGATGGTTCCAAAGACAAGGTTGCTAAACCTCTCAACAGTACAGCTTCTTTGAAAGACATCGCATAACTATTGATTGATATTTCTGTTCTTGACTATTTGAACCTGTTTTATAGGTTGTAAATCGTGAAAGATGCGCAGTAGTAACCAAAGGAACATTGACTGATGGAGAAATTCTGTCAGCCAATCCTGATGCTTCTTATCTGTTTGCGGTTACTGAATGCTATCCAGGATCAGGGAACCAACAAGATGATAGAATATATGGTGTTTGCGTTGTTGATGTTTCTACAAGCAAAATCATCATTGGCCAGGTGTTAACTAAATCTGATTTTCGTGTTCACTCTTTTTGCTTTTGTACATCCTTCACTTTTCGGGCTTCCTGCAGCAACTGCAAACATGATGGGACTGCAGGTAGAAAATGTTTCGTTTGTACAATTTTGTGTTACCATTCAATTCTGAAGTTAACTTCTGATCGACTGATCATGATTGATTTGAATTTTGATACCCTAGCTTCCTGGTATGGTTGATGGTCATGGTGTACAACTGATGCAAAGACGGCAACTCTATGCTGGTCCGATGTCAAAATTAAGGCTGCTTATGATATCTCGCATGGCGAAACCTGAAGAGGTTTTAATTGTTGAAGATGAAAATGGCAATATTGTTCGTGAGACCTTGAAAGACAATGATGTCCTTGTTCAGTATAAGGTAGTGTTCTATCTTATCACAAGAGAAGATAAAAAAGAAAATAAAACAATTCTATGCAGTTGGTGGCTGAGATTTTTAGGGGTTTACTCTTTGTTGATTGTATTCATGATTAAATTACATGTAGCTAAATTATGTTTGCTTTGCAGATAATGAGGGAAACACTTATCTACCTGTCACATCTTGATCACTTTGACACTGAAAAGCAGGTATGGTTTTCGATAACTTCTATTGTTTCTATATTTGCAAAGCGAGCATATATCTGTAGACTGTAGTTGTGTTATTTTCACTTCTTTTGGTTTCTTGCTCTTGCTTTTTGCTGAAGTGCCATAAATTCAATAGTTATTCAAGTTATATAAATATGGGGACACAATTGTTATACTTGAGAACCAGAAGGAAACAGTTCAAGTGTAGGAAACTCAAATAATCTGGTTATAGTGTTTGGCAACAAACTTCTGCAAATTGGTTTGTTTATGTTTGTGTAAAAGACACCACTGCTGCTGCTGTCGGACCATTGCTCGCCGCCGCTGCTACCGCCGACCACCACAGCCACCCCCACCACAACACAAATTAAAGGTTTGTTCGTGTTTTACTTTTTTAGTTTTAGTTTGTTTATTTAGTTATTTATGTGTTTAATCAATGTATTTGTAAGGATGTGGTCTTTCGTCGACTTCATATATTTGTAAAGAAACTTAGGTTATTCTCAGTAGATTTTGGCAGTGCTAATACATTATCATTTGTTCTTGATATGATTTGGGGATTCCCAAATTTGCAGACCCTTAATATTGATGTGAGTGAATGCATTTGTAAAGATGCTGCCCCTTAAGATTTGCTGAAGTGCTTTTATCTGAATATTACTTAAATCTTATAGGTTATATACAAAGATGCTGTCTCACCACCTTTACTTGTACCTTTAGAGGCTGACTACAACAGAATGAGGAAGCTGCAGCTAATAAACTTGGCGTTTGTCTCTTGTAGAGGTTCAGAGAATGAAATGTGTTTGATAAAGTCTTTACTTGCTTGTTCCCCTTTGCTAAAGAATATTTCCATTCGTGCCAACTCGTCACAAGTGTTTAGTGGTGAGAATGGAAAGGTGATGTTTGCTACCAGGTTGTTGAAATTCCATCGAGCCTCGCCTATTGCGGAAGTAGATATCAACTGGATTTAACATCTTGAGCCTACCTAGTATTTTCTATGGTATTGTGTAAATATATTGATATATGGCCTCAACATTATTCTTATCTATTTTAGGGAAACTTTTGTTATTAATAGGGTGATTGTGCCATCTGTTTTGAGATAGCTTTATGAAAAATGAAGATGTGATTGTTAGTCTTATATGAATCAATGTGATATTTTGGCTTTTTACTGGAATCTGGGTTTATATAGCGAAGTTAGTACGGAAATTGTATTTGGTGACGATTTGAAACTAATTTTCAGTCTCAAAAAGTAACAATTTATGGACTAAAATCGTCTGAATTCTGGGACTATTAATTAGTCTTTAAATCTTGTTATTGCTGACTGATTTAAAACTAAATTTCAGTCTCTAAAAAGATAAAATTAAGGACTAAAATTGAATAGTTTTTGGGACTAATTATCAGTTACCAAAGCCTTTTAACAGAGAATAATTTGGTGATGATTTGAAACTAATTTTCAGTCACCAAAAGTAGCAATCATAGACTGAAATCGTTTGTATTCTGTGACTAACAATCAGTCTTTAAAGCCTTTCATCGGAAACTAATCAGTTTTTAAATCCTATTATTAGAGACTGATTTGGTACGGTGATCTACAAAACAACGAAACGTATTAGGGACTATAAACAATGTTCATGGACTAATTTTCAGTCCCTAAATCCATGTGTTAGTAACTGATCAAACATAGTATTGGCGACTGACTTTTCAGTCGCCGATAATATGCATTGGGGACTGAAATAACATGATACCAACCCATAGAAATAAGGACTGACTTTTTTATTTTGGAGACTGATCTCTGGTCCTCGTTGGTTTGATACAACAAGGACTGAATTTCAGTTGATAACGTCACTTTCCGCAACTAAGCTTCTACCACTGATTAGTGACTAGCAAAATCAGTCCTTGATAGACCATTCGTAACTGATCGTGGTGTATCGGAGACTGATTTTTCAGTCTCTGAAAGCCTGTTTTTTTGTAGTGAGAGTGATTGATTGTGATTTTATGCTACGAACAATGAAATTATAAAAGAAATTAACTAATTAATCTAATGCAACAATTAAACTAAGCATAAGAATTTTAAAAATGAAAAATTTGAAATTAAAAACGTTATGCGACGTATTATAAAACGTAACTAAAAATGATTTTGTAAAATTTAAAACCTAAAAATATAAAAATAATTTTCCTATATTAACTTTGATAAAAGAAAATTTTGGAAAAAGAAAAAAATATTTTTTGACTTTTTAATATATATATATATATATATATATATATATATATATATATATATATATATATATATATATATATATTTTTTTTTTTGAATTAAAACTATTTAAAACTAATTTTAACTAAAATGCAAAAGTAAAAAAAAAATTAACTAATGGACTGAAAATGCAATTTGTTGAAACAAAATTTATAAAAGAAAATTAAAGAAAACAAAGTTTTATAATAATTGAGGACTAAAATGCAAAGCTTGAAACTAAAGGACTGAAAATGTATTTTAAAAGAAATTTAAGAAAATTAAGTTTTATAAAAAACTAGGGACTAAAAATGCAATTTAGGGAACTTTATTTAAACTAAAACTTTAAAACGAAGACAAGGACTTAAATTGTAATTTTGAAACTTTAATAAAGCTTAAAATGATTTAAAAGCAATGAGAGGGACCAAACAAGTTAAAAATAAAACTTAAGGACTGAATTTGAAAAAATCTTAAAAACTAAAAATGCTTTATACTAACAAACTCAAACCCCAGGTTCGAATCCTGGTTGATACAAAACGTCCAAACTATATATATATATATATATATTTTTTTTTATTTTCCTTCTTTTGCAAATCAACTAACAACTAATAATAACTATTTTTTATGAGAAAGAGAGATCAAGAACAAGCTGAAATGAGCTGGAAAACAGCTTATACACAGACCAGCACTTCCTAACATTCAACATCAACTAATTCAATCCTTATTACTAAATCAGCAAGTTCATCTTACAACCTTTAAATCTTATTACTAATTCAAATCAGAAACTATACTTAGACAGATTTTAACTACAACATTATCTAAAATACAAAGCAGGTACTAAAAGAAGATAACAGTACTCACAAGCTCATCCTGCTAACTTTTTGGCGATCTCAGAACATTAAAACTACCCAGGCTATTAAGCCACTAAAATAACCCCATAACAGCTACTATCGAACCCAGGCTTATAAGCCAATAATCAATATACCCATTATCCTGCTTCTCTTCACCATCAGCCTAACCAGCTTATTCACCAGCTTATCAACTAATTTTTAAACTTCTCTTTGACTATTTCGCTTTTGAGAAACAAACAATTTGGAGATCAACTAAAGCTTAACATAAGCTTAAAAAAATCAGACGAACAGCTTACCAGTAAGCTTAGAAATATATATATATATATATATTTTTTTTTTTTTTTTTTTCTTTTCTGAAATAACACTCAAATTAGAATAAAGCTAAACGAAATTTAACTTCAAGAATATGCAACTTACATTAAACGGACTGATGATAAAAAGAAACTCAAATTATTTTAACAACCGATTCAAATAACAACCTCAAAAACTCAAAACAATTATAATAACTCAAATAAAAATCATGAGACAATTAAAACAAAACTGAAATAATTTTTTCATTAATCAAAATTACCGATTACAAGAATAAAAATTCTGATACAACCGAAATTAAAAATCGACTGAAATTTAAAATAACAATAAAACAATTGAAATTAAATATTATCTATCTAAAAAAACTAAAAACTAACTAAAAAAAACTAGCCTTCGAACGAGAAGTTAACCCCGCTATTTATAGCGCTTGATCGATTCTTCTGGAGAGTCCACGTTGGCGATCCGCGTGAGTCCACAGCTATCTATCACCCTTGGATCTTCCCTTCATCTCCAAGCCTTCATTTTCCTCCGTACGATCAAAATGGCTACGTGTTCGGTCCAATCGCCTGCCCCCACGTGTCATTCTTGGTGTCAGTAGCTTCCTCGAAGTCCGTGCAATGACAATCTTACCCTTAATTGTGGTAATTTTGTTTGGTAATTTTTAGGGTTCATCGGTGTTAGTAATTTTTTAGAGGATAAGGTGTGCGGGTGTTTGTGTGGGAGAGAAAGGGATTGTTTGTGGTTTAGTTATCTTTTATCTTTGACTGATGATAAATTTTGACCGAGTGGGAGATAGTGGGTTATTATTTTTTTGTGTTGGGTCGGGTTTAGGATTTAGATGGGAAGGATTGGGCTTGTAGGATGGGTGATGTTTAATGGGTGTGGGCTTAGGCGAAGGATGTTGGGCTTGGGTGGTTTGATTGTGTTAATTTTAAGGTCCGGTTGTGTTTATGAGAGGATTTAAGGTTTTTAAAGATGTAAGGTTTAAAGGACCATTCTCGTAAATTCTGGATTTTGGGGGACTTTTGCTGCCATTTTTCAAAAGTAAATCCAAGGGTGATTTTTGACTTTTCTGATAATATGAGGATCTCGGTTGACTTTTTGACCATGATTACTTCCCCGGCATCGGCTAAAAATAATACTTCCATATCTCGTGCTCGGTTTCCCGGTTCTTTGCTTGATTTTGTCCTTTTCTTCGATATCCGTGCCTGCATATGTAAAAACACAAAAACACAATATATTTGGCATTTTGGTCGGGTTTTTGGTCTTTTTGGGTCCGGTTTTGGTCTAGAAATGGTATGTGTTTAAGCACATACCAAAATTCCCCCAGACTAAGCTATTGCAATGTCCTCATGCAATATTATAAGAACTCCCCGATTTTCCTTTTTATTCTATTTTTGTATTTTCTATATTTTTCTCATTATTCATGTGACGGCTTTTGTTGACAATCATTATCTTTCGATAATTTTTAGGGTCTTCGAGTAGGAAACACGACTCATAAAGAAGTGACCATACGGATAAAATTCGTCGTTCCTGATTTTTCACTAGTCCCCAAACTAAGCTTAAAAACGAAATCATTGTCATCTACAAGTTAGATTGCCAACACTACTCAGAAAGCTAATTGTGGGCTCCTCGTTCCCAAATTCCTATTTTCCTCTATTTATTTTATTTTTGGTGAGAAATGAATTTCTTCAAATTCTCGTTTTGATAATTTTTAATCCGATAAAGATACCTAGTTTAGACGCTAAGTAGTTTCCAAACCTTCCCTCGAAAACCGTTGCATACAAAAATGAGGTCCACATCAAGGTCTCTGATTTAACACGATTTTGAAAATATCCCTTTTATTTGCGACCGAAACAACTCATCTACGAGTCCAGAGACGGAAGCCTTTATTAGGATACCTCGGAGTCGAAATTTGGCATTTTTAACATTATTAAGCACATATTATTAATCCTTGGCCCTTTATAACAATCACAACATCGGCTGCGAACCGGCAAGATGTGATAGTCTATTATGACCTTGGAATTTTTCCTCTGCCTTTATTAGAAGTCTACAACATCGGCTGCGAACCGGCAAGATGCAGAAAACTTTTTATGGCTTTGGATTATTATTATTATTTATTATTCATTATATATTTTGCCAAATCCCGAGTCCTACGGCTTTTATAACAATCCCAACATCGGTTGTGAGCCGGCAAGATGGAATAGTCTATTACACCGTAACACTGGCAGTACCTTGATGTGTACCCAACTTCCATAAGCAAGGATTCTCTAAAGAAGGATTAAAAACTAAATTTCGCCAAAACCAAAATAGCTTTAATTATTTATAGAGTATTATTTTTGGTGAAACAAGCTGATGGGAACAAAAAGCCACAAATAACTTCGATGAGCTCTAAAGAGAACCACTACTCCACGTTTAGCAATCTAACTTATAAACAACTCTATCATTTCTCGTTCTTCGCAAATTTAAAATCTTAAATAATAAGATCCGCGAATGCTTAGCCTAATAATCAAGCCATGCATATATAAAGTCAAATACGGGAACTTGCAAACTCTTAAAAAGAATTCGCGTTTTATAGCTCCTTGTGTAAAAGACTAGCACGAGCTTATAGATTATGAATGGTTAAGGGAACAAGCTAGGGCTCAACACGCCCGATCAAGTCAGAATTTTATTCCTACTCTCTCCAGCGGAAAATCAACAAAAATGTCAAATTTTATTATATTTTTTTTTTGCAAAAATTTTTAAATTTTTCTCATTTTTTTGGATTTTTTCAAATTTTGGAGGAAAAACGGGATTGCAAGAGAAAACAGCAAAAAGTGCAAGGCAAAAATCAAATCGACAGATTACCCCCCCAGACTAGAACGAGACATTGTCCTCAATGTCTTAAAGGTAAGGGTTCTCCTACATAAATCTAAGGCCGTTTATTAATTATGCCAAAAGATAGATGTAAAACGATAAGATTTAAGGATATCGGATAAGCAGCGGATGATGAAACTCGAGTAGCGTGAAGGAAACTACGAGCACGAGAGTCTTCATCATCGGGCATTCCTGGACATATCACAGAAAACACGAAACACAAGATACGGAAGAGGGGATCCCTCCTCATGTTTTATTAGAAAATAGATAAGAAGATAGATAGATAAGCATGGGGTGCCTCCCACGAAGCACTTGTTTTTGGTAACCGAGTCACATGAGCTTGACTCGACCCCGAATTTATTTGTCCATGGGGGAGCAAGTGGAAAAGATAATCTCCATCGGACTTTCGTTCAAGATGTTTGGATAAACACTGAAGCACATGAAAGTTCCACTCCGATGAGATACCCGCGGCATAAAAGAATGAGAAATGCCGGGGTCAAAGATGATATCTTCACTCACAAATGAGTGAAGAAGAGGAGAAGTCACCGAGTAGGTGAAGAAAGGGAGAAAAATCATAATTAGAATGGGGACCCATTCTTCGTCATCAAAGCTCTTGAACACCTCGGGAGGGAGGGTCGGGGTGAAATCATTGATAGTCAAACTCTTAGGATAGAGTACATCTCCCCCCGGGTCATGATCTTCCTCAAAATCATAGAAATCATACTCTGGAGGAGATATGATATGATTCTTATGAAGTTCGTCTTTGAGCTTGAGCCCTGAAAGGATATACGGAGGTGGGACATGTGCTGTACTTTGTATGCTAGAAGTTTGCACCTCGTCCATTATTGTCTCCGTATCTGACTCATTACTTGTAGAGTCCTCGTTCTCGACGTTCTCTAACCCCTCATCAAAAAGAGGATTAATAACACTGAAAGTGTACTCTTTATTATATTCAAAAAGAGGGTTAGAGAAAATTCCGGAAGTAATCTCGGAAACGTCAAGGGAATCTCCATAAGATTGTGAATCAAATTCACCGTCAAATATTTCCTTAGACTCACTTGGGATTGGGACGAGGTTATCAACACTGTCTGATTCCGCTGCCGGAATAGTGTCGAAATACTCGTCCCCCATTTTTAGAGAGTCCTCGGGCTCTTTGGTAGGAACGACGGGTATGGTTGCAACTGACGAACTCTCATAAACTCCCCACCCAGAATCCTCATCATCATCGTCATCGTAAACGAAAGTTTGACGATATTGGGAGTTTACTCTAGCTGCTTGTTCTTTAGCTAGAAGTGCTCCAGAAGTTTTTTGGGTAAATTGATTAACCATATCCTTAAAGCTTTTTGTTAACTCTAGAAGTCCATGGTTATATTTCTTTGTTGACTCTAATAGTTCATGGAGAAGTTCTTGATTGAGTGGTTGTGGAGGTTGGAAATTGTCAAAACCGGGAGTACTATAACAAGGATTCGGTTCATAGTAATTTTGATTCCACGGTTGACATTGATAGTCATTATGAGGACCTCCACAATTTGGACAAGAAAAGTTCGGTGTATCATTGAAATACGGTTCTTGCTCATAAAAGTTTTGAGGAGGGTGAGTGAAATTATTTTGGGGATAATTGGAAATGTTCGGATTAAAATCATAAGTATATGAATTTTCGGCTTCCGAAGCACAAAACGAACAAAATCCATTGATCAAATTTCTACCACACCTCTCGCAAGTGCACCGTTGACAATAAGACGATGTCGGATCAATCGAATCTCCACACCCATCGCAATAACGTTGATCAAACGACAAATATATCGGGCTGTGGTGGGTAGTTGTAGAAATTTGAAGAGTCGTTGAATGAATTCGTATTTGGATTATAATCAACTGAATTCCTCGAACCACAAAACAAACAACTTCCGTTTCGAATATCATTTCCGCACCGTTCGCACGTACACCACCGACACGGCATTCCAAAAAGCGGTTCTCCACAACCGACGCAAGGAATAATTGATTCCATCAGAATTAAACAAATAGAGGATTAAGAAGATGAGAATTAAACGGATAAGAAGACTGACGAAGAATATTTTTGAATTTTGCAATTTTTAAAAGAAAATGGAAAATAAATTTGAAAAGAAAATCTTTTTGGATTTTTAGAATTATTATATTTTTGGTGATCGTTTTATCAACCGTACTCGTTTCTTTCAAAACTACGCGCAGCGTGGCGGGAGAGAAGAATGGATCTCTCTTCGGTCTGCAATTTAATGTCAAGACCTCCTTAAACCCCGTGATTAGGTTGTAGTAAAGAAATAATCCAAGAAACGTTTAACTACACGATCTCTTTTGTTGTTTATTCGGAATGGTTTACAACCGCCCTCCTTCAACGGAAGACCGAGGATTTATTATTAATGGTGAAAACACTTTAGGAAAAGTGTTTTTTAATTATTATATTTTTGTATTTTTTTTATTTTTCAAAAAAACAATTAACTTCCGAGGAAGGTTCTTCAAAACACAATTCTTATGGCGAAACTCCAACTCTTTTCAAGCCTTCCCCGGCAACGGCGCCATTTTTTTGATTCGTTTCTTTTTGTAGTATTTTATTTTTCCGAAGGAAAAGGCAACGTATGCGTTTTCCCCGGGTCGTTTCCCAACGAAGGTCGAATATCGAGTCTTTGTTCCGGTGTCGAATACGTGTAGTGAATGTGTGAAAAAGAGTGATTGATTTTTGATTTTATGCTACGAACAATGAAATTATAAAAGAAATTAACTAATTAATCTAATGCAACAATTAAACTAAGCATATGAATTTTAAAAATGAAAAATTTGAAATTAAAAACGTTATGCGACGTATTATAAAACGTAACTAAAAATGATTTTGTAAAATTTAAAACCTAAAAATATAAAAATAATTTTCCTATATTAACTTTGATAAAAGAAAATTTTGGAAAAAGAAAAAATATTTTTTTGACTTTTTAATATATATATATATATATATATATATATATATATATATATATATATATATATATAATATATATATATATATATATATATATATATATATATATTTTTTTTTTTGAATTAAAACTATTTAAAACTAATTTTAACTAAAATGCAAAAGTAAAAAAAAATTAACTAATGGACTGAAAATGCAATTTGTTGAAACAAAATTTATAAAAGAAAATTAAAGAAAACAAAGTTTTATAATAATTGAGGACTAAAATGCAAAGCTTGAAACTAAAGGACTGAAAATGTATTTTAAAAGAAATTTAAGAAAATAAAGTTTTATAAAAAAAGAGGGACTAAAAATGCAATTTAGGGAACTTTATTTAAACTAAAACTTTAAAACGAAGACAAGGACTTAAATTGTAATTTTGAAACTTTAATAAAGCTTAAAATGATTTAAAAGCAATGAGAGGGACCAAACAAGTTAAAAATAAAACTTAAGGACTGAATTTGAAAAAATCTTAAAAACTAAAAATGCTTTATACTAACAAACTCAAACCCCAGGTTCGAATCCTGGTTGATACAAAACGTCCAAACTATATATATATATATATATATATTTTTTTTTTATTTTCCTTCTTTTGCAAATCAACTAACAACTAATAATAACTATTTTTTATGAGAAAGAGAGATCAAGAACAAGCTGAAATGAGCTGGAAAACAGCTTATACACAGACCAGCTCTTCCTAACATTCAACATCAACTAATTCAATCCTTATTACTAAATCAGCAAGTTCATCTTACAACCTTTAAATCTTATTACTAATTCAAATCAGAAACTATACTTAGACAGATTTTAACTACAACATTATCTAAAATACAAAGCAGGTACTAAAAGAAGATAACAGTACTCACAAGCTCATCCTGCTAACTTTTTGGCGATCTCAGAACATTAAAACTACCCAGGCTATTAAGCCACTAAAATAACCCCATAACAGCTACTATCGAACCCAGGCTTATAAGCCAATAATCAATATACCCATTATCCTGCTTCTCTTCACCATCAGCCTAACCAGCTTATTCACCAGCTTTTAAACGAATTTTTAAACTTCTCTTTGACTATTTCGCTTTTGAGAAACAAACAATTTGGAGATCAACTAAAGCTTAACATAAGCTTAAAAAAATCAGACGAACAGCTTACCAGTAAGCTTAGAAATATATATATATATATATATTTTTTTTTTTTTTTTTTCTTTTCTGAAATAACACTCAAATTAGAATAAAGCTAAACGAAATTTAACTTCAAGAATATGCAACTTACATTAAACGGACTGATGATAAAAAGAAACTCAAATTATTTTAACAACCGATTCAAATAACAACCTCAAAAACTCAAAACAATTATAATAACTCAAATAAAAATCATGAGACAATTAAAACAAAACTGAAATAATTTTTTCATTAATCAAAATTACCGATTACAAGAATAAAAATTCTGATACAACCGAAATTAAAAATCGACTGAAATTTAAAATAACAATAAAACAATTGAAATTAAATATTATCTATCTAAAAAAACTAAAAACTAACTAAAAAAAACTAGCCTTCGAACGAGAAGTTAACCCCGCTATTTATAGCGCTTGATCGATTCTTCTGGAGAGTCCACGTTGGCGATCCGCGTGAGTCCACAGCTATCTATCACCCTTGGATCTTCCCTTCATCTCCAAGCCTTCATTTTCCTCCGTACGATCAAAATGGCTACGTGTTCGGTCCAATCGCCTGCCCCCACGTGTCATTCTTGGTGTCAGTAGCTTCCTCGAAGTCCGTGCAATGACAATCTTACCCTTAATTGTGGTAATTTTGTTTGGTAATTTTTAGGGTTCATCGGTGTTAGTAATTTTTTAGAGGATAAGGTGTGCGGGTGTTTGTGTGGGAGAGAAAGGGATTGTTTGTGGTTTAGTTATCTTTTATCTTTGACTGATGATAAATTTTGACCGAGTGGGAGATAGTGGGTTATTATTTTTTTGTGTTGGGTCGGGTTTAGGATTTAGATGGGAAGGATTGGGCTTGTGGGATGGTTGATGTTTAATGGGTGTGGGCTTAGGCGAAGGATGTTGGGCTTGGGTGGTTTGATTGTGTTAATTTTAAGGTCCGGTTGTGTTTATGAGAGGATTTAAGGTTTTTAAAGATGTAAGGTTTAAAGGACCATTCTCGTAAATTCTGGATTTTGGGGGACTTTTGCTGCCATTTTTCAAAAGTAAATCCAAGGGTGATTTTTGACTTTTCTGATAATATGAGGATCTCGGTTGACTTTTTGACCATGATTACTTCCCCGGCATCGGCTAAAAATAATACTTCCATATCTCGTGCTCGGTTTCCCGGTTCTTTGCTTGATTTTGTCCTTTTCTTTGATATCCGTGCCTGCATATGTAAAAACACAAAAACACAGTATATTTGGCATTTTGGTCGGGTTTTTGGTCTTTTTGGGTCCGGTTTTGGTCTAGAAAGGGTATGTGTTTAAGCACATACCAGCTAGCCTACAAGATAATGGCTTTGTGGTAAAGGCTGTGGAAAACCATTGTATGGTAATTAGTTCACCATGGTAGTGATTGTACTAAAAGAACTATCTAGTCCAAAAGCAAACGGCTATTTGGTAAAGACTAATCAAATCCGTTGATAGCTGATGATTTGCTAAAAATCATATGGTTATCAATGTACCATGGTTTCTTAAACCTAAACATTGGCTACTCCAGAGTTAATGGCTTTGGTAAAGAGACATCAAAATCCACTAAGTTTTCAATGATTCACCTCTCACAGGAGTTAACACACCTGGAAGTGATGAGAATAATATGAAACTTTTAAGATCTGATGTACCTATTGCCAATATGATGCTGAGTTGCTGGAAAGATAAGTTACTGAAAAGAATTGTTGCTGATGAAGATTGAAGATACTGATTGCATTGATGATAACAAAACAACAACGAGACAGATTTCAAAGATACAACCTTTCCTTGAAGATAAAGTGTTGAAGTTAAAGAAATACAAAGGAACTTGAAATCAAGCAAGTAGAATTCAAGTTAGGGGAGGATTGTTGGGCTATAAAGTTAAAGTACTGCTGGAATATCAAAGTACTGCTGGAAGTCAAAGTACTGCTAATTAAGTCAAAGTACTACTGCTCGTTGAAGGACTGTTATGCAAATTGTTTAAGGACTAATGTGTAATTCTAGAATGTTCGTATTAGATTAGAGTTATAATTAGAATTACTTGTCGTTCAAGTATTGTAAACCGACTAGGGTTTTCCATGTGCCTATAAAAGGATCCCTAGGTTGGCATTAGAGATATGCGATTTTAGAGAGACAAGTTTATACGAATATTAGAAGCTTATTAGAGTATTAGTGATTAGAGTTTGTTAGTGAATCTGTGTAAAGAGCAGGTTCAAGGTTTTAATAATATTCGAAGTTGTTTATTAATTCTTCTTAGCTTTGTTGAAGTAGATTCCGCATACTTAGCAAAGTATATCAGTGTTTCATCATTAACAGTTTTGAATTTATTCAAGGTTGTTAAACCGTAGACAAGCTACAAGTTAGTTTGGTCAGAGTATATCGATCCAACAAGTGGTATCAAAGCTTGTGTGGAGACTCTGATTAAGAAGAAACCCTTAAAACCGATTTATCAACAAACCCTAAACGATGTCGACTGAAGCTGCACCTATCCCATCCATCACCTCACTCAGAATTCCTATCATCAAGAAGGGAGAATATGACCTCTGGAGCATGAAGATGAGGCAGTACCTTGCTATTACAGACCATGCTCTATGGGATGTGATTGTCAATGGTAATGTTGTTCTTGATGAACCTGTACATGTTGAAGGACAACCCAAACCACCTCAACCAACCTTGCCAGCAACTACAAAGAGAAATCAAGATAAGGCTCTCAACATACTGTTGTCTGCTATTCCTGATGGTCACCTACTAAAGTTCCATGATGCTAAGGATGCAAAGCAATTGTGGGCTGCGATCAAGACAAGATTTGGAGGTAATGATGCTTCTAAGAAGATGCATAGAAACTTATTGAAGCAGCAGTTTGAAACTTTCACTGTTGGTGAAAGAGAAGGTCTTGATGCTGCCTATGACAGATTCCAAAATCTACTTAGTATGCTAGAACTGTATGGAGCAGAGGTATCTGTTGAAGATGCAAATTTGAAGTTCTTAAGGAGTTTGCCATCTGTCTGGCATGTGGTTGCTACTATGATTAGAGGACAACCTGGATTGGAGTCTATGGACTTTGATGATCTCTACAACAATTTGAAAGTGTACGAGCAAGAGATGAATGGTCACAGTTCTCAGAAAACTCACAACATAGCTTTTGTGTCTTCTGAAAACAGAAGCAGTACTTCTACTAAAAGTACTGCTTATCCTTCTCAAAGTACTGTTGGTGATACACAGCATGTTTGCACAACCACAACTACCTCCAACCCATCACCAACAAACAACACCAATTCTGATGATGTTGTATGTTCCTTCTTTGCACAACAAGCCACTTTACCTGTTACCTATCAAGAAGACTTGTTGCAGATTGAAGAAGATGCTTTAGAGGAGATTGACATAAGATGGCAAGTAGCCATGATCACTGCAAGGATCAAGAAGTTCATGAACAAGACAGGAAGGGGAATTGATTTCAAAGCTAAACAGGGTATAACTTTTGACAAATCCAAGATTGAATGTTTCAATTGTCAAAAGCTTGGACACTTTGCAAGGGAATGCAAGTTTGCAAAATATCAGGCAAACAGGATGATTGAACAACCCAAGGTTGAAAGAAAGGAGGTTCCTATTACTGAATCACAACCAAAAGCTTTGGTGGCTCAAGAAAATCTAGCAGAGATTGACTGGAGTGCTGAATTTGATGATGAACCTGTAACCTATTCTATGGTTGCAATGGAAGAGTTTGATTGGAGCACAGCTTTTGATGAGGAACCAGGATATGCTGCTTTGGAATCAAGAGATGGTCTTGGAAGCTTTGACTAGAGCATGGAGGATGAAGATGAACCTGTTCAGATTGCTATGGTAGCTACTTCACCAAGTTCATCCAATGTCTCTGAGGGCAACCCAGAGGAGGAGCTTAAAGATCATATTATTGTTGATAGTGGTTGCTCTGGCAGCATGACAGGGGACAAGGAGATCCTGTCAGATTTTAAGGCATATTATGGAGGAAGAGTTGCATTTGGTAATGATCCTGATGGAGGGAGAATCACTGGCAAAGGAACAATCAAGGCTGGATGTATTGATTTTGAGAATGTTAGATATGTGAAGGAGCTCAAGTTCAATCTTTTTTCGAATTTCTATAAATTTTTTCGAATTTATATAAATTTTTCGAATTTATATAAATTTTTTCGAATTTCTATAAATTTTTTGAATTTTTATAAATTTTTTCGAATTTTTATAAATTTTTTCGAATTTTTATATATTTTTTGAATTTTTATAAATTTTTACGAATTTCTATAAATTTTTTCGAATTTATATAAATTTTTCGAATTTATATAAATTTTTTCGAATTTTTATAAGTTTTTCTAATTTTTATAAATTTTTTCAAATTTTTATATATTTTTCGAATTTTTAAAAATTTTCTTGAATTTTTATAAATTTTTTGAATTTTTATAATTTTTTTCGAATTTTTATAAATTTTTTGAATTTTTATAAGTTTTTTCGAATTTTTATAAAATTTTTCGAATTTTTATAAATTTTTCGAATATTTATAAGTTTTTTCGAATTTTTATAAATGATTCGAGTCAGCTGATTAAGTCAATCCTTGAAACCAAACGGACGAAAACGTAAAAAAAGCGGACGTAAACGTAAAAAAATGGACGAAAACGTAAAAAAACGGACGAAAACGTAAAATAGGACTAACTGTGCAAATAGAGTTAACCCAGAGGACTAACGGTGTAAACATTTTCTATCTCGTTAGGAGATAACGGAGAAATGGTTTGCGCCGTTAGTCCTTATTTTGACGGAGGGATGTATTTTGTTTGACTTTTACTAACGGAGGGATGTGTATGTTGCAACTTTTTCGGGAGGGATGTATCGTGCGAAATTGGTCAAATCACATGGATGTATTTTGGAGTTTACTCTTATATATATATAAACTTAATTTGGTCTTCATTGATGGACATATTCATATTATCAACACATAAAACAAAAGTATTCAATGTTTTTCTCTCTTTCTTGTGCCTAGAATTAGAGTGTTCGTTCTTGTCTTATCTCAATACATATTTCGTGTAACCCAAGGCACAATAGGGTCGAAATATTGTATTAGGAAAGTGGACTCTATACACGATTCAAGAATTTATCCGGGCATTCATTTGATTATCATAACCCTAAGACCAACATTGGGTGCAAACGAGTTGAGCTTTTGTCGAGTAACTTGAGCTCGTTCGAGCCGAGCTTTACCGAGCCTCGAGCCTGAGCTCGAGCCCAAAAAATAAGCTCGAAATGTTTATCGAGTCGAGCTCGAGCTTGTATAAGCTCGACTCGATTTATTGTCGAGTTTTTCGAGCTTATAAGTGATACATATTTTATATATATATATAATAAGTATAGTTTAAGGGCTTATATGTAAATTGACTAAGTTTAACTAATAATATATTATTTATAAATTTAGCGAGATTTTCGAGTCGAACTCAAATCTAATCTTATATTTAAAATTTAGTTGGTTAAAAAACACATATCATTACAGATAAATCGAGCTTTTCGAGTCGAGTTCGAGCTAAATTCTAACTTTATTGAGCCCTCAAGCTTCCCTCGGGAAGGCTTCTCGAGCTATCGAGCCGAACATAATATTGTCAAGTCGAGCCCTAACGAAGCTAGTCTATATTCGACTCGTTTACACCCCTGCTCCAAACTGAATCAAAAGTTGATTACAGAATTTGGACTTGGGTTAGGGTTATCTGTCAGGTATCCTCATCCAACACTAATCTTTTATACTATTGATCTTTGTGCACGAGCAAGTTGAAGCTTATAGATACTATTGTATACTATCAAAATCTTGACTCTTGGCTTTTACGATTGATAAGTTGCAATAATCTTTTACACGTTTGGCTGTTTAGAAGTAATGAAACAACAAAGAAATATGGTCAATTTTAATGGCAAATGGAAGTGATCACTAACAATCCCACATCGACAAAGTGAAGGATACAAAGGGGAACGGATTATCTATATAAGCAAAGGCTCAAGGAGAAGCTACACATACCTTTCTCGGCCTTTTGGTTAAGATCAAGTGTAGTATCTATTCTTATCAGTTTAATATTAGTATTTGATATGTGAGGTATCGGCTAACTCGATATGAAAAAAGTTCTTTACATGCCTGTCATCATCAAACGTTTATCTTATGTTGTGTGGTGAATGAATGCACGGTTCATTAATTTCGATCGCATAAACTTGGGACATGTGTTCACTTTTCATTAACAAGACCGTGTGGTATATTCCTGTATCTGTTTAGTTATGTTGTAGCAGACTAATTAATATATGGCTGCAACTAATTAGGATATGTTTCTATACATCCTAAGCCTGATACAAACATTCAACTCAGGCCCACATTTTGACCACATAATAGATAGTAATGGACTAATGGCCCCTTGCAAAAATAGATTACATCTAGCATGACTACTTGAAGGTGCTTAACAGGGCCGTCTTTGAATGTGTGCAAGGTGAGCGACCGCTCAAGGCCTCAAAATTTTTAATGGCCCTAAAATTTGTCCCGTTAATAATTATATGCATGTGTACACATATTTTTCATGAAGAAAAAAGTATTTAGATGAGAAAATATCTTAAATGAGTAATATGTGTACACATAACTTTAGTTGACTCGTAACAAAACCGTACCAACGGTCGACTTTAGTCGACTGGTACCAACGGTCGACTTAAGTCGACTGGTAACAAAACTGTACCAACGGTCGACTTTAGAGACTGGTACAAATGGTCAACTTTACTCGACTGGTAACAATATCGTACGAACAATCGACTAACAAACAAACAATAAAACAACTATAACTTTTTTTTTCAACAATAAAGCAAAAACATAAACATAAATCCTCAATAAAGATTCTTAATCCTTAAAAACCCATTAAACCATGACATTAGTACCTCATCTAAATTATTATTCTTCTTTGTCGCATTAATATTAACAACCACCACTTTGAGAAGAAGATTATGAAGATCGTCAATGACTTTAAGAGAAGCCTCATGAGTATCCAATCCCTTTGGACTCGTAGTGAGCCACCGTCTCCGTTGCGCTCGACAACTTTTTCATGTTCTTCTTCTCCACATTGGATTTTGATTCTTCACTGGTTCCTTGCATCTAGAGGTGATCAACGGTTTAAAACCGGACCGGACCTGGACCTAGACCAAACTAGCCCAAAACCTTAGATCGAACACCGGATCGAATGTGTTCGGTCCGGTCCATGTTGGTCCGGTCCGGTCCTTCGGTCATTTGGGGTTGCACCATAACCAAATACAAATACATAGGGTTCATAATCAAATGTGGGGGGATCCATTCCGAGAATCATTTTGGATGCACAAGTTAAAGGATTGTATAGGATCATACGACTACTACCGTAAGGATACATCTATAAGAACCAAAAGCACGATGCTATTAAATGTTCAAACAACCGAGGCTTCCACACCTTTAATTCCTGGCGTTCTAAAGGAGACCGACATGTTCTTACCATGAACATGTTCTTATCATGTTCTATGCGTCTGCCTTTGTGTTGTTCCAGTGTTGTCTATAACCACATGTTCTTATACCATGTACATTTATTGATGATATTTTTTACAGGTGATGCGATGATGATGATGTTTAGGATGCATCTAAAAGTGACATTTATGAAAAGTGACAATTATAGTAATACTGGGCATGGTGTATTCAATTTATTACATACGAGGCATGATACAACCCGTGCGATGCACAGGCTTGTTTGCTGACTAATTAAATTGTTTTCCGTAACGTTGATGCATCTTTATCTTTGTCGGGTCGGGGTAGCACATGATGGTATTTATAATAACTTTTTGCATTTGAATTAGTTTATTTTCAATAAAATTTTCAATGATAAATTATAATTCTTTTTGTTAAGTTCATAATGTTAATGGTAATACATTGTGAATGGAGGGGTTGTTTTATATTGTAATTGCGCGTTGCAACTCAGAATATGGTCTTTGCGCGTAATGTATTCTTCGGACCTTTTTTTTTTTTTTTTTTTTTTTTTTTTTTTTTTTTTTAATTGTTTTATTTGAAGGACTTGTCCGTCATTCTTCTTAATGTGAGGGGACGTTTTTTTTTACTATTGACTTAAAAAAAATGATAATTATCATTGACTTAAATTTGCTATTATACGCTGATTTTGAATATAAAATTAGTTACTTTTATTTTAGCGTGATACTTCGTATGATATAAAAGTAGCTAGTTGAAAGTTTCACAAAATTGTATTACCTTCAAAATAAATGAAAACGTTCACTATATAGTTAATGATAAAATAAAACCTTGCTAAAGTAGAAGAATATTACATTAGCTATCAATTGTTAGGAATGGATTAACAAATAAATAAAAGTGATGAGGGCCACTCTCAACTGGTCTAAACTCTAAACATGCAAAGTGAGCTTAATGTTGTGTCTTGCCTCTTCGCTTTTTTCAGGCAAAAGTTTAAAATCGTGCTACTTGAACCCAGATTATTATTTCTCATTCAAAAATACAAAATTGATTATACATGTTTGACTTAATAGGAAAAATTGATTATACATGTTTGACTTAATAGGAGGCCAAGTAGATCCGACCCGACCACAATACAAAAACATCATGTAATAGTGTAATAGTGTAATACCATCATGCCCACGTGAAAGCATAAGCTCCATCACTTAGTTTTGTCTCTTAGCCCATAAAAATATTCAAGACTTTTAATAGACCCCAGTAAAGTGACCCACAACTAAAATTGAGGCCCATTATTTTGAACATAGAAAAAAAAAAGTACTATCTGTGAAAAACTTCAAATCTTCAATAGAGAATTGTTCTAAAAAATACTCATATTATACTCTTATTACCCTAAAGACAAACACACGCCTCCTTTTTCAGCAGCCACCAAGAACAACTTTTCTTCCATTTCTTTAAACTTGATAAACCGAATCAATTGTTTTTGATATATTGGCTTCGAGTAATCCACGAAGAACACCAAACCAAACATAAATCAAGAACCCTTTTTGATCTCTTGGTTTCGAGTAACCTACGAAGAACAAATGTGTTTCGGCTTCAAGATCTTTATGTATCTCTGGTAGGTACTGTTTTTTTTTTTTTTTTTGTTCTTGCGTGTTATTTCGAACGAACGAAAGAAGTGATGAAACTTTGCTTGTTTTGTTTTTCTTTTAATTTTCAGATGTTGAAATAAAGCCATGCTTTTGATAGATCTATGATGGTTTTCAACAACTTGTGAATATTCAAAGATTTGAAAGCAAGTTTAAATCTGAGATCTTTTTATGTTTTTATGTTTACCCTCGAAAATCTTTAAAGGTTTCGGTGAACAAAACTGAGATTGAATCACTTAGAATCAAACTCGTTTTAACAAATTTGTGGCTCACTTATTTTCACCGACGTGTTTAGTGAGTCAAAGATATAGATAAGAAGGTTATGAAAATCTTCGTATAGGCTGTGAAAAAATAATATCACTGGATGATTGTTATGGTAATTTTGTGAATACAAAAGGAATTTAAATACTGCAGAGATAAAATAGTTTAGGACATGTAAGACCCGGTAAAAGAAAGGAAGCTAATAAGAGATAGTTTAACTTGTGGTTGATGCTTGTTTGTTTGTTTTGATATATCTGCTTCACATTCTTGTTTCTTTTCCGGTGATAGGTTTTTTTGAGTGGTTGCTTGAGATAAATATTAACCGATCTTGAATGCTCATGATGCGACCGGATACACCCACACCACTAAGCACACCCAAAACTACCAAGCACACCACAAACTACCAGCCAGAGGGTGGCGGCAATTAGGGTAATGGTGGCGGCAATGATGGGGAATGGGTTAATGGTGGGTGGTAGCAAGGGAGTCCTGTGGCAGAGAGAGTGAGAGAATAGGAGATCGAATCAAGTGTATTTTTTCTAATTTATAGATTTCAGATTTTTTTGTGTCATAATTTCAGTGTGGTTCGTATTCTGTTTGGTTGTAATTGGCTTTAACTCCAAGAACCCTTTTGTGTTCCGGTACTCTTATCATTATGGACATTCAGTATGGTTCGTATTCTGTTTTGTAGTTATTTTGGTATGCATACTAATGTTTGTACCGTACTAATGTTTGTGCACAACCCCCCTTCCACATTGAATTTAGGTACTCAAAATTTAGATATAATAGATTTACATCTATATTTCACATTAACCTCCTTTTTTTACATTACAAGGAGAAACCAAAAGGTATGCATATTGCATGCCCTGTGTTGGTTGTGTTAACACAGATTTTTTTTTTTTTTTTTTTTTTTTTTTTTATTTTTTTTTTTATTATTTTTTTCTTGTAAATATGGGTTCTTTTGTATTAGTGAACCCACTAAGTATGTAAAGTTTGCATATATCACTTTAGCTTATGCGAAAGATATAAATCACAATTTCAAGTCTATATTTAGTATCTACGGTGTACTCTACACCATTTAATTCTTATGCAAAACTATACACGCTATCCCTCTTTTCATTTAATACATGAATATCTATTAGACCAAACAAGTATATATGCCCGTGCGATGCTGCGGGGCGGGTTTTTTTTTGATTCCTTGTATTATGCGGTGTTGATTATGGGGTGCTTATAAACGGATGGTATAGTGTTAATGATTGTTATGCAAATGAGTTAGTTTGCACTAATGGCTGACTTCATATGTTTGGGTGTATTTATTTGGGTAGGCTCTGCAGGATGAACAACAATGTTCCAACGTGGTATATGGTATGAAATATACTACATCAAATTCTAGTAGGAGCGAGATTCCCATTTTGATTGTTAATAACTCTTAACTCGTGGATGATACTTTTTTAAATCCTTTTAAAAATTTTCAAATATAGATAATCATCCATGAGTGATTGAACTCCCTAATAAGAAGATGATACTACCAGTGCAGGTGATTGAAGACGTATTATTGAATTATTATATTTTAAATTCATATATAATCATTCATGAGTGATTGAAGAAGATTGAAAAACATACATATCAGAAAGAATAACAAATCTAATATATATCATGCCATACCCAAAGCACTTAGCAAGGAACTTAATTGGTGTTGACGTATACGTTTTCAATTTTTTTCAGATTCAAAGATCTTTCGTCTAACTCTAGGAAACATTGTCACCCATATAATCAATCCTGCTACTAAAGGCAACTTTCCTTTTCACCTGTAAATAAAGCTCAAACACAATGCAGTTACCTAAAAACCGTACTGTACCTTCGATAATATCGTTTACATATTTTCACCTATAAGCATAACTTAAACAACAAAAAATTACGATATTACACACATTTCATCATATAAACAGCAATCAGCGTTATCGACACAATGCCGTTACGCATTTTCACCTAAAAACATCACAATATCTATATAATTTAGAGATGAATGATAGAGGTTATCATAAAAAGAAATTGGTGTTATCAAAACAATGCCGTTACACATTTCCACCTATAAACACAGTTTAAACAACAGAACGTACAAAACATCAAAATATCTATAAAAATAAACCAATTAAATGAAAATGCTAGCTATACTATCTGAAGAATGAAGAATAGCAGAAGCATGTTCATGAAATAAACAACAATCAGCCTTCTGATCAAACAGAAACACAACGGAAAACACACAATACACTCAGCGAAAAGCCGTACCGTACTGCCGTCGATAAAATCATTCACATATTTTCACCTATAAGCATAAACTAAACACACATTTTTCATAATATAAACAATAATCACCATTACATCTCTAACATCATAACCTAACAAAACAGAGCAAACACTACACTCATTTAAACAATGCCGATACATGTTCAGCTATAAACACAGCTTAAACAGCAAAATGTATACACATTTCATCATACACACAGCATTCAGCGGTATCGAAGCAATGGCGTCACGCATTTTCACCTAAAAAAACCTAAAAACATCACAATATCTACAAAATAAACAGAAGAAAGATAAACCGATATTATAAACAGAAATCGCCGCTACTAAAACAAATGCTTATGCATATTTTCACCTATAAACCCAGCTTAAACAACAAAATGTACAATTAAGAGCCTAATCACGCCGATTCACTGAAAGAACGCCGATAACATCAGATTCATATATTCATCTATAAGCGCACTTATACAGCATAAAAACGTACACTATTATTCACATTTTATCATATAAACAACAATCGAAACACAGTTTCTTCTATAAAAGAGCTTAAACAACAGAACTAACAAAATCGACGCTATTAAACAATGCCGGTACACATTTTGACCAATAAACACAACAAAACGTGTAAAATTCATAAAAATGAAGAGATTATACCTGAAGAAGAAGAGTAGAAGTCTTTTTTGAGAAAAAAAAATGGAGCGACCAGCATGTTGTAATTGAATATAGACCGGCTTCTTATGCTAATTCTTGTTTTATGATTTATAGTATAATGTTATGGTGTGTTGCTTCATTTGTTTGGTAGAAAGCGTGACTTTGTCAATTTGTTTGCAATGGTGAGAGTATGGAAAATGCTTTGCGAGCATGTTGTAAAGGTATCAAGATCGGAAAGATTCTAATTCATAGAGAGGGCGACAACGGCCAACAGGTTTGTACCTATAACTTCTATTTACAAAAATCTTGTCTGAACTCAGCTCAAATTATACGCTCTAAAACAAGGCCACATTATCGATACTATTGAACTATTGTGCAGTTGATATATGAAAAGTTGCCACAAGACATATCTGATGGGCACGTCTTGTTATTGGAGTTAATGGAAAAAATATTAAATATGTATGTCTAGATTCGAACACGGGACCGATGGATTGCACACTTTACGTATGATGATCAAGTAAATAATTAATGTATATATTATTTATGTATATATTAATTATTTGGACACGAAATAATACATAACGAAAGTTATGCAAACTAACGGTGTTGTCTAACGACCGTTAGAAAATAAAGGAAGGACCATTAGTGAAATTTAGAGCTCAAGAAGCATCTAGAATCCTATTCTAATGCTTGGCCGGTTTTGTCCTTAGGGATATAACCCTTATCGTACAACTTGGGCAACAAGACTACAATTCACTATAAATACAAAACGAATTGGCTTTTCAGTGAGATGGACTTTTGTGCACATGTTACTATAGCCAATTACTCCATGTTTTGTTGTTTTCTTTTCTTTCTTTGTTCTGAAAAGTCGATCCATCAATCACAGTAATTTAAGAAGATTACAATGACTTTTATTATTTAATTGAAAAGTGGATTGAATGTTTTTTATTAAACAATTGGGTTGATTGTTTTTTATTAAACAATGAATCGATTGGTTTTCTATTAAATAGTTGGATCGAATTGTTTTATTAAACAATTGTATATTGGTTTAATAAATGTGTCTAATCACTAGCATCATTGCTTGATCGGTTATAGTACGTGTGTACATGAGTTCGATAACAACTTACTTTAGTTGTTCATCTTGGATTGTGGATCAAAACGGTAAGGGGATCCACGTTAATCCATCTTTGTTGATCTTGTGATTAGAAGAGAAGAATTGATCCTTGTTCTTGCTAGGATCTCGAGGTAACCCTCATTTATTATTCTTGTAATTCATTATATGTGTTAAAGTTGATCCTGCTTCCGCTATATACTCTTGATGTGTTTATTTATTTAGATGTGATACATGCTATTTAAATTCCAACACGTCTTGTTATTGGATCCTATCGGAACAGGTTAGTTTCAAATTTTTTTCCTCTTAAGTCACTTGTCGGAATTCGTGTTTGTGCTGACAAAGGCATGTAATTTGTTCAGGCAATTCAGCTGTTCAGGCTATTCGGTTACTTTTGAAGAAAGGGGTACCAGAGGCCAATATTATATTCCTGAATCTCATCTCTGTAAGTCGAGACTCCGTTTATAATGTCAACATTTTGACCAAATAATGACACTAATTACTATTACTTTATTACTATTACTTTACTACTTAAGTATAAAGCCCGTGTCCTGTAGCTCATAGGCTTATAGGCATCCACTTCTTTTTTTTACCCATACCCGGCACACCCGACCTTATTTGGATCTCCCACCTCACACTTTACTCTTCCTCCCTCTCCCAACTTAAGATCCGACACCGACACCGATCCAACACCGGCGTTACCCCGATTCGGCCAACTTATAACTACAGTGCATCTTCTGAGTGTTGCTACAGAACCAAACTACAGTGCATCTTCTGAGTATTGCTACAGAACCACCGAAATAATTTTTTAATGGACACTTGGCCCTTTTCATCTCTTCTGGATTCTTCATAACCCACAAACCACAAATAAAAGACGTTGGTTCCCACAAATTTTTTATCAAATGCCCTAAAGCTTTTTTCTTTGTTTTGAGAGTGGAAATCGGATGGCGAAACAAGAAAAGCATACGAACCAGGTTTGCTAATGAAGATGAAAGATATGTATATTTTATTGGAGCTAATGAAGATGCTGTTACCAATGAAGAAAAAAAACTTGGTGCCATACACTGTAAACAGAATGAGGTATATATAATTTTTGTTGTTTATCATTATTATTATTATAATTTTTGATGATTAGTAATTAGGTGGCTTGGTTTGCAGAGTTAGGATTTGAAGATGTTGATGTTAATTGGGTTTTTAGGTTTGGGATTTTGCTACTAAATCTATTTTCTCCTTTTTTTTTTTTAAGTAATTTATAAGATTAATGGCTGTCTTCATTATAAAAATGGTGAATTTTGTTATTAACAATTATAATCTTCATATTTTGATTTTGTTTTTGTTTTTGTTTTTGCAGTGATGAAATTGAGACATCCGTTGCATTTTGGGATGGTGAATGCGGAGTATGGGACGACGAGGTCGATTCATGGAACCTGTATGTTGTGCTTTCTCAGTCTTTTTTGTTTATCAAGATTACGACTTTTGTGCAAATTGCTGTTTTTTGATGATTCGTGATTAAAGTAGCGGATAAAGTGGTCACTTTTATACTGTTGCCAAGTAATAGAATTAGCTAGAGTTTCATCTGTCGGCCTGTCGGAAAATCGATAAACGTGGATGGGATAGTTTTAGGAATGTTGCTTATGATATTCTATTATGATAATGCTGCTTAGGGTGTCTTTGTTTTGCCTATTTCAGTTAAACGATGGGAAACCGCAGCTTCTTCATGGTGCTCATACTTCCAGGTTTGTTTCAATTGAATGTGTTTGGTGAATATTATGTTATCTGCTTAAAAAATGCTATTCCTTAGTTTGCTGCAAGTGCTTATTATCATTTCTGTGGAACACAGGCCAATCTACACTCCTAGGCTCCTCATGAATATTGAACATTGGCTGAAGACAAGGACAGAGGTAACTTAGCATATTTATAATAGATTAGACATGTAAATTGGCTAAGAACGAAATGGGTCAAACAGGTAAGCCTCAAACAGGTATGACTCTAATGTCACCTAATGTGTTGTAAATTCATTTTTCACTTATAATCCATTAAAAATGGGTCAAACAGGTAAGCCTCAAACAGGTATGACTCTAATGTCACCTAATGTGTTGTAAATTCATTTTTCAGTTATAATCCATTAATTATTAGAAAAACAAAAAAATTGTTCATGGGTTATCCTACATTATTTGATGTTAGTATACTATGCCATGTTTACGACCCTCACCATCGTGTGCAACGTTGCATGTTCAAAGTAACTTACTATGGTCTTGCATAACGTAGTGGTGAAAAAAAGCTATGGTTCCTCATAGGCTTATAGGCATCCACTTCTTTTCTCTTACCCATACCCGGCACATTTGACCCATCTTATTTGGATCTCCCACCTCACACTTTACTCTTCCTCCCTCTCTCACCTTAAGGTCCGACAGTTACCCAGACCATGACTCGGGTGAGTTATGAATCATTATCGTTTTCATTTTGCTATCTACTTAAAGAATCTTAAGTAGATTTAATGTTTAAAGGTTTCTTTTGCTCTTTGTATGAACCCTCTTAATAACACAAGTAACACACATCAGTTTTGATGACGCAGGATCATTTTATATGGTTAATTTGCTAGGTATGGTTGCTACTAATATCTTATTGCTATGTTGTTGATTATGGAATGAAGCTGCTTTTAATAAACTTGAATATTATTTTTGACCAGTATTTTGTGAAAATTATTTTTGGCCAAAAAAGTAGACAGGTCTTTATCTTACCTTTATTAATTTGGTCACAGTGTTCAAAAGCTTAAATTACATTATTAAGTTGCATTGAGTTGGATATTTTTAGTTGAAAGACCAGTGACCAGCTTATTCGTGTTTGGCAGCAGAAGAAAAAGCAATGCTGATCTATGCAGCAGCCGGTGGGGTTGGATCCAGCAAATAAGCTTCATGCAATTGTCATTGGAGCTGTCTCTACTAAGAAGATAGCTTTGCAAGCCAAAGAAGATGGATGACATCATGTTATATGATGAGTTGCAAAATTCTGAACGACAGGTGCAATTACTGTTTTGTTGATAGACATTAGTAACATTTAGGGTACCTGCTTATATCAAGTATTTATTACATAAAATGACATTTTGGTGTAAGTTAGTAATGTGTTGGTCATGAATGAATTATCAGGGAGCTTATCATGATGATAACGGAAAGCCGGTGTTTCTGAATTGTGTTAGAGAAGCAGAGAGACGGATTGCTGGAAACCTGAACATGTGAGTTACATTACCTTTTTTTATATATTTTTTAACTTCAGCATGTGTTAATTTATATTATGTTCCAAACTATCTGGGGTCCCACTGTTCTGCGCACATCATAATCTGCCTTAGGCTCTTTTCTTTTCAAAATATGATTCAGGTATTTTGAAGGGAAAACTTGACTTCATTACTGAACGATATGTAGGTTGATTGAGTCGGGATATGTAAAAGCTATTAGACTCAAAAGTTAAGTTATGTGTGACCTTTACGAGGGTGTTTGTCTAAACTTATGTGTGACCTTTACGAGTTTACATGTTTTCCGGTTGTTTTAATGCTCATATTTTTTCGGTTTGGTTTCGGTTCATTCTTAATCTTTTCTTATATACTGTATCTGACGTAAATATGTAATCAGCATGCCCAGGCTTACGCCCCTGTATAAATGTGGTGATGCCCGGGAATGCAGTCAAGGTCGTATGATGCAAAGAGCCAATTTCGAGCATCGACAAATTGGTGCTATGGCAGCTGCATCGGAAAACGGGTAATAGTAGACCAATATATGTAAACGTCAGTTAACTCTTTCCTTCATAGTTTGTTTTTAAATATATTTTGCGCTGTTTTTATTTTTACTATTTCACATATGTTGCAGGCAGTAGCGATACCAACTAAGGCACGGTACCTTTAGTACAGCTGCAAATTGTATTCTGTATGTCGCATCTACTCTCAGTGTTGCTTCAGTCACAATTGCAGACGCCTTTTGTTCTTTGCATAGGGATGTAATAGCTCAACCAGTTTTTGGAGAACAACTAGAAAGAGATACCGGTTAGATACTTTTTTAAGTGTTAAAAATTGTTATGTTGCTAGAATGAAACTTTATGATGTGTATTTGCCTGCAGAGGGGAGTTTAAGTGCAGCTCAAACGTTGGCATCAACAACACTATGTGGCATCATCCACTCTATACTTGGAGGGCAGCCACTGCTTATACTAGGTGTGCCTGAACCAAAGGTGTTAATGTACACATTTATGTTCAAGTTTGCAAAAGATCAAAAGGCTACATTTGATAAGGAAAAAACACAATCGAAGTTTATTTAAAGGCTATAATTGAATTTGATATTACGGGTAAACGACAAACCTTCTTGCTTTTTGGTTTTTGACCTTACTTTTGGACTGAAAATGGTTTTTTTAAATGCTATTTGAAGGATATAGTAGACTATTCGTGAATAATTCAGAATAATTGTTGTAATGTAGGAGCTTACTTTATTTCACTTAATGACGACAAAAACTAACCGCGTTCTTTTTTCCTTTTCATATGTGCCAGGCTGCACGTTGCAGGCCTACATCAACCTACAAGAACCTGTCCACCTTTAAGGTACTTTAAAGTTTTAAACTTTTCATAGTTTTCCCATGCATGATTTGAATGGAATTATGGTAATCTATTTGACATTTAACGGATTTTTTTAGTCATCTTTTAGGCTGCAATTCACATTAATAAGTGTGGATCTATCTTTATAACAAAATTTATATTAAAGGTTGATAGGTGTCAAAAGGAAAACAATAAGCCATTTTAGAGTCATAATTATAATTCACAAAATTTTGTTGCAGATTCTTGATCCTTCAGGTGTATTCTGACCCAAATTGAGCAAGGGCGCTTTGTTTAAGCAAGTATATCGTCTCGGTTGTAGTGTCATCTCATTTTGTATCTACTTCAGTTTCTAAAACATCAGAATGAATGATTCAGTAATGGCTTATAGGACTTGACCCATTTAATGAGATCCTACTGGAATTAACCCACAGGTATGGCCCATAACAGGTCAACTATTTTAACTTTTAAGATATGATGAAGATGAACTAGGCTGTAGCTGACTATTTAGTACCATTTTGGCGCCCTTTAGAATCCTAACTTCTATATGTTATTTGGACAATTGCAGGACTACTCGAGTTGAAGTTACTTATGGTGTCGATGGAATTTAATTTTCTATGAACAACATGACATATAAGATATTCCACACAGTTGAGAGGCAGTGGACTTTTAAGTTTAATAAGATGTCATTTTAAGAGGTCTTTTGGCTTATGTTGAGGAAAACTGCAATGAAGCTGTTTGCACTCAAGAATTAAGATACATATGTAAGCAAAGGTATGTAATTCTATCGGATCATTCCAGGTACATTCAGACCAGTCGTTTCTTAGGTGACTGATATGCATGTCCAATGTGACACACCCAGGAACGGATGCATACTAATATTCGTGATGTGCAAAAAAAGGAGATTTCAAAATGTGTTTTACCAACACCAGTTATAAAGCTTTTATATGAAAACATCCCACCACGAAGCGCGGGCTACAAACCTCGTTAGAGGGAATAAATCATTGCCATTAACAGGCACCACAAGGAGTGCATGCAGTCTGCAAACATTTTCCAAGGATAAAGATAGTAACATCAGAGATAGAAACAGGGTTGAATGAAGAGTATCGTGTGCTTCCAGGAATGGGAGAGTTTGGAGACAGGTATTTTGGGACAGACGACGAATGAATATGTCCAAAACCAACCCTGTCATTCCGGGATCATAGAAAAGAAGGAATCGAGTGGTCGTTCATGAAATTATTTTCAGTTTTGGCTTCCGTTGAGACTTGTTACATGTATTTCTTTATGGACTTGGTTGAGTCCTGAGTCATGGATGGTTTGGACTGATATACACATGATATGGTATTCTAACTGGCTATATGATATGTTATATGGTCGAGATTTTTTGTCGTGCCAAATCATTATAACTAAAGATCAGACCATTAAAAGAGGTGACCATTCAACTTATTTAGGAATGAATAACCTGTGTAATGTCGTCTAAAGCTTAATCTTGATCAGTATTATTTGTTTATAAGTAGCATATAAAGATTTAAACAAAATTTGCTAATACTAACTAGACCTGTTTAAAAATTAACCCTTTTAATTAGCCATCCTATGAACTCTGATTATTTAAAATAAGAAGTGATTTATAGAACACAACAACAGATATATTCTTTTGACAGCTTTGCTCTTACTTGAGTAAATGGATATTGGTAGAATTTGTAGAAAAACTATAGACTTGTTTTGTATGAAACCAAATATTGGTGAGCCAAATAAAAGCTCTCTTTGATTATCTGCAACTTGTTAGTTATTGGTAAAAAATTTTCCGTTTTATTCAGTTATCTGATATGATTATTAGATGACATCTATTCATCTTCTTTTAGTAGCTGTTCTTTTTTCATTTGAAAGACGTATAGTTGCAATGATTGTCATCTCTAAAGTTGACACTGTGTTCTCGAGTTTTATTTTTAAGGGAAAGGAAAGGGAAAGGATGTGAAACTTAACAAATATGTGTTCTTGAGATTTTTTTTGAAGGAAGGGAAGGAGGAGGGGAGGGTAAGGTAGGGGAGCTGTAGTGTTATTTGTTCTAAAAATCATCCGCCCAAAATCGGGCGGTAAGCTAGGGAAAGCATCTTCACAACTTTAAAGCTTTTTGGTAAATTACCCATTTATCCCTTTTTAACTCAGAAAATATTTCTTCACTTCACAGACTCTATTTTACAGAATAAAAGTATTTGTGAGATAACCATTGAATATTTAAGTGCAATCTGCATTGTTTTTCTTTTTTCTCGTGGTTGCTATATACTAATTAATTAATGTGAGAATTAATTAATGCTCCAGCGTATTGAATTGATTTATACTATACAATTTGTTTATGATGTATGCATTTATTGCATACCCATTTGCATCCGGTAACATTTTTTGCGTACGTTTTTTTCATTCACATGAATTATGCTCGCCCTATAGTGTAAATTATTGAAATTTAACGAAAGTGAGTATCTTTTTTAAAGTTTGACCTTGCTAAATTGGTTAGAACTTGGTGGCAAGTTTCCAATTTGCATAAAAATGCTGTTATGTATATAGTTTTGAGGATATATTGGTAATTTCATTAGTTTCTCCATCTTTCCTTGCTACTTAAAAAAATAAACTCAAGAACTCAAATTTTAATAACCACTTTCTTTCCAATGTCATTCCTTACTTTGTCTTTCCCATCCTATCCCCTTCCATTCTGTAAAATTTAGACTCAAGAACACAGCGTAAAAGTTGACATGCTTTACATTTGCGCTTTCTGTTAACATCTTGCGCAAACTGTTCTAGTAATCTTCTGCAACTCTAAGATTCTAAAAGAAGAAATTGGTAAGAAATAGGTCCAGCCGGCTCTTTTTGACCATGATGGGTCTCATCGGGTTTTTGTATCAAGCTCGTCGATAATCATGCACACACAAATTGTACCACATGTATGGTCTTTGCAAAGATCATTGTTTCTTTGAGGGATTTAATAATTTAAATTTATACGCAACTTATTCCTAGTATATCACTAGGCAGAAGTGCTTTTTGATGCATTTGTGTTAAGAAGTGGAAAGAACTTGATAATCGTCACCATAGAGTTCAAGCTAAAGGATTCAGAACGATTAGCATACTTTTGCCGTGCTACCTTTTATAACACATTTTGCCAGCTTGATATAAAATGTTACCAAATCCATTCTCTGTTTGCTATTTAGTAAAATAAGTTTGGTTAGTTTTTGTTTAAGACAGCAAAGTCATATCAATTTAATCTATACTTCCAAAGTTACTGGAGGGCATCTTGTTTGAATTAGTTTATTAAATTTTAAATCAAAAGATAAGTAAAAAGGCACCAGTGGTCTAGTGGTAGAATAGTACCCTGCCACGGTACAGACCCGGGTTCGATTCCCGGCTGGTGCACTTTAGCAATTAATGGAAGCCCGCCCGCTATTACAATTACTAGGCTTACGTTATTTGCTAATTTTTTTTTCCGGCCTATCTTATTTTTTCAGTTTTTCATGAAAACTAATGAATTATGTTGTATATATGAAGTTTCATTTTTCAGCGCATGAGCAATTCTTTCAACAGTATTTCATGAAACGTATGTAAAGTATTCTAATGCCTGGGTCTTTTCTTCAAAACAGGCTCATCTATGTACAACCATTTATCGAAAAATGATGACAGCAGGGAAGCTCACGAAGTTTGGTTCTGTCGCATACGAGCAAAGGCAAATGCAACATTCCTGTCAAGAAAACTCAGCAAGATGTCCAACCACATATGATGAAAAAACAACAACATTGCACGATTAGGCAAAATTAATGCAAGGAATCTGCCACACGCAAAAATCAAATCAAACAACGTACTCTAGAGAATAAAAAACTGAAACATTAAAACAACAAAGAAGAATCCATTAACAATTCTTGCACAGATGAGCACAAATATATAGTCTAAGGATAAAACAAGTAAAAATTCGATCTATGCTTAAAAAAAACATAAACATCAATAATAACCGCTAGGTAAAAGTAATATATCCGGATATGTGGTTGAGCAACGTTCCTAATTAGCTCTGTGTTTCGTAGATATCATCAGGACACGTGGAGAGCAACACCTTTCAAATTAGCTCCATGTTCCATAGATAATACATCTGGATATATGATTGAGCAACCTTTTAATTAGCTATGTGTTTCATAGATATCATATTTGGACATGTGGATGAGTAACCTTTCTAATTAGCTACATGTTCTATAGAGGACACATCTAGACCATGATATGTAAGCCGAATAACCTTCTTCAAGCTATAAGCTTGTGAGATATTAATGGATTAACAATAAATGAAATCTGTCATAACTATTAGTTAGAAACTAAAACCACATCTACCTTAAAGAGAAAGGGATTGCCAATTTATAACGAGTAGCATAACTCTGTTATCCATTGGTCCATAGAATAAATATTACAAAGTAAGCTAAGTCTCTAATAGATATTTAAAGCATGATTAACATATAAGCGTAGTGTTTAAGTCCCATTGACTTGGTACGTTAACAAATTGAAATAAGCATATCTGAGTTACGATTGTTCTATATACCGCTTTGGTTTTTTGTAACGAAAAACTGATGGTAAACTAGCGAGGCATCAATGACTTGAAAATTATAGACTTCACGCGATTTACAAATGAAACGGAACTAAAACAAAAACAACAAATCGCCAAGTTGAGAAAATAAAAATGAAGGCCTGAACACGAAACTGGGTTTCAGGTAGTTTGGGCGCATGCCCTGTAACAAAAGCATAAAATTGAACAAGTCGACCACCATATCTATGGTCTTAAGTCTTATCACTTTCCCATGCCGTGCTATATGCGTACATAAACACCACTAGTACTTTTATATATTTCACTTTGATTAATACTCCAACTTACCTGAGAAAACATATCAAAGTTGCACTTTAAAATTTATCTAGGTAGTTCATAGTCAATTCTTACAAATATGGTGAAATTATGAAACTTTGTTCATACCAGTCCATGGAATTAAGGCACTCATGCATGTTCCTTAATTGATTCAACAGTTCGGTCACATCCTACTTGCTCGGTCTCTTCGTACTTTGCTTCTCTTCTTGCTTACACAACCTCGTACATACAAAGGAACAATCCTTGCTACTTGCTTTCTTGTGATCACCACACGTGATCAACTTTGTTCGGTCTTTCTGTGAATCTTCGGTCATTTGATTCAACAGTTCGGTCTTCAGCTATTAAAGCTTCGGTCTAGACAACCCGCCGGTCACAGTTGAAGGAAATTAGACTCGCAACTCACTACTGATGTGAAAGAAACAACTTGCCATCAAGATTAAACCCAACAACGGTTGTCTCCTTCGGTCTCGGTCTAAACTTTCTTGGTTTAGGTGCGGCCCGGTCTTTTGCGGCTCCTCGGTCTTCTCGGTCTCACGTCGAAACTCACTTTCCTGCCACGATCATTCTTTCTTCACTTGCTGCTGCTTTCTTCCTTGTGATTCTAGCTACTTGCGTTTTGTTTCTTGCTTGCTAACTTGCTGTGATTTCTTGCTTGCTAACTTTTTTTTTTAAAAACCAAATCCATTTGCCATTATAAAACCATAACCGACATGATGATCAAAACGGCACATCACAGAATCTAATGCCCTTTTACACATCAAAATATGTAGAACAAAACTCGTCTTCAAAAACATAAATGGCTCAATCAGCCTACAAAGAGTACAAAACTGATTTGTTACCACCACTAGCTTCCGACAACCTACGTTTACCTTGTTGATACAAAAATTGGGCGTTCCTTGATTCCGTACCAATCAGATCTTAATGCTTGAGACCTGCGCACTAAGAAAACAAAAAGACACCGTTAGGCTTATCGTGGGATTGTCTCCCACGATTATCCTCCGGCGTGAGAGTAAGTAATCGGTTTTAGGGTTTGTAGAAGAGTTAGGGTTTTGTAAATCGTACCTTTTGTGAGGGCTGAGGTGCCCTCTATATATGGACACGAAATCCTTATTGGTTTCGTGTTCCCCAATCTTCGGTCTATCCCGCGTAGGGCGGTTTATTGATGTATATCCCATAAATAGAAGATATACTATCAAAACCATAAATAACATTGGGCTTGGGCCATCGTGAGCCCAAACCGCTGTCGTGATAGCCCATTCGTGATGGGCTTGAGTCCATTCGTGGTGGACTTGAGTATGGGTCGGGTTCGTGACCCGAATACGGACTATACGTCATCATGTCCCCCCAGTCTAGTGTGCGCAATGCGAAATTGCGGATGCTAGACTAACCATTGGAACTAAAATATTCCCTGATGCGTAGCGGGGAAGTTTCAAGTATTTCCCGCCAAAATTAGCAAGTTAATCTAGTCCAAGTATCTTCTTCGTAAATCGTGAAGGGTGGGTGAAAAAGTGCTTTACCTTTTTGCCTCCTAGCCACACGATTAGAGCAAGTGGGGTATATGTGTCGTTCATCCAAGAGTATGTATAACCCTATAAAAGGGTCAGCCGTCTTTTGACTGTGGTTACCACAGTAAAACAAATCATCATTTTCCGCCATTGTTTAAACCTTCAAGAAAGCGATCAAAAAATTAGCAGAAGCGAAGGTAATAGCGCGTGCGCTTTTAAGGGTTATTGAAAGGTAATCATGGTTCTTCAATTATCTGATATTAGTTCTGATATATCTGAGGATGAACTTCGTCAGTTCACCTCAGACTATTATATCCCTCTCGCATTGCATCCGGTAGTTCCGGCCGCAAATGCGTCGATAGCGGATTTCCCGCAAGGGAAGGTGGGGGTTTATACGCGCTTCTTCGAATTTGCGAACCAGCGTGCACCCATCTCGCTCTTTTTGTGCGATGTTCTCAATCACTATCGCCTTCATATTTCCCAGCTGCACTGTATAGGTGCAGCAAAGATAACCAATTTTGAGGTAAATTGTCGCCTGTTGGCGATTGAACTCACAGTCCATTTATTCCGCGCGTTTTACCACACGTCGTGGTCAAACGGGTGGGTATCTTTTGCTAAGCGCGCGGGATCTCTGCAGTGTTATACAAAGAAATTAGACGCACTAAGGGTATGGAGGGAAAATTTTTTCTGGATTGATAGTGCATTTTTTCCCTGGGTATTTGAGTTCTATACTCAAGAATCGTTACCGAGAGATGAGCGCCCAGACCCCGGATTGTATAATGTGGCGGATGCGGATACGATAAACACCAATCGCATACCCATTGAACCGTATCCAGAAGAGTTTCTGGTGCACCTGGGCATCAGTCGCAACTACTTTGGTAGTCCGGAAGAGGTGCCAACATTTTTGGATGAAAATAGCCGGGGTGGGTGCTTGTCTCTTCCTTCCTCTTCACTTAGTAGTTGTAAGCGTTCTTCCCTTTGTAAATTATCTAACTCATTTTGTATTTGTTTGTTGCTTGTTGCGCAGAAATGGACCTATTCAGCGTTGTTCGCTTGGAGAAGCCGAAGCAGGTGACTGTAGGGGTGCGCCCTTTGAGGGATGGTGAAGAGCCAATTCTACAGGCAACCTCAGGGCGCACGATGGTGATTGCGCAGGAGGAGCCAGAGGAGACAGGTGAGACTGGGGAGATCCCCCCAGGTGTCACTATGGCTACCCCTCTGCGTAGCTTTCCCGCTTCTGGGTCGCAGATCCCCGTGGAGGTATTACATATAGACTCGTCGGGGAGTGCCATGGATGAATCTGAGGAAGAGGAGGAGGAGGGCCAAAGGTTAAAGCGCAAGAGATCATCTGGTGATGATGGCGCAAGTACATCTAGCAAGCGCCCTGCGATTTCTGTCCGGCAATCATCTGAGGAGGGTGCATCGCAGAAGGATGCTTCTGGAACTCCTCCCTTCAAGTAAGCAATGAAACTTCTATCTTTAGACTTTTATTCCGTGTTGATATTGCTGCCATTTTTTGACTTTTTGTTCCTTGCGCGCAGTTTGGATGCTGTTATTGATGAGGATGCGCAAGTTGGGAATTCGCCACCAAAGACTGGTTCTGCGTATGCTGGTGAGTTCATGCCTGAGAGTCCAGTGGGTGAGGAGAAATCTTGTGAAGATGCGCCAACAGGTCGTCTTATAGAGGAGTTGGCTTCATTGGTTGAGCGGCTACAGACTCGACATAGTGGTGAGGGCAGCCAGATTGCGCAGAAGGACAGAGAGATTGACATTCTGAGGGCGCAATTGGCTGATGCGCAGGCTGAGCTGAGGGCTTCTGGTGTGTACGCCCAGAAAGTTGCTGATGAGAAGATGTTGCTCATGGCTGAACTGACTCAAGAGCGCAATGGAGCAAGGGAATACAAGGCCTCCTGCCTTTGGGCCTTGAGATATATGGAGCTAAACAAGGGCAAACTCATCTCAAACATGGATGGTTTCCGCAAGACTGTGGAGAGTTTGCTGGAGAATCAAGAGCGCAAGCTGCGTAAGCTCAGCATCGAATATGATGAGGAGCTATACCCTCATTTGGTGTCTACCATTGCTGAGCGCAGATGGCTCATTAGCCATGGGTTACGCCTCGCTGCCATGGGTACTTTGGAGTCCCAAGAGGTGCGAGAGGTTTTTGGGGAGGTGGTGGAATGCGCGCTTGCACGTGGCAAGGCACAAGCTGTAAAGGAGCTCTCTGAGAGCGGACTGCTGAAGGTGCCTGTCGCACAAGTGCCTAATTACAATGCCAATGCTTTTGATGAGCTTATTGCGGCTATGGAGAAGATGAAACTGCTGGATCTTCCTCATATTGCTCAACTTGAGCGCGACCAGGATTACCCCATAAGTGTTATCATGGAGGGGTTGACCTTGGCCAAGCATTCGGCAGAGGGCGCAGAAGAAGAGCCTGACTATTTCCTCAAGCCAGACATGTCACAGCTGCAGGTACCCATCTTTGTCCACCCTCGCAACGTCCAGGATCCATTTGCTCTTGAGAAGGAGATCCCCTTGAAGCAATCCTTAGAGGCTCATGCTATGAGGTTGGCGAAGAAACAGGGTGTGAAGGGGAAGGCCATCCTCTGCGGTGTTGGTGCTGCGCATCTCCCAAGGTCTGATGGGGTACCTGTTAGCGTACCGACAGTGTCGCCCCAAGGTGGTGTTAGCAGATCTAGGCTCAGGCGTACCCGTAGCCTTTAGATTTTTTGTCTTGGTTACTTTTTGTAGTAGATTAACATTTTTGTTGCCCATGTGCATGTTAAGTCTATACTTTGTATGAATTCGTAATCCATAATAAAGTCTTGGTTTTGAGATATACGATTGTACGCATATTGTACCAAATTTGATTGTGGTTATAATGTTTGTGCTTAGTTTATTTTGTCTTTGCGTAAAAGATGTCTAAGAATCCAACCGTTTATATTAACACAATTAAAGAATTTATAATCACTTGTATCATAATCATGTATGAGATTCGTGACATAAGCGTGTATAAATTTATGACATAGTCGTGTATGGCATGATTGTGTATAACATAATTGTGTATGAAATTTACAAGTTATTGTGTATCCATCGTGGGGTGCACAAGTGTATGGGTTGCAGCGTGCTACTAATACCATACTAAGGGGTTAATTGTCTTAACTCCTAATTTGTTAAACGCGCACAGTGTGCATTGATGTGTATCCGTCGTGGGGTGCACATGGAACTTACTCCAACGTCTTGAGAATAAGGTGTTTAACAAGGATGCGTGATCCGGTGTTGATGGGTTTGCAACCCTCTTACTCAACGAGTCATTTATTAGGTTTACTCATCCTTTTACCATCGTGGGTTTTTATTTGGTGCATGCACGCCATGTAGGCAAATGATAATATAACAAACAATATTGAGACATAAATTATATGTAAGCAATAAAGTAAAGTGTGTCACGGAGTTAGCTAGAAACCGCAACATTTTATTAATACTTGCAAGTTTTTGTAAAAAGATAAAAAACATTTGTCTAAATGAAACAAAAAATGTAAATACACGGATATTTATTTGGCACTTACTAAAGTGCGTAGGTGTCCATGCATTGGGTCGCAACCTTTCCTAAAGATAGCATCTCTTGAGATTGCAGATATTCCATGTGCGTTGTAGCTCACGGCCTTCCATGTCACGCAGCTTGTACGCGCCTTGTCCTAGTGCTTCAATGACCTCATAGGGTCCTTCCCACTTTGGTCCAAGTTTACCTGTGTCTTCTGCGTGGCTTGCATCATTAGCACGGTACACAAAGTCGCCAGGTCTGAATGAAGTGCTTCGAACTTTAGCATCGTAGTATCCCTTCATCTTTGACTTGGTTTTTGCCTCTCGTATGGCTGCGCGCTCGCGCCTTTCCTCCAGCAGGTCCAAATCTATCCGTCGTTCGTCGTCATTGGTCGCGACATTAACTTCCGCGGTGCGGATAGTTGGCATCCCAATTTTAGCTGGTATAACAGCTTCTGTCCCGTAGACAAGGGAAAAAGGAGTGTCTCCATTGCTAACCTTGATTGTCGTGCGGTGCGCCCATAAGACATGCGACAATTCGTCCACCCATCTTCCTTTGTGTTTGTCCAGGTGCGCTTTAATTCCTTCGCCTAGACTGCGATTTGCGCGCTCAACTAAACCATTGGTTTGTGGGTGTTTAACTGATGCAAAATGTTGTGTGATATTTAGCTCCGCGCACCAGTCTTTGAACGGGTTATCACGGAATTGTTTTCCGTTGTCCGAAACGATTTCCCCAGGTAATCCAAAGCGGCATACAATATTTTCCCAAACAAATCGTTTTACTTGGTTACCTGTGATTGTCGCAACTGCTTTTGCCTCAATCCACTTAGTAAAGTAATCTATTGCCACAATAAGGAATTTCAGTCCTCCTGCTGCGACAGGGAAGGGACCCGCAATGTCAATGCCCCATTTATAGAATGGCCATGGAGAAGTAATAGGCGTTAGCTCTTGTTGTGATCTGCGCGGGATGGGTCTATGAACTTGGCAGTCATTGCATTTCCTTATCACATCGCGCGCATCACGGTGCATAGTAGGCCAGTAGTATCCTGAGAGCAATGCGCGTGCTACGACGGACCGTGGTCCTGAATGCATACTGCATGAACCAGCGTGGATCTCTCGAAGTACGTAATCTGCCTGAAGAGGTCCAACGCACCGAAGCCATGGTTGTAGGAATGAGCGCCGATATAGGATACCATCTCTAAGTTCGAACCTCTGCGCCGTGCGCCGTATCCGTCGAGCGTCTTTTTGCTCCTCGGGCAATTTGCCCTTGTTTATAAAATCGATGATAGGGGTCATCCATGTAGGATCCTGTTCTTCTATCACCGTAGATATCTCCATCTCCGAGATGGACTTGTTCTTTAGAATCTCCACCAATACTTGTTTTGACAGGTGCGCAAAGCTTGTAGATGCAATCTTGCTCAGTGCATCTACTTTTTTGTTTTCCCCTCTAGGAACTTGTTTGATGGTAAACCTATCAAAACTTTGAATTAGTGACTTTGTCTTTTCAAGGTATTGAACCATGTTGTCCTCTTTAGCCACATATTCTCCCAACACATGGTTGGCTACTAATCGAGAATCCACGTTTGCTTCTAGGTTGCGTACACCCATTCGAGTTGCAATACGCAATCCAGCGATTAGGGCCTCATATTCTGCCTCGTTGTTCGTGGCTGTGAATTCAAAACGCAGTGCGTAAGTGAACTCCATTCCTTCTGGATTAGTGAGTATAAGGCCAGCGCCCGACCCATCCACGCATGAAGATCCATCCGTGAATAAGATCCATGGCTCTTGTAGTTCTACCTTGTTTGGTGGAGGTGCGGCATCGGTGTCTGGCTTTTCGATGATGAAATCCGCTAGTATTTGCCCCTTGACCGCAGTGCGTGGCCTATAGGAAATGTTATATTCGCCTAGCAGCACACTCCATTTTTGTAATCGCCCCGATGCGTCAGGTTTAGAGATAACTTGTTTGATTGGTTGGTCTGTGATTACCGCTATTGGATGCGCTTGAAAGTATCTGCGCAATCTTTTGGCAGCGAACACTAATGCTAAGACCAACTTTTCCATTGGGCTGTAGTTAATCTCTGTCTTCTTGAGCGCTTTGCTTACGAAGTATACCGGTGTTTGTACAGAGTTCCTCTCTGTCAGTAGTACTGCGCTGACTGCTCCATGAGTCGCAGATAAGTAAACGATTAATTCCTCCCCTGGTCGGGGTGCGACAAGCTTAGGAAGCGCTGCTATATGTTGCTTAAGCTGTGTGAAAGCCTCTTCCGCTTCCGCAGTCCAACGAAAGTCTCCCTTTTTTGTACACTTCTTGAGTGTTTTAAAAAGTGGGAGTGACTTATCCGCTGATTTGGACAGGAATCTGTTCAAACCGGCTAGTTTCCCGTTTAGAGACTGAACCTCTTTCAGCGTGCGTGGTGAAGGAAGTTGGATGACAGCCTCTGTTTTTTCTGGACATGGCTTAATGCCATCTGGTTCTATCAGATATCCCAAGAACATGCCTTCTGTAGCACCGAAAGTGCACTTCTTGGGATTTAGCTTCATGTTGATCGCCCGTAGCGTTCTAAATGTTTCTTCTATATCGCGCACCACTTCGTCTTCAGTATGGCTTTTTATGACAAGATCATCCACATAAACTTCTAAGTTGCGGCCCACTTGCTTTTCAAATGCATTATCTACCAATCGCTGGTAGGTGGCGCCCGCATTCTTCAGGCCAAAAGGCATCTTTGTGTAACAATAGACACCTTGGCTTGTGTGGAAAGCTGTTTTTTCCTCGTCTTCCTTGGCCATTTGGATTTGGTGGTACCCTTTGTATGCGTCTAAGAAACATTTAAAGGGATATCCACATAGAGATTCTACCTTCCAGTCTATCTCTGGTAGTGGGTAGCAGTCCTGTGGACATGCTTTGTTGAGATCAGTGAAATCCACACACATCCGCCAACTGCCATCACCCTTCTTGACCATGACTGGATTAGAGAGCCAGTCATGGTAATAGACTTCACGCATGATGCCTGCGTCCACAAGTTTGTGTACTTCCTCCAGAATGGCTTTTGCGCGCTCTAGAGCTTGGCCGCGCTTTTTCTGCCGCACTAGGGAATATCCTTGTCGGATTTTTAGCTTGTGTTCTGCGATCGAGCGTGGCACACCAGTCATGTGCTTTGGTTCCCAGGCAAAGATATCCAGATTCCTCTGTAAGAGTGCGCACACAGCTGCTCTGCCTTTGTCAGACAGCGATCCTCCGATTGATACTTCTTGCTCTGGGTAATCAGGGTGAATTGCGACCTTCAAATTTGGAACTTTAGCTGCGCTCTGTTCTGGGACGTGCGTCGTCTCACATGTAATCGTGTTACATTCTTCTGGTGGCGCGGCGTTGTTGTAAATGGTGACGATGCCGCCTTCTACTGGGAATTTGAGCATCCCATGCGCTGTGGATGGTACCGCGCGCAACGCCGAGATTCCTGACCTTCCAATAATGCCATTGTATGGCGAAGGAGATTTGATCACCATAAAGTTCATCCAGGCTGTCGTGGAGTGTTCCTTATTACCGACAGCGACTAGTAGGCGCAGTTGCCCCATAGGCCATATCTTTTCTCCTGTAAAGCCAGTAAGTGCAGTCGTGGCTGGACTTAACTGTCTTTGTATCTCAGGACGCAGTCTCTTGAAACAATGTTCATACATTATATCCGCTGATGCGCCCCCATCGACATACATGCGGTGGATGTCGTGACCCCCCACATTTATTTCAATGGTAAGTGGTTCTGCCACTGCGTTGTCCGCAGTCAAGGTGGGGAAAGAGATTTCGCTCCCATGAGAGAATTTCTGGCTCACCTTTTGCCTAGTCTTTCGCTGCCATGATTGTATCATGTAGATAGTATCAGCTTTTTCCTTAGGCGCTTCTTTCTTGCCTCCGGTTCTCTGCTTGTCTTTCCCATCCTTAATATTTTTAACGAGGTGGTCCAATCTGCCTTCTTTCACTAGTTTCTCAATTAGTTGGCGTAATTGAACACACTCATTAGTGGTATGACCCTTCTGTGCGTGATACTCGCAGTATCCATTCCCTATGCGCCGATCTTCAGGGGTGCGCATAGGTGGGGGTCTTGGAAAGTTCGCACCTTCCGTCGCAAATATCTCCTTTGGAGTTTTTGTTAGTGGGGTGTACTTGTCGTTTCCCCGTCCGCCTCCTTGGGTGCGATAACTTTTGTTGCGATTGCCACTCTGGTCATTGGATTGTCTCCTTGACTCTTCTTGTGGCCTATGGTTCGAGTAGCCTTTCTTGCTATCCGCAGCGGCTGCTTCTCCTTGGACGAAGGACCTCGTGCGCTTCATGAGTTCGTCAAAGGTGTGGGGAACCCTATCGTTTAACTTTTTTTATCAAATATGGGTTATTAATTGCGTTCATAAAACCCGATATTTTTAGTATCTCTGGGCACGCTTTGACTTGCATTCATTCGTCCTTATAGCGCTCCATGAAAGCGCTTGTGGATTCCCCTTGTCGCTGTTTTACCCTAGCGAGCTCGACAGGGTTTTTGGCGCACTTCTTCCTTTGAGTAAAGTTTAAACGAAACGCCTTTCGCAACTCTTCAAACCCACCGATGCTTCTGCGTGGAAGCTTATTGAACCAATTGCGCGCGTTCCCCACTAATGTAGAGTTAAACATATGGCACCAAACAGGTTGTGGCCAATTTTTGATAGTGGCTGCTGACTCGAAAATTTTTAGGTGATCGTCAGGGTCACCTGTCCCATCATATGTTTTGACATTAGCAGGCATGCGCCTTCTCTTATTTTCTGAAAAATCGCTGATGCGCCTAGTGAACGCATCAACTTTTTGGCGACGCCAAGGAAGAGACATGTCTTCGTTTTCCTGGTCGCGGTATTTTCCCTTTGATTTCCAGTGTCCAGTTTCTTTGTCCTCGTTGTTCGAGGAATCACTTGAGGATGAGCTTACTCTTTTGCGACGCTTGCGCCGACTATCATTGGAATCTGAGCTTGCTCCTCTACGGCGCTTGCGCCGACTATCCTCGGAATCAGAGCTTGAAGGACTTTCGCTTGGGGAGCACCGTCGCCCAAGCCTATCATGAACTCTGCGACTGCCAAGCCTAGTGTGGACATTGGCGCGCCGTTCCTCATCTTCATGCTCCTCCAGATGCTGAAAGTCGGCTGCTTCATCATCCACAACCTTCCTTCCAATCCTGGTAAACACTGGGTGTTTGCGGCTATCCCTCTCGCGTCTTTCCTTTCGGTAGCGCGGTGGGGATGCTTCATACTCAGGGTCGAAGTTGAGCCTGGCGTACAGACTTTGGCTTGACCTCTTTTTTGCCTCCTCTCGCATGAGCGCAGCCAAGGCTTCGTAGTTTTGAGATACGAAATCACTTGGCGCTAGTTCGGGCGTGACTCCTTCTAGTGCGAGGGAGTCTGTTTCCAAAACAAGATCCTTGTTTCGGATTGGCGCATTCGGTGGCTCAGTGAAGTTTACTTCTGGCATGGTGAGAGGAGTGCGCTGTATGTCTACCGCGCTAGTACTTGTTGTAGTAGCATTGGTAGTCATAGTGAGCGGTTCTACTGGAGTAAAGAGCAGATCTGAGTACGACCCTAAGCTTCTAGGCGCACTGGTTGTTCCAGAGGTCTGCTTGGAGGCCGCATCAGTTTGCTGTTTCTTCCCTAGTAGATCGTCATGCGTTTTCTTCGCATGCGGAGTCCGCGGATTTCCGTGCTTCGTCATTCTAGTTCTTAGCAAAGCTCTTAGTGTAGGGTCCCACGGATGGCGCCACTTGTTGATACAAAAGTTGGGCGTTCCTTGATTCCGTACCAATCAGATCTTAATGCTTGAGACCTGCGCACTAAGAAAACAAAAAGACACCGTTAGGCTTATCGTGGGATTGTCTCCCACGATTATCCTCCGGCGTGAGAGTAAGTAATCGGTTTTAGGGTTTGTAGAAGAGTTAGGGTTTTGTAAATCGTATCTTTTGTGAGGGCTGAGGTGCCCTCTATATATGGACACGAAATCCTTATTGGTTTCGTGTTCCCCAATCTTCGGTCTATCCCGCGTAGGGCGGTTTATTGATGTATATCCCATAAATAGAAGATATACTATCAAAACCATAAATAACATTGGGCTTGGGCCATCGTGAGCCCAAACCGCTCTCATGATAGCCCATTCGTGATGGGCTTGAGTCCATTCGTGATGGATTTGAGTATGGGTCGGGTTCGTGACCCGAATACGGACTATACGTCATCATACCTGGACTTAGCCAACTGGGATTTAGTATCCTTTTTCACGGGTTCCTCCTTTTTAGACAAAGTCAATTCAATGTGGCAGGGAGATAACATGTAAGGGTTGATTCACCCATGAGCACGGTAAGTTCTACGTCTCTGCTTCTAAGCTTGGTTCACTTGAATGTGAGAAATGACAAGAGCATCAACATCCAAACCTTTAACATCAGCGTTGCTTTCAGCATTCTTAAGCAAATCCAAAATGAACTTGGCGGACTTGGCGGACTTGGCGGGCCATCGACCTTAACCATTGGAATGTCTGTTCTTAGCATGAGCAGTACGCCCGACACCCCTGCAGAAGCGGGTAAATAGAATAGCCTGCTTGTGGACCAAGACATCTTCCAAATACCTCTTAGCCTTGATCAAAGGCATCTTCCTGAGTGCGTGTGCGGTTTCTCTGGTGTTCTTGAAGTGACATCTCAGAACCCCTAGCCTTGCAGGACTGGTGGGATTATCAGGCTCCTTTGAGTACTTCGCCATTTCTGCTGCTGGTGTTGATGACGTCGGAGTGAATGGGTTGATGCGGAAGAGATTTCTTGCTTGCTAACTTGTTGTTGCTTTCTTTCATAAAGACGCTGATGTCGACGATTATGTTAACGTCAGGCCGGAAGAAAACGACAAAGAAATGTGTCGGTACACTTCTGATGGTAGAAGAAAGGTAGTATTTAATATCGCGTATCTATAATATATTCTGTCTTTGATTGTCTGTTCTTGTTTATTGACTATTCTCTAAGGTTGTAGATTTGTAGGTTTTCTTTTGACCATTTCTATCTTGATTTCTCCAGCTCATACATTACGAGATAGATGAAGAGAAAAACCTGCAAGAATACTTGGAGAAGGCCTATCCTGAAACAACAACAACTGCATCCATAGTGGTAAAACACATGTATGTCGACTATAACCTGGGTTATTTCGTTCCCGCTAGTAATAAGGCTCTCCTTGTCATAAGAAAGGACTACACACTCCATAAGAATTCACCGAAATCGTGGTTCCTTAAATATGCAAAATTTGAGGTAGTATTTCCGGCTGTATTTGATCATGACAAGGAGTCTCGTGTTGAATGTGTGGTCCGTCATACGTGGAAATATACCGACTTTTGTCAAGTATACAATAAATATTGGCCACGGCTACCTACAAAAAGTACTACTGGGTTAGAGATTCCCCTGAACAAGCTTCTTAGTAGCTGCATTAACATAAAAATTCCGTACCGTACTCCGATTTTCGCTCATGGGAATAATAAAACGATTTTTGTGTTAGGAGAATTTAACGGAATAGAGGTAGTTGTAAAGAAGGTTAATAAAAGTACTTGGCATAATTCATCTTCTGCTATTGAGAATTACTTCTTGGTTAGCAACCACGAGAATATAGTTAATCTATATACTTGTGAGTCTGAGGGAGAAATTTTCAAATTGGCAATGGAAAAATGTAAACGTAGCTTGGTGGCCCATGTAGAAATTTTTAAATTGGCAATGAAAAAATGTAGCCAAGCTACGTTTACATTTTTCCATTGCCAATTTGAAAATTTCTCCCTCAGACTCACAAGTATATAGATTAACTATATTCTCGTGGTTGCTAACCAAGAAGTAATTCTCAATAGCAGAAGATGAATTATGCCAAGTACTTTTATTAACCTTCTTTACAACTACCTCTATTCCGTTAAATTCTCCTAACACAAAAATCGTTTTATTATTCCCATGAGCGAAAATCGGAGCACGGTACGGAATTTTTATGTTAATGCAGCTACTAAGAAGCTTGTTCAGGGGAATCTCTAACCCAGTAGTACTTTTTGTAGGTAGCCGTGGCCAATATTTATTGTATACTTGACAAAAGTCGGTATATTTCCACGTATGACGGACCACACATTCAACACGAGACTCCTTGTCATGATCAAATACAGCCGGAAATACAAACTCAAATTTTGCATATTTAAGGAACCACGATTTCGGTGAATTCTTATGGAGTGTGTAGTCCTTTCTTATGACAAGGAGAGCCTTATTACTAGCGGGAACGAAATAACCCAGGTTATAGTCGACATACATGTGTTTTACCACTATGGATGCAGTTGTTGTTGTTTCAGGATAGGCCTTCTCCAAGTATTCTTGCAGGTTTTTCTCTTCATCTATCCCGTAATGTATGAGCTGGAGAAATCAAAATGGAAATGGTCAAAAGAAAACCTACAAATCTACAACCTTACAGAACAGTCAATAAACAAAAATAGACAATCAAAGACATAATATATTATAGATACGCGATATTAAATACTACCTCTCTTCCACCATCAGAAGTGTACCGATACATTTCTATGTCGTTTTCTTCCGGCCCGACGTTAACATAATCGTCGACATTATCGTCTTTATGAAAAGTGTAGATGTCTTCTCCGGTATTGAGACCCCACCAAACCATCCCATCCGGTTTGTCTCCAAGATATAAAATTCCATCATTGGACGCAATCGCCCATATACTATTTTCAGGCCTAAATGAATAGCATAAGTCAGAATTACATATTTAACTCAAACAAATTAAACAAAAAAGCTACGTAACTTATTATTATTATCCTCTATTTATCATGATTAAGGTTGTTTTATTTAAAAATAATTATATTTTAATTTGTGTTGGAGCTTCATCACCCAAGACTACTCGCAAAATCAACATAAGAAAATGATGAATTTTTCAAGTTAAGTATAAATGATGCTTATAATATTTGGTCAACAAAGTTATCTCCTTTTTACATATGCAGAAATCAGATCTGTTATATACTTAAAAAAAATACATTTATAGACATTGATGCGTCAAACTAATAAACTATACTCCGTATTTCCTTCAACTATAGTGACACAAACCAAAGACCACGTTGCACTAAAAATTTACTAGTAACATTTAGTTATGGTTTTAAACAAGTGCAATAAATTAAACAAGTTAAGTAACTTACTTGTCAATATATCCTTCAGGAGGAGGTGGATCAACTGATGAAGAGCTAGCTCCCTTTTTCGTAGCTCCCTTTTTCATTACTACTGATGTTGCAAGAATTTTGTTTATGTTGTAAGAATTTGGTTTATATATGGTGGTTTTCAGGGTTGTGAAGCTCTAAACAGGAGAAGTGTGAAGTGTGGTTTTTGGTACTGAAAATCTTATTTGGGGCCCACCCGAAAACCGAACGTTTAATATATAGAGTTATCTTCTTGAGTTTCGGTTGGCGGCCTCGTCGTGCAAGCATCATACGTCAGAGATCCTTGACTCTAGCTTGTCATGACCATGGTCGTTTAAAAGAACGACAAACAAGTATAGGAGTCTCTTAAATAGTTATGTGTGTGATGTTTGTGAAGATGAAAATGGTTAGACGATGAAAATGAAAGTGTGGGTGATTTGTTTATATAGGAAGAGAAGGAGGGGTGTGATTGGTGGATATGGGGTTCATGCGGATCGTCATCTGTGGCCGTTGGTTTTTTGAGAGTGTAAATTGGACGGTGGATGAAGCATTTACTGGGAAGATGGAAGCAGAATTGAATGAAGTATTTATGTTTGGAGAGTGGTAGGTGTATGTTGAATGTATTGATCATACCAGGAATAGTTTTCGAAGCTACTAGTTGAATTGCAACTAGATAGTTTGATCTTCGGTTTGATTTTAAAAAAGATTTGTGCATGGATTTTGTTTCTTCTTCTTCGTCGTCGTCGCCATATGATACGCAATTGACCCCGGAAGAAATTTACCTTAATCAACAATATGCGTTTCAACATATATTAAACATTAATACTTATGAATATTTCATCTACACAACCTACTTGTATGCTCATTTATTTTGCTTGTCACCTTATTCATTCAATGCATTTAACTACTTTTTTTCACTTGTTGGTATCATATGACAGTAAGTTCTTCATTTGCTTTCTTTAATACTTTCACCTTTTGTGTAAGTACTTCAACTATAATTTATCTGATACAATTACAATGCATTTGAACGATTTGATTTTAAAATTTTAATTTCATGTATTGCAAGAATAGGTGCTTAACACTTCAACATTTTCTCTACATTTACTTATTAGAATTAATCTTTAGCATTTGACATACATACATTCAGAAAATTTGATCACGTGTGAACAACTCAACATAAATATAATACAATTCAAAGATCACAAGGAGCTTGACATTTAAATCTAACAGTTGATAACTAGTACGGAGTAACATTATAATGACCTCAACCTCGCCTTTTTTACGTTCTTCTCCTGAACTTACGTTTCAACCCTAAGTTTCAACACTTTAGGGAATTATCTATCAATATGATAATCGGTCGCATTGACTAGACGTTTTCAACAAAATATAGCTGCGTGTTTTCTAGCAAAATATGACAATAGTTCATGTTTGTTCTCCTAATAGAGTATGAGGAAGCATACAGTCATAACTTTTAGATAGGTTAGTTGGGTCAAACCTATCTGAGATCGGTTTGAGTTAGGAGGCCTACCAATTATTGTGTTAGCGGATGAGAAAGGAAGATGTTTTTGGAGTTGTGTATTGGTGTTGTGAAGATACCAAAACTTATAGTGTGTACAAAAAGTGTGATAAATGATTTTTTTTAACAGTGTTATTTTTTTATGCCTAAATGCCTTTTTCTTTTACCACATGTTCTTACCCATTAGTTTCAGTTATTTATGCATGGCCTTCATATAACGTGTTGGAAAATATTTGTTTGATTGTCAATTGTCAAAATTCAACGAGTAGTTACATGCAAAAAAAAAAAATAATAATAAAAAAAAAAATTAATAACAAAAAATAAAATAGAAGATTTCAAAAAAGAGAAATATATACAGAAACTGAAAGTTAGAGGTTATAATTGAAACTTTAAGGGGCTTAGAAGAAACTTGATGTGTCCACCAACACCAAAAGAACCCATATTTACAAACAAAGTTGAAAATGAAACCATTCTTGCAAAAACTCAACAAGCCTGCTTGAGTGATCAAAACTTGAAACTAACATATTAACCGTAAGTATAGGTTGATGGTGATATAAATTGGAGAAATGGTGTATGTAAACTTTGAAAGATATATTTCTCTTCTAAACTATCCTATACTATAAAGATGTTATTATAGTTATAAAAACATGCAACGTCCATATGTCATGTAGTTAAGTTTGGACAACTTAATCAATGCATGAATGACAATTCATGACTAGCTAGTTGGCAAGTAGCTACATCTATAGTTTTTCTTTGACGTGCACTCTATCCTCATATGAGTAGTAAATGAATGTAGTTGGGTTAGATGTGATCTATCAATGTGTAAGATTTATGTGTTCGGTCAACATCATCATACACCTATACTGTGAACCTTTTTGTTGTGTTGTTTTAGCATATAGGGATATATGACGATACTCCAAAGTTTTGAGTTCTTCCAATAAATGGGTTTGTTGGCATTTATTGATTTCAAGCATGTTCAAGTCACTAAAAGATCAAGTTTTTTGTGGTGTTCAAGCTGTTCAAAACCAAGTTTATTGATGTTATTTGTGTATCAAGTGCAACATTAGCGGTTTCTTAAGCATGTATTGGTAGAGAAAGACATATTTCTCTCCAACAATTGTATTTTTTTTTTGGTTGGTAAACATGGGTTTCCGACTCGATATTGCGAGCCGACTAATCCCACGACGACTACCATTTTTTTGGTAAACATTTGTAATTTTATGGATCCTTTGACAACTACCATTTTTTTGGTAAACAATTGTAATTTTATGGATCCTTTTTTATCCTAATCGATGTAATTTCAATCTTTCGTCAAAAAAAGGCCTGCTCACTCAAGACTGTCCTTCGCAATAGCAGTATTTTAATTTAAATGTAAGTCACGTAGTAAAGAATCAAGTATTGTGTTCATGGGTTAATACAACCAATAAAGGACATACCACATGCATACCTTATGGTTGTGTATGTAAGTCAAGGGGCATATAGTGACAGAATTTCTGTGGTCACTAAATTGTCCATACACATGTCTTTAATTGTAGCAGTTAGCGACAGTTTTTTGTGTTACAAAACTGTTGTTGGACATAATTAAAGGAAATGTTAGTGACTTTTCATCAAAAGTTACAACTATTCATACAACCACCATTTAGTTTATATATAGAGTAAATTGCAAAAATCGTCCCTGTGGTTTGCTCAGATTGCAAAAAACCTCCCTGTGGTTGGCTAATTGCAGGCGGCCTCCCTGTGGACTTCAACCATAAAAGCTTAAAATGATGAATCTAACTTGTACTTGTATTTGATAGGTTTGCATCACATTTTCTAATCATACTTGTATACCATGTGGATAATTGTTTTTACTTCTAGATTTGCTTGAGGGCAAGCAAAGTTTAAGTGTGGGGGAATATGATAACGCTCAAATTGTGCATGTTTTTAGTAGCGTTATTCGTACTTTTATATATGTTATTTGGTTATATTTATATGCTTTTGTTACTAAATCGCACCAAAGTATGTTTGCAAAGTGTATGTAGCCAAAAACAGGAAAAAGAAAGAAAAAGATGAAAGAATGAGGAAGAAGGAAATATTTATGATCGTACGAAGATTTTTGTGTCAAGTTCCGCACCAAATAGGCATTTCAAAGAATGAAGGTCCAAGTATTCAAGTTGACAAGCTTCAAGATAAAGAAAAGATCAAGTTTGGATGAAGAACCATGAGCCATGTTCATGTTTGCTATGAGTGGCTAGTGCCTTTGAGCACTTGCTTAGATGATGTGTATTGCTTATTGATTTGCGTATGATTGTGATAACATGTTTTAATTCAATTTCAAGTTGATTCTTGTTACACCCCGTCAAAGGCGGAAATACGGGATGTAACTGAGAAAGGCACATTGCATAACATCATAGATTCATACCTTACATTTATTACAACATTAGTTTACAAAACATTCCTCGTGAAATTTGTCTCTTTTGAAATCTTATCGTCTTGAAAACATGGTATTATATTCTGTTGTCGCTAAGAATCACTCTTTATCACACATATGATGGACACGTTAAGCACAAGAGGAGATGGGACAAGATGTATATGTTGAATCGTATGATATATAAAAGATATAGAGATGTTAAGGATTTTCTATTAAACACACAACACACACCTGTGAACCACCTCACAAATGAGGATTTATGTGCTTTATATAGCACAAGCCAAGATGCCCTAAAGGCTTTTGTTGGGCTTGGTGGGCTTTTGTCCAATGGGTTGAACATTTACATATAACACTAAGACTAAGACTAGCCCACATTATACAAAGTTCTAATATAATTGAATGACCATCACTTTAAACAATAAATTTAAAGCTAACAATCTCCCCCTAAGGGATGGTCATTCAAAATATGCACTACGTGATTAGATCTTTAGACTTCTGGGTCTTGAACTTTGTGATTCTTTGTTCCTTCATGCATTGTGATCTTCATCGTATCGTCTTTTGGATTGTTCTTTGCCTTGATCAACATCTTCATGTATTCACAGCGTCTTTTCTTCCAATGTAGATGTTGAGACATACGATGATCGATGGACTTTCTTCAGTACCTGCATAAAATAGTTAGCAATAAATCGTCCAGCTCTTCCAGGTTCAGATCTCATTATGACACTTACAACTTATGTCCTTTTTGGTGAACACAAGTGTATTTTATTGGAAGTGTTCCTAAGAGATCTTTGATGAATCTCATGGCTCTAGACTCAATTATGTACGTTTTGGTTTTAGAAATCGGAGGCGAGGAGCAGAGTGCCACCTTTTCAATATCAACACATCTCGGAGTGAGAGGTCGATAGATTATGCATTGATCTCCGTGAGAAATGAAACAAATATCTTTTAAGAGATATCTGAGTGGCTGGGAGGGGTTTGTGCATCGCGTCACTGGGTCCATGACGTCTTGTCTTCAATATCAGTATCACCTTAGTGAGTACCGATAGCATATGTATTGACCCGGTTTCTGACCTAAGTTTTCATGGAGGGCTATTTCTTTTCACCCTTACAGAAACTTTTCTTTTTCATTCTTCAACCCCTTCTTTCTCCTTTCTCATTTGCTCCTTTTTTCAATCTTACCTAAGGACTTCTAATTCTAGACTATTGGAATTGTCCTTGGGTAGATCCCTCCGGTTCTGGCGGATCATTAGACATTACCTAACCATAATCACCTTATTACTCCATGATTATCCTAGATTTGTTGATCGCATGCCATAAAACCATTTTCTGAAAATCTCTCAAAGCGTTTATGTAGACCACGACTTCCTTCTTTATCACACAAACAAACACACGATGACACTCACAAACACAATAAGAACACAAGAGTAGATGTATGGATCATATGGAGTTATTTCAAGTCAAATGTTTATTAGCTTTAACAAAGATAAACAAACACAGACTTTTGGGACCTTTGCACACACACACACACACTCTTTTTCTTATGATAAAATGAGGCACACTTTGAAACAAAGAGTGTGTGTGCGTTAAGTATGATTCACAGCCACATCCATGGGCTTGGATGGGCTTTAACATTGGACCTTGTGTGGGCTTAGTAAATGTATTACACTTATACATATGACACACTAATACAACTAATACTACTAGCCCACTCTACTTAGTACATATTATACATAACACTTAGTTCAAGCTAACAATGACCATCACTTCCTAAATAGCATTAAAATAAATGCTAACTGTTGATACAAAAGTTGGGCGTTCCTTGTTTCCGTACCAATTAGATCTTAATGCTTGAGACCTGCGCACTAAGAAAACAAAAAGACACCGTTAGGCTTATCGTGGGATTGTCTCCCACGATTATCCTCCGACGTGAGAGTAAGTAATCGGTTTTAGGGTTTAGTTGAAGAGTTAGGGTTTGTCGATCGTACCTTTTAATGAGAGCCGAGATGCTCTATTTATACACACGAAACCCTAGTTGGTTTCGTGTTCCTCACTCCCCAGCGTATCCCGCATGGGTCGGTTATTTGATACATATCTCATAATAAGAGATATCCTATATCAAAACCATAAATAACTTTGGGTTTGGGCCATCGTGAGCCCAAACCGTTATCGTGATAGCCCATTCGTGATGGGCTTGAGCCCATTCATGATGGACTTAAGTGTTAGTAGCATCCATTGGTCGGGTTCGTAACCCGAGTGCGGACTATACGTCATCATGTCCCCCCAGTCTAGTATGCGTAGTGTAACGACTGCGGATGCTAGACTAACAAATGTAGCGAAAATATTCCTCGATGCGTAGCGGGGAAGTTTCAAGTGTTTCCCGCCTAAAGAAGCTATATAATAAACTAGTCCAAGTACATCCGTATCTCCTTCATAAATCGTGAGGGGTGGGTGAAAAAGTGCTTTACCTTTTGGCCTCCCAACCACACGATTAGAGCAAGTGGGGTACATGTGTCATCCATCCACGAATATGTGTACCCTATATAAAGGTTAGCCGTCGTTTCACTGTGGCTACCACAGTAAAAATCATCACTTTCCACCATTGTTAAACCTTCAAACAGCGATCAAAAAATCAACAAAAGCTAAGGTAATAGCGCGTGCGCTTGTAAGACTTATTGAAGTTTAACCATGGTTCTTCAATTGTCCGATTTTAATTCCGATATATCTGAGGATGAACTTCGTTAGTTCACCTCAGATTATTACATCCCTATCGCATTGCACCCGGTAGTTCCGGTGGCGACTGCGTCAATAGCGAACTTCCCGCAAGGGAAGGTGGGGGTATACACGCGTTTTTTCGAATTTGCCAACCAACGCGCACCCATTTCCCTATTTTTGTGCGATATTTTAAACCATTATCGTCTCCATATTTCCCAGCTGCACTGTATAGGTGCAGCAAAAATAACCAATTTTGAAGTGAATTGTCGCCTGTTAGCGATTGAACCCACAATCCATCTATTCCGCGCGTTTTACCACACGTCGTGGTCGAACGGGTGGGTGTCCTTCTCCAAGCGCGCAGGGTTACTGCAGTGCTATACGGAGAAGTTAGACGCACTGAGGGTTTGGAGGGAAAAGTTCTTTTGGGTTGATAGTGCATTTTTTCCATGGATTTTTGAGTTCTATACTCAAGAATCATTACCGAGAGATGAGCGTCCCATCCCCGGAACATATAGCGCAGAGGATGCGGAGACCATTAATGCCAACCGCATACCGATCAAGGCGTATCCAGAGGAGTTTTTGGTGCACATGGGCATCAGTCGCAATTACTTCGATAGTCCGGAGGAAGTGCCAACTTTTTTGGACGAAAATAGCCGGGGTGGGTGCTTGTCTCTTCCTTCCTCTTCGCTTATTAGTTGTAAGCGTTCTTCCCTTTGTAGTTTAGCTAACTTATTTTGTGTTTGTTTATTGTTTGTTGCGCAGAGATGGATCTATTCAGTGTTGTTTATTTGGAGAAGCCGAAGCAAGTGACTGTAGGGGTGCGCCCTTTGAGAGATGGTGAGGAGCCAATTCTACAGGCTACCGCAGGGCGCACGATGGAGATCGTGCAGGAGGAGTCAGAGGAGACACCCCCAATTGTTTTAGAGGCAACTCCTCTGCGCAGTTTTCCCACTCCGGAGGTACAGAGCCATGTAGAAGAGTTATCGCAGACTGATTCGTCAGATAGCGTGGGTGTTTCTGTGAGTGAGTCTGAGGGCGCTGGTCAAGGGGTGAAGCGCAAGGCAGTTGCTGGGGATGATGGTGCTGGTACATCCAAAAGAAGGCGCCACCTTATCTCTGGCGAACAGTCATCAGAAGAGGATGCGTTGTCAACTAGAGCTCCCTCTCCCAAGTAAGTAATTAGGCTTGTGTCTTTGAAACTTTAACAGAATATTCGTTGATATTATAGAATAATTGTAACCCTTGCCTTTTGCGCGCAGTGTTGGAGATGCTGGTGATGCTGCAGCGCGCGTTGGGGAATCGCCCCCCAAGGCGGGTCCCTCGCCTACTGATCATCTTGCGCAGGGGGGTCAGAGATATGGGCCAAAGGCTTCTGAAGATGTTCCTACGAATCAGTTGATTGAGGAGTTAGGCTTGGCTGCTGCACATCAAGCCTCTTTAGTTGCGCATCTACAGGCAAGGTATGCTAATGAGAGTGGCCTTAGTGTGCAGAAAGATGAATAGATCGCTTCTCTGAAAGCTCAGTTGGCGGCAGCGCAGGCCGAGGTTAGGGCAACAGATGCTTATGCTCGAAAGGTCGCTGAAGAGAAGATGTCTTTGCTTGCTGAAGTAGGTCAGGAGCGTGCTGCGTTCACAAAATACCAGAACACTTGCCTTTGGGTGTTGAAATATATGGAGCTGAACAAGAACGCGCACATCTCCCAGTTGGATGACTTTCGTAAGGCTGTGCAGGATTCGCTGGAGAAACAGGAAATGAAGCTGCGCAAGCTGAGCATCGAATATGACGAAGAGCTGTACCCTCACCTGGTGTCATCAGTTGCTAAGCACAGGTGGCTTTTAAGCCATGGTTTGCGCCTTGCTTCTATGGGTACTTTGGAGTCGCAGGAGGTGAAGGGGGTATTTGGGGAAGTTGTTGAGCGCGCGTTGGCACGTGGCCAGGCGCAGGCTATAGAAGAGCTTGCTGAGAGCAATTTGTTGACCGTGCCTGCTACTCAAGTACCGGGTTACAATGCCAACTCCTATGATGAGCTTGTTGCTGCTATGGAGAAGATGAAGCTACTTGATCTTCCTCACATTGCCCAGTTAGAGCGCGATCAAGATTATCCCATAAGTGTGATTATGGAGGGACTAACCTTGGCCAGGCACACAGCAGAGGGTGCGGAGGCACATCCTGACTACTTCCTCAAGCCGGATGTGTCGCAGTTGCAGGTACCTATCTTTGCCCGCCCTCGTGACATCCTTAACCCTTTTGCCCTCGAAAAGGAAATCCCGCTGAAGGAATCGTTAGAGGCGCATGCTATGAGACTTGCAAAGAAACAAGGTGTGAAGGGGAAGGCCATCCTTTGTGGTGTTGGAGCTGCACACATACCTAGATCTGATGGGGTACCTGTTAGTGTACCAACAGTGTCACCTAAGGATAGTGATCTCCTCAGGAAGCTTGAAGAAGCTGGGGGTACTGCATACCATGTTGGTAGCTCAGGTCTTAGACGCACCCGTAGTTTTTCTTGGTAATTTTTGTAATAGATTAACATTTTATTGTGCATGTTGAGTCTATTTCTTGTATGAACTCGTAGTCTACAATAAAGTGTTGAAAAAAGTACGATTGTACGTATATTATATCAAATGTGATTGTGGTTATGATATTTGTACTTAGTTATTTTGTCTTTGCGTAAAAGACGCCTATGTTGTGTCTAACATAGCAACTTGTTGTGTACATACTTAAGAAAATTTATAAAAAATCCATAATCGTGTATGAAGTTCATAAAATGTACAAGTTTATTGATGTATATGCAGCGTACTGCAAATATCATATCAAGGAGTTAAGTGTCTTAGCTCCTAAGTTGTTAAACGCGCACAGTGTGCATTGTTGTGTATCCGTCGTGGGATACACATTGAACTTACTCCAACGTCTTGAGAGTAAGGTGTTTAACAAGGATGCGTGATCCGATGTTGATGGGTTTGCAACCCTCTTACTCAACGAGTTGTTTAGTAGGTTTACTCATCCTTTTACCATCGTGGGTTTTAATAAGTGCATGTACGCCATGTAGGCAGAAAATAAAGTAACAACAATATTGAGACATAAATAACATGTAAACAATAAAGTGAAATGTATCGCGGAATTAGCTAGAAACCGCGACATTTGAATTAATACTTGCAATTTTTATAAAAAAGAAAGACATTTTTCTAAATGAAACAAGATGTAAATACACGGATATTTATTAAGCACTTACTAAAGTGCGGAGGTGTCCGTGTGTGAGGTCGTAACCTTTCCTAAAGATAGCATCTCTTGAGATTGTAAACATTCCATGTGCGTTGTAGCTCGCGGCCATCCATGTCACGCAGCTTGTATGCGCCTTTACCTAGTGCTTCAACGACCTCATAGGGTCCTTCCCACTTCGGTCCAAGTTTACCTGTATCTTCTGCGTGGCTTGCATCGTTAGCACGATAGACAAAGTCGCCTGGTCTGAATGAGGTGCTTCGAACTTTGGCGTAGTAATATCCCTTCATTTTTGACTTGGCTTTTGCTTCGCGTATAGCTGCACGTTCACGCCTTTCTTCCAATAGGTCCAAGTCGATACGTCGTTCGTCGTCATTGGTTGCGACATTAACTTCCGCGGTTCGAATAGTTGGCATCCCAATTTCAGCTGGTATGACAGCTTCTGTCCCATAGACAAGGGAGAAAGGAGTGTCTCCATTGCTAACTTTGATTATCGTGCGGTGCGCCCATAAGACATGCGACAATTCGTCCACCCATCTTCCTTTGTGCTTGTCCAGGCGCGCTTTAATTCCTTCGCCTAAACTACGATTTGCGCGCTCAACTGAACCATTGGTTTGTGGGTGTTTAACTGACGCGAAGTGTTGTGTGATATTTAGCTCTGTGCACCAGTCTTTGAACGGGTTATCACATAATTGTTTTCCGTTGTCCGAAACAATCTCCCCAGGTAATCCAAAGCGGCATACAATATTTTCCCAAACGAAGCATTTTACTTGATTACCTATGATTGTCGCTACTGCTTTTGCTTCAATCCACTTAGTGAAGTAGTCTATTGCAACAATAAGGAATTTCAGTCCTCCCGCTGCGACAGGGAAGGGACCCGCAATGTCAATACCCCACTTATAGAATGGCCATGGAGAAGTGATAGGTGTTAGCTCTTGCTGTGGTCTGCGCGGGATGGGTCTATGAACTTGGCAGTCATTACATTTCTTTATCACATCACGCGCATCGCGATGCATAGTGGGCCAGTAGTATCCTGACCGCAAGGCTCGCGCTACGACAGATCGTGGTCCTGAATGCATACTGCATGAACCGGCGTGGATCTCTCGGAGTACGTAATCAGCCTGAAGAGGTCCAACGCACCGAAGCCATGGTTGTAGGAATGAGCGCCGATATAGGATACCATCTCTAAGTTCGAACCTCTGCGCTGTGCGCCGTATCCGTCGAGCGTCCTTCTGCTCCTCGGGCAGTTTGCCCTTACTTATGAATTCGATGATAGGGGTCATCCATGTAGGATCCTACTCTTCTATCACCGTAGATATCTCCATCTCCGAGATGGATTTGTTCTTTAGGATCTCCACCAATACTTGTTTTGAAAGGTGCGCGAAGCTTGTAGATGCGATTTTTCTTAGCGCATCCGCTTTCTTGTTTTCACCTCTAGGAACTTGTTTAATGGTAAACCTGTCAAAACCTTGGATTAGTGATTTGGTCTTGTCGAGGTATTGGACCATGTTATCCTCTTTAGCCACATATTCGCCCAACACATGGTTGGCTACTAATCGAGAATCCACATTCGCTTCTAGGTTGCGTACGCCCATTCGAGTTGCAATGCGTAATCCAGCGATTAGGGCTTCATATTCTGCCTCGTTGTTCGTGGCTGTGAATTCAAAGCGCAGTGCGTAAGTGAATTCCATTCCTTCTGGATTAGTGAGGATAAGGCCAGCGCCTGACCCATCCACGCATGAAGATCCATCCGTGAACAAGACCCATGGTTCTTGTAGTTCTACCTTGCTCAGTGGAGGTGCAGCATCGGTGTCTGGTTTTTCGATGATGAAGTCTGCTAGTATTTGCCCCTTAACCGCAGTGCGTGGTCTATAGGAGATATTATACTCGCCTAGCAGCACACTCCATTTTTGTAATCGCCCCGATGCGTCAGGTTTAGAGATAACTTGCTTGATAGGTTGGTCTGTAATTACCGCTATTGGGTGCGCTTGAAAGTATCTACGCAGTCTTTTGGCGGCAAATACTAACGCCAAGACCAACTTCTCCATTGGGCTGTAGTTAATCTCTGTCTTCTTGAGTGCTTTGCTTACAAAATATACTGGTGTTTGTACGGAATTCCTATCCGTCAGTAGCACTGCGCTGACCGCTCCATGAGTCGCAGATAAGTAGACGATTAACTCCTCCCCTGGTCGGGGTGCGACTAGCTTAGGAAGCGCTGCTATATGTTGCTTAAGCTGTGTGAAAGCTTCTTCCGCTTCCGTAGTCCAACGAAAGTCTCCCTTTTTTGTACACTTCTTGAGTGTTTTAAAGAGAGGAAGTGACTTATCCGCTGATTTGGACAGGAATCTGTTCAAACCGGCTAGCTTGCCATTCAGGGACTGAACTTCTTTCAACGTGCGCGGTGAAGGAAGTTGGATGACAGCCTCTGTTTTTTCTGGGCATGGCTTAATGCCATCTGGTTCTATCAAGTATCCCAGGAACATGCCCTCTGTAGCGCCAAAAGTGCATTTCTTAGGATTTAACTTCATGTTGATCTTTCGTAGTGTTCTAAATGTTTCTTCAATGTCGCGCACCACTTCGTCTTCAGTATGGCTTTTTATGACAAGGTCGTCCACATAGACCTCTAGGTTGCGGCCCACTTGCTTTTCAAATGCATTATCTACCAATCGCTGGTAGGTGGCGCCCGCATTCTTCAGGCCAAAAGGCATCTTTGTATAACAAAAGACACCTTGGCTTGTGTGGAAGGCTGTTTTTTCCTCGTCTTCCTTGGCCATTTTGATTTGGTGGTACCCTTTGTATGCATCTAAGAAACATTTAAAGGGATATCCGCACAGAGATTCTACCTTCCAGTCTATCTCTGGTAGTGGGTAGCAGTCCTGTGGACATGCTTTGTTGAGGTCAGTGAAATCCACACACATCCGCCAACTACCATCACTTTTCTTGACCATTACTGGATTGGAGAGCCAGTCATGGTAATAGACTTCTCGCATGATGCCTGCGTCCACAAGTTTGTGTACTTCTTCCAGAATAGCTTTTGCGCGCTCTGGAGCCTGGCCGCGCTTTTTCTGCCTTACTGGGGAATATCCTTGTCGGATTTTTAGCGTGTGTTCTGCAATCGAGCGTGGCACACCAGTCATGTGCTTTGGTTCCCATGCGAAGATATCCAGATTCCTTTGCAAGAGCGCGCACACGGCCGCTCTTCCTTTGTCAGACAACGATCCTCCAATCGATACTTCTTGCTCCGGGTATTCAGGGTGAATTGCAACCTTTAGGTTTGATACTTTAGCTGCGCTCTGTTCTGGGGTGCGCGTTGTTTCGCATGTAATCGTGTTACATTCTCTAGGTGGAACGGTGCTATTGTAGATGGTGACAATGCCGCCTTCTACCGGGAATTTGAGCATCCCATGCGCTGTGGATGGTACTGCGCGTATTGCCGAAATTCCTGGTCTTCCAATGATGCCATTGTATGGTGAAGGAGATCTGATCACCATAAAATTCATCCAGGCTGTTGTGGAGTGTTCCTTATTACCAACAGCGACTAGTAGTCGCAGTTGCCCCATGGGCCATATCTTTTCTCCTGTGAAGCCAGTCAGCGCAGTCGTGGCTGGGCTTAACTGTCTTTGTATCTCAGGGCGCAATCTCTTGAAACAATGCTCATACATTATATCCGCTGATGCCCCTCCATCAACATACATGCGGTGGATATCGTGACCCCCCGCATTTATCTCAATGGTGAGTGGTTCTGCCACTGCGTTGTCCGCAACCAAGGTGGGGAAAGAGATTTCGCTTCCATGTGAAAATTTCTGGCTGACCTTTTGCCTAGTCTTTCGCTGCCATGATTGTATCATGTAGATTGTGTCAGCCTTGTCCTTGGGCGCTTCTTTCTTGCCCCCAGTTTTCTGTTTATCTTTCCCATCCTTAATATTCTTAACTAGATGGTCCAATCTGCCTTCTTTTACGAGCTTCTCTATTAGTTGGCGCAATTGGACACACTCATTAGTCGTGTGGCCCTTCTGTCCATGATACTCGCAGTATCCGTTCCCTACGCGCCGATCTTCTGGGGTGCGCATAGGTGGAGGTCTCGGAAAGTTCGCGCCTTCCGTCGCAAATATCTCCTTTGGAGTCTTCGTTAGTGGGGTATACTTGTCGTTTCCCCGTCCGCCCCTTGACTGCGATAACTTTTGTTACGATTGCTACTCTGGTCATTGGATTGTCTCCTTGGCTCTTCTTGTGACCTATGGTTTGAGTAGCCTTTCTTGCTATCCGCAGCGGCGGCTTCTCCTTGGATGAAGGACCTCGTGCGCTTCATCAGTTCATCAAAGGTTTGGGGAACCCTATCATTTAATTTTTTGATAAGCTCCGGGTTATTGATCCCGTTCATAAACCCTGAGATCTTTAGTATTTCGGGACATGCCTTGACATGTATGCATTCATCTTTAAAGCGCTCCATAAAAGCGCTTGTGGATTCCCCTTGGCGCTGTTTTACCCTAGCGAGCTCGACAGGGTTCTTGGCGCACTTCTTCCTCTGAGTAAAGTTCAAACGAAACGCCTTTCGCAACTCTTCAAACCCATTGATGCTTCTACGTGGAAGCTTACTGAACCAGTTTTGCGCATTCCCCACTAAAGTAGAGTTAAACATGTGGCACCACACAGGTTGTAGCCAATTTTTGATGGTTGCTGCTGATTCGAAAAATTTTAGGTGGTCATCAGGATCACCTATTCCATCATAAGTTTTAACATTAGCGGGCATGCGCCTTTTTTTATCTTCTGAAAAATCACTGATGCGCCGAGTGAATGCGTCAACCTTTTGGCGGCGCCAGGGACGAGACATATCTTCATCCTCCCAGTCGCGGGATCTTCCCCTGGACTTCCAATGTCCTGTTTCTTTGTCCTCGTTGTCCGTGGAGTCACTTGAGGATGAGTGATGAACTCAAATAAGTACATTTTATTACTATCATTTATCCTATTAATTTGACTTGTTTTACTATATTATGTATGAGGATTGATACTTAATCGTTTACTTTTGTAATTCTCAGGTAAAAATAAGCATTTGGTGAAACTTAATGATTTTGGACTAATAATGGAGCAAAACGTGCATAAAGTGAAAGTCTACTGACATGGACATGATCAAGTCAATTCTGCTCCAGATGCGCCGCATCTCACTCTCGACATGCGCCGCATCTCTATCAAGATATCACCAGATACGATCCAAGATACAAGAGGACATGCGCCGCATCTAATAAAGAGTTACGCCGCATCTTCTGGCGGTGTACGAATATTCCTGAATATTATAATCTTGGACCCCACGCGAAGTTAAGTACATACGCCGCATCTACTTAGTAGATGCGCCGCATCTTCCCTCAGACAGAAACTATAAATACCCCGTAGATCAGACGAATTAAGAGTTCCAAAAACCCTAACACCGAAGACCGAACAGTAGGAACAAAGGACGAATTCAGTCAAGGAGGCAGCACAAGACACACCCAAATCAAAGATACAAGAGCTGTAAGAAGGTGCTGCATATGTTTAATTCATTAAGTAGTTTTGTTTTATTGTGTTAGTAAACTTTAATTCATCAAGATTGGTGGCTTGTGTAATGTGGCAACGGAAAGATTGCACTCCCTTAAAACTGCTTTCTCATTAATTAAAGTTTATATGTTGATGTCTTTGGTTACTACTTATTAGTGCATTGATAACCTCTGTGTTTATTAGTGGCTTGCGGGCATTTGACTGCGGGACATAATGTGGCTCCCACGGTTGTTTCTAAATTGATCACTTAGGAATAACTTTTAGACATAAGTAATCATTAAGGGTTTACTCGCCGATAAGAATAGGACCAACGAGAAAGGATTAACTACATACACTTCATATAAAGCTATCAATAAAACAAGTGACAATCTACTTAATTATAAGGACAACCCTCTTATTGTCTCGAGTATTTATCTGTGTACGTGTGTGCTACTTGCTGATTCGTGCCTATTGGTTTATTTTATTATTTTAATTGCAACAAATCGTGCCAGTCTCTCAGGCTGAAACCCCCTTGCGTTAGGATATTAAAATACTGATTAGAATAACTAGATAATACGTTCCACTCTTAGTGATCGACACTCTACTTACCATTATCTTCATACTGACCGGGTACACTGCTCGTTAAGTGTGTGTGTTATTGATAAGTCGGCTAAATATAAATTTAAAACTTGAGTAGGCATTAAAACTGCTAAACCGCAACGACACATCACGCGCATCAATGAGCTTACCCTTTTGGGGCGCTTGCGCCGACTATCCTCGGAGTCCAAGCTTGTAGGGCTTTCGCTTGGGGAGCATCGTCGCCCAAGTCTATCGTGGATCCTGCGACTGCCAAGTCTAGCGTGGACATTGATGCGCCGTTCATCATCTTTATGCTCCTCTAGAGACTCCAAGTCGGCTGCTTCATCGTCCACAACTTTCCTTCCGATCCTAGTAAACACTGGGTGTCGGCGGCCACCTTTCTCGCGCCTTTCCTTTTGGTAACGCAGTGGAGATGCTTCATGCTCAGGGTCAAAGTTGAGTCTGGCGTGCAGACTCTGACTTGACCTCCTTTTTGCTTCCTCTCGCATCAGCGCAGCCAAGGTTTCGTAGTTTTGGGACACGAACTCACTTGGCGCTAGTTCAGGCGCGACTCCTTCTAGCGCGAGGATGTCTGTTTCCAAATCAGGACACTTGTTTCGGGTGGGCGCATTTGGCGGTTCAGTGAAGTTTAATTCTGGCATGGTGAAAGGAGTGCGCATTGGATCTACCGCGCTAGTGGTTGTTGTAGTAGCCTGGGTAGCCCTTATGGGCGGTTCTACTGCGGTAAAAGCCAGATCTGAGTACGATCCTAGGCTTTTGGGAGCACTGGTTGTCCCAGAGGCCTGCTTAGCGGCTGCATCAGTTTGCTGCTTCTTACCTTGTAGGTCGTCATGCGTTTTCTTTGTCTGCGGAGTCCGCTGATTTGGGTTTCCATGCTTCGTCATTCTAGTTCTTCGTAGAGTTCTTAGTGTAGGGTCCCACGGATGGCGCCACTTGTTGATACAAAAGTTGGGCTTTCCTTGTTTCCGTACCAATTAGATCTTAATGCTTGAGACCTGCGCACTAAGAAAACAAAAAGACACCGTTAGGCTTATCGTGGGATTGTCTCCCACGATTATCCTCCGGCGTGAGAGTAAGTAATCGGTTTTAGGGTTTAGTTGAAGAGTTAGGGTTTGTCGATCGTACCTTTTAATGAGAGCCGAGATGCTCTATTTATACATACGAAACCCTAGTTGGTTTCGTGTTCCTCACTCCTCAGCGTATCCCGCATGGGTCGGTTATTTGATACATATCTCATAATAAGAGATATCCTATATCAAAACCATAAATAACTTTGGGTTTGGGACATCGTGAGCCCAAACCGTTATCGTGATAGCCCATTCGTGATGGGCTTGAGCCCATTCGTGATGGACTTAAGTGTTAGTAGCGTCCATTGGTCGGGTTCGTAACCCGGGTGCGGACTATACGTCATCACTAACAGTTTATGTATAAAACACATTTTGGTTAACACTTCAAGAGTTTTGCATTTTCTGAAATACTCCCCCTTCACATATGCTCATGCATTTTTGAAATAAATAGCACATGTTGGGTAGAGTTCGCACATTTGAAATGATCAATTTTCAATGAACATGACCTTCGCGAGACACGCTTACATCACTAGTTACACTAGCTTGAAATTATTACCCGTCCCGGTCATATTCAATGATCATCTCTCGAATTGGTACATTCTACTCAGATAAGTCCTTTGCGAGACACGTTTACATCAATGGATAACCATCTTGAAATTATTACCCGTCCCGGACTAGTCTTTTCGATTACTGACATTTAGATTTCGTCAATTCGATAGTACTTTCTGAGTCTTTCTGGTGAGCTCCTTTGAGATTCGAACCATGATCACATTTTAATCCCATTTCTCCCCCTCAAAAATAGCATTTCGATGGTATTTTTGATACCGTTTGATTAAAATCATTGTTTTTGGAAAGCTAATAGGGAGAAACGTTCATGCAAAACCGTTTTGGAACAAATTTCTTTTTTGAATACTCCCCCTCAAAACTTGCATTGGTTTTGACATTTTTGAAAAACTTTGGAGCAAGTGGGGAGTACCGTTTTGAAAATCTTAAGCAAAATTTTTAAAAGATTTGAAAACCTTTTGATGAATTTTGAATAAAATTTTTGATTCCTCCCAAACTATCTATCTTTTATTTCTCTATCACACAAGTCAACCACTTGTGAATGGTCACCCGTAATAAATGATAAAATATAAACAGCCTCAGAACGAATACTCGTGTGTAGTGTGAAACCAGGCAAGTGATCACCCGGATCGTTTCCCAACGAGATGTGAATGGAAAACTGTGAAAAGCTAAGATTAGAGTGATTGATGATTTAGATTGCTTTTGATTTTGCTTTATTTAACAATTCTAAATAACAAACAAAAACAGATATACACAGGAAAATAAAACGCGAATTAAATAATCTGAAAACGCGCAACGGAAAATCTAAAACGGGACAAAAACTGAAATTTATGAAATTTAAAACCTAAAAATGTAAAATTACTTAAAACTTATTTAAAAACTTAAATTATATTTTTTTTACTTTTTATTTAATTATTATTAATTATTTATTATTTAATTACTTATTAAACTATTTAAATTTATAAAAAATACTAAATGAACAAAGAAAATTCTAAAACTTTTTCTAAAAATATTATTAAGTAAAAAGAAGCTAAGAAAATTATAAAAATGAAAATTACTTAATTAAAATTTAAAAAGATAAATTCTATTAAATAGAAGCTATCACTATATTTCTATTTTTGATTTTCTTAAGGCCTAAAAATATAATTATATTTTTCCTAGATTAAAAATGACAAAAGAAAATTATGAAAATTGGATTTATATTTTTCTGATTATTTTTCTATTTATTATGATTTAATTACTATTTTAAACTAATAAAAAAGATTAAAAATATTAAAACTATTCAGAAAATTATGAAAATTTACAGGTAAATCTAAAATATTATTAGAAAGCTAGGAAAAATAAAAGTGGAAGCTGACTAAGCCAAATAAGCAGATTTGGGCAGATAAGCAGTTTGGAATAAGCCCAAAAATAAGCAAATAAGCACACAAATTCACCAAATGCTCAGAACAAGGCTAATCTACTATAATAAGCACAAATCAACTTAAATCAGACAGATAAGCACAAGAAATAAGCTAGATAAGCACTATGGCAGATGCAAAGCTTATGCAGAAATAGCAGAAAACTAGCAAACTTGCAGAGTGAATTAAGCTAGGAAATAAGCTACTGAGATGCAATCTTAGGGGGGCAAAAGCTTCTCTATACTACTGGGTATCTTAAAAACACAAAAGCCCCATCACAAATACACCAATTGAATCCCAATTTGATCAAAGATCAGATGCCAAAACACTAGGTCTGCTGATGAATTTGACTTTTGCAGAAAAACACAAGGGCTGACTTTGGTTAGTTTTGATTGGTTCTAATGGACTGAATATGATGTAATAAGCTACAATGAGATGATATTAAGCTATTTAAACAAGTTTAACACAACTGTGATGGATTTCACAAGTTAAAAATCCAACAGTGATCAACTTATGTGAGATTAAAAGTAATTTTGACTTTTTATCAAACAAGCACAGGTTTTTATGGTTCCTCTGAGTTGTTCTTGACTAAAGTGACATGTAACAACAACTAATAACAACACAAACACTCAGCAACACCACTGAATCAGCAAGATCCAAACACCCCTTAACTTAACTAATTTTATGATTTCCAAAGCAACTCAGAGAATTAAACTACAACACTGATTTCAGAACTCATAACATCATTACACAAGATCAAGGAAGCATAAAACATCAATGATCTAAGCATGAAACACAGAAATGGACCAAATGCTATATTGACTGTTATGATGAGATTATAGCAACTATCAAAATCAAAGAACAAGCAACTGATTTTAAGCTTTATATTACTTTATAATTACCACAGAGACATAATAAGATCAAGATTCAAGCAATAAACAACTGATGCAGTGAAATGCTAAATTTGATCAAAAGGCTTACAAGTGAACTTCAACTGAGAGCAAAGAACAAGGACCAGAACCTATTCTAACTTGTTCACACAAGCTAGAAAACTACACTAAGCCTTCCAAATTAGCTTTTAATACCCAGAGTAGCTTATTCCACCCAGAGTTGACTTTCATTGACTGTTCTTGAATATCTTGCATTTAGAACTAGAGCATACTAAATAAGCTTACAGGAAGCTATATAAAGCTTATATAAGCTTATTACAAGGGTGTGAGAGCTTGTGAAAGCTTTTTAGTGGTGGTTCGAATCTTAAATTCTCAACAGAGACATACAAGTTTTGAACAACAATAAATTCAGACACAAGATAATATGAAACAAGATTTTTATAACTTGAATTACTTTGAATTACAACTGGAAATGAGAGATTACAAGATTACAACTAGATAAAGTAAAATGCGATTTAAACTAAATTAACTACTACTGAATTTCCTATTACATTGTTCTATTTATACAAAATACAATTGGGAAACCCTAATTCGACATCTCTGAACACATCTGCACCCTTGAATTGCTCCAAATCGATCTCAGCCATTGATTCATCATTTTGGCGCCAAAAGTACTAGTAGTGGATTGAGCAGGTTATAGCAATTAATGCTTTTCAGGGAGGTGGAGAAGAAGCATTCAATGCTTTTGGCATTGTTAGGTGAGTGGGATAAGATGGGGGGTGGTATAGCAGAGAAACTATGGATGAGGTTGTATTGGCGGGGTTGTGAGGTTAGGGACAAGTTTGACCGAAGTCAACTGGTATTTAAATACCAGATTGGGTCGGGTTGTATTAATAAAGGATTGGGCTTGGTTGGGCTGGGTTTAGATAATAGGGTGTTGGGTTGGGTTATTTTTATTTAAGGGTTAAGGGTTTAGTTTGGATCCGGTTTTGGTTTATAATTAAATCACAAGGACCAAAGGTGTAATATGCTGAAACTTTAGGGACCTGATTTGCCAACATTCCAAACTCACTTCAAAGGACTAAACCTGCCACAAATCAATAACACAAGGACCATATTTATTTTTCTCAAAGTTTTTAAATCCCAGGGACCATTTTTGACATTTTCCAAACTTGAGGGACCAAAGTTGTAATTTTATGAAACTTTGCACCAAAGGACTTATTATGTAATTTTATGATTCTTAAAGGACCTTTGATGACTTTTCCTGTTTTTAGAATAACCAGGGACTAGTTTTGACAACTTTTGAAAGTTGAGGGACTAAAACTGCCAATTATGCAAACTTTGTTCGTTTTTCACTTGTTTTTAAACATTTTGCATCTGAAACATATAAAACACAATTCTGGGATAATTTCAGTATTATGATGCATTTCTGAGTGTTTTTGGATGTTTTGGCAGCTCAGATTAGGTAAAAATGATGAGTATTTAGACACTCATCAATCCCCCACACTAAACTATTGCTAGTCCCTAGCAATCATTTGAGAAAACTTAATGGATTTATCTCTTTACCAAAAGCCATTACTTCTGGAGTAGCCAAATGTTTTAGTTCAAGTAAGAACCATGGTACACTGATAACCATGTGATTTTGAGCAAACCACAAGCTGTCAACGGTTTTGATTTGTCTTTACTAGAAGCCGTTTGCTTCAGGACTAGCCAACTCTTAGATAAATTATGAATATTATCTTTGGTGAGCTGATTACCAATCATGGATTTTCACTGCCTTAACCACAAGCCATAACCTTGCGGGCTAGCCAACTCTTCACTTATGAAGATATGGTGAGTCGAATACCATACAATTTTGGGCAAATTGCAAGCCATCAACGGATTTGAGACATCTTTACCAAGAGCCGTTTGCTCTCGGATTAGCCAATCCTTATGTGGGTTAGACATGGCGGACTGATAACCATTTATTGAGTTCTAAGTGAGAAAAAATTTTAAAATTTTGGCTAAAATGGGGGTACTAGATGGTACATTTGATCAAATTCGCTAGAATTCCCCCCCACACTTAGAACTGAATATTGCCCTCAATATTCAAAGAACCGGTTGTTAAACCAACACTTAGAACGGAAAAAGGAAATACTAATAGCCATTTATTTTGATATATACACATTTTTTTTTTTTTTTTTTTTTTTGAAATTTACATATATACAACATGTGGGGCATCTCCCCCACACTAGATGGTAGAACAGAGAAAGAAAACAGAGACACGGGTGAAAACCCATGTTGTGCTAATGTTTTTGATCACCGAGTCACTAGCTTGACTCGATCCCCGCATTCATTGGTTCATGGGGAAAGTTTGAAGATCCGGGACAACCATGAATGGTATGTCCTCTCCAAAGTAGTGTTTTAAACGATGACCATTCACTTTGAAATTAGGACCGTCAGCTTGAGATAACTCAACGGTACCATACGGATAAACCTTTGTGATAGTGAATGGACCAGTCCATCGGGATTTGAGTTTGCCTGAGAAGATCTTTAATCTTGAATTGAAAAGAAGGACTCGATCACCAACGTTAAAAACGCGGTTCTTTATTTTTGAGTCATGAATCTTCTTTGTCTTTTCTTTATAGATCAAAGAGTTCTCGTAGGCCTGATCACGCAGTTCATTTAATTAATTCATTTGAACTTTACGGTGATCACCCGCAGTTTGGAGGTCAAAGTTAACATGTTTCAAGGCCCAGTAGGCTTTGTGCTCTAATTCGATCGGTAGATGACATGCCTTTCCTTACACAAGTTTATAAGGCGTACACCCAATGGGTGTTTTGTAAGCTGTACGAAAGGCCCATAATGCATCATCCAATTTATCCGACCAGGATGCACGATTTTCTCCTACAGTCCTTTCTAGAATTCTTTTAATACCCCGATTTGAAACTTCTACTTGTCCACTTGTTTGTGGGTGATACGCAGTAGAAAGACGGTGAGTTACACCATACTTTTGCATGACTTTGTCAAATTTGTCATTGCAAAAATGCGTACCACGATCACTGATTATAGCACGTGGAGTTCTAAAACGGGCAAACAGAGCTTTCAGGAATTTTACAACCACTCGGGCATCATTAGTGGGTAAAGCTTTTGCTTCAACCCATTTTGACAAGTAGTCAACAGCCACGAGAATGTATTTATTTCCTCGAGATGATGGAAATGGCCCTATAAAGTCAATGCCCCAGACATCAAAGATTTCACAAACTTGAATAGCATTTTGTGGCATTTCATTTCGTTGTGAAATATTTCCGTGACGCTGACAAGCTTCACAAGTTTTGATCAGATCTTGGGCATCCTTATAGATTGTGGGCCAATAAAACCCGGAATCAAACACCTTTTTGGCGGTGTAGTTTGGACTATGGTGGCCCCCAGTGGGTCCAGCATGGCAAGCTTTGAGAATGTCAACAGCTTCCTGTCCGTAAACACACCGTCGGATGACTTGATCCGCACAGATTTTGAATAAGTAGGGGTCGTCCCAAAAGTAATGTTTAACATCCTTGAAGAATTTATTCTTCTGTTGGGTCGACATCCCTTTCACTATGAAGTTACCCGCATGGTAATTTGCGAAGTCGGCAAACCATGGGGTAGTAGAATCTCCACGAAAAGCAACCGCACTGAGTGTCTCAAGAGGAAATGTTTCATTTATTTCCTTTTTCTCGAAAACATCTTGGTGTGGGTTCTCTAATCGGGACAGATGATCAGCAGCTAGGTTCTCAGCTCCTTTTTTATCACGTATTGTGATATCAAATTCTTGTAGGAGGAGAACCCAACGGAGTAATCTCGGCTTTGCATCTTGTTTTGCAAAGAGATATTTAAGAGCCGAGTGATCCGTATACACTACACATTTTGTCAAGATTAAATATGGCCGAAATTTCTCAAAGGCATACACCACAGCTAATAATTCTTTTTCTGTAGTGGTGTAATGAGTTTGAGCTTCAGTCATGGTTTTACTTGCGTAGTGGATAGGCTGAAAATGTTTGGCTTTTCGTTGCCCCAAGACTGCACCGATAGCAAAATCGCTTGCATCGCACATGAGTTCAAATGGAAAATCCCAGTCGGGGGCAACCAGAATGGGTGCTTCAGTAAGCTTTTTCTTTAATGTTTCGAAAGCTTCGATGCACTCGGGTGAGAAAATAAAAGGAGCGTCCTTTTCAAGAAGATGAGTCATAGGCCGGGCGATTTTAGAGAAATCTTGTATGAATCTACGATAGAAACCGGCATGACCCAAAAAACTCCTAATACCTTTGACGGTAGTGGGGTGAGGTAATTTACTAATGACATCAACTTTAGATCTGTCAACCTCAATCCCGTTCTTTGATATCTTATGGCCGAGGACAATGCCCTCTTTGACCATAAAGTGACTCTTCTCCCAATTTAGACAAAGATTGGTGTCTTCACACCGTTTCAACATGTTTTCTAAATGGGAGAGACATGTTTCGAATGAATCCCCAATGACTGAGAAGTCATCCATAAAGACCTCCATCGTTTTCCCGATCATGTCGGAAAATATGGACATCATGCACCTTTGGAATGTGCCTGGAGCATTGCATAAGCCGAAAGGCATACGTTTATAAGCAAAGGTTCCATAGGGGCATGTAAATGTGGTCTTTTCTTGATCTTGCGGATCAATGGGTATTTGAAAGTACCCCGAGAAACCATCAAGGAAACAATAGTACTCATTTCCCGCTAATCTCTCAAGCATCTGATCCATGAAGGGCATAGGAAAATGGTCTTTTCGGGTGGCATCATTTAACTTACGATAGTCAATGCAAACACGCCACCCAGTAACCAATCGAGTTGGAATCAACTCATTATCCTCATTTGTGACAACAGTTATGCCACCCTTTTTTGGAACACAGTGAATGGGACTAACCCAAGGACTATCAGAGATGGGATAAATCAATCCTGCATCAAGAAGTTTGAGAACCTCTTGTTTGATAACATCGTGGATTTTTGGATTTACCCTTCGCTGGTGTTGGACTGCTGGTTTAAAGTCATCCTCCATTAATATTTTGTGAGTACAAAATTCAGGGTCGATACCCTTTATGTCGGAGAGTTTCCAAGCAATTGCTTGCTTGTGTGACTTTAAAACCTTTATTAGAGCAGTCTTTTCCTCATCACTTAAGTCTTTAGCAATAATGACGGGTAATTTATCATCACCCTCCAAAAATGCGTACTCAAGATGAGGTGGCAAGTCTTTGAGTTCGACCTCAGGAAATTCATCGTTTTTTTCAACCGATTTGATTTCCTCATTATGAAGTTTAACGGGAGGGAGTGGAGGAGAATTGTCCTGATTTAACAATGTCTCAAGAAGAAGAATATCTCCCTCCAGATCAATCTCAGCGTCATCAATTCCTTCCAGAAATGAATCACACTCGAGAAAAGCCTCGATCTCTTCCAAATTGAAATTACTTCCCTCAAACGGAGTGAGAGAAGGGGAAGAGTCGGAAATGATAGGTAGAGAAGATGTGGTGGTATCCCCACTCACAGAATTATGAGAATAACCAAGAAACTCTTGAGAGTACTCCTCTGAGACAACATCAATGACATCGATTCGGTTAACCGATTCAGATTCATAATTTGGGGAGTACCTCGAAGTTTGATCGAGGTTAAAAGTAACAGCTTCATTATCCACACGTAATGTGATTTCATGCTCAAATACATCAATGAGAGCTCGGCCCGTTTTTAGGAATCCTCTTCCAAGAATGAGAGGAACCCTAGGATCAGCATCGAAATCGACAACCACAAAGTCAGCTGGAAAATGGAACTTTCCTACTTTCACAAATACATCCTCAGCAATGCCGCGAGGAAGAGATGTGGAACGATCTGCAAGCTCAAGAGTCATGCAGGTAGTAGTGAGTGCAGGAAGAGAAAGTTTTTCCCAGACTGAATAAGGCATCAGGTTAATGCTTGCACCAAGATCGGCCAAGGCATAGCATTCAACCATTCCTGGAAAGACACAAGGTAGTAAAAATCTTCCAGGATCTCCAAGCTTCACCGGAAGCTTTTTCAAGATAACTGCTGAGCAGTTCTCATTCAATGGAGTCTTTGCCATTTCAAACAGTTTTTCCTTGTTGCTTAACAAGTGTTTGATTGTGGATGCAAACTTGGGCATCAAAATGATAGCATCCGCAAAGCTTATATCAAAATATAATTCCTGGAAAATTTTGAAAAACTTTTCCATTTGTTGACTAGCTTTTTCGCGGAGCTTTTGCTCATTTAAACGTGATGGGTAAGGAATAGAAGGTTTGGATATAGGGTTTTCAACAGGGATTTCAAAAACAACTCCTAGTTTGGGTTTTGGTTTCTGGACAACTTGAGGTAGGATGTTGTTGGCACCTCCGTTATTAGTAGGAAGTTCCTTGTCCTCAGTCACCTCAGGTTCACTTTCCACTACCTTAGGAAGAGGAGAAGAAGTGGTAGTAGGAATAGTAGGTCCATCATAAGCTTTACCACTGCGTGTGGTGACAGCTTTGAGTTCACCCTTTGGGTTTGGAATGGTATTACCAGGGAGACCTCCCGAGGTAGAAGGTGGATTGATATGATTCATGAGACTGGTAAGCATATTCTTAACTTCGCTTTGAGAGTGATCAATTTTATTTGAAAGCTCATTCTTAAGCTCAGTTCCTTGCTTGTATATTGAGGTTTGAAATTCATTCCTCAATCCAGAGTTTGATTTTGTATTGCCTTCATTTTATTCTCATTAAACTTGATGTAGTTATCAAGTTCATTTGGGAGAGGTCCTTTGTGATTAGGAGCTGAATACGCTTGATTACCCCTCTGGGGTGGGTATTGATTGTTTGGGGCAGTAAATTGATTTTGCATGTTCTGCCCTCTCTGTTGATTAGGATTAATCCTATTTGGATTGTTGGGAGGAGGAAATCCGGGTGGTCCAAATTGATTGCTAGCACGGTGGTTTGGGTCCACTTGAGGACGGTATTGATTACCTCCTTGATTGGATGTTCCGGCTATAGCATTAACATCAAATGTATTGCCATCGGTGCCAGTACAATTATAGTAAGCATGAGGACCACCACAAGTAACACAAACTTCTATCTTTTTTACTTCAGCAGTGTGAGAAGTTTTCGGAGCGGACTCTTTCTTTTGTGTGGAGAAAACCAAAGCTTGAATAACCTTTGTTAGTTCAGCAAGCTGAGAATCAGTACTGGACTGACTCACGGGAGATGAAGTGGAAGGACCAACACTAGCCTGGGAATTATATGTCCTGTTTCGTGTAGTACGGACCTTAGACTTATTTTCAATGAGAGCAATGGCTTCCTTAGTGGATTTGCTCAGGAAATTACCTCCAGCTGAGGCATTGAGAGAATCTTGGTCAGATGGGTTTAATCCACTGTAAAAAGTGTCCATCTGCATCAAATCGGTGAAACCGTGATGAGGACATTTGCGGAGCAATTCTTTGAAACGATCCCATGCTTCTCCAAATGGTTCATCAAACCTTTGAGTGAATTTCATGATTTCATTTTTAAGATGTGTGGTGTTAGAAGGAGGAAAGAATTCATTTACAAATTTTTGAACCAAATCTTCCCATGTTCTAATTGATCGAGGGGGTTGTTTGTCAAGCCATATCCGGGCTGCCCCATCTATAGAAAACGGGAAAAGAAGAAGTTTGATTGATTCCTCCGGGACATTTTTACATTTGATGGTGGATGTGATTTTATTGAACCATCGAACGTGATCTTGAGGATCGTCCCTCTCAAAACCATAGAATTGACGCGATGTTACAAGGTTTATCAACCCAGTTTTCAGCTCAAAATTCTCAGCCACGATGGCTGGAACAATAATGGCATCTCCATAACCCTCGGTGGGAGCTTGGAGAAGCTCATTCATAGGGCGGTCTTCTGCCATGATGATAGGGGTTTCGGGATCAGTCCGTATCTCGGGTACGACTGATGGAGCAGAACGTCTACGACGTCTTCGAGGTATTTTTCCAAGCTCACGGAAAGGGCTTGTAGACCTAGAAGAACGAGTGCGCATGCACTTAGCAAAATTTTTAATTAAAATCAAGATCGAGAGAAAACACAAGTGAACTTAAACCAATAATCAACAAGCGTACGGTAGCTCTCTAAAAGATAAACGCACAGAGTGGCGGAGAAGCAGAGGTGGGCAACTTAATGCTCCTTAAAAACCCGCTTCTTTCAGTCCGACAATTTAATGTCAGACTATCCTAGAACCTCCGTTAGAGTTTGTTTATCAATCAAAGGTGAGCCGATATTCGCAAGTGATACAAAGGCAAGTTTTTATCTTTGGTTTGGGAACTTATTATGGCCGTACCCCCAGTTAGGTAGTACTCAGTCTTGGTTCTCGATGGTTAATTTTTTTTGTTTATTATTAAAGAAAACGGAAAATATTTTTGGGTTTTTAATTTTTATATGATAATTATAATAATAATATATATAGAAAAGAAAAGGAAAATATTTTTGTATTTTATATTGTTTTTGGGAAATAGGAACTTCTGATAGAAGGATCTCGAATCACTAATCGCTAAAATTCTTCACAATAGTCGCAGCACACTTCCCCGGCAGCGGCGCCAAAATTTGATTCCTCCCAAACTATCTATCTTTTATTTCTCTATCACACAAGTCAACCACTTGTGAATGGTCAACCGTAATAAATGATAAAATATAAACAGCCTCAGAACGAATACTCGTGTGTAGTGTGAAACCAGGCAAGTGATCACCCGGATCGTTTCCCAACGAGATGTGAATGGAAAACTGTGAAAAGCTAGGATTAGAGTGATTGATGATTTAGATTGCTTTTGATTTTGCTTTATTTAACAATTCTAAATAACAAACAAAAACAGATATACACAGGAAAATAAAACGCGAATTAAATAATCTGAAAACGCGCAACGGAAAATCTAAAACGGGACAAAAACTGAAATTTATGAAATTTAAAACCTAAAAATGTAAAATTACTTAAAACTTATTTAATAACTTAAATTATATTTTTTTTACTTTTTATTTAATTATTATTAATTATTTATTATTTAATTACTTATTAAACTATTTAAATTTATAAAAAATACTAAATGAACAAAGAAAATTCTAAAATTTTTTTTAAAAATATTATTAAGTAAAAAGAAGCTAAGAAAATTATAAAAATGAAAATTACTTAATTAAAATTTAAAAAGATAAATTCTATTAAATAGAAGCTATCACTATATTTCTATTTTTGATTTTATTAAGGCCTAAAAATATAATTATATTTTTCCTGGATTAAAAATGACAAAAGAAAATTATGAAAATTGGATTTATATTTTTCTGATTATTTTTCTATTTATTATGATTTAATTACTATTTTAAACTAATAAAAAAGATTAAAAATATTAAAACTATTCAGAAAATTATGAAAATTTATAGGTAAATCTAAAATATTATTAGAAAGCTAGGAAAAATAAAAGTGGAAGCTGACTAAGCCAAATAAGCAGATTTGGGCAGATAAGCAGTTTGGAATAAGCCCAAAAATAAGCAAATAAGCACACAAATTCACCAAATGCTCAGAACAAGGCTAATCTACTATAATAAGCACAAATCAACTTAAATCAGACAGATAAGCATAAGAAATAAGCTAGATAAGCACTATGGCAGATGCAAAGCTTATGCAGAAATAGCAGAAAACTAGCAAACTTGTAGAGTGAATTAAGCTAGGAAATAAGCTACTGAGATGCAATCTTAGGGGGGCAAAAGCTTCTCTATACTACTGGGTATCTTAAAAACACAAAATCCCCATCACAAATACACCAATTGAATCCCAATTTGATCAAAGATCAGATGCCAAAACACTAGGTCTGCTGATGAATTTGACTTTTGCAGAAAAACACAAGGGCTGACTTTGGTTAGTTTTGATTGGTTCTAATGGACTGAATATGATGTAATAAGCTACAATGAGATGATATTAAGCTATTTAAACAAGTTTAACACAAATGTGATGGATTTCACAAGTTAAAAATCCAACAGTGATCAACTTATGTGAGATTAAAAGTAATTTTGACTTTTTATCAAACAAGCACAGGTTTTTATGGTTCCTCTGAGTTGTTCTTGACTAAAGTGACATGTAACAACAACTAATAACAGCACAAACACTCAGCAACACCACTGAATCAGCAAGATCCAAACACCCCTTAACTTAACTGATTTTATGAATTCCAAAGCAACTCAGAGAATTAAACTACAACACTGATTTCAGAACTCATAACATCATTACACAAGATCAAGGAAGCATAAAACATCAATGATCTAAGCATGAAACACAGAAATGGACCAAATGCTATATTGACTGTTATGATGAGATTATAGCAACTATCAAAATCAAAGAACAAGCAACTGATTTTAAGCTTTATATTACTTTATAATTACCACAGAGACATAATAAGATCAAGATTCAAGCAATAAACAACTGATGCAGTGAAATGCTAAATTTGATCAAAAGGCTTACAAGTGAACTTCAACTGAGAGCAAAGAACAAGGACCAGAACCTATTCTAACTTGTTCACACAAGCTAGAAAACTACACTAAGCCTTCCAAATTAGCTTTTAATACCTAGAGTAGCTTATTCCACCCAGAGTTGACTTTCATTGACTGTTCTTGAATATCTTGCATTTAGAACTAGAGCATACTAAATAAGCTTACAGGAAGCTATATAAAGCTTATATAAGCTTATTACAAGGGTGTGAGAGCTTGTGAAAGCTTTTTAGTGGTGGTTCGAATCTTAAATTCTCAACAGAGACATACAAGTTTTGAACAACAATAAATTCAGACACAAGATAATATGAAACAAGATTTTTATAACTTGAATTACTTTGAATTACAACTGGAAATGAGAGATTACAAGATTACAACTAGATAAAGTAAAATGCGATTTAAACTAAATTAACTACTACTGAATTTCCTATTACATTGTTCTATTTATACAAAATACAATTGGGAAACCCTAATTCGACATCTCTGAACACATCTGCACCCTTGAATTGCTCCAAATCGATCTCAGCCATTGATTCATCATTTTGGCGCCAAAAGTACTAGTAGTGGATTGAGCAGGTTATAGCAATTAATGCTTTTCAGGGAGGTGGAGAAGAAGCATTCAATGCTTTTGGCATTGTTAGGTGAGTGGGATAAGATGGGGGGTGGTATAGCAGAGAAACTATGGGTGAGGTTGTATTGGCGGGGTTGTGAGGTTAGGGATAAGTTTGACCGAAGTCAACTGGTATTTAAATACCAGATTGGGTCGGGTTGTATTAATAAAGGATTGGGCTTGGTTGGGCTGGGTTTAGATAATAGGGTGTTGGGTTGGGTTATTTTTATTTAAGGGTTAAGGGTTTAGTTTGGATCCGGTTTTGGTTTATAATTAAATCACAAGGACCAAAGGTGTAATATGCTGAAACTTTAGGGACCTGATTTGCCAAAATTCCAAACTCACTTCAAAGGACTAAACCTGCCACAAATCAATAACACAAGGACCATATTTATTTTTCTCAAAGTTTTTAAATCCCAGGGACCATTTTTGACATTTTCCAAACTTGAGGGACCAAAGTTGTAATTTTATGAAACTTTGCACCAAAGGACTTATTATGTAATTTTATGATTCTTAAAGGACCTTTGATGACTTTTCCTGTTTTTAGAATAACCAGGGACTAGTTTTGATAACTTTTGAAAGTTGAGGGACTAAAACTGCCAATTATGCAAACTTTGTTCGTTTTTCACTTGTTTTTAAACATTTTGCATCTGAAACATATAAAACACAATTCTGGGATAATTTCAGTATTATGATGCATTTCTGAGTGTTTTTGGATGTTTTGGCAGCTCAGATTAGGTAAAAATGATGAGTATTTAGACACTCATCAATCCCCCACACTAAACTATTGCTAGTCCCTAGCAATCATTTGAGAAAACTTAATGGATTTATCTCTTTACCAAAAGCCATTACTTCTGGAGTAGCCAAATGTTTTAGTTCAAGTAAGAACCATGGTACACTGATAACCATGTGATTTTGAGCAAACCACAAGCTGTCAACGGTTTTGATTTGTCTTTACCAGAAGCCGTTTGCTTCTGGACTAGCCAACTCTTAGATAAATTATGAATATTATCTTTGGTGAGCTGATTACCAATCATGGATTTTCACTGCCTTAACCACAAGCCATAACCTTGCGGGCTAGCCAACTCTTCACTTATGAAGATATGGTGAGTCGAATACCATACAATTTTGGGCAAATTGCAAGCCATCAACGGATTTGAGACATCTTTACCAAGAGCCGTTTGCTCTCGGATTAGCCAATCCTTATGTGGGTTAGACATGGCGGACTGATAACCATTTATTGAGTTCTAAGTGAGAAAAATTTTTAAAATTTTGGCTAAAATGGGGGTACTAGATGGTACATTTGATCAAATTCGCTAGAATTCCCCCCCACACTTAGAACTGAATATTGCCCTCAATATTCAAAGAACCGGTTGTTAAACCAACACTTAGAACGGAAAAAGGAAATACTAATAGCCATTTATTTTGATATATACACATTTTTTTTTTTTTTTTTTTTTTTGAAATTTACATATATACAACATGTGGGCATCTCCCCCACACTAGATGGTAGAACAGAGAAAGAAAACAGAGACACGGGTGAAAACCCATGTTGTGCTAATGTTTTTGATCACCGAGTCACTAGCTTGACTCGATCCCCGCATTCATTGGTTCATGGGGAAAGTTTGAAGATCCGGGACAACCATGAATGGTATGTCCTCTCCAAAGTAGTGTTTTTAAACGATGACCATTCACTTTGAAATTAGGACCGTCAGCTTGAGATAACTCAACGGTACCATACGGATAAACCTTTGTGATAGTGAATGGACCAGTCCATCGGGATTTGAGTTTGCCTGAGAAGATCTTTAATCTTGAATTGAAAAGAAGGACTCGATCACCAACGTTAAAAACGCGGTTCTTTATTTTTGAGTCATGAATCTTCTTTGTCTTTTCTTTATAGATCAAAGAGTTCTCGTAGGCCTGATCACGCAGTTCATTTAATTCATTCATTTGAACTTTACGGTGATCACCCGCAGTTTGGAGGTCAAAGTTAACATGTTTCAAGGCCCAGTAGGCTTTGTGCTCTAATTCGATCGGTAGATGACATGCCTTTCCGTACACAAGTTTATAAGGCGTACACCCAATGGGTGTTTTGTAAGCTGTACGAAAGGCCCATAATGCATCATCCAATTTATCCGACCAGGATGCACGATTTTCTCCTACAGTCCTTTCTAGAATTCTTTTAATACCCCGATTTGAAACTTCTACTTGTCCACTTGTTTGTGGGTGATACGCAGTAGAAAGACGGTGAGTTACACCATACTTTTGCATGACTTTGTCAAATTTGTCATTGCAAAAATGCGTACCACGATAACTGATTATAGCACGTGGAGTTCCAAAACGGGCAAACAGAGCTTTCAGGAATTTTACAACCACTCGGGCATCATTAGTGGGTAAAGCTTTGCTTCAACCCATTTTGACAAGTAGTCAACAGCCACGAGAATGTATTTATTTCCTCGAGATGACGGAAATGGCCCCATAAAGTCAATGCCCCAGACATCAAAGACTTCACAAACTTGAATAGCATTTTGTGGCATTTCATTTCGTTGTGAAATATTTCCGTGACGCTGACAAGCTTCACAAGTTTTGATCAGATCTTGGGCATCCTTATAGATTGTGGGCCAATAAAACCCGGAATCAAACACCTTTTTGGCGGTGTAGTTTGGACTATGGTGGTCCCCAGTGGGTCCAGCATGGCAAGCTTTGAGAATGTCAACAGCTTCCTGTCCGTAAACACACCGTCGGATGACTTGATCCGCACAGATTTTGAATAAGTAGGGGTCGTCCCAAAAGTAATGTTTAACATCCTTGAAGAATTTATTCTTCTGTTGGGTCGACATCCCTTTCACTATGAAGTTACCCGCATGGTAATTTGCGAAGTCGGCAAACCATGGGGTAGTAGAATCTCCACGAAAAGCAACCGCACTGAGTGTCTGAAGAGGAAATGTTTCATTTATTTCCTTTTTCTCGAAAACATCTTGGTGTGGGTTCTCTAATCGGGACAGATGATCAGCAGCTAGGTTCTCAGCTCCTTTTTTATCACGTATTGTGATATCAAATTCTTGTAGGAGGAGAACCCAACGGAGTAATCTCGGCTTTGCATCTTGTTTTGCAAAGAGATATTTAAGAGCCGAGTGATCCGTATACACTACACATTTTGTCAAGATTAAATATGGCCGAAATTTCTCAAAGGCATACACCACAGCTAATAATTCTTTTTCTGTAGTGGTGTAATGAGTTTGAGCTTCAGTCATGGTTTTACTTGCGTAGTGGATAGGCTGAAAATGTTTGGCTTTTCGTTGCCCCAAGACTGCACCGATAGCAAAATCGCTTGCATCGCACATGAGTTCAAAGGGAAAATCCCAGTCGGGGGCAACCAGAATGGGTGCTTCAGTAAGCTTTTTCTTTAATGTTTCAAAAGCTTCGATGCACTCGGGTGAGAAGATAAAAGGAGCATCCTTTTCAAGAAGATGAGTCATAGGCCGGGCGATTTTAGAAAAATCTTGTATGAATCTACGATAGAAACCGGCATGACCCAAAAAACTCCTAATACCTTTGACGGTAGTGGGGTGAGGTAATTTACTAATGACATCAACTTTAGATCTGTCAACCTCAATCCCGTTCTTTGATATCTTATGGCCGAGGACAATGCCCTCTTTGACCATAAAGTGACTCTTCTCCCAATTTAGACAAAGATTGGTGTCTTCACACCGTTTCAACATGTTTTCTAAATGGGAGAGACATGTTTCGAATGAATCCCCAATGACTGAGAAGTCATCCATAAAGACCTCCATCGTTTTCCCGATCATGTCGGAAAATATGGACATCATGCACCTTTGGAATGTGCCTGGAGCATTGCATAAGCCGAAAGGCATACGTTTATAAGCAAAGGTTCCATAGGGGCATGTAAATGTGGTCTTTTCTTGATCTTGCGGATCAATGGGTATTTGAAAGTACCCCGAGAAACCATCAAGGAAACAATAGTACTCATTTCCCGCTAATCTCTCAAGCATCTGATCCATGAAGGGCATAGGAAAATGGTCTTTTCGGGTGGCATCATTTAACTTACGATAGTCAATGCAAACACGCCACCCAGTAACCAATCGAGTTGGAATCAACTCATTATCCTCATTTGTGACAACAGTTATGCCACCCTTTTTTGGAACACAGTGAATGGGACTAACCCAAGGACTATCAGAGATGGGATAAATCAATCCTGCATCAAGAAGTTTGAGAACCTCTTGTTTGATAACATCGTGGATTTTTGGATTTACCCTTCGCTGGTGTTGGACTGCTGGTTTAAAGTCATCCTCCATTAATATTTTGTGAGTACAAAATTCAGGGTCGATACCCTTTATGTCGGAGAGTTTCCAAGCAATTGCTTGCTTGTGTGACTTTAAAACCTTTATTAGAGCAGTCTTTTCCTCATCACTTAAGTCTTTAGCAATAATGACGGGTAATTTATCATCACCCTCCAAAAATGCGTACTCAAGATGAGGTGGCAAGTCTTTGAGTTCGACCTCAGGAAATTCATCGTTTTTTTCAACCGATTTGATTTCCTCATTATGAAGTTTAACGGGAGGGAGTGGAGGAGAATTGTCCTGATTTAACAATGTCTCAAGAAGAAGAATATCTCCCTCCAGATCAATCTCAGCGTCATCAATTCCTTCCAGAAATGAATCACACTCGAGAAAAGCCTCGATCTCTTCCAAATTGAAATTACTTCCCTCAAACGGAGTGAGAGAAGGGGAAGAGTCGGAAATGATAGGTAGAGAAGATGTGGTGGTATCCCCACTCACAGAATTATGAGAATAACCAAGAAACTCTTGAGAGTACTCCTCTGAAACAACATCAATGACATCGATTCGGTTAACCGATTCAGGATCATTATTTGGGAGTACCTCGAAGTTTGATCGAGGTTAAAAGTAACAGCTTCATTATCCACACGTAATGTGATTTCATGCTCAAATACATCAATGAGAGCTCGGCCCGTTTTTAGGAATCCTCTTCCAAGAATGAGAGGAACCCTAGGATCAGCATCGAAATCGACAACCACAAAGTCAGCTGGAAAATGGAACTTTCCTACTTTCACAAATACATCCTCAGCAATGCCGCGAGGAAGAGATGTGGAACGATCTGCAAGCTCAAGAGTCATGCAGGTAGTAGTGAGTGCAGGAAGAGAAAGTTTTTCCCAGACTGAATAAGGCATCAGGTTAATGCTTGCACCAAGATCGGCCAAGGCATAGCATTCAACCATTCCTGGAAAGACACAAGGTAGTAAAAATCTTCCAGGATCTCCAAGCTTCACCGGAAGCTTTTTCAAGATAACTGCTGAGCAGTTCTCATTCAATGGAGTCTTTGCCATTTCAAACAGTTTTTCCTTGTTGCTTAACAAGTGTTTGATTGTGGATGCAAACTTGGGCATCAAAATGATAGCATCCGCAAAGCTTATATCAAAATGTAATTCCTGGAAAATTTTGAAAAACTTTTCCATTTGTTGACTAGCTTTTTCGCGGAGCTTTTGCTCATTTAAACGTGATGGGTAAGGAATAGAAGGTTTGGATATAGGGTTTTCAACAGGGATTTCAAAAACAACTCCTGGTTTGGGTTTTGGTTTCTGGACAACTTGAGGTAGGATGTTGTTGGCACCTCCGTTATTAGTAGGAAGTTCCTTGTCCTCAGTCACCTCAGGTTCACTTTCCACTACCTTAGGAAGAGGAGAAGAAGTGGTAGTAGGAATAGTAGGTCCATCATAAGCTTTACCACTGCGTGTGGTGACAGCTTTGAGTTCACCCTTTGGGTTTGGAATGGTATTACCAGGGAGACCTCCCGAGGTAGAAGGTGGATTGATATGATTCATGAGACGGGTAAGCATATTCTTAACTTCGCTTTGAGAGTGATCAATTTTATTTGAAAGCTCATTCTTAAGCTCAGTTCCTTGCTTGTATATTGAGGTTTGAAATTCATTCCTCAATCCAGAGTTTGATTTTGTATTGCCTTCATTTTATTCTCATTAAACTTGATGTAGTTATCAAGTTCATTTGGGAGAGGTCCTTGGTGATTAGGAGCTGAATACCCTTGATTACCCCTCTGGGGTGGGTATTGATTGTTTGGGGCAGTAAATTGATTTTGCATGTTCTGCCCTCTCTGTTGATTAGGATTAATCCTATTTGGATTGTTGGGAGGAGGAAATCCGGGTGGTCCAAATTGATTGCTAGCACGGTGGTTTGGGTCCACTTGTGGACGGTATTGATTACCTCCTTGATTGGATGTTCCGGCTATAGCATTAACATCAAATGTATTGCCATCGGTGCCAGTACAATTATAGTAAGCATGAGGACCACCACAAGTAACACAAACTTCTATCTTTTTTACTTCAGCAGTGTGAGAAATTTTCGGAGCGGACTCTTTCTTTTGTGTGGAGAAAACCAAAGCTTGAATAACCTTTGTTAGTTCAGCAAGCTGAGAATCAGTACTGGACTGACTCACGGGAGATGAAGTGGAAGGACCAACACTAGCCTAGGAATTATATGTCCTGTTTCGTGTAGTACGGACCTTAGACTTATTTTCAATGAGAGCAATGGCTTAATTAGTGGATTTGCTCAGGAAATTACCTCCAGCTGAGGCATTGAGAGAATCTTGGTCAGATGGGTTTAATCCACTGTAAAAAGTGTCCATCTGCATCAAATCGGTGAAACCGTGATGAGGACATTTGCGGAGCAATTCTTTGAAACGATCCCATGCTTCTCCAAATGGTTCATCAAACCTTTGAGTGAATTTCATGATTTCATTTTTAAGATGTGTGGTGTTAGAAGGAGGAAAGAATTCATTTACAAATTTTTGAACCAAATCTTCCCATGTTCTAATTGATCGAGGGGGTTGTTTGTCAAGCCAATACCGGGCTGCCCCATCTATAGAAAACGGGAAAAGAAGAAGTTTGATTGATTCCTCCGGGACATTTTTACATTTGATGGTGGATGTGATTTTATTGAACCATCGAACGTGATCTTGAGGATCGTCCCTCTCAAAACCATAGAATTGACGCGATGTTACAAGGTTTATCAACCCAGTTTTCAGCTCAAAATTCTCAGCCACGATGGCTGGAACAATAATGGCATCTCCATAACCCTCGGTGGGAGCTTGGAGAAGCTCATTCATAGGGCGGTCTTCTGCCATGATGATAGGGGTTTCGGGATCAGTCCGTATCTCGGGTACGACTGATGGAGCAGAACGTCTACGACGTCTTCGAGGTATTTTTCCAAGCTCACGGAAAGGGCTTGTAGACCTAGAAGAACGAGTGCGCATGCACTTAGCAAAATTTTTAATTAAAATCAAGACCGAGAGAAAACACAAGTGAACTTAAACCAATAATCAACAAGCGTACGGTAGCTCTCTAAAAGATAAACGCACACAGAGTGGCGGAGAAGCAGAGGTGGGCAACTTAATGCTCCTTAAAAACCCGCTTCTTTCAGTCCGACAATTTAATGTCAGACTATCCTAGAACCTCCGTTAGAGTTTGTTTATCAATCAAAGGTGAGCCGATATTCGCAAGTGATACAAAGGCAAGTTTTTATCTTTGGTTTGGGAAGTTATTATGGCCGTACCCCCAGTTAGGTAGTACTCAGTCTTGGTTCTCGATGGTTAATTTTTTTGTTTATTATTAAAGAAAACGGAAAATATTTTTGGGTTTTTAATTTTTATATGATAATTATAATAATAATATATATAGAAAAGAAAAGGAAAATATTTTTGTATTTTATATTGTTTTTGGGAAATAGGAACTTCTGATAGAAGGATCTCGAATCACTAATCGCTAAAATTCTTCACAATAGTCGCAGCACACTTCCCCGGCAGCGGCGCCAAAATTTGATTCCTCCCAAACTATCTATCTTTTATTTCTCTATCACACAAGTCAACCACTTGTGAATGGTCAACCGTAATAAATGATAAAATATAAACAGCCTCAGAAACGAATACTCGTGTGTAGTGTGAAACCAGGCAAGTGATCACCCGGATCGTTTTCCAACGAGATGTGAATGGAAAACTGTGAAAAGCTAGGATTAGAGTGATTGATGATTTAGATTGCTTTTGATTTTGCTTTATTTAACAATTCTAAATAACAAACAAAAACAGATATACACAGGAAAATAAAACGCGAATTAAATAATCTGAAAACGCGCAACGGAAAATCTAAAACGGGACAAAAACTGAAATTTTTGAAATTTAAAACCTAAAAATGTAAAATTACTTAAAACTTATTTTATAACTTAAATTATATTTTTTTTACTTTTTATTTAATTATTATTAATTATTTATTATTTAATTACTTATTAAACTATTTAAATTTATAAAAAATACTAAATGAACAAAGAAAATTCTAAAATTTTTTTTTAAAAATATTATTAAGTAAAAAGAAGCTAAGAAAATTATAAAAATGAAAATTACTTAATTAAAATTTAAAAAGATAAATTCTATTAAATAGAAGCTATCACTATATTTCTATTTTTGATTTTCTTAAGGCCTAAAAATATAATTATATTTTTCCTGGATTAAAAATGACAAAAGAAAATTATGAAAATTGGATTTATATTTTTCTGATTATTTTTCTATTTATTATGATTTAATTACTATTTTAAACTAATAAAAAAGATTAAAAATATTAAAACTATTCAGAAAATTATGAAAATTTATAGGTAAATCTAAAATATTATTAGAAAGCTAGGAAAAATAAAAGTGGAAGCTGACTAAGCCAAATAAGCAGATTTGGGCAGATAAGCAGTTTGGAATAAGCCCAAAAATAAGCAAATAAGCACACAAATTCACCAAATGCTCAGAACAAGGCTAATCTACTATAATAAGCACAAATCAACTTAAATCAGACAGATAAGCATAAGAAATAAGCTAGATAAGCACTATGGCAGATGCAAAGCTTATGCAGAAATAGCAGAAAACTAGCAAACTTGCAGAGTGAATTAAGCTAGGAAATAAGCTACTGAGATGCAATCTTAGGGGGGCAAAAGCTTCTCTATACTACTGGGTATCTTAAAAACACAAAATCCCCATCACAAATACACCAATTGAATCCCAATTTGATCAAAGATCAGATGCCAAAACACTAGGTCTGCTGATGAATTTGACTTTTGCAGAAAAACACAAGGGCTGACTTGGTTAGTTTTGATTGGTTCTAATGGACTGAATATGATGTAATAAGCTACAATGAGATGATATTAAGCTATTTAAACAAGTTTAACACAACTGTGATGGATTTCACAAGTTAAAAATCCAACAGTGATCAACTTATGTGAGATTAAAAGTAATTTTGACTTTTTATCAAACAAGCACAGGTTTTTATGGTTCCTCTGAGTTGTTCTTGACTAAAGTGACATGTAACAACAACTAATAACAACACAAACACTCAGCAACACCACTGAATCAGCAAGATCCAAACACCCCTTAACTTAACTGATTTTATGAATTCCAAAGCAACTCAGAGAATTAAACTACAACACTGATTTCAGAACTCATAACATCATTACACAAGATCAAGGAAGCATAAAACATCAATGATCTAAGCATGAAACACAGAAATGGACCAAATGCTATATTGACTGTTATGATGAGATTATAGCAACTATCAAAATCAAAGAACAAGCAACTGATTTTAAGCTTTATATTACTTTATAATTACCACAGAGACATAATAAGATCAAGATTCAAGCAATAAACAACTGATGCAGTGAAATGCTAAATTTGATCAAAAGGCTTACAAGTGAACTTCAACTGAGAGCAAAGAACAAGGACCAGAACCTATTCTAACTTGTTCACACAAGCTAGAAAACTACACTAAGCCTTCCAAATTAGCTTTTAATACCCAGAGTAGCTTATTCCACCAGAGTTGACTTTCATTGACTGTTCTTGAATATCTTGCATTTAGAACTAGAGCATACTAAATAAGCTTACAGGAAGCTATATAAAGCTTATATAAGCTTATTACAAGGGTGTGAGAGCTTGTGAAAGCTTTTTAGTAGTGGTTCGAATCTTAAATTCTCAACAGAGACATACAAATTTTGAACAACAATAAATTCAGACACAAGATAATATGAAACAAGATTTTTATAACTTGAATTACTTTGAATTACAACTGGAAATGAGAGATTACAAGATTACAACTAGATAAAGTAAAATGCGATTTAAACTAAATTAACTACTACTGAATTTCCTATTACATTGTTCTATTTATACAAAATACAATTGGGAAACCCTAATTCGACATCTCTGAACACATCTGCACCCTTGAATTGCTCCAAATCGATCTCAGCCATTGATTCATCATTTTGGCGCCAAAAGTACTAGTAGTGGATTGAGCAGGTTATAGCAATTAATGCTTTTCAGGGGGTGGAGAAGAAGCATTCAATGCTTTTGGCATTGTTAGGTGAGTGGGATAAGATGGGGGTGGTATAGCAGAGAAACTATGGGTGAGGTTGTATTGGCGGGGTTGTGAGGTTAGGGATAAGTTTGACCGAAGTCAACTGGTATTTAAATACCAGATTGGGTCGGGTTGTATTAATAAAGGATTGGGCTTGGTTGGGCTGGGTTTAGATAATAGGGTGTTGGGTTGGGTTATTTTTATTTAAGGGTTAAGGGTTTAGTTTGGATCCGGTTTTGGTTTATAATTAAATCACAAGGACCAAAGGTGTAATATGCTGAAACTTTAGGGACCTGATTTGCCAACATTCCAAACTCACTTCAAAGGACTAAACCTGCCACAAATCAATAACACAAGGACCATATTTATTTTCTCAAAGTTTTTAAATCCCAGGGACCATTTTTGACATTTTCCAAACTTGAGGGACCAAAGTTGTAATTTTATGAAACTTTGCACCAAAGGACTTATTATGTAATTTTATGATTCTTAAAGGACCTTTGATGACTTTTCCTGTTTTTAGAATAACCAGGGACTAGTTTTGACAACTTTTGAAAGTTGAGGGACTGAAACTGCCAATTATGCAAACTTTGTTCGTTTTTCACTTGTTTTTAAACATTTTGCATCTGAAACATATAAAACACAATTCTGGGATAATTTCAGTATTATGATGCATTTCTGAGTGTTTTTGGATGTTTTGGCAGCTCAGATTAGGTAAAAATGATGAGTATTTAGACACTCATCAATCCCCCACACTAAACTATTGCTAGTCCCTAGCAATCATTTGAGAAAACTTAATGGATTTATCTCTTTACCAAAAGCCATTACTTCTGGAGTAGCCAAATGTTTTAGTTCAAGTAAGAACCATGGTACACTGATAACCATGTGATTTTGAGCAAACCACAAGCTGTCAACGGTTTTGATTTGTCTTTACCAGAAGCCGTTTGCTTCAGGACTAGCCAACTCTTAGATAAATTATGAATATTATCTTTGGTGAGCTGATTACCAATCATGGATTTTCACTGCCTTAACCACAAGCCATAACCTTGCGGGCTAGCCAACTCTTCACTTATGAAGATATGGTGAGTCGAATACCATACAATTTTGGGCAAATTGCAAGCCATCAACGGATTTGAGACATCTTTACCAAGAGCCGTTTGCTCTCGGATTAGCCAATCCTTATGTGGGTTAGACATGGCGGACTGATAACCATTTATTGAGTTCTAAGTGAGAAAAAATTTTAAAATTTTGGCTAAAATGGGGGTACTAGATGGTACATTTGATCAAATTCGCTAGAATTCCCCCCCCACACTTAGAACTGAATATTGCCCTCAATATTCAAAGAACCGGTTGTTAAACCAACACTTAGAACGGAAAAAGGAAATACTAATAGCCATTTATTTTGATATATACACATTTTTTTTTTTTTTTTTTTTTGAAATTTACATATATACAACATGTGGGGCATCTCCCCCACACTAGATGGTAGAACAGAGAAAGAAAACAGAGACACGGGTGAAAACCCATGTTGTGCTAATGTTTTTGATCACCGAGTCACTAGCTTGACTCGATCCCCGCATTCATTGGTTCATGGGGAAAGTTTGAAGATCCGGGACAACCATGAATGGTATGTCCTCTCCAAAGTAGTGTTTTAAACGATGACCATTCACTTTGAAATTAGGACCGTCAGCTTGAGATAACTCAACGGTACCATACGGATAAACCTTTGTGATAGTGAATGGACCAGTCCATCGGGATTTGAGTTTGCCTGAGAAGATCTTTAATCTTGAATTGAAAAGAAGGACTCGATCACCAACGTTAAAAACGCGGTTCTTTATTTTTGAGTCATGAATCTTCTTTGTCTTTTCTTTATAGATCAAAGAGTTCTCGTAGGCCTGATCACGCAGTTCATTTAATTCATTCATTTGAACTTTACGGTGATCACCCGCAGTTTGGAGGTCAAAGTTAACATGTTTCAAGGCCCAGTAGGCTTTGTGCTCTAATTCGATCGGTAGATGACATGCCTTTCCGTACACAAGTTTATAAGGCGTACACCCAATGGGTGTTTTGTAAGCTGTACGAAAGGCCCATAATGCATCATCCAATTTATCCGACCAGGATGCACGATTTTCTCCTACAGTCCTTTCTAGAATTCTTTTAATACCCCGATTTGAAACTTCTACTTGTCCACTTGTTTGTGGGTGATACGCAGTAGAAAGACGGTGAGTTACACCATACTTTTGCATGACTTTGTCAAATTTGTCATTGCAAAAATGCGTACCACGATAACTGATTATAGCACGTGGAGTTCCAAAACGGGCAAACAGAGCTTTCAGGAATTTTACAACCACTCGGGCATCATTAGTGGGTAAAGCTTTTGCTTCAACCCATTTTGACAAGTAGTCAACAGCCACGAGAATGTATTTATTTCCTCGAGATGACGGAAATGGCCCCATAAAGTCAATGCCCCAGACATCAAAGACTTCACAAACTTGAATAGCATTTTGTGGCATTTCATTTCGTTGTGAAATATTTCCGTGACGCTGACAAGCTTCACAAGTTTTGATCAGATCTTGGGCATCCTTATAGATTGTGGGCCAATAAAACCCGGAATCAAACACCTTTTTGGCGGTGTAGTTTGGACTATGGTGGTCCCCAGTGGGTCCAGCATGGCAAGCTTTGAGAATGTCAACAGCTTCCTGTCCGTAAACACACCGTCGGATGACTTGATCCGCACAGATTTTGAATAAGTAGGGGTCGTCCCAAAAGTAATGTTTAACATCCTTGAAGAATTTATTCTTCTGTTGGGTCGACATCCCTTTCACTATGAAGTTACCCGCATGGTAATTTGCGAAGTCGGCAAACCATGGGGTAGTAGAATCTCCACGAAAAGCAACCGCACTGAGTGTCTGAAGAGGAAATGTTTCATTTATTTCCTTTTTCTCGAAAACATCTTGGTGTGGGTTCTCTAATCGGGACAGATGATCAGCAGCTAGGTTCTCAGCTCCTTTTTTATCACGTATTGTGATATCAAATTCTTGTAGGAGGAGAACCCAACGGAGTAATCTCGGCTTTGCATCTTGTTTTGCAAAGAGATATTTAAGAGCCGAGTGATCCGTATACACTACACATTTTGTCAAGATTAAATATGGCCGAAATTTCTCAAAGGCATACACCACAGCTAATAATTCTTTTTCTGTAGTGGTGTAATGAGTTTGAGCTTCAGTCATGGTTTTACTTGCGTAGTGGATAGGCTGAAAATGTTTGGCTTTTCGTTGCCCCAAGACTGCACCGATAGCAAAATCGCTTGCATCGCACATGAGTTCAAATGGAAAATCCCAGTCGGGGGCAACCAGAATGGGTGCTTCAGTAAGCTTTTTCTTTAATGTTTCGAAAGCTTCGATGCACTCGGGTGAGAAAATAAAAGGAGCATCCTTTTCAAGAAGATGAGTCATAGGCCGGGCGATTTTAGAGAAATCTTGTATGAATCTACGATAGAAACCGGCATGACCCAAAAAACTCCTAATACCTTTGACGGTAGTGGGGTGAGGTAATTTACTAACGACATCAACTTTAGATCTGTCAACCTCAATCCCGTTCTTTGATATCTTATGGCCGAGGACAATGCCCTCTTTGACCATAAAGTGACTCTTCTCCCAATTTAGACAAAGATTGGTGTCTTCACACCGTTTCAACATGTTTTCTAAATGGGAGAGACATGTTTCGAATGAATCCCCAATGACTGAGAAGTCATCCATAAAGACCTCCATCGTTTTCCCGATCATGTCGGAAAATATGGACATCATGCACCTTTGGAATGTGCCTGGAGCATTGCATAAGCCGAAAGGCATACGTTTATAAGCAAAGGTTCCATAGGGGCATGTAAATGTGGTCTTTTCTTGATCTTGCGGATCAATGGGTATTTGAAAGTACCCCGAGAAACCATCAAGGAAACAATAGTACTCATTTCCCGCTAATCTCTCAAGCATCTGATCCATGAAGGGCATAGGAAAATGGTCTTTTCGGGTGGCATCATTTAACTTACGATCGTCAATGCAAACACGCCACCCAGTAACCAATCGAGTTGGAATCAACTCATTATCCTCATTTGTGACAACAGTTATGCCACCCTTTTTTGGAACACAGTGAATGGGACTAACCCAAGGACTATCAGAGATGGGATAAATCAATCCTGCATCAAGAAGTTTGAGAACCTCTTGTTTGATAACATCGTGGATTTTTGGATTTACCCTTCGCTGGTGTTGGACTGCTAGTTTAAAGTCATCCTCCATTAATATTTTGTGAGTACAAAATTCAGGGTCGATACCCTTTATGTCGGAGAGTTTCCAAGCAATTGCTTGCTTGTGTGACTTTAAAACCTTTATTAGAGCAGTCTTTTCCTCATCACTTAAGTCTTTAGCAATAATGACGGGTAATTTATCATCACCCTCCAAAAATGCGTACTCAAGATGAGGTGGCAAGTCTTTGAGTTCGACCTCAGGAAATTCATCGTTTTTTTCAACCGATTTGATTTCCTCATTACGAAGTTTAACGGGAGGGAGTGGAGGAGAATTGTCCTGATTTAACAATGTCTCAAGAAGAAGAATATCTCCCTCCAGATCAATCTCAGCGTCATCAATTCCTTCCAGAAATGAATCACACTCGAGAAAAGCCTCGATCTTTTCCAAATTGAAATTACTTCCCTCAAACGGAGTGAGAGAAGGGGAAGAGTCGGAAATGATAGGTAGAGAAGATGTGGTGGTATCCCCACTCACAGAATTATGAGAATAACCAAGAAACTCTTGAGAGTACTCCTCTGAGACAACATCAATGACATCGATTCGGTTAACCGATTCAGATTCATAATTTGGGGAGTACCTCGAAGTTTGATCGAGGTTAAAAGTAACAGCTTCATTATCCACACGTAATGTGATTTCATGCTCAAATACATCAATGAGAGCTCGGCCCGTTTTTAGGAATCCTCTTCCAAGAATGAGAGGAACCCTAGGATCAGCATCGAAATCGACAACCACAAAGTCAGCTGGAAAATGGAACTTTCCTACTTTCACAAATACATCCTCAGCAATGCCGCGAGGAAGAGATGTGGAACGATCTGCAAGCTCAAGAGTCATGCAGGTAGTAGTGAGTGCAGGAAGAGAAAGTTTTTCCCAGACTGAATAAGGCATCAGGTTAATGCTTGCACCAAGATCGGCCAAGGCATAGCATTCAACCATTCCTGGAAAGACACAAGGTAGTAAAAATCTTCCAGGATCTCCAAGCTTCACCGGAAGCTTTTTCAAGATAACTGCTGAGCAGTTCTCGTTCAATGGAGTCTTTGCCATTTCAAACAGTTTTTCCTTGTTGCTTAACAAGTGTTTGATTGTGGATGCAAACTTGGGCATCAAAATGATAGCATCCGCAAAGCTTATATCAAAATGTAATTCCTGGAAAATTTTGAAAAACTTTTCCATTTGTTGACTAGCTTTTTCGCGGAGCTTTTGCTCATTTAAACGTGATGGGTAAGGAATAGAAGGTTTGGATATAGGGTTTTCAACAGGGATTTCAAAAACAACTCCTAGTTTGGGTTTTGGTTTCTGGACAACTTGAGGTAGGATGTTGTTGGCACCTCCGTTATTAGTAGGAAGTTCCTTGTCCTCAGTCACCTCAGGTTCACTTTCCACTACCTTAGGAAGAGGAGAAGAAGTGGTAGTAGGAATAGTAGGTCCATCATAAGCTTTACCACTGCGTGTGGTGACAGCTTTGAGTTCACCCTTTGGGTTTGGAATGGTATTACCAGGGAGACCTCCCGAGGTAGAAGGTGGATTGATATGATTCATGAGACTGGTAAGCATATTCTTAACTTCGCTTTGAGAGTGATCAATTTTATTTGAAAGCTCATTCTTAAGCTCAGTTCCTTGCTTGTATATTGAGGTTTGAAATTCATTCCTCAATCCAGAGATTTGATTTTGTATTGCCTTCATTTTATTCTCATTAAACTTGATGTAGTTATCAAGTTCATTTGGGAGAGGTCCTTGGTGATTAGGAGCTGAATACCCTTGATTACCCCTCTGGGGTGGGTATTGATTGTTTGGGGCAGTAAATTGATTTTGCATGTTCTGCCCTCTCTGTTGATTAGGATTAATCCTATTTGGATTGTTGGGAGGAGGAAATCCGGGTGGTCCAAATTGATTGCTAGCACGGTGGTTTGGGTCCACTTGAGGACGGTATTGATTACCTCCTTGATTGGATGTTCCGGCTATAGCATTAACATCAAATGTATTGCCATCGGTGCCAGTACAATTATAGTAAGCATGAGGACCACCACAAGTAACACAAACTTCTATCTTTTTTACTTCAGCAGTGTGAGAAGTTTTCGGAGCGGACTCTTTCTTTTGTGTGGAGAAAACCAAAGCTTGAATAACCTTTGTTAGTTCAGCAAGCTGAGAATCAGTACTGGACTGACTCACGGGAGATGAAGTAGAAGGACCAACACTAGCCTGGGAATTATATGTCCTGTTTCGTGTAGTGCGGACCTTAGACTTATTTTCAATGAGAGCAATGGCTTCCTTAGTGGATTTGCTCAGGAAATTACCTCCAGCTGAGGCATTGAGAGAATCTTGGTCAGATGGGTTTAATCCACTGTAAAAAGTGTCCATCTGCATCAAATCGGTGAAACCGTGATGAGGACATTTGCGGAGCAATTCTTTGAAACGATCCCATGCTTCTCCAAATGGTTCATCAAACCTTTGAGTGAATTTCATGATTTCATTTTTAAGATGTGTGGTGTTAGAAGGAGGAAAGAATTCATTTACAAATTTTTGAACCAAATCTTCCCATGTTCTAATTGATCGAGGGGGTTGTTTGTCAAGCCATATCCGGGCTGCCCCATCTATAGAAAACGGGAAAAGAAGAAGTTTGATTGATTCCTCCGGGACATTTTTACATTTGATGGTGGATGTGATTTTATTGAACCATCGAACGTGATCTTGAGGATCGTCCCTCTCAAAACCATAGAATTGACGCGATGTTACAAGGTTTATCAACCCAGTTTTCAGCTCAAAATTCTCAGCCACGATGGCTGGAACAATAATGGCATCTCCATAACCCTCGGTGGGAGCTTGGAGAAGCTCATTCATAGGGCGGTCTTCTGCCATGATGATAGGGGTTTCGGGATCAGTCCGTATCTCGGGTACGACTGATGGAGCAGAACGTCTACGACGTCTTCGAGGTATTTTTCCAAGCTCACGGAAAGGGCTTGTAGACCTAGAAGAACGAGTGCGCATGCACTTAGCAAAATTTTTAATTAAAATCAAGATCGAGAGAAAACACAAGTGAACTTAAACCAATAATCAACAAGCGTACGGTAGCTCTCTAAAAGATAAACGCACAGAGTGGCGGAGAAGCAGAGGTGGGCAACTTAATGCTCCTTAAAAACCCGCTTCTTTCAGTCCGACAATTTAATGTCAGACTATCCTAGAACCTCCGTTAGAGTTTGTTTATCAATCAAAGGTGAGCCGATATTCGCAAGTGATACAAAGGCAAGTTTTTATCTTTGGTTTGGGAACTTATTATGGCCGTACCCCCAGTTAGGTAGTACTCAGTCTTGGTTCTCGATGGTTAATTTTTATTGTTTATTATTAAAGAAAACGGAAAATATTTTTGGGTTTTTAATTTTTATATGATAATTATAATAATAATATATATAGAAAAGAAAAGGTAAATATTTTTGTATTTTATATTGTTTTTGGGAAATAGGAACTTCTGATAGAAGGATCTCGAATCACTAATCGCTAAAATTCTTCACAATAGTCGCAGCACACCTCCCCGGCAGCGGCGCCAAAATTTGATTCCTCCCAAACTATCTATCTTTTATTTCTCTATCACACAAGTCAACCACTTGTGAATGGTCAACCGTAATAAATGATATAATATAAACAGCCTCAGAACGAATACTCGTGTGTAGTGTGAAACCAGGCAAGTGATCACCCGGATCGTTTCCCAACGAGATGTGAATGGAAAACTGTGAAAAGCTAGGATTAGAGTGATTGATTATTTAGATTGCTTTTGATTTTGCTTTATTTAACAATTCTAAATAACAAACAAAAACAGATATACACAGGAAAATAAAACGCGAATTAAATAATCTGAAAACGCGCAACGGAAAATCTAAAACGGGACAAAAACTGAAATTTATTAAATTTAAAACCTAAAAATGTAAAATTACTTAAAACTTATTTAAAAACTTAAATTATATTTTTTTACTTTTTATTTAATTATTATTAATTATTTATTATTTAATTACTTATTAAACTATTTAAATTTATAAAAAATACTAAATGAACAAAGAAAATTCTAAAACTTTTTCTAAAAATATTATTAAGTAAAAAGAAGCTAAGAAAATTATAAAAATGAAAATTACTTAATTAAAATTTAAAAAGATAAATTCTATTAAATAGAAGCTATCACTATATTTCTATTTTTGATTTTCTTAAGGCATAAAAATATAATTATATTTTTCCTAGATTAAAAATGACAAAAGAAAATTATAAAAATTGGATTTATATTTTTCTGATTATTTTTCTATTTATTATGATTTAATTACTATTTTAAACTAATAAAAAAGATTAAAAATATTAAAACTATTCAGAAAATTATGAAAATTTACAGGTAAATCTAAAATATTATTAGAAAGCTAGGAAAAATAAAAGTGGAAGCTGACTAAGCCAAATAAGCAGATTTGGGCAGATAAGCAGTTTGGAATAAGCCCAAAAATAAGCAAATAAGCACACAAATTCACCAAATGCTCAGAACAAGGCTAATCTACTATAATAAGCACAAATCAACTTAAATCAGACAGATAAGCACAAGAAATAAGCTAGATAAGCACTATGGCAGATGCAAAGCTTATGCAGAAATAGCAGAAAACTAGCAAACTTGCAGAGTGAATTAAGCTAGGAAATAAGCTACTGAGATGCAATCTTAGGGGGGCAAAAGCTTCTCTATACTACTGGGTATCTTAAAAACACAAAAGCCCCATCACAAATACACCAATTGAATCCCAATTTGATCAAAGATCAGATGCCAAAACACTAGGTCTGCTGATGAATTTGACTTTTGCAGAAAAACACAAGGGCTGACTTTGGTTAGTTTTGATTGGTTCTAATGGACTGAATATGATGTAATAAGCTACAATGAGATGATATTAAGCTATTTAAACAAGTTTAACACAACTGTGATGGATTTCACAAGTTAAAAATCCAACAGTGATCAACTTATGTGAGATTAAAAGTAATTTTGACTTTTTATCAAACAAGCACAGGTTTTTATGGTTCCTCTGAGTTGTTCTTGACTAAAGTGACTTGTAACAACAACTAATAACAGCACAAACACTCAGCAACACCACTGAATCAGCAAGATCCAAACACCCCTTAACTTAACTGATTTTATGAATTCCAAAGCAACTCAGAGAATTAAACTACAACACTGATTTCAAAACTCATAACATCATTACACAAGATCAAGGAAGCATAAAACATCAATGATCTAAGCATGAAACACAGAAATGGACCAAATGCTATATTGACTGTTATGATGAGATTATAGCAACTATCAAAATCAAAGAACAAGCAACTGATTTTAAGCTTTATATTACTTTATAATTACCACAGAGACATAATAAGATCAAGATTCAAGCAATAAACAACTGATGCAGTGAAATGCTAAATTTGATCAAAAGGCTTACAAGTGAACTTCAACTGAGAGCAAAGAACAAGGACCAGAACCTATTCTAACTTGTTCACACAAGCTAGAAAACTACACTAAGCCTTCCAAATTAGCTTTTAATACCCAGAGTAGCTTATTCCACCCAGAGTTGACTTTCATTGACTGTTCTTGAATATCTTGCATTTAGAACTAGAGCATACTAAATAAGCTTACAGGAAGCTATATAAAGCTTATATAAGCTTATTACAAGGGTGTGAGAGCTTGTGAAAGCTTTTTAGTGGTGGTTCGAATCTTAAATTCTCAACAGAGACATACAAGTTTTGAACAACAATAAATTCAGACACAAGATAATATGAAACAAGATTTTTATAACTTGAATTACTTTGAATTACAACTGGAAATGAGAGATTACAAGATTACAACTAGATAAAGTAAAATGCGATTTAAACTAAATTAACTACTACTGAATTTCCTATTACATTGTTCTATTTATACAAAATACAATTGGGAAACCCTAATTCGACATCTCTGAACACATCTGCACCCTTGAATTGCTCCAAATCGATCTCAGCCATTGATTCATCATTTTGGCGCCAAAAGTACTAGTAGTGGATTGAGCAGGTTATAGCAATTAATGCTTTTCAGGGAGGTGGAGAAGAAGCATTCAATGCTTTTGGCATTGTTAGGTGAGTGGGATAAGATGGGGGGTGGTATAGCAGAGAAACTATGGGTGAGGTTGTATTGGCGGGGTTGTGAGGTTAGGGATAAGTTTGACCGAAGTCAACTGGTATTTAAATACCAGATTGGGTCGGGTTGTATTAATAAAGGATTGGGCTTGGTTGGGCTGGGTTTAGATAATAGGGTGTTGGGTTGGGTTATTTTTATTTAAGGGTTAAGGGTTTAGTTTGGATCCGGTTTTGGTTTATAATTAAATCACAAGGACCAAAGGTGTAATATGCTGAAACTTTAGGGACCTGATTTGCCAACATTCCAAACTCACTTCAAAGGACTAAACCTGCCACAAATCAATAACACAAGGACCATATTTATTTTTCTCAAAGTTTTTAAATCCCAGGGACCATTTTTGACATTTTCCAAACTTGAGGGACCAAAGTTGTAATTTTATGAAACTTTGCACCAAAGGACTTGTTATGTAATTTTATGATTCTTAAAGGACCTTTGATGACTTTTCCTGTTTTTAGAATAACCAGGGACTAGTTTTGACAACTTTTGAAAGTTGAGGGACTAAAACTGCCAATTATGCAAACTTTGTTCGTTTTTCACTTGTTTTTAAACATTTTGCATCTGAAACATATAAAACACAATTCTGGGATAATTTCAGTATTATGATGCATTTCTGAGTGTTTTTGGATGTTTTGGCAGCTCAGATTAGGTAAAAATGATGAGTATTTAGACACTCATCAATTTTGCTTAAGATGAAGAAGTTTGGTTTGATAAACTTTGTATGAAAACTTCTTATCTTTTAGGATTGTTTCCATAAATTGTACAATAGGGTCCTTTCTTTGAAAAACGGGTTATGTACTGATATGTGCGCATAAGCCAAAACGTTGAAGCCCGGGTTGTAAGCTGAAATACTTACAAGCCATAATTTTTAGGATAAGCGCTCGAAATTTTTTTGATGAAGCACTTTCCTTTCTTTGAAGATCGGGTCCTGAACTGATGTGTTCAGAAGCCATTGGGTTAAGCTCGGGTTTCGTACTGAAGTGCACGAAAGCCATTAAAATTAAGCGCGGGTTCCGTACTGAAATGCACGAAAGCCATTAAATTAAGCGCGGGTTCCGTACTGAAATGCACGAAAGCCATTGAGTGACCAGATTAGACAACAACCTTTGGAACCCATTTGAGCACTGCACCAATGGGTTTAACATGTTTTGCAATCCATTTGTAAGTTGTGTCGATCTGGTTCAGAGAAGTTGAATTCCAACGAGGACTGAAAACCGGTTTTTCATTTGGAAATAACACTCGCGGAATCAACGGTGATTTAAAATTCTTTTTCAAAACAGAGTCCTTGTGTTGCAGCGGAAGTTTTTCAGAGTTTGAAGGACTTTGCTTTGGTCTCCACACTTGCCTTACCCGTGTAAAGCTAGATTGTGGAGTTTGAAATCTTGAAGTCTCTTCATGAGACATGTTTGACCTTGAAAGCTTTGGAGGAGTGAGCGTTTCATAAAAACTTGGTTTCTTTGAAAACTTCCTTCCTTTTTGCAAAGAATAGGTTGTAAACTGGGAAACCTTTTTCGAAAATGGTTTTGAAGATTCACCCGTGTAAACCTTCTTTGAAACACTCACTTTTGGAGTTGAAAGATTTGAAATGGGAGATTTGCCTTTTGATCAATGGAGAACATCAAACTTTGCTTTTAAGGCATTGTATGACATTCGAAAATCATTGTATTCTTTTTGAAGAAGATCTTGAGATGCCAATTTAGATTCCAAAGAAGCAATTTGTTTCAAAAAATGATCTTTTTCAGCTTTTGAATCATCCATTTTACGTGCCAATTTCCGTTCGAAAACAATATTTTCTTTTTCAAGTCTTTCAAAATATGTTTCAAATTTGTTTGTTTTGTTGAAAAGATCAGTTTTGGCATCCTCAAGATCGTTTGTACGTTGAGCTAACAGCGTTTCAAGCTCAAGTACTTTTGTTTGAAGCACATGATTTGCATTTTCCGTTTCAAAATCTGAAGAATTAGAATCAAACAGGGGATTTGGATAGGAAACATTTTTGAGTTGAAACTCATCCTTGTTCGTCTTCATTGATTCAATCTTTTGCAAAACTTTTTCAAACTTTTTATCAGCGAATTCAGAAAACTGAGATTTCAAAACTTCAACCTCTTTTGGTTTCGTGATTGATTTTTGTGTCTGAACTCGTGAACGTTTGATTGAATCAAACAGGTTTTTGTAAGTCTGTTTCAAATGCTCATTTTCTTTTTGTAATGATGCCACAGCGTGTTCCAATTCAATATTTTTTGTATCAAGTTCGTCCAAATCAAACTTGATTTTGGCATCATCACAATTTTCTTCAAAAATCTTTTCCTTTTCTTTGAGCACTGATGTCAAAGGGTTTTCAGAAGAAGCAATTCTTTTTGACAATTCTTCTTTGACTTCAGCTACTTCTTTTGAAAGTTCAGTGATTTTCTTTTTGAGCCAAGGATTTTCAGATTTCAAAGAAGATGTTTGTTCAAAATCCACATTCTCATACTCAAGGCTGACAGACACCGATTTGAATGACTCAATTTGATTTGTGAAAAATTCTTTTTGAATATCAAGATTTAAGCATTTTCCATCAAATTCATCTTCAAGTGAATGAACGTACTTTAAATCTTCTCTCATTTCCGTGACAATAAATTTTTCAAAGTATTCAAAACTTAAATTAATATTTTTTGCAAGAGGTTCAATCGATCTTTTAAAAACTTACAGACTTCCCTTTTTAAAAACTTACAGACTTCCCTTTTTAGCCAAGCGTCTGATGACATGAGACGACTGTAGTCACTATCGGTGTATTGTTGTTTCGACCAAATGACCTTTAACGTGTGCTCAATGTGATTTTTAAGATTACAAAACTGTTTCCTTGCTTTATTTTGCCATAATTTAGCATCATAAGTAGCAAGTTGAGCTTCTTTGAAAAATCTTTTCACATTTGTGTCTTTTCTTATTAAAGGTGCTTTTGGTATTTCTGACAATTGTATACAACCATACACAAAGCCTTGGTACGAGAATGGGCTTTTTCTTTGTTTGACTTTTAAGCGTTTTTCCTTTTCCAAGTTTTCATCTTCTTCTGACATGAACAGAGCATCAGTCGGCAAAAATTTATGTTCCACCTGATCGGTACTTTCAAAGCCAATTCCTGATTTTCCCTTATGGACTTTCTCAGCTTTAGGAATCATCATTTGAAGAGTTTGAACACTTTGGTCTGTTTTTCGAAGTTTTTCTTCAAGATTGTTTGCACGTTTTAAAACCTCTTGATTTTCATTCTCAAGTTTTGTATTAACAATCTTAAAATTTGAAGTGGTTTCCTGAAGCATTGAGTATCTCATTTTTAATTCAACGTTCTCTTTTAAAAGCTCTTGGATCCTTATGTTAGCGGGGCCCATATTTCTATCCAATTTTTGAATGGAAAGTTTTTCACGTGACAGGGCATCGCTACACTCAACTTGAAGTTCTTTATTTCATTTTAAGATTGGTGTGAGAACATCTTCATTTAATTTCCGAGCTTGAGATTTAAGGTTTGAGATTTCAATGTTTTTGCTTTTTGTTATTTCTTTAAATTCCTCAAGCTCTTTGGACAATAAGACGTTGGTTTGCTTAGCTTTGCGATTGTCCTCTTTGCACTTTTCAAGTTCATTTTTGAAATTATCGATTAAAGAAGCAAATAAGGCATGATCTTGATCATGAGAAGATCCATCCTGGGCAGGCTCACCTCCATTAGGATCCATATCTGGAGTTGTAGGAGTGATATTACTATCAAACCGATTCACCACATATGTGTCACTGATGGATTCAGGATGCGCATGATGTGTCTTGTCATGAGCAAACACATTATCGAACAAAACAACATTATCATTATCATGTGAATGTTGTACCGTAGCCAATATTGCTATGTCAGATGAGGATCTGACATGGTCAGCTTCAGTATCCCAAACAGCTTCATTCCTGTGTGTACTATCAGCATCCGAATCATTCCTTGGAGTGCTGCTTTCAACATGCTGTTCTGAAGACGTGTCAGTTTCCGTGAAGACCAAGTTAGCATCAGATGTTGTTCCCACATTGACCGTGTGTTCCTCTTTGTTTGCCTCTTTTTCCTTTCCCTCTGCTTCCTTTAATAGACGTTCTCTTTCAATTTGCTCTCTTTCCCGTTTCTGCTTCTCCATTTCAATTCTTTCCCGTTCTATCACTTGCTTCTCTTCCCACACTTCTCTCAGATGAAGTGATATTTGATTAAGCACCAATTCCAGTGTTCTCATTCGACTAAACAACTGTTTTCTGAACGTTTCCATGTCCAGGTATCTGCTGAAGCATTCACTCCACATTTGGCTTGTTGATTCATAATCTGGAGAATTTTTGAGTCGTCTGAAATTAAAGTCGAGAAACCATTTAAGTTGCGTCTGGAGTGCTTGAAATGCTACTATGCAGTCACTTCCTTGTTCAATTTGTTTCTCTATTTGAGATATGTTGTGCAAGAGTTTCCCTTTGAAGGTTGAAAAATCCATTTCAGATCCGAAGAGTTTTTCAAAAATTCGATGCAATGAATATGGATTCGTCATTGGTGACCTTGCTTCAGAGAGTGTCACACATTGACTCTTAACTCCTTTAAAGTGTATTAGACAACGTTCCTTCGTATGAATAACGTTTTGCACAACTGGAGGCATCTGTCCCGCTTGAGAAGTCGATTCCATTTACTTGCGGTGTGTGATAAAGTTGATTCAGGATCGTTGCAATGAAATAGGAGATGTTGTTGATGACGGTTAAGAATGGTTGTGGTTTTGAAGTCTTGTTGTGTTGTTGATGATGGTTGAAGTTGCAGTTTATATAAACGAAACAAATTTAAATAAAGTTACAAAATTTGATTAGAGTATAATTAAGACAAAGTCAAAAGTTTACACGTTCAACAAAGGTTATGTAAATTACAATTTAGATAAAATGATAATTTCTATAGAAATTTCAATTTGACCAAAATTTATACAAATTATGGCGAAATATCAATTTAGATAGAAATATATCAAATTTATATAAATCGGTAATTTATATAAAATCTAACACTCTTATACAAGAGAGTAGATATCCGTTTGTCGAAGTATTTTACACTCTTATACAAGAGTTAAAATACCGAGTTCACTTTTGAGTTGACGAAATTACGTTCGAATCAAGTCCTTAAAAGTTATTTAACTTTGAAATCGATTTACAAAAGTACGAGGGCCAAAACTGCCAATTCTGAAAGTTCTCTAAGGCTGCTGAAAAAGACATGGACTGAAAATGTCAATTCTGAAAAGTTCTCTTTTGTCCGATATCGCAATTGTCCCTTTGTTGTCTGATATCGCAAATGGTTCTTTGTCCGATATCGGAATTGAACAAAAGATGTCGGATAAGTCTGTTTGATGATTTGCGATAATTCTGCTCAAGGACCAATTGCGATAAAATCTGACAGATGCGGAATTGCGATAATTTTATCTGAATTCGATTTGCGATAAACTTGTTCAGCCTCAATTGCGATAAGATTTCTGAATTGCGACAATTCTCTGATTTTTTTGGAATTCCGATAGATCAAGCCAATTCCGATAAGGCGACTGAAGTGATGAATTTCGATAATCTGCTTTATTCACCCACTTTTTTGTCCTTATGCCTTGCACACCCATGCTTTCCACTGCCTTCTTACACCTTGTAACTTGTAGGACTTTCTTCCACCCACTTTTACTAACTTTTTCAATCAAATCAATCACAATAACACAATCTTTTCCAATCACAAATCTTATACAAGATTTTTGAAAAAAATATTCGATTGAAGAACAAAGAACAACAAAGATTCCAACACACCACTACTGTGATCGATTGAAAGAGCAGCCAATCTCGAAGCTAGGCTCTGATACCACTTGTTGTCGCTAAGAATCACTCTTTATCACACATATGATGGACACGTTAAGCACAAGAGGAGATGGGACAAGATGTATATGTTGGATCGTATGATATATAAGAGATATAGTGATGTTAAGGATTTTCTATTAAACACACAACACACACCTGTGAACCACCTCACAAATGAGGATTTATGTGCTTTATATTGCACAAGCCAAGATGCCCTAAAGGCTTTTGTTGGGCTTGGTGGGCTTTTGTCCAATGGGTTGAACATTTACATATAACACTAAGACTAAGACTAGCCCACATTATACAAAGTTCTAATATAATTGAATGACCATCACTTTAAACAATAAAATTAAAGCTAACATGGTATTATATTCTCAAATGGCTTGACTCCAATAAACGTGCCTTCAAATACTTTTACAATGATCACCTAAAAATGGTACTAGAAAACGTCAACATAATGTTGGTGAGCTCGTAGGTTTGAGAGTTAAACCTCGAAGCTTTGAATAATATAAGGTAGGACAATAGTGAGCAAGATATACAAATGTGAGCACATATCAAAGGTCACGAACTAGCAACGACTGAACCTCATACTACAAACACGTATAATTGATCCACACATAGACTGGGTGCCATTTCCCAAATGTTATACTTAGTGAAAAACGCGGTGCTGACGACAACTGAACCTACCAAGGTTGCTTAATACAGGTTGCACAATGGTTGCTAAATACAGGTTGCACAATGGGGATTCTACCCTGATAGTACTATCAACTGCTTCGGCTCCGAACAGAGTTAACAATTTCTCACCAATGAACACACATGATGAAACCACACAACAATAACCACTCAGATAATGTCCATGCAATATAGAAACCACACAAATTTAGTTCTATCATCTAAAACATGAAGCTATGTAACAACTTGGATCTAACTTAATTTCACAACTCATCAAACAAGAACTGTCATGAAATTAAGTTAGGGGTTGTTAAAAGACTTAATGTCTTTAGTGATAAAACAACAAAATAAAATCCACACAATGCTAATCACCCAGATATTGTCCACACAAATTTTAATTCACAAAAGGCACATATTGCAATCAAAACACACATATTGTCCAAAAACATGAAAACAGTATAATCACAGCACGAAAGCAGTTAAAATATCATTTGAGTACCATTTTCCCCCAAGGAAAACATAACGAAAAAGGGGCTACAAGAACTCACCTTAGTAAAAGCAAATCCCGATTAGTAATTTGGTAAACGGTAAATTAAGCCCGAAAACTCAAATCACGACCTAAATAACACATATGTCTTAGGTTCGAAAACAAGGTCGTGCACGTAAGTTCATACTTTACTTTATCACTTGTACATGTTGTTATAATATTTATCGTCAAAATATAGTTGCGTCCATTTGATCATTTATTTAGAACATCACCACTTTAGAAAACGTAACTTGTTTATCTCATGATTAAATTTTACTCGTCATGTTAATAAGTATTTCAAAAATCTCTAACGCGCCTAATAAGTATATATAATGTTCTACCATTTTCGTTCACGTCATTTTAGCCAAAATATACTCTAAAGGGTACAAAAATTCACATTTTATTGTTCCATCAGATTTTCTAATAGCCAAATAATAGGCTGTCTATGTATATGTCGACGTAAACTTTCTTTTAGCCATAACTTTTGTGTCGTAGCTTCGTTTCTTAAGTTTTTGTAAGCTTTAATAAAAGTATAATACGTATGGAAATTGTGGTTATGGATCGAATTGTAGAGAGAAGAAAAGATGAGAAGTTGGGAACTAGAGAGAGAAAGTGAAGTTGTATTCGTTGAAAGTGTGAAGAGTTCCAACCCTCTCCCTAGATGGAGAGGGGTATTTATAGTACATACTATTGGTGCCCCGAGTGGGCTGTGGAGCGAGCTGACAGTGAGTAAAGACCCGACCCACTCCACACATTCTATATTAACTAAACTATTACTAATATTACTAATAATCCTACGAGCTAGTTAATGCTAACAGATACTCGGGGTGACCGAGTCTTCACATGAATATTTATATTCCTAACAATCTCCCCCTAAGGGAGGTCACCCCAGACTAATATTTTGAATTCTAGCATTCTATCATATGATCTTGACTTCATAGCTCGTAGTCTTTGATTCTTCAAATTCATTAGTCTTTGTACATTCAGCAGTGAACTTTTGATGACCGTTCTTCTGTCTTGGATGATCTTTGGTGATTCTTTGATGTCATCATCCAACGTATGTCTCCAGGTCATCCTTTAGCAGTATGTCTCCATGTGATGTGGTACTCTTTGAGCCGACATGCTCACATTATTCTGGGTCATGATTTTCAGCATCAGAGTTTGCAGAAGCAGTGTTGAAGGTCTTTTCGTTTATCATGATTTTTTGAATATGATGATGGTGTAGTGTGAGCATGTGGTAATGGATTGTGATTGTTGAGTCGACATGCTCACACTTTTCTGGATCATGATCTTCAGCCTCAGAGTTGCGGAAGCAGTGTTGAAGGTCTTTTAGATATCATGATTTCTTTGATTATGATGATGGTGAAGTGTGAGCATGGGGTGATGGACCGGCATCTTTCCAGCAATCAGCTACAACCGCCAGGATTTCCTGCATACGACAGTTAGCAATAAAACATCCGGTACTTACAGGTTCGGACTTCGAGATTGTTAACAGAATAGTGTGAAAACTCTCTCTAATCCTTACCAAGACCGTTCCTAAATCGAAAACCCACAAAGGGCTTACAAGATCTACCGTAGTAAATCAACGATTAGGTAAGTCGCTGGAGTTCACTCCACGACTGTAGACCGTTTGAAACTGCCGCGACCACTAAGCGTAATCCACAAGGAATTACCGAAGTGACCTGCTTTCAGGGCTGTTTGATGTTGACCCTGGCAGGAATTTCCATTCAATCACTGAGAATTACATTTGTAAATTCCCTCATAAATGTTCTGGCAGATTGCTAAGATCTGCGTAGGACTCATAAGTTTACAACTGGTGTCTTTGATGTTAAACAACCAGTGTAGAGGTAGCATGTGTTCCTATGAGATCTTATTATGCATCTCGTGGCTCTAGACTCGATAAGTGCAATTTTGGTAGTCGGAGACTGGAGCGGTGTCTCCTGTTTCAATATCAACATAACTCGTAATGAGCGGTCGATAGATTATGCAGGGTTCCCCGTGAGAATGAAACAAGTCCTTTTAAGAGAACTTGAGTGGCTTAGAAGGTTTGGTGCAGTGCGTCACTGGGTCCATGACGTCTTGTCTTCAATACCGGTGTTACCTTGGTAACAACCAGTAGCATATGAATTGAACCCGGTTTCTGCCCTAAGGTTGAATAATTGGAGGGCTATTTCTTTTCACCCTTTCTTATTTCATTTCTTTTTAATTCTTCAACCCCTTCTTTCTCCTTTCTCATATTACTCCTTTTTTCATAATCATACATAAGGACTTTCTAATACTAACTATTCGGTATTGTTCCTGGGTAGATCCCTCTGGCTCTGGTGGATCATAGGACGGTTTTCCTAACCTTTGCCACCTTATAACTTCATGACTATCCTATGTTTCCATTTACCAAATCTTTGAAAAATCTCTCAAAGTGTTCATGATTATGAAACACATTTTGCTAACACTTTGAGAGTTATATATTTTTCAAATGCTCCCCCGTAACATGTGCTCATATGTTTTAATTTAAAATTTGCACATGTTGGGTAGAGCTTGCACTTTTTGAATTGATCCACTTTCAGTGAACATGACCGATTTGAGACACGCTTACATCACTAGTTAGACTAGCTTGAAATTATTACCCGGCCTGGTCAAATTCACAGAAAGTTTCTCAAAACGGTACACTCTACTCAGACACATCCTTTTCGAGACACGCTTACATCACTGGTTAGACCAGCTTGAAATTAGTACCCGGCCAGGATATATCCTTTCGATTAATGACAGTTTTTGTTTCGTCAATTCATTGGTGAAGTCTGAGTCGTGCTCACGTAAGATGCCACATCCTTTTTGTTATCACAAACCATTTGCTCCCCCTCAATATGTGCATCGATATGCGAAAGAGTTTAGCACATATGGGAGAGCTTACATTTAAGTCCAAAGAATCACATTTTCATCAGGTTTCATATTTAAATCACATTCTCTCCCCCGATCAAAAATTTCAAACCTTTTGAGATTTGTGATCCCAATTGATTTAAATATGTTTAGAAAATTGGGGAGAAAATGTGGTCTGGTTTTAATATACAATCTGATTATGGAGCATACTATGCTCCCCCTTAAACCACGAGAGAGTGTCACTGCTGATGTTGCACAATGCTTAAAAAGGTGTCACAAATTTGAACAAATACTCTCTCCCTCAATTAATGACCCGTTTTCTATTTAAAGAGTTGTAGTTATTCAATTGAGCGTCAAGTATTTGTGAAAATTTTAAGTCCAGTTACCACCTTGTGAAACACCAAAACTCTCCTGAAGAATCATAGAACGGAAGGAGTTTTTGGTGCAAAGAAGACTTCTCTTCTTATACCAGAAATGATGCACTGAATCGTACATCAAATCAGGAAAACATGGATATAAAGTAATCCATGCCCGGGTGAACTTCACCCAGTTGGAGGAACAACCGTCTTTTTGGCGACATGCTTTCCCCATAGTAATGCATAGGTTGCAGTCTGATGTAACTGCAAGCCGATTAGACATGTTTTAACCAGTTAATCTAACTTCTGCTCGAGCTTCATTTAAAGACCCGTGTCATTATTGAATGACATTTCTAGGTCCGTAAATGTTATCGATAAACAGAAGACATGCCTAGAAGAACTATTTTTGGTATTTTTTGTTTTTCTGATTTTTATGGTTTTTATAGGTTTTATATTTTTTTCTATTTACAATTTTCTGGATTTATAATTTTCTATTTACAATTTTGGCATAAGATATGTATAAAATATGTTACTCTATTTAAGACGATGATGACATGAATACCAAAATGAGGATACGTTCTGTACGTTGTAGAAATCTGTAGTCAACATCTCTTAAACTTTCACTACCAAAGCTTTCGAGGCTCCTGAATAATCGTCTGAACTTGAGCCTTCTTAATGTGAAGCTTTGATAGCTTCCCCCCAAACCGACAGTCTTCTTTTGAGCTGTTTCAAAGCCCTCTTTCAAGCTTACATAAGGTAAGTGTACAGCGAAAACCGTAGCAAACCACATCAAATATTGCTGCTCCTTTTAAGAATAATCATCGTGATTGATAACGCTCAAATTGTGCATGTTTTTAGTAGCGTTATTCGTGTTTTTATGTATGTTATTTGGTTATATTTATATACTTTTGTTACTAAATCGTACCAAAGTGTGTTTGCAAAGTATATGTGACCAAAAATAGGAAAAAGGAAGAAAAAGATGAGAAAAATGAGAAAGAAGGAAATATTTATGAAAGTGCGAAGATTCTTATGCCAAGACCCAATCAAAAAGGCATTTCAAAGAATGAAGGTCCAAGTATTCATGTTGATAAGCTTCAAAGATGTTGAAAAGATCAAATTAGGATGAAGAATCAAAGACCAAAAAGTAAGAAACAAGCCAAGACGACAAAAGTCCAAAAAGTCCCAAACAGCAACCATCCATCCGATCAGTCGCCGCCCGCAACCGAATCGGATGGAGGCAATTCCGGAGACCAACCGATCGGTTGGCCATATTACCGATCGGTTGGAAGCTGCTGATTTACCAAAACTTCATCATTAAGTTTTGTCTCTTCATATATCCGGTTCTAAGGCCTTCTAATAACGATTCTAGTCTATTTTATTCTACTTGGAGGACAAGAAAAGCATTAATGAACCAAGACCCTTGGGAGGAGTATTAATAGGATCATTTTTGGAGTATTAAGTGTGCCTTTCTTAATCAATAAACTTGTAATCATCAACCACTCATCAAAATACTCTCAAATTCGTCCTTAGAAGTCCAGGAAACTTTGGAGGATCAAGAAGTCATTATTTGGAGGTCAAAACATCAATAAGTCAACACCAATACTTTGGGTATCATTACCTTATCATTTTTAATCTATTTCCAATCATTGTAAGACTTTCAATTATGGTTTCTAATGTTCAAAGTTCTGAGATTATGTTCATGTTTGCTATGAGTGGCTAGTGCCTTTGTGCACTTGATTAAATAATGTGTATTACTTAATGATTTGCGTATGATTGTGATAACATGTTTTAATTCAATTTCAAGTTGATTCTAAGATCCAATTGTGATTAAGTTTCGTAGTGACATTTGTTGAATCAAGTTTAACTAGCTGCTAATTATCTTAAGGGTCGAAAGAACTATTGTTATTCAACTAGTTATAATCATTTGTCTATGAATGACTGTTTTTACCCATTATTCTTGATTAAACAAAGAAAGTTAATTGTGGTTTTAATGAGAATGCTTTTGTCTATCAAAAATAGGATTGATGGTAAACCATTTCAAGGGTCGAAAGATTAATAGTTTACTATCGATTGTGACCTTTTGTCTATGATCGGTTACCTTTTGTATTGACCATTTCCTAAGCTATTTGATAAAGCAAAAGTAGATTTTTGTGTTTAAGGTACACCAACTTATGAACCTTGAATTGATCTTGAATTGAGTGGTTAAACGTAATGCTTGTTTTTATGAACTAAAATCTTGACGAAGGTTTAATTTGTAGAAACAATAGATTAGTTCACCAAACTAATTATCATAACCAACATGTTGTCCAAAGTTATCACAATCATGCTTATCAAAGAGTAGTATACTAGTCTAAGCAAGTGTAGTTTTAATCATTTGAATTATTCTATTTTTCATTACTTGTTAAGGAATTTACTTCTAGTAGCTTACAATTCGATTCACTACACAAATCCCTACGAACGATCCCGACTTACCATCATAATCTTGCTATAACGGACGAGTTCACTTGCTCGTATGTGTTGTTCCTAGATTCGGTAATTCGACCTTTATAAATTTAAAACTTGTACTCAGTTACGACACATCAGTGATTCACCGTTCGGGGGATCATCAAATAGATCAGCAATGTATCATCTCACGCTTGAATACTTCTTCTCATATTTCTTCCTGCTGAAGTCTGAAGTAATGCCTACCAAAAGTATCCATAGACCACTTCCCCCAAGTAGTTGAAGTGTTGCAATCAGTCTCATTGTATAAAGCCTAAAAACCCGAAGTACACACTCAATCCCATTGATGAAGTCGAACACATAACATCAAGATCGATTAAGACCTGGAAATGCACTTTTCTTTCTTCAGGAATTTGCAGATGAGAATTGCTACACCAAAGTCAACTGAGTCCCTAGTGTAGGCAATTTATCCCGTAGGTAGTCGAAATGATACGTCCACATAGCTAGAGGAATCATCATACCATGTTGACTAACTAGAAGAATCATCATACCATTGTATACCTCTTTTATCATTAGAAACTGTTTCTTACATCTCTTCCCCCACGTAGTTGGAATGATACACCATAAGGAACGAGTTAAAACACTGATTTTCTCTGCGGTTATGACATTTGTCTTCCCGGAATAACCTCAACTCAGAAGAGGTATAAATTTCATCACGTGTACTCGTTGTGCGTTCAGATGTATGTCTCCTTCCCCCTTGCAGGTTTTGATACCTCAGAATCAGCAACACATTTTACGTACATATTCTTGAGATCTTGTGAGAAGAACAAAATTGGCTCAAGTGGATCAAGTGAGAATCAACCGCTACCGAAACTGTCTCTGACTATCTTTACCAACCCTTAAGTAGGCTATTTGACGAGATGACTGATGGAACAAACCCGATATACCAAACTTGACACTGAGGTAGAATTCCCCGTTCTCGTGACTTAAACTTGCACTAATGTTGGAAGAACAGTGTAGAGAATTAATGCTCCAAGCAAATCTCTAAGTACTCAATACCCAACCAAAGTATGAGACATTAACACCTCTTGCGATTATCCACAACGTCATCGGCGTGTGACACTGAGTACTACAACGTAACTCCTTTAAGTGATAGTTAACCAGGTCGTCAAACATTTACCCCGACTGCTGGTAACAAGATAAACTAAGTCTTCAACTTAAATCTTAAGCACGAGCAAGTTATCATTGAAAGTCATGCATCCAACCAACCCCGACTTCAAGATAGAATAAGATCACGCCTTTGAGAAAGTCAACTTCAACCTCAAATAAGTGATACCTGATCAACTCCGTAGTCACAATTAGATGCCCTACAAGTGAGTGAACAAACAATCAAATGTACGTCGATCCACTTGTTCACACTTCTCCCCCTCAAAGATAGCATATGAGGATGCCATTTTTGATTGAACAAGTGTATATGAGGTTGATCCACTGTTCACACTTCTCCCCCTCAAAAATTGCATTTGAAGTTGCCATTTTTGATCTAGTGAATAAACGTCCAATCTAATGAAAGTAGATCCACTTGATGACTGAACGAGCATGGAGCAAGTATGAAGCTTGTTGATGAGAATAGTCAGAAACAAGAAGATTTCTCTTCTTCCGAAGATAAAGCGCACTCAAGCATACGCCTTTCTTTTCTTTAAGGAACGGGGCCTGAAGAGTTGTCAGCAGACGCCATTATGTTGACAATGAGGCCCGAGGCTTGAACTGCAGTGTTCAAACGTCATTGTCGTTGATACGATACAATTTATACTTCCAAAAGGGAGACACAGAGGAAATACGTGTAACCCCGGTTCGTTGTCCCGATGAAGGATGAATGGAATATGTGATTCGGGTTCGTGAAACGTGTCGTGAATAGTGATAAAAGAGATATTGTGGGTTTTTAAACTAGAAATATGAAATATTAAATAAAAGCAATTACTAAGGCAAAGGAAATGTAAATCTAAGGCATACGTAACTAAAAACGCAAATGAAATCTAAAAACGCGCACGCTCGGGCTAATCCTGAGCTTTAAAAGTGAAAACTAAGGAATATTAACCCTAGGTATGAAATTATATTTTTCCTAAGTCCTAAATGATAAAAGAAAATTTTAGAAAAAAGAATTATATTTTTCTGATTAATATTTAATTTTCTATGAATTAAAAACTAATTAAATGATTAAAAATACTAAAACAATTTGGAAAAATCTGAAATTTTTATTAAAACTACTTAATAGACTAAGGAATGAAAGAAAAATAAAATGGGAAAATAAGCAGTTCCTAATAAGCAGTAATAAGCTGTTTAAAGAATATAAGCTAAAAAGGGAAAAGAGCCTATAAAAGAATTAAACGGGAGATATCAAACATAAAAGAACCAAGGGAATAGTGGTGGTGAGTGTTGTGTGTGAGCTGAGAGACTAGGGTTTGAACCCCAACCTTGGCTTTTTGTATTTTTTATTTTATTTTTGCAATTTTGTAGAAATCAAGATTCATGTATTTCGTGGTTCTGGTGGCCTTGGTTGGCTGTGAAAGATGAAGGTGTTCATCTTTTAGAGAGAGAGTTTAGAGAGAGGGTGGAGAATCTGTCAAATGTTATCTTTATTAAAAGTAACAAATGAATGGTACAAAGTATTCCCACACACCCACATGGAGAGTCATGTGGGTACTTATAGGCCCTTTTACATCACTAGCTTGCCAATTAAACATAAGTAGTCCCTGCGTGAGCTACTTAATACAAACCTAGTCCAATTCACGTGAGTGACGACATCTTTATAAAAAAGCGAGTCTAACAATCTCCCTCCAAGATGTCGTCACAAGTGAATGGTTACAATGAGACCTATAAACAATACAAAGTAAATTACAATAATAAACTTTTGCTGAAGTGCAGAGTCTCTGTAGTCTAGATCCTGAGGCAGACTTGAAGTTCTCTATTCCGAAAGATCGCAGCTTCGATCTTTGGTGCTGACGGCACACATCCTTGTAGCTCTGAACTTCAACTGTAATGTACTAGCTAGGTTATTACTCCCTCCTAACTAGTGAGCCCTTTATTCTTTTCTGCTCCCTCCTGAATCGACAACTCTCTTTAGCCTTTAAACACGCAGCGGAGACTGTAAGCACAATGGTTGTCATTCGGGAGCATTAACATATCTCATAAAGTATTTGCATCCAAGTTGGTAATAAGCCGTACTTTTTTTTTTTGAATGTTAAAGCTTTTCTTATTAAAACACACAACACACCTGTGAACCACACTTACAAATGAGGCCTTTTGTGCTTTAAATACTACAAGGGATTATACCCTAGTAGGCTTTTGTGTGGGCTTTAGCTTATTTTACATTAAGCCTTACATGATTGATGACCAAAAGCCCACTTTACATGACTAGCTAACCCTTTTATACAAAGTTCAATAACATGTGAATGACCATCACTTTAAACTATAAAATTAAAGCTAACAATCTCCCCCTAAGGGATGGTCATTCAAAAGATGCACCACGTGATTAGTTCTTTAGACTTCAAGGTCTTGAACTTTGTGATTCTTTGTTCCTTCATGCATTGTGATCTTCATCGTATCGACTTTTGGATTGTTCTTTGCCTTGATCAACATCTTCATGTATTCACAGCGTCTTTTCTTCCAATGTAGATGTTGAGACATACGATGATTGATGGACTTTCTTCAGTACCTGCATAAAACAGTTAGCAATAAATCGTCCAGCTCTTCCAGGTTCAGATCTCATTATGACACTTACAACTTATGTTCTTTTTGGTGAACACAAGTGTATTTTATTGGAAGTGTTCCTAAGAGATCTTTGATGAATCTCATGGCTCTAGACTCAATAATGTATGTTTTGGTTTTAGTAATCGGAGGCGAGGAGCAGAGTGCCACCTTTTCAATATCAACTCATCTCGGAGTGAGAGGTCGATAGATTATGCATTGATCTCCGTGAGAAATAAAACAAATATCTTTTAAGAGATATCTGAGTGGCTGGGAGGGGTTTGTGCACCGCGTCACTGGGTCTATGACGTCTTGTCTTCAATATCAGTATCACCTTAGTGAGTACCGATACCATATGTATTGACCCGGTTTCTTTCCTAAGTTTTCATGGAAGGCTATTTCTTTTCACCCTTTCATTAAACTTTTCTTCTTAATTCTTCAACCCCTTCTTTCTCGTTTCTCATTTGCTCCTTTTTTCAATCTTACCTAAGGACTTCTAATTCTAAGCTATTGGAATTGTCCTTGGGTAGATCCCTCCGGTTCTGGCGGATCATTAGACATTACCTAACCATAATCACCTTATTACACCATTATTATCCTAGATTTGTTGATCACTTGCCATAAAACCTTTTGTGAAAATCTCTTAAAGCGTTTATGTATAAAACACATTTTTGGTTAACACTTCAAGAGTTTTGCATTTTCTGAAATACTCCCCCTTCACATGTGCTCATGCATTTTGAAATAAATTGCACATGATGGGTAGAGTTCGCACATTTGAAATGATCAATTTTCAATGAACATGACCTTCGCGAGACACTCTTACATCACTAGTTAGACTAGCTTGAAATTATTACTCGTCCCGATCATATTCAATGGTCATCTCTCGAATTGGTACATTCTACTTAGACAAGTCCTTTGCGAGACACGCTTACATCATTGGTAAACCAGCTTGAAATTATTACCCGTCCCGGACAAGTCTTTTCGATTACTGACATTTAGTTTTCATCAATTCGAGGGTTAAACTGAGTCTTTCTGATGAGCTCCTTTGAGATTCGAACCATAATCACATTTTAATCCCATTTCTCCCCCTCAAAAATAGCATTTCGATGGTATTTTTGATACCGTTTGATTAAAATCATTGTTTTTTGAAAGCTAATAGGGAGAAACTGATATGCATGCATGAACTTTTTGGAACAAAATTTGTTTCTGAAATACTCCCCTCAAAACTTGCATTGGTTGTGACATTTTTGAATATTTTGGAGCAAGTGGGGAGTAATGATTTGAAAATCTTAAGCAAATTTTTTGAAAAGTTTTGAAAAACCTTTTGAGAAATTTTGAGTAAAATTTTGCTTAAGATTAAGAAGTTTGATTTGATAAACTTAGCGTGAAAACTTCTTTTCTTTTTAGGATTGTTGCATTAAATTGTACAACAGTGTCCTTTCTTTGAAACACGGGTTATGCACTGTTATGTGTATATAAGCCAAAATGGTGAAGCCCGGGTTGTAAGGTGAAATACTTACAAGCCTTTGAGATTTTTAGGATAAGTGCTCAAAATTATTTGAAGGGGCACTTTCCTTTCTTTGAAGCTCGGGTCCTAATCTGATGTGATTAGAAGCCATTAAGTTAAGCGCGGGTTTCGTACTGAAGTGCACGAAAGCCAATTGTATTTCGTGGTTCTGGTGGCCTTGGTTGGCTGTGAAAGATGAAGGTGTTCATCTTTTAGAGAGAGAGTTTAGAGAGAGGGTGGAGAATCTGTCAAATGTTATCTTTATTAAAAGTAACAAATGAATGGTACAAAGTATTCCCACACACCCACATGGAGAGTCATGTGGGTACTTATAGGCCCTTTTACATCACTAGCTTGCAAATTAAACATAAGTAGTCCCTGCGTGAGCTACTTAATACAAACCTAGTCCAATTCACGTGAGTGACGACATCTTTATAAAAAAGTGAGTCTAACAAATTTTCTTTTAAAATCTAAAAAAGCAAGTGAAAATAAGCAACTTTAATAAAATCAAACTTTTTGAAAAACTGAAATAAGCTGGGAAAAATCTGAGAGTACAAATTAGTGGGCTTAAAAGATTTTTTACAAATAAAAATTTGAAAGGTGATAATCTAAGGGAATAAGCTAGAAGCTAAAACAAGGTTGGAATAAGCTAAGGACCAGAAGTGGATTCTAAATAAGCTGATAAAACTTAATAAGCAGTTAAGCAAAACAGATAAGCTCAGAAATAAAGTCACAAAAGCAATAAGTAACTGATGTGTGCAGACCAAACTAAGCTTACTGAGGTAGATTCAAGCTTATCTATCCGCTAGAAGATAAAAAGCTAGGGCCTAAAAAGCAAACTTATAAAGAGAACAACTACCAAATAACTAGAATACCAAATTTTAGACTATAAGCTCAGCTAGATAAGCAGAAATTAAGCTGAGAAAAAGGAGAGTTGGGACAAATAGGCTGCAGGTTCAGAACAGCCTGCTGAGGCTTATTTGCAGACCTAAAATTAGCTAATGAATAAGCTCATAAGTAAAAAATAAGCTGAAACAGATTGAGACTACCCTGTAAGCTATTTGTAAAACAAAAATTAGAATCAAAACCTACTTTAACTAGCTTAAAACTGAGATTGAAAAGTGCTGAATTGGCAATAAAAAGAAAATGCATGTATTGTTCTAAACCCTACCAAATCCTAATGAAATTCTTTCTATTCTAAAACAACCTATTACACTAAATTAACTCAGAAACAACAAAATTAAGATCTTAAAACTGCTAATTTCTCACTGAGCAGATTCTAGCAGTGATGAATCTCAATGCGTGTACCTCAAACTAAAATCTGCAAACCCCTTAAAAACAGCATAACACAAACTAAAAACTGCTTCTCTAAGCCTAATTAAGCTACATCAATACTCCTAAGTGTGCACATGAACAGTGTAGACTGGTTTTTACCCGTTTCCAAGCTTAACCCAAACACTACTTATGGCAGACTGTTTTGAATCATTCGACTGAAATTGGACCAATAAACCTAAACTTTGAAAGACAGACATTCAATAAGGCATGTGAAGATCTAATAAGTGATTGCAACAGAAAATAAGCATTGAATTAAGCTTTTACTACATTAAGCTAGTTTTTGGCTTTTTAAGGTTTATAAAAACAAAATTGAATTTAACTGAATTCTACACTAAGGGGAAGCATCCAATGGCAAATATGAACTAGAATGAGCAGGAATAAGGACAATAAGCAATTGAGAAAAGCAAATAAGCAGTTTGACTTACATTGACTTTTAATGAAAACTAGAATTGAGTACAAAATTTGAGAACCGGAAAGGAAATTACAAATAAGCTAAACATTAAGCTGCAACTACACTAAAAGCTACCCTAAATTACACTACTCCTATTTCTAATCCTAAAAATCATAACCACTCAATCCGTGAGTGAGAGGCTCTATTTATAGCCAGCTGGGGTGAGCTCTAGGGTTTCCAGATGCTTCTGATGCTCCAATCACGGCCCTTGATTCATATCTTGATGACCAATCTTCAATCCTCAGCCCTTGGATTAATTGATGAGGTGTGGTAACCAATCAGGAGGCTCCAATTGGCTACGTGGCATTCCTTATGTGTCAGACCTTCTAGAACTTCATTAAGTATGGGTAAATGGGGGTGAGAGCAGGTAAAAGTGGAGGGGATGGGTGAATAGTAACAATGGTGAAAATGGCGCGTTTGGGGTAGGGTTTGACTGAGTTTTTTTTAATTGGCTAATCGGGTTGGGTAATAGGGAAATGGGTTAAAGATCCGGGCTTTTATTATTATAAGGAGTGGGCTTGTTTTTGTGGGCTGGGTTTTTTAAAGGGTAGGATGGGTTGGGTCTATTTTGGGGTTTGGTTATTTTAAGGTTTAATAGATAGGATTTAATGTGAAGTTAATTTAATCTTTAGGGACTAAAACTGCCAAGTGCTGAAAGTTGATCAAGGGACTATTTTTGACAATCTAAAATAATCCAAGGGCTATTCTTCAAATAGAGCTCAAATATATTTTTCTTTGGCGAATCCTTCCCCGGTCTTAGCTTTAAATAATTTCTTTCAAATCTCGTGCTCGTGTTTTTCGGATTTTGCTTGATTCTTGTCCATATTTCTAAATATCCGTACCTGCATATTAACAAACACAAAAACACAAATATCTTTGGCATTTTGGTTAGTTTTTGGTCGTTTTGGTCTTAATTTGGTCAAATAAAGGTATGTGTTTAAGCACATACCAAAATCCCCCAGACTAAGATATTGCCGTGTCCTCACGCAATGTTATAGAAACACATTTTTTAAACCAAAATTTTCCAATCTCTTTTTACTAACTTTGAAAAGTAGCAAAATTTTCAAAAGAGATTAAGAAATCTAAAGTTTTAAAAACTCCCCGTTTTTCCTTTTTATTCTATTTTTATATTTTTCTCATTTTCAAGTGACGGTTTTGTTGACTTTCATTATCTATCAATAACTTTTAGGGTCAACGAGTAGGAAACACGACTCATAAAGAAGTGTCCATACGGATAAAATTCGTCGTCCCTGATTTTTCACGAGTCCCCAAACTAAGCTTAAAAACGAAATCATTGTTATTTACAAGTTAGATTGCTATCACTACTCATAAAAGCTAATTGTGTATTACTCCTTGTTCCCAAATTCCTATTTTTCTCTATTTATTTTATTTTTGGAGAGAAATGAATTTCTTCATAGTCTCGTTTCGATAATTTTTTAGTCCGATAAAAGTACCAAGTTTAGACGCTAAGTAGTTTCCAAACCTTCCCTCGAAAACCGTTGCATACAAAAATGAGGTCCACATCAAGGTGATTTAAAATGGGGCTAATTATTCTATTTTTATATTTTTGACTTTTGCAATTTTTTTTTTTTTTTTCAAAACTTAACTTTTTATTGAAGTTGTGTGCCATAAACTATGGATCTTCACGGGGAAATTCCAAGACCTTACACCTTCCAGAATAAAGGATCCAAGGGCCGTTACAACGGAGAGTTCCAAGACCTTAACGCTTTTCAGAATCAAGGGTCCAAGGGCCGGTGTAAGAGGGTAGCCAAGACCTAAATACCTTCTGGAAATAAGACTCCAAGGACCGATCTCGTGTACGATAAACTAAGCGGAACTTATAGCACATAAATTTAAGATTTATGGAAATAAGAATCTACAACTTATAGCACATAAATTTAAGATTTATTTATTTATGCTTAATTTTAGTGCCACCACTCCAAATCTCGTGTACGATAAACTAAGCGGAACTTTACGGATAATTCCAAGACTCTAGACATTCCTGAAATGAGGATCCAAGGTCGTTAGACCAAGACCTCACACATTCCTGAATTAGAGATCCAAGGACCGCTTTATGAACCGTTACTTATGTTACACGACACTTGTAGTAACCTTGATGTGTACCCAACTTTAATAAGCAAGGATTTTCTTAAGAAGAAGTAAAAACTAATTATCGCCAAAACCAAAATACCCTTAATTATTCTTAAATTTCTATTATTGGGTGAAACAAGCTTATGGGAACAAGAAGCCATAATTAATCTTCGATGAGCTCTAAAGAGATCCATCTACTCCACGTTTAGCAATATAACTTATAAACAACTCTATCATTTCTCGTTCTTCGCAAATTTAAAATCTTAAATAATAAGATCCGCGAATGCTTAGCCAAGTATAAAATCAAGAAGCGCATATTTAAAGTCGATCATGGGAACTTGCAAATTCTTAGAAAGAATTCGCATTTTATAGCTCCTTGTATAAAAGACTAGCACAACTTTCGTTTAAAAGGTTAAGGAGACAAGCTAGGGCTCAACACGCCCGATCAAGTCAAAATTTTATTCCTACTCTCACCAGCGGAAAGTCAACAAAATGTCAAAATTTATTATATTTTTTCAAAAAATTTTAAATTTTTTCTCATTTTCGGATTTTTTTTCAATTTTTTGGAGGAAAAACGGGGGTTGCGAGAGTAAACGGCAAAAAATGCAAGGCAAAAATCAGATCGAAAGATCACCCCCCAGACTAAAACGAGACATTGTCCCCAATGTCTTAAAGGTAAGGGTTCTCCTACATAAATCTAAGGTCGTTTATTAATTATGCCAAAGATAAACGTTAGACGATAAGATTTAGGATATCGGATGAGCAACGAATGATGAAACTCGAGTGGAGAGAAGCAAAACCACGAGCACGAGAGTCTTCATTATTCGGGCAAATCCTGGACCCATCACAAACAACCACGAAACACGAAAAATGGAAGAGGTAGACCTCCTCACGTCACTTATTAAGAAAATAGAAAGAAGATAGAATGATAAGCATGGGGTGCCTCCCACGAAGCGCTTGTTTTTTATCGAGTCGTATAGCTTGACTCGCCCCGAATTTAATTGTCCTTGGGGGAGCATGTGGAAAAGAAAATCTCCATCGGACTTTCGTTCAAGATGTTTGGATAAACATTGAAGCATATGAAAGTTCTGTTGGAGAATGCTCGTATCATAATAACTAATTATATGGCTAGATATATGTGAGCCTATGGGGTCACACACTTATACACAGAGACACCATTTTATAGATTGTATTTATCGTATTTACAATATATAAACGACTACGTAACTCGGGATCAATAATGGGCTACTAATAACTAAGCTAGTACTTAGTTTATTGGATTGGACCAACAAATGGGCAAGCCCATTTAGGGCCCCCATGGCAAGCCTAGGTGAGAAAGGAACAAGGGAGAAAGATCAAGGGGCAAAGTGTAACTTTGATCATGATAAGTTCAAATGAGATTTGGTCTTTGATTATGACTTATCACATTAAAGACTTACCAACTTTCTCTCCTCCTTCCTCTCCCTAATGACCACGAAATTAATCACACCCATATTAGGGTTTTGTGGTTTTTTATCCCATCTAACCTTATTCTAGTGTAGTTCAAGGCTAGATCGCGTGTTACGTGTTCAAGACTAGCATCGGGTGGTGATCGATGACGTGTAGTGTGGATTATTCATAGAGGTGATCTTCTTCGGTCACTTGTGGTTCTTATTTCATTCAATTCGTGTAGTGATATTGGTGGTGTTACCCAGATCACGCTACAAAGGTATAAAACATGTTTGTTTAATTTGTTTTTTTTAGATTGATCATATGGCTATATGGATCCGGTTATGGTGATGTTTTTCCGCTGTGCTCATTTGTTTAACATGTTATTTTATCATACATCACCTATAGTGGTATCAAAGCCATCATATGTTGTCATATGATCATCTTGTATGCGTAAAAATGGCTAAAAACGTGGTTTTTTAATGGATTTAAAAGTGTCATTTTAAAACAGCCCCTAGGGCTTAAATATTATGAATATGTCGACCTTTATAAGGTCTTAAGATCTGGACTTTTTGATCCTATGACCATTTGTTATGCATACGTTGTTTGTTTACTTGATCGGTACCCGTAAAATGGCCTATAACGCGTTTTTTTTTGGAAGATTTTTAACCCGATTTCAAATCAGCCCATGAGGCTTATTTTTCTGTGGTAAAATGGTGTTAAGAAGGTCCTAACATCAGTGGGGTTTGAGTCTTTGGCCATTTGTCACGCGTATCATTCGGGGTTTTAATTCTTGTTAATTATTTCTTCGATTCGTTGGCCAACAATTTATTTCTTGTTATTTATTTTGTTATCCATGGCAAATACATGCATGTTTGTCCATGGAGTTAGCCAACACCATATAATAATCTTTATTTGAATGTATTATTATGTGTTCATATGCAAAGCCGATGAAAACCTAGACCACTTGTGCGTTGTGATTGTGATTGTTGGTTGTTTTTTCTTGTTTTGGGGTTTGCTATTGTTTCGGCACTTTTGTAATGTAATTCATTTTTGGTGTAGCCAATGTTTGGGCATTTTACAGTAGATACAAAGTAGATTAGTTGTATTTTACTTTATATGTATTGTAAACAAGAGCTTGGAAGCAAATGGCGTAAGATTGAAGAGTTGTAGACCGAAAGTTGCTGCTGGACACCTGTTGGGAAAACGTGATTTCCCGCTGATTGGTAAGGTATTTTTTTCTAAAATATTTGGTGTAGGTCCACAAGACATAGGGCTACAACTTTGTCAACTGGGCCGAATCATGAGGAGGTGATCTTCCTGGGCATTTGGGCCTTGCAAAACAGAAAAACTGGGCTGACAGAATCTGAAGTTCATGTGCATTATGGGCTTTTTACTTGCTCATGATTGTCTTGGAGCAAGTGGGAGCCCTCCATGTGGTTGTGGTTTATGTCCCTAGTTGACTCTTGGTTCTCGTGATGGCTCACGAGACCAAGCATAGGATTTTCATCGGTTGAGGCTTTGCATATTGTGGTTGTATGTTTGTTTGGTTGTTTCATGTATGTTGTGACTACATGTAAAACGAAAATTGTTTTCTTAAAACTTAAAACGAAACATAAACCATTTTGAACTAAGTCTTATGATTTAGTTTAACTAAGTTTAAATATGATTTGAAACTTAAAATCATTGTTTTTCAAAATAACACTTAAACTAGTTAAGTTGTTTATTTATTTATTTATTGTATTGTCCAAACTTAATAATCCACTTAGGATTTATATTAGTCTTGAAAATGGACAACTTGACACACATAAATTAAAACAATGATTAGACTTAAGTTAAGAAATGTTTTTAACTTGTGCTACGAAGAATGAATGCATGCTTCTTTCGTACACGTTTTTTATTCACATCAAAATATTTTACACGTCAAAATTTAAGTCGTGCCGTCCAATTTTGAGGACACTTGCAATTACTTTTTGCCTATGCGTGGGACCTAGGTTGAATTGTAACCCAAGGTGACTATTCTCTATGCGTGAGACCTAGATATATTATCACACGTTTTCAAATTGGATGACTTAATCGAGTTAAGCGGTTAGACCTTGACCCGAGGCAAAGATGGGACTAAACATGCCTACATGACACTAGTTGTTTGACACTAGATGCCATGAGTCCCATAAGGATCTAAGAGTTGTACATGTAATACAATTGGTGATCGTCGCCTACCAATTGAATCTACTATTGCTAGCAGATCAACTGATGTGATAGTAGAAGCACAATGTGGATCTTAGCCTTTTCGTAAATTAATTGTTTTATATTATAAACATGGGGTAGTTAATTTATAAAAGGATAATTATCGAAAATACTAAAATTGAACTTTGTAAATTCAATTAATGAATTAATGCAACACAACCGTAAACAAAAGTTTGTTCTTTTCTTGTTAAAAGTACGAACTGAGTCGCTCTTTCCTTGTAAGAAAGAGACTTGTTCCTATCCTTTTTCTTTATGAGGAAAAGCCATAATAGGAATATTTGAATTTTCCTAATTCTAATCAAACTCAAGAAAAACCTACTCTAGAAATCGTGATGTCTTGTAAAAGTCAAAACGGTTAAGTATGGTTACACATCTTATTCCTTCAACGTTGTTTTATAACCCTTGTTTCGGTTTTGAAACATTGAAGAAATATAAGATATTTGGACAACCAAGAACACGTGCACTTGACTTGACCTCTTTGGTCAGACCTTAGGGCCATTTCAACCCATGGCGAATTTTGCTCATTGGTCAGACCTTTGGCGATATTTGCATGTTCTTGCTTGGTCAACCTATTTCGTACTAGCTACCAAACTAAAATGAGTTTAAATAATTAGAAGACGGAAGTATCAATAAACCGCAATGTGGTAAAGGCAATTACTAGCATGATTACCTAGCAGTTTGCCTTAACCCAATATGCCTACTAAGGTCCTACATACCCTTGTGGTAAAGTAGACCAATTATGGAGGAAATGCATACCTATTTTCAAGTTAAAATAGCAATGATGGCTAACCCATCATCTATATGTTAGAACTTGATGCACTTTCTTGAATACCTAAGTACATGTTTACTAGTCAAAGTGACTCACATTAGCAATAATGTGTAGATATTCAAAGAAAGATGGAAAGTATCAAATCGCTACTCACTCTCCACTGGTGACGTAACACATTGTAATGTTGTCTAATCCAGTGGGAGCTACGTGATTATATTACTGGTGACGTAACACATGTAATGTTGTCTAATCCAGTGGGAGCTGTAAGCTTTATTACTTGCAAGTTGCCCATCTTATTTCCAGATTGTCTTGAAATAATACATTACTTTCCACGTGTTAAGCATCATAGTTTATATAAGAACCATTACATAAGTTTTATATGATAACTTGTCGCGTTCCTGATGTTGCTTCCTGAAATGTTATCTATAAAATTGTTATGCATGATTCATTATTCAAACGATAAAGTTCTACATATCTATATTTTGATTTTTGACTAAAAATCATATGTTATCTTATACATTGTCATATTGCTCATACAAACAAACGAGCGTAGTGTTGTTTGCATGCTCTCACGATGTTGTGCCATGCACAAGTGGGAGAAATCTTAATTGTGTGCAAGGTACAACATATAACAATATGACTAATAGTTTTTCTTGACTGCAAGGTAAGAAACTAAAATTCTACTAGGACTTCTACACATAAAATGTATGTTGCCCTAATTAGAACAAATATCAAAATATCATGAAAAGCTACTTCAACATATTCACTGAATTGTTTAGTAAATATGATTATGTTTTCTTGTAAACTCGTAATCATGAAGTACAAAATTAACTTGAATATACTATTGAGGCCAAGAGTCGGCGCTCGTAATTACTTTAGTTGAATATGTTTAGGTCTCTTGTAAAGACACAAACATCAATTCCATTAATTCTTGAAAGACTTATAACGTAAAGTAAGACGTTGATTTGTTATGTCTTCTTGTTAGGACATGTACACTTACGACGTATAATATTAAATGTTTATGTTTTCTAGTCAAAACATACACATGAAGTAAAGTATGCAATAGGATAAAATTACTACTGATACCATCTGGTTTGACTTGGTTGGTAGATATGTAAGCCCAAAAGTATAAGTTCATCTAATGAGTTGTGTGATAGTCTCACAACATCAGTCCTCATGGAATACCACAACTTTATGGTATGTCCATCATGGAAAATCAAACACTATTGATATTGTTTGATCTTTGATAACTTAAACTGTTTTACCTCCAAAGCTATCAAGGTTAGAAATTGGATGTGCCATGTGTACACTCAATATGATTCCAACCCAGAAGGAATTTAAGACACCATTGTATTATGGCATGGGATGAATCTCATTATGTCTTAATTGAAGTTCTGAATTTGTTAACTACTTAAGAGTAAGTAATTAACAAACTAGAGTCAAGAACTAACGGTGTATTTTGGATGTCCCATTTGAAAATAATTTATTGTTACTCAAGATGCTTAGTATCTAGAGATTAGTCTCTACATACAAAAGCAAGTGGGAGTACCTTTAGACCTTGAAGTTGTTCAAGAACTAAATACACAACCTTCTGAGTACACTTGCTAATGTCATACTAAGGTTGAACATGGATATGTTAAACCATAGATTGATATCTCTCATTCATAAATCCACAAGGATACCTCTTGCACCTGAATGATATAGTTTTTATATCAATGCTGAGGGACATAAGTTAGAGGATCATGGTGAACCTGCTAACTACTGAGATGCATTATCAGATATTGTATCTGATGAGTAGCTCAAAACTATGAATGTTAAGATGCAGTCCTTGAAAGACAATCACTCGTGGAGTTTGATTGATCTCTTACTAATCAGTTAGACTGTGAGGTTAAGAATGAGTTTCTTGATGAGAAGACTCAAAAGGACAAACTTGTACACACATTTAATGCACGTGTAGTAAATGGAGTTTACTCGTACTCAATAAATTGACTGTGATTAAATCTTCCTAGCTACAAACATTAAATGTATAAAGACGATTAATTGTCATACCTGATTTCATGTATATGAAATATGACAATAGGATATCAAAACACTTTTCTTGTTGATTACCTTTGCGAGGACGATGAGTAATCAAAAGGTAAATTAATGTAGTTGGGTTAGATGTGATCTATCAATGTGTTCGGTCAACATCATCATACGCCTATACTGTGAACCATTTTGTTGTGTTGTTTTAGCATATAGGGATATATGACGATACTCCAAAGTTTTGAGTTCTTCCAATAAATGGGTTTGTTGGCATTTATTGGTTTCAAAAGCATGTTCAAGTCACTAAAAGATCAAGTTTTTTGTGGTGTTCAAGCTGTTCAAAACCAAGTTTATTGATGTTATTTGTGTATCAAGTGCAACATTAGCGGTTTCTTAAGCATGTATTGGTAGAGAAAGACATATTTCTCTCCAACAATTGTATTTTTTTTTTTTTTGTTGGTAAACATGGGTTTCCGACTCGATATTGCGAGCCGACTAATCCAACGACGACTACCATTTTTTTGGTAAACAATTGTAATTTTGTGGATCCTTTGACGACTACCACTTTTTTGGTAAACAATTGTAATTTTATGGATCCTTTTTTATCCTAATCGATGTAATTTCAATCTTTCGTCAAAAAAAGGCCTGCTCAGTGCTCACTCAAGACTGTCCTTCGCAATAGCAGTATTTTAATTTAAATGTAAGTCACGTAGTAAAGAATCAAGTATTGTGTTCATGGGTTAATACAACCAATAAAGGACATACCACATGCATACCTTATGGCTGTGCATGTAAGTCAATGGGCCTATAGTGACAGAATTTCTGTGGTTACTAAATTGTCCATACACATGTCTTTAATTGTAGCAGTTAACGACATTTTTTTTTTGTTACAAAACTGTTGTTAGACATAATTAAAAGAAATGTTGTGACTTTTCATCAAGAGTCGCAACTTTTCATACAACCACCATTTAGTTTTTATATATATATATATATATATATATATATATATATATATATATATATATATATATATATATATATATATATATATATATATATATAGAGTGTAACTTTCAAACGAGAACCATTTTATCCGCAAGAACTGAGAGAACCACCAAAAACATACATGCACGCCTTCAATAATTGTATTTTTGCACATATGTTTTCAAAACAACACATATGTTTTAAAAAAAACATAGTTGTTCTAAAGAAGTTGATAAGAAATTCGAAGTACAAAAATTTTCTTTGAAGGTGTGCATGTATGTTCTTATAAGACGTGCAACGACAATATTGCGGCCGTGTGTAAGGTTTTTGTGAAAAAAGATGATGAGTTCATAATGATATTGAAGAACATAGGTGGATGTTTACGATTATTGATGATTTGCATGTATTTTTATTTTATTTTAAAAGGCGTGCATGTGTGTTTTTGGTGGTTCTCTCAGTTCTTGCGGATAAAATGGTTCTCGTTTGAAAGTCCCCCTATATATATATATATATATATATATATATATATATATATATATATATATATATATATATATATATATATATAAACTTAATTTGGTCTTCATTGATGGACATATTCATATTATCAACAAATAAAACAAAAGTATTCAATGTTTTTCTCTCTTTCTTGTGCCTAGAATTAGAATGTTTGTTATTGTATTATCTCAATACGAATTTCGTGAAACCGAAGGCACAATTGGGTCGAAATATTGTATTAGGAAAGTGGACTCTATACATGATTCAAGAATTTATCCGGGCAATCATTTGATCATCATAACCCTAAGACCAACATTGGGTGCAAACGAGTTGAGCTTTTATCGAGTAACTTGAGCTCGTTCGAGCCGCGCTTTACCGAGCCTAGAGCCTGAGCTCGAGCCCAAAAAATAAGCTCGAAATGTTTATCGAGTCGAGCTCGAGCTTATATAAGCTCGACTCGATTTATTGTCGAGTTTTTTCGAGTTTATAAGTGATACATATTTTTTATATATATAATAAGTATAGTTTAAGGGCTTATATGTAAATAGACTAGGTTTAACTAATAATATATTATTTATAAATTTAGCGAGATTTTCGAGTCGAATTCAAATCTAATCTTATATTTAAAATTTAGTTGGTTAAAAAACACATATCATTACAAATAAATCGAGCTTTTCGAGTCGAGCTCGAGCTAAATTCTAACTTTATTGAGCCCTCAAGCTTCCCTCGTGAAGGCTTGTCTAGCTATCGAGCTGAACATAATATTGTCGAGTCGAGCCCTAACAAAGCTATTCTATATTCGAATCTTTTACACCCTTGCTCCAAACTGATCAAAAGTTGATTACAAAATTTGGACTTGAGTTACGGTTATCTGTTTCTTCGACTTTCATTCCATTTTCACGTATCCTCATCCAACACTAATCTTGTATACTATTGATCTTTGTGCACGAGCAAGTTGAAGCTTATAGATACTATTGTATACTATCAAAATCTTGTCTCTTGGCTTTTACGATTGATAAGTTGCAATAATCTTTTACACATTTGGCTGTTTAGAAGTAATGAAACAAGAAAGAAATATGGTCAATTTTCAAGACTTGTTTTGTATGAAACCAAATATTGGTGAGCCAAATAAAAGCTGTCTTTGATTATCTGCAACTTGTTAGTTATTGGTAAAAACTTTTACGTTTTATTCAGTTATCTGATATGATTATTGGATGACATCTATTCATCTTCTTTTAGTAGCTGTTCTTTTTTCATTTGAAAGACATATAGTTGCAATGATTGTTATCTATCTTGCTTTAGTTTGAACTAAAAGTTGACATGCTATACATTTGCGCTTTCTGTTAACATCTTGCGCGAACTGTTCTAGCAACATCTTCTGCAACTCTAAGATTCTAAAAGAAGAAATTGGTAAGAAATAGGCCCGGCCGGTTTTTTTTTTTTACCGTGATGGGTCTCATCGGGGTTTTTGTATCAACCTCGTCGATAATCATGCACACACAAATTGCACACACAATGGTCTTTGCAAAGATCATTGTTTCTTTGAGGGGTTTAATCATTTAAATTTATACGCAACTTATTCCTAGTATATCACTAAGCAGAAGTGCTTTTTGATGCATTTGTGGTAAGAAGTGGAAAGAACTTGATAATCGTCACCATAGAGTTCAAGCTAAAAGATTCAGAACGACTAGCATACTTTTGCCGTGCTACCTTTTATAACACATTTTGCCAGCTTGATATAAAATGTTACCCAATCCATTCTCTGTTTACTATTTAGTAAAATAAGTTTGGTTAGTTTTTGTTTAAGTATGCAAAGTCATATCAATTTAATCTATACTTCAAAAGTTACTGGAGGGCATCTTGTTTGAATTAGTTTATTAAATTTTAAATCAAAAGATAAGTAAAAGGCACCAGTGGTCTAGTGGTAGAATAGTACCCTGCCACGGTACAGACCCGGGTTCGATTCCCGGCTGGTGCACGTTAGCAATTAACGAGTACAGACCCGGGTTCAATTCCCGGCTGGTGCACGTTAGCAATTAACGAAAGCCTGCTATTACATTTATCGGGCTTGCGTTATTTGCTACTAGTATTTTTTTCCCGGCCTATCTTCTTTTTTCAGTTTTTCATGAAAACTAATGAATTATGTTGTATGAAGTTTCATTTTTCAGCGCATATGAGCAATTCTTTCAACAGTATTTCATGAAACGTATGTAAAATATTCTAATGCATGGGTCTTTTCTTTAAAACAGGCTCATCTATGTACAATTATTTATCGAAAAATGATGACAGCAGGGAAGCTCACGAAGTTTGGTTCTGTCGCATACGAGCAAAGGCAAATGCAACATTCCTGTCAAGAAAAGTAGAAAACTCAGCAAGATGTCCAACCACATATGATGGAAAAACAACAAGATTGCACGATTAGGCAAAATTAATGCAAGGAATCTGCCACACGCAAAAATCAAATCAAACAACGTACTCTAGAGAATAAAAAACTGAAACATTAAAACAACAAAGAAGAATCCATCAACAATTCTTGCACAGATGAGCACAAATATATAGTCTAATGATAAAACAAGTAAAAATTCGATCTATGCTTAAAAAAACATAAACATCAATAATAACCGCTAGGTAAAAGTAATATATCCGGATATGTGGTTGAGCAACGTTCCTAATTAGCTCCGTGTTTCGTAGATATCATATCAGGACACGTGGAGAGCAACCTTTCGAATTAGCTCCATGTTCCATAGATAATACATCTGGATATATGGTTGAGCAACCTTTTAATTAGCTATGTGTTTCATAGATATCATATTCGGACACGTGGATAAGTAACCTTTCTAATTAGCTACATGTTCTATAGAGGACACATCTAGACCATGATATGTAAGCCGAATAACCTTCTTCAAGCTATAAGCTTGTGAGATATTAATGGATTAACAATAAATGAAATCTGTCATAACTATTAGTTAGAAACTAAAACCACATCTACCTTAAAGAGAAAGGGATTGCCAATTTATAAGGAGTAGCATAACTCTGTTATCCATTGGTCCATAGAATAAATATTACAAAGTAAGCTAAGTCTCTAATAGATATTTAAAGCATGATTAACATATAAGCGTAGTGTTTAAGTCCCATTGACTTGGTACGTTAACAAATTGAAATAAGCATATCTGAGTTACGATTGTTCTATATACCGCTTTGGTTTTTTGTAACGAGAAACTGATGGTAAACTAGCGAGGCATCAATGACTTGAAAATTATAGACTTCACGCGATTTACAAATGAAACGGAACTAAAACAAAAACAACAAATCGCCAAGTTGAGAAAATAAAAATGAAGGCCTGAACACGAAATTGGGTTTCAGGTAGTTTGGGCGCATGCCCTGTAACAAAAGCATAAAATTGAACAAGTCGACCACCATATCTATGGTCTTAAGTCTTATCACTTTCCCATGCCGTGCTATATGCGTACATATGCACTTTAAAATTTATCTAGGTAGTTCATAGTCAATTCTTACAAATATGGTGAAATTATGAAACTTTGTTCATACCAGTCCATGGAATTAAGGCACTCATGCATGTTCCTTAATTGATTCAACAGTTCGGTCACATCCTACTTGCTCGGTCTCTTCGTACTTTGCTTCTCTTCTTGCTTACACAACCACGTACATACAAAGGAACAATCCTTGCTACTTGCTTTCTTGTGATCACCACACATGATCAACTTTGTTCGGTCTTTCTGTGAATCTTCGGTCATTTGATTCAACAGTTCGGTCTTCAGCTATTAAAGCTTCGGTCTAGACAACCCGCCGGTCACAGTTGAAGGAAATTAGACTCGCAACTCACTACTGATGTGAAAGAAACAACTTGCCATCAAGATTAAACCCAACAACGGTTGTCTCCTTCGGTCTCGGTCTAAACTTTCTTGGTTTAGGTGCGGCCCGGTCTTTTGCGGCTCCTCGGTCTTCTCGGTCTCACGTCGAAACTCACTTTCCTGCCACGATCATTCTTTCTTCACTTGCTGCTGCTTTCTTCCTTGTGATTCTAGCTACTTGCGTTTTGTTTCTTGCTTGCTAACTTGCTGTGATTTCTTGCTTGCTAACTTTTTTTTTTAAAACCAAATCCATTTGCCATTATAAAACCATAACCGACATGATGATCAAAACGGCACATCACAGAATCTAATGTCCTTTTACACATCAAAATATGTAGAACAAAACTCGTCTTCAAAAACATAAATGGCTCAATCAGCCTACAAAGAGTACAAAACTGATTTGTTACCACCACTAGCTTCCGACAACCTACGTTTACCTGGACTTAGCCAACTGGGATTCAGCCTCCTTTTTCACGGGTTCCTCCTTTTCAGACAAAGTCAATTCAATGTGGCAGGGAGATAACATGTAAGGGTTGATTCACCCATGAGCACGGTAAGTTCTACGTCTCTGCTTCTAAGCTTGGTTCACTTGAATGTGAGAAATGACAAGAGCATCAACATCCAAACCTTTAACATCAGCGTTGCTTTCAGCATTCTTAAGCAAATCCAAAATGAACTTGGCTGTCTTGGCGGGCCATCGACCTTAACCATTGGAATGTCTGTTCTTAGCATGAGCAGTACGCCCGACACCCCTGCAGAAGCGGGTAAATGGAATAGCCTGCTTGTGGACCAAGACATCTTCCAAATACCTCTTAGCCTTGATCAAAGGCATCTTCCTGAGTGCGTGTGCGGTTTCTCTGGTGTTCTTGAAGTGACATCTCAGAACCCCTAGCCTTGCAGGACTGGTGGGATTATCAGGCTCCTTTGAGTACTTCGCCATTTCTGCTGCTGGTGTTGATGACGTCGGAGTGAATGGGTTGATGCGGAAGAGATTTCTTGCTTGCTAACTTGTTGTTGCTTTCTTTCATAAAGACGCTGATGTCGACGATTATGTTAACGTCAGGCCGGAAGAAAACGACAAAGAAATGTGTCGGTACACTTCTGATGGTAGAAGAGAGGTAGTATTTAATATCGCGTATCTATAATATATTCTGTCTTTGATTGTCTGTTCTTGTTTATTGACTATTCTCTAAGGTTGTAGATTTGTAGGTTTTCTTTTGACCATTTCCATTTTGATTTCTCCAGCTCATATATTACGAGATAGATGAAGAGAAAAACCTGCAAGAATACTTGGAGAAGGCCTATCCTAAAACAACAACAACTGCATCCATAGTGGTAAAACACATGTATGTCAACTATAACCTGGGTTATTTCGTTCCCGCTAGTAATAAGGCTCTCCTTGTCATAAGAAAGGACTACACACTCCATAAGAATTTACCGAAATCGTGGTTCCTTAAATATGCAAAATTTGAGGTAGTATTTCCGGCTGTATTTGATCATGACAAGGAGTCTCGTATTGAATGTGTGGTCCGTCATACGTGGAAATATACCGACTTTTGTCAAGTATTCAATAAATATTGGCCACGGCTACCTACAAAAAGTACTACTGGGTTAGAGATTCCCCTGAACAAGCTTCTTAGTAGCTGCATTAACATAAAAATTCCGTACCGTGCTCCGATTTTCGCTCATGGGAATAATAAAACGATTTTTGTGTTAGGAGAATTTAACGGAATAGAGGTAGTTGTAAAGAAGGTTAATAAAAGTACTTGGCATAATTCATCTTCTGCTATTGAGAATTACTTCTTGGTTAGCAACCACGAGAATATAGTTAATCTATATACTTGTGAGTCTGAGGGAGAAATTTTCAAATTGGCAATGGAAAAAAATGTAAACGTAGCTTGACTCACAAGTATATAGATTAACTATATTCTCGTGGTCGCTAACCAAGAAGTAATTCTCAATATAGAAGATGAATTATGCCAAGTACTTTTATTAACCTTCTTTACAACTAACTCTATTCCGTTAAATTCTCGTAACACAAAAATCGTTTTATTATTCCCATGAGCGAAAATCGGAGCACGGTACGGTATTTTTATGTTAATGCAGCTACTAAGAAGCTTGTTCAGGGGAATCTCTAATCCAGTAGTACTTTTTGTAGGTAGCCGTGGCCAATATTTATTGTATACTTGACAAAAATCGGTATATTTCCACGTATGACGGACCACACATTCAACACGAGACTCCTTGTCATGATCAAATACAGCCGGAAATACAACCTCAAATTTTGCATATTTAAGGAACCACGATTTCGGTGAATTCTTATGGAGTGTGTAGTCCTTTCTTATGACAAGGAGAGCCTTATTACTAGCGGGAACGAAATAACCCAGGTTATAGTCGACATACATGTGTTTTACCACTATGGATGCAGTTGTTGTTGTTTCAGGATAGGCCTTCTCCAAGTATTCTTGCAGGTTTTTCTCTTCATCTATCCCGTAATGTATGAGCTGGAGAAATCAAAATGGAAATGGTCAAAAGAAAACCTACAGAACAGTCAATAAACAAAAACAGACAATCAAAGACATAATATATTATAGATACGCGATATTAAATACTACCTCTCTTCCACCATCAGAAGTGTACCGATACATTTCTATGTCGTTTTCTTCCGGCCCGACGTTAACATAATCGTCGACATTATCGTCTTTATGAAAAGTGTAGATGTCTTCTCCGGTATTGAGACCCCACCAAACCATCCCATCCGGTTTGTCTCCAAGATATAAAATTCCATCGTTGGACGCAATCGCCCATATACTATTTTCAGGCCTAAATGAATAGCATAAGTCAGAATTACATATTTAACTCAAACAAATTAAACAAAAAAGCTACGTAACTTATTATTATTATCCTCTATTTATCATGATTAAGGTTGTTTTATTTAAAAATAATTATATTTTAATTTGTGTTGGAGCTTCATCACCCAAGACTACTCGCAAAATCAACATAAGAAAATGATGAATTTTTCAAGTTATGTATAAATGATGCTTATAATATTTGGTCAACAAAGTTATCTCCTTTTTACATATGCAGAAATCAGATCTGTTATATACTTAAAAAAAAAATGCATTTATAGACATTGATGCATCAAACTAATAAACTATATTTTCAAAAAAAATGCATTTATAGACATTGATGCATCAAAATAATAAACTATATTTCCTTCGACTATAGTGACACAAACCAAAGACCACGTTCCAATAAAAATCTACTAGTGTTCATTATTTGTTTTCTACCGTAAAATAACTTGATTTTCCATATATTTTTGCTTTGAGTTCAAACATTGCTAAAATATAAGATATCAACACAATAAGATCAAACAAACAACAACAAATCCATATCATATTTTGACGTAAGATTGGCATATATGTTTTCTAAACCTTTGAAAGACTAAAACACATCAACAATGAACACCAAGTTAAAGACTAAAACATTGCCTTAAAAGTTATTAGGGTTAAACCAAGTTGACTAAAATTAGAGGATTAAAACACCCATAACCCTACACCACAAAAATGAACACCAAAAATAGTAGCAACTACGGAAATATTTTTCTTGCTTGTAGCATGTGTTTATCTTTGATTACCAATAATCTAAAAAGCAGTTTTTTTCTTCTTATTTTACTTATCAAATCTAGATCCATCATATAAAAACATAGATCGAACTAAAAAACCATACACATTAAGTTAGAAAAACAAAAAGAAAAAAAGACATGATTTTTAACATTCAAAAACATAAAGAAATGTATCATATAATTATACAAGGTTTACACAATTGCAACTTACATCTATTAACATGATGAAACCGTCCATAACATCATATCATCGGTGGTATTGTGGCTTTAGAGTTTGTGTTTTTATTGTAAGAAGAGTGTGTCTTTTAGGGTGGTGGTTGAAGCCTTTAAGGTAATAAAGATGGTGCAGGTATAGTAGTTGGGTACTTGGGTAGGATAGAATATAAATGGGGTAGTTGAAAAAAAATGAATATAGTTGATAGTAGTAAATTTCGGTTGTTGAAAACTTACCAACACTTAAATGATTGCTCATGAATACATGGGTATTATCAAATGTGTTTATATTTAAAGAAAATTACAAAAAAAGTTAGAAAAATCGAAGCTTGATCCACTATATAGTCATTTTCAATACCTTTTCTCAAAATGGTCATGCTCGACTTCATTCAAATTTTGACACGTGCCATTTCTTTGGCTGCTCAACTACTCGACTCTACCCAATTTTTGACACGTGTCATTCTTTTGTACTTTTTCTGAAAAAAATTACAAAGGAATGACACGTATCAAAAATTAGGTAGAGTCGAGCAGTCGAGCATGACCAAAATGAGAAAAGAATGCTAAAAGTGTCTACATAGTGAATCAAGCTTGTATTTTTCTACCTTTTTTGTAATTTTCTCTTATATATATGTATTTCTATGTTTGGCAACAAACTTATACTATAAATTTGTGCTTTAAAATAAGTTTACTTGTGTTGCTCTAAATTAAACATTGTATCGATGAAAAGTCCTTGATGGGTCTGCATCTAGTGGAGCACGGGTGGTGAGCATCACACTTGGTATATTGTGTTTGTGTAGTGAAAGGTTAATGTGTGCGTTATGCTTATATTTATATATATATATATATATATATATATATATATATATATATATATATATATATATATATATATATATATATATATATATATATAAATTATTTTTTTTTTTATTATTTTTTTTTTTTTTTGCATAATTTAGGAGGCGACATTTACATCAAAATTATCTTTTTTTTAAGTCAATTTTCTTTTCTCTTCTTCCTTATGTGACATTCGAGAACACATTTTTTTTTCATTTTCTTTTCTTTACTTCATTAGGTGATACTCGAAACACTAGTGTGTTGTTGTGTTCTTGTTCAATGTAACAAACAAGGTTGTTTTGCTGAATAATGGAAGATCATCAATAGAATAAATACACATGCCTATTAGAGAATAATAGGCCCAAGCCCGGTTTGTGGGTTTGAGCTATCTAAGGTTTTTATAATGGTCAATAATACTATTATATTTACGGGGTTTACAATGTCTAACATTGTATCGGAGCGGGTCTGATCCTCGACTTAGGTGGCTATGTTGAGCCGCCTCCACCCTAGGCCACCCATCAAACCCTAATTATACAAACTAGCCGTCACTTTTCCATACAAAAAAAAATGCATGCCGTAACTTTTCTACCCACCAATACAACAGTTACTTGTTTTCTTTTTTACCAAGTTGTTCACTTTTTTAGATAAGCCAACGGCGCATTTGTAAGAAGGAAGAAAGAAGGAAATCAATGGATGGACGTTTTGAAGATTGCAAATTTTATTTTGGAATATTATGTCTAGGAACTGATGGTAACATCTAGACCAGTTAGATTATGTTAGTTAAAAACTATTGCTGATGTCAACGATCTTGGATGAATGTAATTGCACCTAAGTTTTTCTGATATTTGCTATCTATCTAGAATCCGTGGTATGCAGATCCATATGCAGTGATGTTACTTAGAAAAAAAAATGTCAGAGTTGTTTTATTGTTTGTTAGTCGATTGTTTGTACGGATTTGTTACCAGTCGACTAACATTAACCGTTTGTACCAATCGTGAACCGAAAGGCAGTTTTGAGCGAAAAAGCCGGTTGAATCGTGACCTGATGACTCGGCCAGGTCAATTAAAAAAAGGGTTTTTAAAACATTTTTTTGAACATTAAAAAAAAAAAAAAAAAAAAAAAAAGGTATGTACTGTATATGTTTATACTCTATATGATGGGACTAGCTAGGATATAAATGAAAGGTCATTCAATTTAACACAAAGGGTATGTACTTGTTTCGTATGGTTACACGTGATAACATAAACGGTAATACACTAACATAACATCTATACATGCATAGGCTCAAAAGCGTGTTGTATTATAATATACTATAAATACCACACACGTTTTGAGTTTATCACTTTGTAAGAATATCTATTTCATGAAATTAAATTTGAAGATAAAATAAATTTTATTTCAAACAAGAAAAGAAAATTTTGTATTGAAGAAAATAGAGTAAAAAAGGAAACATAAAAAAACAATATGGGATGACCCAGTTGCTTGAATTTGGTATCCTAAGTGGTTAAAGTCCCTGGAGGTCACAGGTTCAAACATTGGAGAGAAAATTAATCCCTGTGTGGTCACAGACATTCATCTGCGATGACTCCGGGCTATCCAAAAAGGTAGTTACTCTAAGATTAGTCGGCTCGCAATGTCGAGTCAGAACCCAGGTAAAAAAAAATTTCAATAACATAATACCATATGGTTTTAAATCTTGAGCGAAAATTTCGAGTATTTCAAAAAAAGAAGCTAAAAGGTACACTAAAGATGATGCTGAACGTAGCATGGACGGATTTAAGATTTATCGCCGGGTGTTGCATAATTTCGTTTGGAGGAGTGTTGGATGTAATTTTCTATTTTTCTTTATCATAAACAATAAACATGCACCACAAATATTTTTTAGCCTAGACTAAAGAAACACAAAAATATTTTTGGTGGTTGCAAATACTAAAAAAGGTAACACTTTTAGAAAGAATAAAAATTACACTTTGTAGCTTAAAATCAGGTGTGGCCCATGTTACACCCGGCTCCCATGTGGGTCTGTACTCGAATGTATGTCGACATTTGATAATCTCAATAGTATAAGGAGATCTTTGAGTATTCATATAGGTGATAAGAAACTTTAAGAATAGTTTAGACATTTAAAGTGTTTTTGGAATAAATAAATCAATATAGAAAAAGCTCCATCAAATGTTTATTTGTCCTTGAAAGTCACGGGATATATTATAGAAACCAAACAAAGGTGTAAAGTTAATGAAAAAGATAAAATTGTTCGACACATAAATCATATATATAACACTCGACCAGAAACAAGTAGTATTCTTGCTATTTACCTCAAAATGTTTGCCGGTCACATGAGGTTTATGTATTCGCAATCAACAAAGAAAATGTACATAAAAATGAAAGAAAGAATGTTTACGGGTCAACAAAACATGACTCATCCTTTTTAACAAAGTAAAGAGAGCCTCGTTGTTCCATCATGCCGCTAGGGTCTTCAAGCTGATACGACCAACAAGCTAGAACATTTCAACATACCAAAAAACATCCGACAAAACTTATTAAGCAATGTTTCTTGGAATATCCCATTGAACTTGCATATGAGCCACATTTTGGTCTTCCTAAATCTCGAAGTTAGCAACTTCAAACGAACCGGAGCAAAATTATCTCAAACACTTGATTAAATGTTCTTGTCCATTTCTTGAGTTCCAAAAAAACGTTTAAGTACAATAGAATGTTACTGAAGTACCACATTAACCGCAAGCAATCGCTTGACACAACCACTAAATCATTTATGACTGGCCATAAATGACAACTAGCTACAACCAACTAGACCACCAAACCAAAAACAGCATAAAAAATAAAACAACTAGTTAAGAAAAATGTCTTGAATTCCAGCAGCCTTTAATTGTGCAGGAGAGAGGCCAAAATCATTATCATCATCATAATACAACGTCCTTACCTCCAATTCCAGAATACAACGTCCCAGATCATCAAAAACTTCATCATCGCTGTCAGAAACTACCACATTGCCCACCTTAGAGAATCGGTTACCAACTTTAGTTGAAGAATCAACCTTTTTAAGAGGTTTACTATCATCATCCAAAGGAGTAACTTTCCCCTCAATAATTAGTTTTTCAAGCTTTCCAATTTTCTCAACAATAGGAGTACTACTAGTGCTACCATAATTGCCCAAAGCACAAGTACAAGGAGAGGAATAAGTACTAGGCTTAGTAGCCGTAGCCTGCTCCTTCTCCTTACTATTCAGAAGAAAACCATCAATACCGTCCTCACCCAACGAATTCAAAACATCAAAAGGATTCGAAGAGTTAGTGTTTGTACCCGATTTATCGTTAGAAGAAGAAATCTCTTTTTGAACCCTAAGATCCGAATCTTGCTTAGTAACTTCCGTCGATATAGGTCTCTAAAACTTAGGTTTTGGCTTGTTAAGCCTAACACCACCAATGGGCTAAGATTGAGACGAATCAACTACACTCATCCCTTTATTCTTTCGATTTCTTACCTCAATGAAGTCCTCTTCATAATTATCCACCGGCTTAGACACCTTGGCTGCCACATTAATGTCCTTTCGAACAGTCTCCTTGACATAATTTGGACAATCAAAACGAGCATGACCAAATGATTTGCAATCACAGTGAATAGGTGTCCATTCGTATTCGACATCAATAATTTCTATAGTAAAGCCATTATCGTCTTCATTCGGAATAGCCATAGTAACACGGCTTTTGAATTCACAATTCGCGCTTAACTCGACTAAAGCATAAGCAACACTAATGTGGCCCCATGAATCGACACACATAGAACTAGTAAAGGCATCCAACCGAATAGGTTTCCCTAACTTTGTAGCAATCAAGCTCAATCTATCCTCCGAATACGCAACTAAAGGAACCTTACACAATTTGATCCAAACTGGTACCTTGGTTACCTCATTCTTATTAAAGGATAAAGTAGAAGTCCAATTGTTAAGAATAATAGGCGAGTTACAAATTAACCAAGGTCCTCGTTCCAAAACACGATCCGCATCCTCTTTGGTAGCGAATTTAAAAAGATACACCACATCACCATTTTTCATAAGTTTTTGTAATCCAAATTTCCCCCACGTATTAGTGGCATAACTTTTAACATTAGGAAATGCAATGGTCTTACCAACAAAATAACCCACCAAAGTGTTATCATAACAGTTCAATACCTTCTTCATAGCAGTTAACGGAAGCAAAGTATCATGATTATCCACACATTCCTCATTGACCAAATAACGAAAGTGAATTGTTTGCATAGTATCAGCCTGAGCTCGAGCCTAAGTTTGGGCTCAATTAATAATCGAGATCGAGCCTGAGCTTTATATATGAAGATCAACTAGGGTCACGAGACTAAACGAATCTTAAAAAATATATATATGCATATTATGCGTATAACTATGTGTAAACGAGCTCAAATAATAAACGAGCTCGAGCCTAGTGTAATTAACGAGTTAAGTTTGACTTGAGCTTTAATTCTTTAACGCGTCATAAAAATTAGTCAAGCTCGAGCTAAAAATATGAGGCTCGAAGCTGAGCTTGAGCTTTATAATTATAAACGAACTCAGATCAAGCTCTGACATGCTCATGCTCGATTCAGCTCGTTTCCAATCTAGGTGACATAAGCTCAAACAAAGCGTTTTAAACACGGAATTATATTCTCTCAAGTTAGTATGAACATGACCAGTCATGTTTCCTCACAAACAAAATTGTGGGGTTTACTGTGGGCCCCGGTCTTTCTTTTATTTCTGAAAGAATTTGACCGGTCATGTTTATATCAATCACACACTTCTTCAAAAAGCGTTCATAAGCGTTTTTTACCTTTTCTTTTTTTCTACTCATTTATTTGTAGTATTTACAATTTCACCCTCATCTTAACCCATTTGCAAAACATAAGTGATGGACATGTTGTGCTGTAAAAGCTTTATTGAGAAGTGACATCTTAATAAACTTAAAGACAGAAAACAGTAGTAGAAGTGACATCTTGATTTGGCTTGGGACGGAACTAGGAACAAATATGATTGGGTGCATAAATATTTTTTAATCGTAATATAATAGAGTTAAAAAGTGAATGAAAACGAAGAATTCATTAAAATGAAAATAAATGAACATATTACCGATGAACCAGGTGTATTTAAGATACATTTAAAAAAAAATCGATGTTTTTTTTTTTTTTTCAAAAAATTAACACTATATCAAAAGAATCAATGAAGTTCCCGGGCACCCGCGAGAGCCCCTGTTTCCGTCACTCTGTTTGCACACTCTTCTCCGAGTGTCCAAAAGCCATATTATAAAAAATCTAAATGTGCATTGATAACCATGTTACTATGAAGGAGTCACTAGTACTAACTCATGCATATTCATATACAAACAAATCGTAGAAAATGATAAAATTGCTCAACACATAAATCAAATTTAAATAACTTGACCATAAACAAGGTACGTATTCTTGCTATATGACTTGTTCTCATACCTAAAATGTCTGCCGGTCACACTGTTCACAATCAACAAAGAAAATGTATATAAAAATGAACGATAACATGTTTATGAGTCAACACAACCTGGCCTCGTCCGTTTCAACATGTACAAGAAACTGACTAGCTTCAACTCGAACCCATTGCCAAACCCACCCATGTCGATGCTAGTTTCTATAGATGTTTCTAAGTCTAAACAAGGTGGTCTTCCTAGACGATGACCTTGTGGTTCAAACTGATCTTACGCCTTTATGGGACATTGATATGAACGGAAAAGCAAATGGAGCAGTTGAAACATGTAGCGGAGGTCAAACCACAGGGATGTATTTTGGACTTTTCTCATGTAATTAAATGAACTAGGCTAGATGAAATGGTAGGCTAGAAAGTTTTGTTAAAAATGACCGGAGTATAAATGTTGCTTGACGCTTCTCAAGTATTGGCTTTTTATTATCTTGTTATTTTTTGTGAAAATCTAAGTGTACGTGGTTAATTGTCTGATAATGTATCTAACTTGATTTTTTTTATAGGTACATGTAATGGATTTTCTTTCCTATTAAAACACATAACTTTTGAATTCGTGTTTTTCTGTGAATCTTGCTCGTGAAAAATGATCATTTTGCCCTTCGGTACCGAGGGGTAACATGGTCATGGGATATAAAGAAAAGCATAAATTCAAAATTAAAGTTTCATGTTAAAATAAATAAATAAAGAGAAATATAAAAAGTAATAAGTTAAATACATTCTCAGTCAATTCACGCATCTAAATAGTAGTAATAATCATCTTGTTTCCATGACTTGATACCAAATTCTTGTTTGATTCTAAAATGTTTGACGTCCATATCTCACTTCAAATGACCACATACTCTAATAATAACTACCCAAATACAGCGTGAGCAATTCAACTTTGATGTTTAAGTAGCTCAACGAATGATTTTGTAGACTCGATACCCATGGCTTTATAAGACATAGTTTCAAGAGAACTGAAAAAAGGGTCAGCGCATTATTTTGTGCTACACCTAATTCAAATTCTTGAATAATCCGCGGTTGGGTTCAGGTGACTTCCATTCATGCCTTTTAACAAAACATTTGCAGTTTGTTAGCAATTTAATTTATAAATGTAAATTGATGGTCATTCCGTATCAAAGAACTTTGGGTTAGTGTCGTGTTTAGATAGTTAATAGGGCTCGGTTGGACTCAAGGTTTAATAGTCAATGTTATGTAAAATGTACAAGTCCATCACATATATCTAGGCCCAATCACAAAGCCCTTTAGGGCGTCCCATGTTTTGCAACACTAGTATAAATACACACTCTCACCACTTATTCAAGAGTGCCTCATATTAGTGTAAAGGTGAGAGTGTGTGCGCTCTAAGTGTGTTTGTTATTTTTCTTTCACAAGTTTAATAAACAGTCGACTAGTATTCATATCATATGATACACACTTCTCATCTTCATCTTGTCTTGCTTTGAGTGTCACGTATCTAGTATAGTATTAAGTTGTAGTGATAAAGGTGAGGTTCATAGAGCATGACAAGTGGTATCAATACGCCAAACAATGATCTAGGATAAAGTTGTGTGACTTTTTTGATCAATCTATGCTTAAAGTTGCGTTTTTCCTTATAAAGCGTATACTTCTAGTGTGTTTTTTTGATTTCTACGTGAAATTCTTAGGATAAAGGTTCAAGCTTTTTTCGTTTTTACGTGATATTTGTAAATCTTGGCGCTAAAAAGTCACTTTTTGTGTCGAAAAAATTGGTCTAGAACATATTAACGACAAAAGGTAGTAACTTTATTGGTTTGTTCGTGATTTTTGGAGTTGTCTAATCGAAGAAAAAAGGTGCTACAACAATTGCGGTTCGAATCTTCATTGAAGTGGATTTTTATCAATTTCTTGTATAAGAAGTTTGATAAAAAGTGAGCTACATCTACATAAAAATATCTATTTTCTTGTACAAGAATTTAGATAGACAAGGGTTTATAGGAATTCGCATGTGTACGAATTTCTATAAAAGAGGGTTTATAGGAATTGTGATTTTTATAGAAATTGTAAATTTCTATCGGAATTGCTAAGGCTATCGAAATTCACAAACTTATAGGACTTGGAGAGGCTATCGAAATTCAGAAAACTTACAGGAATTGAACAAAATTATCGAAATTCAGGAACGTTATAGAAATTGGGCAGCCTATCGCAATTCAGGAAAATCCTTATCGCAATTCTGGTCCAAGCTTTTATCGCAATGCTCCAATGTCAAACTTATCGCAATTCTTGGTCAACGCCTTCTTATCGCAATTCACAAGTGCAAAACTCTTATCGCAATTGTGACTTTGTAATTTCTTTCGCAATTGTAACTTTAGATCTTTTATCGCAATTGTAAAAAAAAAAAAAAAAAAAAAAAAAAAAAAAAAAAAAAAAAAAAAAGAAAAAAAAAGAGCGTTATCAGGTTCTAAATTTTCTTCCACAAGGTTCGATGCTTCTTATATTTGTTGTTTTTGAGGTCTTCGTCGACAATTTGATGCATAGTGTCCAAGCTTGTTGCAATTATAACATCTTACTTCATTTATATTCCTTGTACATCCTTCTTGATCTTGAGGGAATTTCTTTACTTCATTTTAAGCTCTTAAATGTATCTTTCGAGTGATTCTCGTTTCTTCCATGTTGTATAGCATTGTCATAACCTCGGTTATGTGGTGGAACATATCTTCCTCTTCCTTGATTATCATAGTGATGTCTTCGACCATTATCGTTGTCATGTCTTGTAAATAATAGTTTATCTTGATGATCGACGATCTTTCCTTTCTTAACCTTTATCCTTTCTTCGAAGGTCTTTAATCTTCCAATAGCTTCGTCTAGAGTCAATGTATCTAGATCGGAGTATTGCTCAATTGATGCTACAATTTGAATGAACCTCTCAGGTACAAAATTTAACAATTTTCGTACGCGGGTTGAGTCATCGAGTGTTGATCCAAGACTTGTCATCTTTGATGTAATACTTGTAATTTTCACGGTGAATGAATCAATAGTTTCATCTTCCTCCATTTGTAACATCTCAAATTCGGATTTGAGAGTTTGTAATTTTGCCTTTTGTACTCGATCTACTCCAACATTTCGAGTCTTTAATGTATCCCAAACTTCTTTTGTATTTTTGCTATTTGCTTCTTGCAATATCATATCTTCGGGTAATCCTTGAAATAGATACCCAATTGCGGTCTTATCTCACTTTTCATCAACTTGAGTTTTATCGGTGGATTCGACCATTTCCCATAGACCATTTTTATAAAATGATCTTCATTCTTATTGACCATATTGTATAGTTTGTTGTTGTCAACAAGGGGCATTGGAAATAGCGTGTCGATCATATTCCCTTATTGTTATTCGAACTACCCCCATCTTCCTTTCCCAAAATTATTTTATAAAAATGTCTAACACAATCTTAGTTTTAAACTATATAAAAAAAATTTAATAACAATTTAAAAAACCTTTAATAATAATAAGACTTTGAATTTCAAAAACAATTGGTAGAATAGATATTGATTTTAAAATAATAAACTAATTTAAAAACAATTGTAGAATAATCATAATATATCTAAAATTATAAAATCTTATACTTTGAAAAATTTATTGCACAATGGCTTTCAAAAATAAGCAATTGTATTTCCTATTAAACAAAGGGAGGGTTGTTTGATATTTTAGAACCTGGGTGGTCTTCTTAGACCGATTTATCCCTTGGTGATGGTTCTATTATGCATTTCCTCTCTCTCTGACTGTGATTTCTCTTCCTCTAAATAACCGACTAAATGGCCGGTGTAATCGTCTCTATTTTCTCTTCTTACTCTTACCGGTGGTTGGTTCCTCTTGAACCGTTGAAATCCCTTGATATCCCTTGATTTCTTCTTCCTTGCAAACAGTTAGGGTTTCACGATTTGGGGATTTGTACCGGTTTACTTTCTGGATGAATTGGGTCTCTTGTTATCTCCTTTCTTTACTGGTTCGTGATTCACTGATCAACGAACGGTATGTTCCTTTTTTTTCTCTTCTGATTTTGTTTATGTAAGTTGTTCACTTGTAACAAATCTCTATTTCTGAATCGATTTTCGTCTTTTAAATGAATTTATTTTCTATTTCTCTTCTCTGTTGTTCTGATTGAAACAAAAGTTTCAATTTTTCTGCAAACTGATCGAAAAAAAATGGTTTCGATATTTCTGTTGTTCGGTAATGGCGAACAAAACTTTGATTCTTCTGTTGTTTGGTAAAGGCAAACAATTTTTCTGGATATGTTATATAAACGGCAATTGAAAACGGCAATCGAAGTGACTATTAATGGCGATTAAAAACGGCAATCGAGATGGTTGTAAACGGCGATTGAAAACGGCAATCGAATTGACTAAAAAATGGCAGTCGAACGGCAATTGAGTAAGAACGGTAATCAATAGTAAGGCATGTAATCTGATTTTGTAAAACGAATAAACTCGTGATTTAGGGTTGATTATAAATCACCATAGTCTCTTCACTGATACCACTGTTGGTCCCAATAGAATCAAGAACATGAAATATCTAATAATCTTTGTATATTGAATAAATTTTTTTGTTATATGTTCACACTTACAATACATGAACGTATATATACTAGTTGAATGGTTGCGATTGAACCATTGCAATGCTTCGTCGGTGTTGTTTGGTGGTAACTGCCACCCTTTCCTATGGTGGCGATGGTTGTGTCTTTTGGCCAACCATTGCACCCTTTCAAGTTTGATCTAATTACATAATACTACCTTCTAATTACATGCTAATATAATTGTAACCTATAAGTTTTCATCTTTAACTAAGTCAATGGTTAACTTCTAACATTAATTATGTCTTAATTCTCCAGAATGTGCAATCATTCCAAAATGAAATTCCCTAAAATTCTTTTGTAGCCCGTGTTGAACACGGGTTAATTATGAGCTAGTATATAAATATAAGTGTCTTACAACCAAAGTTAAGGACAACAGGAAAGTCTATGACGAAAGCTTGAGCAACCAAACCTTGCTAACTTATGACAACTTATAAGAAAAACTAACAAGAACTACATAAGATACAACTTAAAAGCTTTCAATGAGATGATGATAATGATGATGGAGTCCCATGCCTTTTCACTTTAGCTCAATCAGATGATTTAAACATTATTAGGCTGCTTGCAGTAAGCTCGATCGATCGATCGTTTATGTCGATCAATTCAATCATCCTTGTTGCAGCTTTCCTTTGTGATCGATCGATTTGAAGTTTTATGAGAATGAGGGTCGAGATACCGATCGAGTTATTTACACATATTTTGTTTTTGTTTCTTTGTATTTGAGTGAGGAGCGTTGCCAATAAAAAAAATAAAAATTTGACAACCGTTGGCTAACAGTTTGATTCAAAAAGAAAAAAAAAAAACAAAATCTTTTAAACTTCATAAAAACACTATAAATAAACACACTCATTTCACTATTTTTCACACATTCTCTATATACACATTCTCTAAAATAACACACTCATTTCACTTTTTATTTCACACTTTCAATCCATGAATTCTTACGAGCTATTCATTGCCGATTCGTCTTCGGATGATGAAAATGAAGTTAGTAGCGAGTTTATGATGTTTGCGGAAGAGTGTTGGGATGCTTTTCAAGCGTCACAACCTAAAGTCTAAACCAAATTAGTAGGGATTGTTTGGGTGCTCATAACCGTTTAGTGGCTGCTTACTTCTGCGAGAACCCAAGATACGGCGATCAGGCATTCTATGATCGTTTTCGAATGAGCCGAAAACTATTCACACAAATTGTTCGAGAGGTAACCGATCATTCACCTTATTTCCAACAAACTCCTAGTTGTGCGAGCTTACTTGGTATTTCTCCATTGATGAAGTGTAGTTCGTCAATTCGTCAATTGGCATACGGAGTCAATCCTGATTCTCTAAACGAATTTGTGCAAATGGGTGGGTCAACAATTCGTGAGTGTCTCCAAAAATTTTGTGAGGCCATCATGGAGTTATATGGTGCAGAGTATTTAAGAAAGTCGACAGTTACTGACATTGACAAACTCTATGCTCATCACTACGAAAGGCATGGGTTTCCTAGGATGATAGTAAGCATTGATTGTACAGATTGGCCGTAGGAGAATTGCCTACATGCTTTAAAAGCTCAATTTTGTAGGGGTGATCACGGGAAATCTCCTTTCATTTTATTGGAAGCGATCGCCTCCCAAGATTTATGGATTTGGCATGCGTTCTTTGGTGTCGCTGAGATGAATAACGACGTAAATGTTTTACGTAAATCGCCTCTTTTCAATGATCTCAAAATGGGGAGAGCACCGGATGTGGAATTCGTTGCTAACGGCGTGCCTTATAAACGAGAATATTATCTTGCTGATGGGATATCCGGAATATTCTGTTATTGTGAAGTCCATTAAAAATCCAGGTGATGACAAACGAATATTGTATAAGACGATGCACGAAGTAGCAAGAAAAGATGTGGAACGTGCTTTTCGTGTACTAAAGAATAAGTAGCTAATGATTAAACATCCGGCTAAAGGGTTTGACAAAGAGCGTCTATCACATATAATGTACACATGCTTCATATTACATAATATGATAATTCAGGATGAAGAGCGGGCGATATCTCCCACATTCTTACCAGCGGAGCAACACCGTTCATATGATCCCATAAGAACGCAAGTGGAATCGTTGGAAATTACCAGGGAGATAGTCAACAAAACAACTCATCTTACCTCAAAGCCGATTTGGTGGAAGACATTTGGCATCGTCATAATCAAAACTAGTTTAGTCGTTTTATTATCGTAATGTTTGAAAGTTATTTGAATTTTATTGTAATGTTTTAAATTTATTTGAATTATTATGTAACGTTTTAATTATTAATGAAATTTAAGTTTGTGTTAAAAATGTTAAGAAAAAAAAAGGATGAAAGTCGCCTTACTGGGGCACCCAATCGCCTGAAGGTCGCTGGAGAGAGAAAGCTGGCGTGACAGAGAATATGGGAGGGATTGACCCTCTTTATTCCACATGTGAATTGCGATAAGAAGGCGTTGACAACAACAAACTATACAATATGGTCAATAAGAATGAAGATCATTTTACAAGCAAATGGTCTATGGTAAATGGTCGAATCCACCGATAAAACTCAAGTTGATGAAAAGCGAGATAAGACCGCAATTGGGTATCTATTTCAAGGATTACCCGAAGATAAGATATTGCAAGTAGCAAATAGCAAAAATGCAAAAGAAGTTTTGAATTTCTTTCGCAATTCCAAACTTCTTTTGCATTTTTGTCAACGCCTTCTTATCGTAATTCACAAGTGCAAAACTCTTATCGCAATTGTGACTTTGGAATTTCTTTCGCAATTGTAGCTTTGGATCTTTTATCGCAATAGGAAAAAAAATGAGCGAGATAAGACCGCAATTCGTCAACGCCTTCTTACCGCAGTTCACCAGCTTCTTATGCTAATTCTTGTTTTATGATTTATAGTATAATGTTATGGTGTGTTGCTTCATTTGTTAGGTAGAAAACGTGACTTTGTCAATTTGTTTGCAGTGGTGAGAGTATGGAAACTGCTTTGCGAGCATGTTCTAAAGGTATCAAGATCGAAAAGATTCTAATTCATAGAGAGGGCGACAACGGCCAACAGGTTTGTGCCTATAACTTCTATTCACAAAAATCTTGTCTGAACTCGGCTCAAATTATACGCTCTAAAACAAGACCACATTATCGATACGATTGAACTATTGTGCAGTTGATATATGAAAAGTTGCCACAAGACATATCTGATAGGCACGTCTTGTTATTGGATCCTATACTCGGAACAGGTTAGTTTCAATTTTTTTTCTCTTAAGTCACGTGTCGGAATTCGTGTTTGTGCTGACAAATGCATGTAATTTGTTCAGGCAATTCAGCTGTTCAAGCTATTCAGTTGCTTTTGAAGAAAGGGGTACCAGAGGCCAATATTATATTCCTGAATCTGATCTTTGTAAGTCGAGACTCTATTTATAATGTCAACATTTTGCCAAATAATGACACTAATTATGAATAAATCATTGCCATTAACAGGCACCATAAGGAGTGCATGCAGTCTGCAAACATTTTCCAAGGATAAAGATAGTAACATCAGAGATAGAAACAGGGTTGAATGAAGAGTATCGTGTGCTTCCAGGAATGGGAGAGTTTGGAGACAGGTATTTTGGGACAGACGACGAATGAATATGTCCAAAACCAACCCTGTCATTCCGGGATCATAGAAAAATGCAATTGAATGGTCGTTCATGAAATTGTTTTCAGTTTTGGCTTCCGTTGAGACTTGTTACATGTATTTATTTATGGACTTGGTTGAGTCCTGAGTGTTGTTGCTCGAGATCACTCTTTATCACACATGTATGCTCGTTAAACACAAGAGGATGGGACAATGGTGTATAAATATAGATCGTATAATATGAGAGTGATATTTAAGTTTTTCTTTTATTGATGAACACACTCTTTTACACACACTTGAACCACCTTCCAAATGAGGTGTTGTGCGGCTTATATAGTACAAGGTTTTTGCCCTAAAAGGCTTTTGACCAATGGGTTGGTCTTTTACAATGCTTAATGATTCTAATACAAGCCCATTTACCTTGACTAAATAGACATTTCATACAAAGTTCTAACAATGTGAATGACCATCACTTTAATCTATAAAATTAAAGCTAACAATCTCCCCCTAAGGGATGATCATTCAAAAGATACACCACGTTATTAGGTCTTTAGACTTCAGGGTCTTGAACTCTGTGATTCTTTGTTCCTTCATGCGTTGTGATCTTTTTCGTATCATCCTTTGATTGTTCTTTGCCTTGATCCACATCTTCATGTATTCACAGCATCGTTTCTTCCAATGTAGATGATGATTGAAGGACTTTCGTCAGTACCTGCATAAAACAGTTAGCAATAATTCGTCCAACGCTTACAGGTTCAGATCTCATTAAGACTCATACAACTTGTATCCTTTTTGATGAACACAAGTGTATTGCATTGAAAGTGTTCCTAAGAGATCTTTTGATGAATCTCATGTCTCTAGACTCAATTATGTGCGTTTTGGTTTTGGTCGTCGGAGGCATGGAGCAGAGTGCCACCTTTTCAATATCAACACATCTCGGAATGAGAGGCCGATAGATTATGTAGTGTTCTCCGTGAGAAATGAAACAAATATCTTTTAAGAGATATCTGAGTGGCTAGGAGGGGTTGTGTAACGCGTCACTGGGTCCATGACGTCTTGTCTTCAATATCAGTATCATCTTTGTGATAACCGATAGCAGATGTATTGACCCGGTTTCTGCCCTAAGTTTTCATGGAGGGCTATTTCTTTTCACCCTTTCATTAAACTTTTCTTTTTCATTCTTCAACCCCTTCTTTCTCCTTTCTCATTTACTCTTTTTTTCAATCTTACCTAAGGACTTCTAGATCTAAGCTATTGGAATTGTCCTTGGGTAGATCCCTCCGGCTCTGGCGGATTATTAGACTTTACCTAACCGTAATCACCTTATTACTCAATGATTATCCTAGATTTGTTGATCATATGCCATAAAACCATTTGTGAAAATCTCTCAAAGCGTTTATGAGAAAACACATTTAGTTAACACATTGAGAGTTTTTGCATTTTTGAAATACTCCCCCTTCACATGTGCTCATGCATTTTTACAATAAAATTGCACATGTTGGGTAGAGTTCGCACATTTTGACATGATCGATTTTCGATGAACATGACCATCGCGAGACACGCTTGCATCACTAGTTAGACTAGCTTGAAATTATTACCCGTCCCGGTCATATTCAATGATCATCTCTCGATTTGGTACATTATACTCAGACGAGTCCTTTGCGAGACACGTTTTCATCAATGGATAACCATCTTGAAATTATTACCCATCCCGGACTAGTCTTTTCGATTACTAACATCTAAGCTTCGTCAATTCGTTGGTACATTCTGAGTCGAGCTCTTTTGAGATTCAACTACGATCACATTTTAATCACCTTTCTCCCCCTCAAAAATAGCATTTCGATGGTATTTTTGATACCGTTTGATTAAAAGCATTGTTTTTGGAAAGTTAATAGGGAGAAACGGATTTGCATGAACTTTTTGGAACAAATTTATTTATGGAATACTCCTCCTCAAAACTTGCATTGGTTGTGACATTTTTGTAAACTTTGGAGCAAGTGGGGAGTAACAATTTGAAAATCTTAAGCAAAATTTTTGAAAAGATTTGAAAAACCTTTTGATGAAATTTGAATAAAATTTTGCTTAAGATTTAGAAGTTTGGTTTGAAAAACTTTGCATGAAAACTTCTTATCTTTTAGGATTGTTGCAATAAAGTGTACAACAGGGTCCTTTTTTTTGAAAAACGGGTTATGCACTGTTATGTGTACATAAGCCAATATGTTGAAGCCCTGGTTGTAAGCTGAAGTACTTACAAGCCATTGAGATTTTTAGGATAAGTGCTCGAAATTTTTGATTAAGCACTTTCCTTTCTATGAAGCTCGGGTCCAAAACTGAGTTGTTCCGAAGCCATTGGGTTAAGCGCGGGTCCTAATCCGATATGATTAGAAGCCAACGGGTGACCAGATTAGACAACAGCCTTTGGAACCCATTTGAGCACTGCACCAACGGGTTTAGCATGTTTTGCAATCCATTTGTAAGTTGTTACAATCTGATTCAGAGAAGTTGAGTTCCAACGAGGACTACAAATTGGTATTTCATCTGGTAATAACACTCGCGGAATCAATGGTGATTTAAAACTATTTTTCAAAGCAGAGCCATTCTTGTGTTGCAGCGGAAGTTTTTCAGAGTTTGAATATTTCAAAGGTTTTGAAGGACTTTGCTTTGGTTTCCACACTTGCTTTACCCGTGTAAAGCTGGATTGTGGAGTTTGAAATCTTGGAGTCTCTTCATGAGACATATGTGACCTTCAAAGCTTGTGAGGAGTGAGCGTTTCAGAAAATCTTGGTTTCTTCGAAAACTTCCTTCCTTTTTGCAAAGAATAGGTTGTAAACTGGGAAACCTTTTTCGAACATGGTTTTGAAGATTCACCCGTGTAAACCTTCTTTGAGACACTCACTTTGGGTGTTGAAAGATTTGAAATGGGAGCTTTTCCTTTTGATTGGTTAAGAGATTCAAACTTCACTCTTAAAGCATTATATGACGTTCTCAAATCTCTGTATTCTTTTTGAAGTTGATCTTGAGATGCTAATTTAGATTCCAAAGAAGCAATTTGTTTCAAAAATTGATCTTTTTCAGCTTTTGAGTCATCCATTTTACGAGCCAATTTCCTTTCGAACACAATATTTTCTTATTTTCTTTTTCAAGTCTTTCAAAATATGTTTCGAATTTGTTTGTTTTGTTGAAAAGATCAGTTTTGGCATCCTCAAGATCGTTTGTTCGTTGAGCTAAAAGCGTTTCAAGCTCAAGTACTTTTGTTTGAAGCACATGATTTGCATTTTCCGTTTCAAAATCTGAAGGATTAGAATCAAACAAGGGATTTGGAAAGGAAACTTTTGTGATTTGAGGCTCATCCTTTGTCTTCTTCACAGACTCAGTCTTTTGCAAAACCTTTTCAAACTTTTCATAAGCGGATTCAGACATTCGAGACTTCAAAATTTCAGTCTCTTTTTGTTTGGTGATTGATTTTTGAGTCTGAACTCGTGAACGTTTGATTGAATCAAACAGGTTTTTGTAAGTCTGTTTCAAATGCTCATTTTCCTTTTGTAATGATGACACAACATGTTCCAATTCAATATTTTTTGTATCAAGTTCGTCCAAATCAAACTTGATATTGGCATCATCATGATTTTCTTCAAAAATCTTTTCCTTTTCTTTGAGCACTGTTGTCAAAGGGTTTTCAGAAGAAGCAATTCTTTTTGACAATTCTTCTTTGACTTCAGTTACTTCTTTTAAAAGTTCAGTGATTTTCTTTTTGAGACAAAGATTTTCAGATTTCAAAGAAGATGTTTGTTCAAAATCCACATTCTCATACGCATGGCTGACAGACACCGACTTGAGTGACTCAATTTGATTTGTGGAAAAGGCTTTTTGAATATCAAATGTTAGGCATTTTTCATCAAATTCATCTTCAAGAGAATGTATGTACCTTAAATCTTCCCTCATTTCAAGGACAAGATATCGTTCAAAGTATTCAAAGCTTAGGTTGATATTTTTCACATGAGGTTCAATCTCTTTCTTTGAAAATCTTATTAACTTCCCTTTTAAAGTACATGTCTGTTGCAAGAAGATTATTGCGATCACTATGGGTGTATTGTTGTTTTAACCGAATGACCTCTAACGTAAGCTCAATGTGCTGGTTAAGATAACAAAACTGTTTTCTCGCTTTATTTTGCCATAAATTAGCATCATAAGTAGAAAGTTGAGCTTCTTTGAAAAATCTTTTCACATTTGTGTCTTTTCTTTTCAAAGGTTCTTTTGGTATATCAGTTAGCTGAGTGCTTTCCCCTAATTAGTGCTCTCCCCCAAACTGACAACCTCATTTTATGAGTGCCCTAAGTGCTCTTAATCTGTTCTCTGTTCGGGGGAATAAAGTATCAACATCTTTATCTCACCAAATGCATCCCAGTTATTTTTCCATGGGAGATCAGCCCGTACATTTCTCTCCCCTGCTGGTTACGATTTATCGGAATCAGCATACTGATGTGTACGTGAAATACAAACTGGAAGCCCTTTATCAGGAATCATATCAGCCCGTGAGTAGATGTCGATATACCCAATCTACCTCCTGTATCAAAAACAACGGCTTCATGTAGTGACTACTGATGGAGAAAACCCATTGTGACGAACTTGAGACTGAAGTAAAATAACCCAAACTTGTGACTTAAACTTGCACTGTTGTATGATTAAGTACCTATACTGAGCACTACAACGTAACTCCTTAAAGCATAGGTCGTTTCATATACCCATCCAACCTCCCTTAATAGTATATGAACATCTCTTGAATTATCCACATTAGTTAACTAGGTCTTCGTCCATCCACCCCTTTACCTATGAAAACTAGATAAATCAAGACTTAATCATCGAATGCTCTGTGAGCCGTTTAAGATCGAGCAAGGATCTCGAAGAATCATGCATCCAACCAACTGCGAAAGGGACCAATTGCGAAAGGGACCAATTGTGAAAGAGTTCAACCAATTGCAAAAGAGTTCAACCAATTGCGAAAGGGTCAGATCATGCATCCAACCAACCCTGATATCTTCAAGATACTAAGTACACGTACCCGAGATATTCCACTTCTACTTCAAATAGGTAATAATGAATCATCATCCTTGTAGTCACGGTTGATAATAATCAATTTTGTAGCCATTGTCATTTGATTGTGAATCTTGATCAGAATCTTTTTGGCTATACGTGGTAGGATTTGAGGATGTATACCCGAAATATCATTTGTGATTTTGGTGTGAAATATGCCATAAAATTACATTCAAATGATGCTGGGAAATTTTGAGTATAAGAAATTTTTACGCTAAAAATTCCCCAAAAAATTCGAATTTTGGCCAAAAAATTTGAATTTTGGGCCAAAATTTTCACTCTTGTACCAGAATTTAAATCTCGCGTAAAAATTGACCGTTAAGTCTCTCCTCCGAATTAAATTTTACTCAAATTTTCCCGCCAAATTTTTTTTTTTTTTTTTTTTGCAATTGCGATAAGATGTCCGATATATAATTGCGATAGAGTTCTCGGACACAATTGCGATAAGTTTCTCAGATGGCATTTGCGATAAGGTGTGACATTCAATTTCGATAATTTTGTTGAAATTGATTTGCGATAAATTTGTCGAAAATGAATTTCGATATTTTTGTCGAAAATGAATTTCGATAAAATTCCAGTCTTAGAATTTCGACAAAATTGTCTAAATCCAATTTTGATAAAATGCCTTATCGCAATCTTATAAAAGATTGCGATAGTGTTGAATTGCGATAGAAGTCAGCAGCCTCTGAATTTCGACAAATGGCAGCTCAACTACACCTTGTCCTTTTGTCACTTTTCCACTGCCAACTTTCACCCACTTTTACCAACTTAAATCAATAACTCTTTGGAAAGAATTATACTCCAACAATAAAGTACAATGATTATCCAAAAACAAATCTTGAACAATCCTTTTGAATTATTGTCGATCTAAATACATAGAACAACAAAAATCCAACTCGTAAAAACCCAAGATTCGAGTGATAAAGTAGCAAATCTTCACAACCCAACTCGTTAAATCACAAACAAAACAACCTTGAACCTTAATTTTTTGCGTACGATTCCAAGAAAGACAAAGAGGCTCACGTTTTTATAACAAAAACCCAACTTTTGGCTACTGTGAAACAAGAACCGAACACAAACAGGATAAAACACACCAAAAATCACACTTTTTACCTCAAAAACACACCACGAATTGCCACCTGGTTAGCTCTGATGCCAATTATAGAGACCAAGATTCATGTTTTGGAGGTTGGGGGAACACGATCTAAAGATTAAACATGGTAGAACTTTATTGATTGGGGGAGGTGTGTATGTTTTCTAGAGAGAGAAGTAAAGAAAACACACACACCTCCAAAGTAACAAGTGAATCCCCACCTTCCTAGTTGTGACTAGGAAGATATTTATTACAGGAATACAAAGCTAACTTAGCACTAATGACTAAATTAGTCCTTGTACTTTAAATGCTATTGCAATTCCCACATATGACAAAACTTTAAAGCTAACACTGAGTCATGGATGGGTTGGACTGATATACATATGATATGGTATTCTAACTGGCTATATGATATGTTATATGGTCAAGATTTTTTTTCGTACCAAATCATTATAACTAAAAGATCAGATCATTAGAAGAGGTGACCATTCAACTTATTTAGGACTGAATGAGTTGGTTTGGGTTATATATTAAACCCTTATGGGTCAAATTAGAAAAAAGAAAAAAAAAGAAAGAAAGAAAGAATAACCTGTGTAATGTCAGTATTATTTGTTTATAAGTAGCTTATAAAGATTTAAACAAAATTTGTTAATAGTTAACTAGACCTTTTAAAAATTAACCCTTTTAATTAGCCATCCGATAAACTCGGATTATTCAGTTATTTGATATTCTGATATGATTATTGGATGACATATATTCATCTTCTTTTAGTAGCTGTTCTTTTTTCATTTGAAAGACATATGGTTGCAATGATTGTTCTCTCTTGCTTTAGTTTGAACTAAAAGTTGACATGCTATACATTTGCGCTTTCTGTTAACATCTTGCGCAAACTGTTCTAGCAACATCTTCTGCAACTCTAAGATTCTAAAAGAATAAATTAGTAAGAAATAGGTCCAGCCGGCTTTTTTTGACCGTGATGATGGGTCGCACCGGGTTTTTGTATCAACCTCGTCGATAATCATGCACACACAAATTGTACCACATGTATGGTCTTTGCAAAGATCATTGTTTCTTTGAGGGGTTCAATCATTTAAATTTATATGCAACTTATTCCTAGTATATCACTAGGCAGAAGTGCTTTCTGATGCATTTGTGGTAAGAAGTGGAAAGAACTTGATAATCGTCACCATAGAGTTCAAGCTAAAGGATTCAGAACGATTAGCATACTTTTGCCGTGCTACATTTTATAACACATTTTGCCAGCTTGATATAAAATGTTACCAAATCCATTATCTGTTTACTATTTAGTAAAATAAGTTTGGTTAGTTTTTGTTTAAGTATGCAAAGTCATATCAATTTAATCTATACTTCCAAAGTTACTGGAGGGCATCTTGTTTGAATTAGTTTATTAAATTTTAAATCAAAAGATGAGTAAAAGGCGGTAGAATAGTACCCTGCCACGGTACAAACCCGGGTTTGATTCCCGGCTGGTGCACTTTAGCAATCACGCATGCCCGCTATTACATTTACCGGGCTTACGTTATTTGCTAATTTTTTTTCCGGCCAATCTTCTTTTTTCAGTTTTTCATGAAAACTAATGAATTATGTTGTATGAAGTTTCATTTTTCAGCGCATATGAGCAATTCTTTCAACAGTATTTCATGAAACGTATGTAAAATATTCTAATGCACGGGTCTTTTCTTCAAAACAGGCTCATCTATGTACAACCATTTATCGAAAAATGATGACAGCAGGGAAGCTCACGAAGTTTGGTTCTGTCGCATACGAGCAAAGGCAAATGCAACATTCCTGTCAAGAAAACTCAGCAAGATGTCCAACCACATATGATGGAAAAACAACAACATTGCACGATTAGGCAAAATTAATGCAAGGAATCTCCCACACGCAAAAATCAAATCAAACAACGTACTCTAGAGAATAAAAAACTGAAACATTAAAACAACAAAGAAGAATCCATCAACAATTCTTGCACAGATGAGCACAAATATATAGTCTAAGGATAAAACAAGTAAAAATTCGATCTATAAAAAAACATAAACATCAATAATAACCTAGGTAAAAGTAAAAGCTTTTGATGCAGATGTTGTTCCATTGCTGGGGCAGACGCTAACGACAATATGTGTACTTCTCCATTTCTGCTGCTGGTGTTGATGAAGTTGGTGACGGCGGAGTGAATGGGTTGATGCGGAAGAGATTTCTTGCTTGCTAACTTGCTGCTGCTTTCTTTCATAAAGACACTGATGTCGACGATTATGTTAACGTCAGGCCAGAAGAATACGACAAAGAAATGTATCGGTACACTTCAGATGGTAGAAGAGAGGTAGTATTTAATATCGCGTATCTATATTATATTCTGTCTTTGATTGTCTATTTTTGTTTATTGACTATTCTCTAAGGTTGTAGATTTGTAGGTTTTCTTTTGACCATTTTCATTTTGATTTGTAGCTCATACATTACGTGATAGATGAAGAGAAAAACCTGTAAGAATACTTGAAGAAGGCCTATCCTGAAACAATAACAACTACATCCATAGTGGTAAAAGAAATGTATGTCGACTATAAAAAGGGTCATTTCGTTACTGCTAGTAATAAGGCTCTCCTTGTTATAAGAATGGACGACACACTCCATAAGAATTCATCGAAATCGTGTGTTAGAAATGAAGCTGGACGATATTTACGTGAATTGGAATAGACAACTAGAATGCGTATAACGCAAGGACTTATAATGTAATATTAGGAAAGTTGTCATGTAAGTCATATAAATACCCCTCAAGTCTCCACTTGAGGGGTGTGGAAGTGAAACATAATTTTCATATCAATAATATCTTGTTTCTAAACACTCCACCTTCTCTCTACACTCTCACTCTAAAACCGACCATGAATCTCTTCCATTTTCATCAACCTCGACCACCAGAAGGTGTTAAACACGATTCTTGGTCTCTACAATTGGTATCAAGAGCTAACCGGGGGCGAATCGTGGTGTGTTTGAGGTAAAAAATAAAAGGTGATTTTTTGATGTGTTTGATCTCGTTCAGTCGAGTTTTTCTTTAGGTGTTGTGTTCAGTTTTTTTGTTCCAAAAATATACACTGCTGCGTTTTTTAATCTTAAAAAAAGTGGCTGTTTGTGTTTTTTTTTTGTTGAAATCGTACACATTTTGAAGATCAAAGGTTGTGTTTGTTTTGTGCTCTATCGACTTGGCTGAGGAATTCATCAAACAAATTTTGTTCTTATCCTCTTTGATCGAATTGAATCATAAATCTTGTATAAGATTTATGTTTTTGGTTGATTAAGTGCATTATTGATTTGATAAAAGTTAGTGAAAAGTGGCAGTGGATAAGACTGACAAAGCATGGGCAAGAAAGAAGAGGACAAAAAGTTGGTGAATAAAGCAGATTATCGCAATTATGTGCTCCATCAGCGTTCTATCGCAATTCGTGTTTTATCGCAATTGTGGCTAAAATTTTTATCGCAATTTAAATCGCGATAAAATTATCGCAATTGTGGCTTCACCAGAAATTATCGCAATTCCAGCTGACTTGGTCTATCGCAATTCCAACTCAGACAGTTCTATCGCAATTCCAACTCAGATAGTTTTATCGCAATTCTAACTCAGATAAAATTATCGCAATTGGGGTCTGAGCTGAATTATCGCAGATCAAACTTTCAGCATTATCCGAGATCCTTTTCCATTTGTGATATCGGACAGAATTGCAATTCAGATATCAGACAACCTTTGGCAAAAAAAAAAAAAAAAAAAAAAAAAAAGTATTTTGGCGGGAAAACTTGAGTATCTACAAATTTAATTCGGAGGAGAGAATTAAAGTTCCATTTTTACGCGAGATTCAAATTCTGGTTCAAGAGTGAAAATTTTGGCCTAAAATTCAAATTTTTTGGCCAAAATTCGAATTTTTCGGGGAATTTTCGGCGTAAAAATTTCATAAACTCAAAATTTTCCAGCATCATTAGAATGTCATTTTATGGCATATTTCACACCAAAATCACAAATAATATTTTTGGCCTACACCTTCAACATCACCACGTATAGCCAAAAAGATCCTGATCAAGAATCGCAATCAAATGTCAATGGCTAAATTATCAACTGTGACTACAAGGAGGATTCATTATTACTTATTTGAAGTTGAAGTGGAATATCACGGGTACGTGTACTTAGTATCTTGAAGATATCGGGGTTGGTTGGATGCATGATTCTTCGAGATCCTTGTTTGAGCATTTATAGAATAGTGATTAAGTCTTGGGTTATCTAGTTTTCATAGGTCAAGGGGAGGATGGACGAAGACCTAGTTAACTATCACTTAAAGGAGATACAATGTAGTACTCAGTGTCACACAAAGATGTGGATAATTCGAGAGAGGATCATATACAGTTAAGGAAGGTTGGATGGGTATATGAAACGACCTATGCTTTAAGGAGTTACGTTGTAGTGCTCAGTATAGGTTCTTAGTCACACTATCGTGCAAGTTTAAGTCATAAGCCTGGGTTATTTTACTTCAGTCTCAAGTTCGTCATAGTGGGTTTCTCCATCAGCAGTCACTACAAAAAGCCGTTGTTTTGATACAAGAGGTTTGAGAAGAGATTGATCTGAAGAGAATTGTAGATAGAATAGTTATCGGCATCCACTCATGGGGTATTGATTTGTGTGTTGCTTCTAGTTGATATGTTGTACATATGAAGTGAGTCAAGTCGTATCATCTGAAGGAAAATGTAGGGTTTGAAGATGGAACATTTAAGTGAGCTGAAATGATTAGCCCCCATAAAGTTCAAGTTATCAGTCTATAATCATGTTTCGCTGTGCAGAGACTGAGACATTGGTCAAGATTTAGAGAAACTTCTTCTAAAGTATCAAGGCTATATCAAACGGTTGTCAATTTGGGAGGGAGCATGTAAAAGAAATGGCTTACTAATTGGGAGGGAGTATTAACCCAATTAGATCATTACAGTGATTCGGCAAGTAAATCAAGCAAGCTGAGAAAAATACGAGAAAATCAAGAGCTGTGATGAAATCCTCAAAAGAAAGGAAACTACTCTACTTCAGCATTGCTTTAATCATTGTTATGTAATTGTTAGGAAATCAACTGAACAATTCAGTAATCTCACTGAGAGGAGATTGTTAGAAATGAATTGATAGAGAGTCTGAGACTGATATTTACGTGAATTGGAATAGACAACTAGAATGCGTATAACGCAAGGAATTATAATGTAATATTAGGAAAGTTGTCATGTAAGTCATATAAATACCCCTCAAGTCTCCACTTGAGGGGTGTGGAAGTGAAACATAATTTTCATATCAATAATATCTTGTTTCTAAATACTCCACCTTCTCTCTACACTCTCACTCTAAAACCGACCGTGAATCTCTTCCATTTTCATCAACCTCGACCACCAGAAGGTGTTAAACACGATTCTTGGTCTCTACAATAACCAAAATGTATGAAATGTGTACATCGGGGCTGTTTATGAAGAACTGGAAGCATTTTAAGTGAGCTGAAGATGTCGATATGATGCTCCCCAAACAAACCTGTGAAGAAGTTACAAGTTATCAGTCTATAATCCATTTTCCGCTGTGCAAGAGACTGAAGACAATCTGGTCAAGATTTTAGAGAAACTTCTTCTACAAGCATCAAGGCTATATCAAACGGGTTGTCAATTTGGGAGGGAGCATGTAAAAGAAATGGCTTACTAATTGGGAGGGAGTATTAACCCAATTAGATGATTACAGTGATTCGGCAAGTAAATCAAGCAAGCTGAGAAAAATACGAGAAGATCAAGAGCTGTGATGAAATCCTCAAAAGAAAGGAAACTACTCTACTTCAGCATTGCTTTTATCATTGTTATGTAATTGTTAGGAATCACTGTAACCAATTCACGTATATCTCCAGCTGGAGGGAGATTGTTAGAAATGAAGCTGGACGATATTTACGTGAATTGGAATAGACAACTAGAATGCGTATAACGCAAGGAATTATAATGTAATATTAGGAAAGTTGTCATGTAAGTCATATAAATACCCCTCAAGTCTCCACTTGAGGGGTGTGGAAGTGAAACATAATTTTCATATCAATAATATCTTGTTTCTAAACACTCCACCTTCTCTCTACACTCTCACTCTAAAACCGACCGTGAATCTCTTCCATTTTCATCAACCTCGACCACCAGAAGGTGTTAAACAGGATTCTTGGTCTCTACAATAACCAAAATGTATGAAATGTGTACATCGGGGCTGTTTATGAAGAACTGGAAGCATTTTAAGTGAGCTGAAGATGTCGATATGATGCTCCCCAAACAAACCTGTGAAGAAGTTACAAGTTATCAGTCTATAATCCATTTTCCGCTGTGCAAGAGACTGAAGACAATCTGGTCAAGATTTTAGAGAAACTTCTTCTACAAGCATCAAGGCTATATCAAACGGGTTGTCAATTTGGGAGGGAGCATGTAAAAGAAATGGCTTACTAATTGGGAGGGAGTATTAACCCAATTAGATCATTACAGTGATTCGGCAAGTAAATCAAGCAAGCTGAGAAAAATACGAGAAGATCAAGAGCTGTGATGAAATCCTCAAAAGAAAGGAAACTGCTCTACTTCAGCATTGCTTTTATCATTGTTATGTAATTGTTAGGAATCACTGTAACCAATTCACGTATATCTCCAGCTGGAGGGAGATTGTTAGAAATGAAGCTGGACGATATTTACGTGAATTGGAATAGACAACTAGAATGCGTATAACGCAAGGACTTATAATGTAATATTAGGAAAGTTGTCATGTAAGTCATATAAATACCCCTCAAGTCTCCACTTGAGGGGTGTGGAAGTGAAACATAATTTTCATATCAATAATATCTTGTTTCTAAACACTCCACCTTCTCTCTACACTCTCACTCTAAAACCGACCATGAATCTCTTCCATTTTCATCAACCTCGACCACCAGAAGGTGTTAAAAACGATTCTTGGTCTCTACAAGTGGTTTCAAGAGCCAAGCTTTAAGGTAGGTGTATCTTCATTTTTATGCTTGATCCTATAGAATAAAACACCCATTGTTATTGCTTCTTTAACTAGAAAAATAACACTTTGTGTTTTTACTCCATTCGATCCACATAAAAATCAAGAAACTTGTGTTAGTTTTGACGTCATTCGAAGAAGTTTCTGTGATTATTTCCAGTTTTGTTTTTACTTGTTTTAGTTTGTGGAAGATTGGATTTGGTTGGTTCTTCACTTCATTGATCGTATAAAATCAAAACAAATCTTGTATAAGAATTGTTTTTGATTATTTTTAGTGAAAAAGGTGAATTATTAAAGTGTGTAAAGTAAGTGAAAAGTTGGCAGAAAGATGACTGACAAGTATGGGAGTTGCATGGTCTAGAAGCAAAAAGTCAAAAAGTTGGTAAAAGTTGGTGTAAAAAGTCAGATTATCGGAATTGGACTTCTTCAGCGTTTTATCTGAATTCAGCTTTTTATCTCAATTGCAACTCAGATAATTTTATCTGGATTGGCAATTTATCTGGATTGGCAATTTATCTGAATTGGCAAATTTATCTAAATTGGCAAATTTACCTAAATTGCAAATTTATCTAAGTTGTAAAGGAACTTCAACGATCATCATCAACAAACCAAAGCTTCACAACAACAACAACCAAGTTTAATCTTCAACAACAACATCTCCTACTTTGTTGCAAAGATCCTAAATCCACTTTATCATACACAATATTTTAAAGATGACTACACAACAGGACATACATGCAGCAGGTTCAGAAAACCGACCTCCAATGCTAGAAAAAGGTGGCTACCTTCCTTGGACGAGTCGTATGCATCGATACATGAGAAGCAAACCTAATGGACAAGGTAGACTCTTGGTTAACTCTGTCGAGAAAGGTCCATTCAAGCCTCGTAGGACTGTAGAAACAGCTGAAGATCGAACAGCAGAACCTCCCGTTGAAGTAACTTACAAAATCCAAGAAGAAAAGGATTATACCGCAGATGATTGGAAGCAAATTGAAGCTGATCACTTAGCAATGCATCTAATCCAACTCGGTCTACCACAAGAAATATTCTGTGCTTTAGATAGTTGTGAAACTGCCAAAGAAATGTGGGATAAAGTTAGACGGCTTTGCTATGGTACAGAAATTGGCAAACAAGACATGGAAAACAAGCTTCTGACTGAATGGGAGAAGTTCACATCCACACCAGCTGAACAAATTGAATCCTACTATACAAGGTTTAGCACTCTCATGAATGAGTTGATCAGGAACAAATTGACACCGATTCAAACTGTTCAAAACATCAAGTTCATCAACAACCTTCTAGAAGAATGGGGACGATATGTAACTATTGTCAACCAAACTAAGAACCTTCACGATGTGAACTATGATCAACTCTATGACTTTCTGAAACAAAACCAAACAGAGGCAAATGAAGTCAGAAAAGGGAAACAAGCAAAACAACAAGACCCTCTTGCACTCATTGTCCATTCACCTACACCTGCAACAGTTAATACACAACCCTCATCATCATCTTCACAACACTTCATGCAACAACAATACAATCCTCAAACACCGTTCTACCCACAACAACAACATGTTATCCCACAACAACAATACCCGCAACTCCAAGAACCCGATCGTAATGATCAAGATGAGTCAACTGCTGCTTTGACTCAAGCTTTTGCTTACCTAACAAAAGCATTCCAAGGACGCTACTCCACACCCACCAACAACAATCAACGAATCTCATCGAACACTCGCAACAAGCAAATTGCACAGCCGAGTTTCAACATGGGTCAGCAAGGACAGACGGTTGGGGGATATGGGAATCAACAGGGATATGCTCCTTGATATCAGTTGGGTAATCAGAATGCAGGGCAGTATGTTGGTAATCAGATGGGGACAGCTGTTGGTAATCAAAGGGTATAGAATGCTGGGAATCAATTTGGGAATGTTGCTGCTCAGGGAGCTGGGAATGTGAATCAGGGTAATGTGATGAAATGCTTCAACTGTCAGGGTACTGGTCACATGGCTAGAAACTGTCCCAACAAGCCGAATAAAAGGGATACAGCGTATTTGCAGAAAGCATTATTGTTGGCACAGAAGGAAACGGCTGGGCTACAATTAAGTGCAGAAGAGAATGACTTCATGGCTATTATGGATTATTCAGAAGATCAAGAGGACATCGCTGCAAACTGCATTTTCATGGCTAATCTCCAGGAGGCTAAGTACGACACGGATTTGGAAGCACCTCCTGTTTATGACACCAATGCGGTTTCTGAGGTACAACCATATGCTACATGTCACAATAATGAAATATTTGATATGTCACCTCAAAATGAACAGCATCCTGAGACTCCTGATCTCACTTACGATACATATGTGGACAAACCAAGTTGTAGCAATACTAATTTGGTAACTCCAGATATGGATCCTAATGGAGACTTCGAGTCACAGCATGCTGAGAATGATGAGGAAATGCGTGCCATGTTTGAATCATTATTGCACAACTATAGTATTGAGATTGAAAAGGTCAAAAAGATCAATCGCGATGTTAAGGCCGCGAATGACAAATTGACCACTGAGCTTGAGAGTTATAAGGAAAATGCAAGAGCTTTTGATTTTCAAATCAAACAACAGTCACAACTTGAAGTTGATTTAAAAGCTTCTGAGTTAAGAGAAAAACACTTGCAAATTAAATTTGACACCTTAGATGTTAAATTGAATAACCAAATCAAATCTCTTAACAAGGAAATTTTGGAATTAACCAACCAACTTTCAAAACAAAAATCAACTTACTCTAATCTTGAAAAGGAAAAGAATGAGTTGAATGAAAGGTTTTTAAAACGTGAAAAGGATCTTCTTAAAGAGATCTCTGACAAAAAGGAAACCATCGCAAAGTTGGAAGAGTTACTTGTAAAAACGGGTCATTTTGCTCAAACGGTTAATATGTTAATAAACGATCGAAACCCGATTTTACATACATTAAAGAAAGTGGCTCTTGGTTGTGAAAACCCTTATAACTTCAAGAAAGATCAGAAACCACAGAATGTGCTTTTTAATGGGAATTTAATAAATACTATCCATGACCCTCCTACGGGCCATGATTCTAGTGAAACGATTAAGCTTGCAGAAGAGAGTAGAATCAAAATGCGTCAATTGAACAGAGAAATAAAACCCATTGACTATAATGAAGTTAACAAACTTGCTGGGGTTCATCTTGTTCAAAAGGAGTCACCTCTATTTTTTCAAAAACCAGTGGCGTTCACAAAAAGTATATTTGCTTCAAAACATCTGCCTAACATCGAACAAATGGCGTCTAAAAACACTTATGATGCAAGTGCAGCTAGACTATATTTGGTTGATCTTAAAAAGAGAATTGAAACACTTAAACGTATTGTGGATTCCAAAACAGACAATCAAAAATTTGAATGGTTTCCAGGATGAAATTAAAAAGATCTTTAAAACAGAAATTAATCCACATATTGCTGCAATCAATGCGGTTGTTCAAAATGTGGAAAATAATCTTTTGAAAGAGTCAGCGGAATTTGTTAAGGACCACAAATCCTTAGTGAAGGAAGCAAATGAATACTTGGAACGAATAAAGGTTTTGGAACAACAAAATGACGCTCTCTCCTTCGAAGCTCTATCGACTGATATTATGTCTATTATTTACCAAACATATTCTGTGGATGATGATGAAAGACTTCGGGATGAGACTTCCAAAATTGTTTTAAAATATGAAAAAGCATTTGCCAAAATCAAAAAACAAAATGTAACATATTTTAAACAACTTGATAAGAAAAAGGAAGAGTGCAAACATGACAAATTGTCGTACGAGCGTTCTTACAAAAACATGCAAGATCAAATTGACCTCTTGAAGTCTCAACTCGGAAGTCAAAAAGGGCAGGGTGAGGAATCTAAGGGTATTGCTCCATTAACCCCCTTGTCTAGTGAGAAACAAAAAGGGAAAGCTGTTGATGAACCATCAAATGTTTTAGCACCTGGCCTCTATAGGATTAGTCCCACTACTGCATCTGCCTCTACATCTAAAACATATAGGGCGTTAGATAAAAGTACTAAGAATAATCCAAACGAGTCTAGGAATGCTACAACAACACCTAAGGACAACAACATAAATTCTAATGAGTGTGCCTTACCTTATACAGGATTAGAAAGCAACTCTAGGAGCAAAAGACAGTCTAGGAGCAACATCAAGAAACCTAGTGTCTCGCCTGTTTCTGAGAGTGCATGCAAGAAAGTAGAAGAACACCCTAGGAATTTACAGCTTTCCAAGAAGAAACATTTGTCATCTAGTTGTAATGTTAAGACTTCTATTTCAAATGCATGTAATGAATCTGTTTGTTTAATGCAAGAGAAATCTTTGTCTAAAAATGCTTGTGATGATAATGTTTCTAAGGATGTGAATGACGTGAAAGAACAGAAAAAGATTCCTTCAGTAACTAGGGCTAAGTCTAGATACATTCGTAGACTTATTGCAAACGCTAGAAAAACCACTAGTAGCCTGTTGCCTAAGGATCACATTAAGCTTTGTGAATGGAAACCGACGGGTAGAATATTTGCACTTAAGAATGGCACATTAGAAATAGTTCCCAATGCATCTAAGGAAACCATCTCTAAGTGTGAAACACCTGTTACATCTAACCCCTTGGAACCAAATGTTACACGGTTTCCATATACAAATTCTTCTGTTCTTCTCAGGTCATTGAAATCTGTCTTTGGATCGTCGACTCGGGTTGCTCCAAGCACATGACCGGGAATCTGAAGCTGCTGATCAATTTTGTGTGGCAGTTCATGGGGACTGTACGTTTTAGGAATGATCATGTTGCAGCTATTCTGGGTTATGGAGATCTTCGGTTTGGAAATTACTTGATCACTCGGGTTTACTATGTCGAAGGGTTGGGACACAATCTGTTCTCAGTCGGGCAGTTCTGTGATGCTGATTTAGAGGTTGCATTTAGGAGAAATACTTGTTATGTTCGGAATTTGGTTGGGAATGATCTCTTAATTGGGAATCGTGGCACCAATCTCTATGCTATTGACATAAACCAAATGGCCTCTTCATCACCAATTTGTCTCATGACCAGGGCAGGTGACACAAAATCCTGGTTGTGGCACAGACGTTTGTCCCATCTGAACTTTGACACAATCAACAAGCTTGCCAAAGACAACATCGTCAACGGTCTCCCAAAATTCAAATACACCAAAGAACACTTATGTCCATCCTGTGAGCAAGGAAAGAGCAAAAAGGCAACATACAAACCTAAACCCGTACCTAGTTCGGTTGATAGGTTGCATTTGTTGCATATGGACTTATGTGGCCCAATGAGAGTTCAAAGCATTAATGGGAAGAAGTATATTCTTGTAGTTGTCGATGACTATTCCAGATATACATGGGTAAAGTTTTTGAGATCAAAAGACGAAGCACCAGGCACCATCATCACCTTTCTGAAGCGTATTCAAGTTCTACTTCAAGCTCCAGTTAGGATTGTAAGAACTGACAATGGCACGGAATTCGTTAATCAGGAGTTAAGAACATTCTTTGAAGAAACTGGTATTACACACTAGACATCAGCTGTTAGAACTCCACAGCAGAATGGGGTAGTTGAAAGAAGAAATTGAACTCTTGTGGAAGCTGCTCGCACCATGCTAATTTATTCCAGTGCACCGTTATTCTTATGGGCTGATGCTGTTTCTACTGCTTGTTTTACTCAAAACCGATCCCTAATCCATCCAAGATTCAATAAAACCCCATATGAACTGATCAACAGCCGAAAACCCGATATCTCTTACCTTCATGTATTTGGTGCTTTATGTTATCCAACAAATGATAGAGAAGATCTAGGAAAGTTGAAAGCTAAGGGTGATATTGGAATCTTCATTGGTTATTCGGAAAACTCTCGGGCATTCAGGGTGTATAACAGGAGAACGAAAAAGGTTATGGAGACGATGAATGTGAAGTTTGATGAAATTTCACAAATGGCTTCTGAGAGACTCGCTCTAGAACCCGCGCTTAACCCAATGGCTTCTAATCATACCGGATTAGGACCCGCACCCCAAAGTCAAACTTCTGGACATATCAGTTCAGGACTCGTACCCCAAGGAACTCAATCAATTCCATCGGATAAACCAACACCTCAAGAACTGGAGAACTTTTTCGAGTTCATGTATGATGAGTACTTTGGTGGCCCTTCGAAGAATGCATCTGAACAATAATCCGCTGCACCCGCTCAACCACAACCTCAACAACAACCACCACCACCTCCACCAATTCAAGATGCATTTACAACATTCGAAGCCGACGCACCATCTCCTTCAACATCATCTATATGCACTCCTCCATCTCCAAATATTGAGATTCTGTTACCAAGAATTGATGAGGAAGAAGAACATGTCAATGCTGTGTTAGAAGACGAAGTCTTTGAAAACCCATTTGCAACAGATTCGGCATAATCATCTTGTGGGTTACATGAACCATCTAGCATACATTCAAGACCAAGGTACCCTTCAACGTTACAGTGGACAAAAGACCACCCAATAGAACAAGTTATTGGTGAACCCTCAAGGCCAATTCAGACGAGAAAACAATTAAACACCGATTGCGACATGTGCATCTATGTCTGCTCAGTCAGTCTCATAGAACCTAAGAACATTCGGGAAGCAATGGCAGATAATGCCTGGATTGAAGCGATGCAGGAAGAACTTCTTCTATTTCAAATCCATGACACTTGGGATTTAGTTCCAAGACCAGTTGACAAACTTGTCATTGATCTTAAGTGGTTATGGAAGAACAAAAAGGATGAAGAGATGACTGTAATTCGCAACAAGGTTCGTCTAGTGGCTAAGGGATACAGACAGGAAGAGGGGATAGATTTTGAAGAGTCATTCGCACCGGTTGCAAGGTGATGAAGCGAAAAGTGTACCGCTTTTAAGGGGTCATTTAAGCCCTAAATCGTATTTATTTGATCAAATAATGCCCTAAATCGTTCCTTTTGTCATTTTAGGTACTTTTGAGAAGAAATCTGGAAAAGGAAGCATTTTGGACGTTTTTGGAGCATAAAAGTGAAGAAAACGACAAAGTCTTAAAATTATGCTGAAAGTTACCTTTGACGGCGTCAGGATTATCCCCAGACGGCGTCATGGCTTGGCAAAAATGGTGGATGTGAAAATTACTCATGATAAGCCAGTGAAATTTGCATGGTAATTCTGACGGCGTCACCCTTTGGAATGATCAAGGTCGTCACGGCTTAATTTAAAGAGGGACGGCGTCACGCCTAATTTTGACGGCGTCAAGCCTTGATAAGCCAGAACGGATTTTTGAGAGCTAAAGAGGGACGACGTCAAGAAGGCCATCCGGGAACCCTAAAAGCGGCGAGGTGACGGCGTCACACTCCATAACGTGACGCCGTCAGATCTGAAAGTCTATATATAGTTTTGCAATTTTTTGTCATTAGTGTGGAACTTATTGGGGAACTTTGTGTGTGAAAACCCTAAGACGATTTTAGCAGCTTTTTCAAGGCTTTTTGCCTTGAGATCTTCCATGTTACATTGAAGATAAGTTATCAATTAATCATTCAATATGTCTATGTGTTGTTTGATTCTATCTTGTTCTTGTCTTTTGTTTAACATGCTAGGCTAGATTTATCTTGTGTTTGCTTAGATCTAATGAAACCTAGCTATTGATTATTGGTTATTAGTGTGTTATTAGTTGTATTGGATGATTGTTCATCTATGTTAGGCTTAAGAAAACTGGCTAACTTCCTATTTGGTAACTTGCTTGAACGTCTTAAGAAACATGAACCAATGCGTACTAAAGGTTTTTATGGTTGTATTTAATGCATGAGCGAATTCTAGTGATCCCATGTTAGGAGCTTCTTAGCCGGCTCGACATAGGAGTGAAGTAGGAGTTCATAGAGTTGGGGAAGTACATACGCCACCCCACGAATGGTATTAAGGAATACACCCGTCATCCACGCAACTAATACACACTAATCAACCGGTAAAAGATAGTTAGGGAGTAAAGAAATCTAAGTAAACACATTTCTCTCTATATAAGTTTTACCACCTTTTCATTTTCAGTTATTTTATTTTATTTGCATTCGTAGTTACTTGGGTTAGTTGACTAGCAACTAATTCCGCCCACTCTTTCAAACCCGAGATTTTACTTGCTTTCATAAAAAATATAAAAACATAAAAAGAATCTTCTCTCACCCTTAGACCTATTAGAGTAATTTTTCATACCTAACGAACACTATTCCCTGTGGAGAACGATCAATCCCCCGTACTTACCACTACACTATACTACATCGGTCAGGTACACTGCCTGGTGGGGTTGTAAGCCTCTTGAGATCCCTCGAGAGGTAAAACCTGTTGTAAGGTTGCAAAACCACGCATCACAAGGCTTGAAGCAGTCAGGATTTTCTTAGCTTATGCTGCTCACAAGAACATCACGGTATATCAGATGGACATCAAGACGGCTTTCTTGAATGGAACTCTGAAAGAAGAAGTGTACGTGAGTCAGCCAGACGGATTCGTTGACAAAGATCATTCGGAATACGTCTACAAGGTAAAGAAAGCAATCTATGGTTTGAAACAAGCCCCACGGGCGTGGTATGACGAGTTATCATTTTTCTTGTTGTCAAATAATTTCACCAAAGGAACAATTGATCCGACCTTGTTTACAAGAAAATACAAAAATGATATTTTGATTGTTCAGATTTACGTGGACGACATAATATTTGGGTCCACTAATCCACAACATTCAAAACATTTTGAAAATCTCATGAAAAGAAAATTTGAAATGTCCATGATGGGTGAATTAAAATTCTTTTTAGGTTTACAAATTCATCAATCCCCACGTGGAATTTTTCTAAATCAAGCTAAATATACAATTGAGATTTTGAAAAAACATGGAATGGAAAACTGTGATTCTGTTGGAACCCCAATGGTCACTTCACCCAAGATAGGTGCTGACTTATATGGGAAACCCATGGATCCGAAGAAATATCGGAGCATGATTGGGTCTCTCATGTACTTAACTGCAAGCCGACCAGATATTCATTTTGCTGTGTGTTTACTTGCACGGTTTCAGGCAAGGCCTACCGAACTTCACCTCCAAGAGGTTAAACGGATCTTTCGGTACCTACGAAGAACCATTAACATGGGTCTTTGGTATCCGAAGGATTCGAAGTTTACACTAATAGCATTTTCAGATGCAGACCATGCCGGTTGCCAAGTTACAGCAAAGAGTACATCAGGCGGAGCGCAATTTCTGGGAGAAAAGCTAGTAGGCTGGTCATCAAGGAAACAAGACTGCACTGCTTTATCAACAGCTGAAACCGAGTATGTGTCTCTATCTGCGTGTTGTGCTCAAGTTCTATGGATGAAAACACAACTCACAGATTATGGTTTCTCTTTCAACCGCATACCTTTGTATTGCGATTCAAAAAGTGTTATAGCCATCTCGTGCAATCCAGTGCAACACTCCAAGACCAAGCATATTAGAGTCCGCTATCACTTCATAAAGGAACACGTTGAAGAGGGTACTGTTGAATTGTTTTTCGTGAAGACTGAATACCAACTCGCTGATCAATTTACTAAAGCCCTCCCAAAAGAGCGGTTTGAAAACTTAGTTCATCGAATTGGAATGCGAAGCCTAACTCCCGAAGAGTTAGAAAGTCTTCTCGAATCTTCTTGATTTATATCAACAAGCTTCGCATGTAAATATTTTTGTAAATATATACCTCTTAAAAATCTATACTGTAACTATAGAAAATTTAAAAAATAATTAAAAAAAAAAAAAAAAAAAAAAAAAAAAAAACCAAAAATATTCTTCTCACGACATGTCTCTCGTCTAATCAATATTCTGTACGTACTTAGAAATATCATTCAACAATGATACGGGCATGTACAGATGCTTGAGCGAGAGTTATTTTTTATGTTTTTCTAAAACATGTCGTTTTCTCAAATTTCTAATCAGACGACTTTCGTGCATTTCAGTACGGAATTACTCGAGCTACACTGATGACTTCTGATTATTTCTGATCAGGACTCGCAATGTTAATGGAAAAAAGCTAAAACCCGTGAGCACTTAATCAAAATTGTTTCAATAAGATTTCTCAAAGTCTTTCTATAAATTTTGTGCTCACATCAACTCCCTCTAAGACCCTTAAATGCTTTTAAACTCAAATGTTTAATTATATGCTTTGTTTAAGGGGGAGTATCCAAAAACAAAATGTTCCACATTTCATGCTCAAATCCATCTTCTTCTCCAAAATATTTTATTTTTAATCAGTTGCTTTCAAAAATATCACTGTATGCTATTTTTGAGGGGGAGAAGATAAGATTAAAATGTGATCAAAAATTTTTTGTGGTTTGAATCTCAAGACTCAGTGATAACCCTCGAATTGACGAAATCAACTATCCGTTATCGAAAAGACATGTCCTGGACGGGTAATAACTTCAAGCTGGTTTACCAGTGATGTAAGCGTGTCTCGCAAAGGACTTGTCTGAGTAGAATGTACCAATTCGAGAGATGATCTTTGAATATGACCGGGACGGGTAATAATTTCAAGCTAGTCTAACTAGTGATGTAAGCGTGTCTCGCGAAGGTCATATTCATTGAAATTCAATCATTTCAAATGTGCGAACTCTACCCAACATGTGCAATTTATTTCAAAAATGCATGAGCACATGTGAAGGGGGAGTGTTTCAAAAATGCAAAACTCTCGATGTGTTAACAAAATGTGTTTTCTCATAAACACGTTGAGAGATTTTCACAAGGTTTAATGGCATGTGACAAATAATCTAGGATAATCATGGAGTAATAAGGTGATTATGGTTATGTTATGTCCAATGATCCGCCAGAACCGGAGGGATATACCCAAGGACAATTCCAATAGCTTAGCATTAGAAGTCCTTAGGTAAGATTGAAAAAAGGAGTATAATGAGAAAGGAGAAAGAAGGGGTTGAAGAATGAAAAAGAAAAGTCTTTGTAAGGGTGAAAAGAAATAGCCCTCCATGAAAACTTATGTCAGAAACCGGGTCAATACATCTGCTATCGGTACTCACTAAGGTGATACTGATATTGAAGACAAGACGTCATGGACCCAGTGACGCATTTGCACCACCCCCTATCCAATCAGATATCTCTTAAAAGATATTTGTTTCATTTCTCACGAAGAACACTACATAATCTATCGGCCTCTCACTCCGAGATGTGTTGATATTGAAAAGGTGGTACTCTGCTCCATGCCTCCGGCGACTAAAATCAAAACGCACATTATTGAGTCTAGAGACATGAGATTCATCAAAAGATCTCTTAGGAACACTTCCTATGCAATACTCTTGTATTCATCAAAAGGATACAAGTTGTATGAGTCTTAATGAGATCCAAGGATCTTGCCTCACGACATGATGGCAGCTGGACATTTTATTGCTAACTGTTTTATGCAGGTACTGACTGAAGTCCATCCATCATCATCATCTGCTATGACGACACAACTAGACAGAAGAAGCAGATCAAGGCAAGACAGACCAAAAGACAATACTTTGAAGATCACAGTGCATGAAGGAACATTGATTGAAGAATATTACACATTGACACACCAAGTTCAAGACATTGAAGACAAAAGACCAATCACTGGAGCATCATTGAAATGACCATCCCTTAGGGGGAGATTGTTAGCAATTAAATTAGTTAATTGCAAAAGTGATGGTCATTGTGTTATGAACAACTCATGTGTCAAGTGTAATATGTATTAAATGTGTGGGCTTAAGGCATTAGAAATGTTAGTAACTTAATCATAAGTGTAGTGCACATCTTAAGTCCACACAAGGTCCATCAAAAGCCCACCAAAGACCCATTTGGTTGGCTGTGAAACATATAACCCACGCACACACTCCTTCACAAGGTGTGCCTCATTTTACATTAGAAAAAGAGTGTGTGTGTGTGAGAGAAAGTCCCATCCTAAGTCATTGTATTATTTTCATCTTTGAATATAATCATTTGACTTGAAATTTATACATATGATTCATACATCTACTCTTGTGTTCTTAATGTGTTTGTAAGTGTCATCATCTAGTTTGTGTTTGTGTGATAAAGAGGAAGCTACTCGGTGTTCATTCCAAGTGAAGATCGAGTGCTACATCGTGGTTCCTTAAATATGCAAAATTTGAGGTATTATTTCCGGCTGTATTTGATCATGACAAGGAGTCTCGTGTTGATTGTGTGGTCCGTCATACGTGGAAATATACCGACTTTTGTGAAGTATACAGTAAATATTGGCCACGGCTACCTACAAAAAGTACTACTGGGTTAGAGATCCCCCCGAACAGGCTTCTTAGTAGCCTCACTAACATAAAAATTCTTGGTTACGTATTTGATGATGCTTACACCGTCTTCTGCGTGATCATGGGTGATGATGGTAGAGCCCAACCTTGTCCTCCAGGGGTGAAGTGTTCGGTCATATTAAAGTTCCAGCCAAATTCAACATTGAACACAGTCATGGGGAAATCAACCAAAACACAAAAAACATCGTCGAGGTGAAGGCTGAGAAACAAGGGTAGCTAATTTTTCAACCTTCACCTCGATGATGTTTTCGGTGTTTTGGTTGATTTCCCCATGACTTTGTTCAATGTTGAATTTGGCTGGAACTTTAATATGACCAAACACTTCGCCCCTGGGGTCAATGTTGGGCTGCTACCATCATCACCCATGACCACGCAGAAGACGGTGTAAGCATCATCAAATAAGTAAGCAAGAATTTTTATGTTTGTGCGGCTACTAAGAAGCCTGTTCAAGGGAATCTCTAACACAGCAGTACTTTTTGTAGGTAGCCGTGGCCAATATTTATTGTATACTTTACAAAAGTCGGTATATTTACACGTATGACGGACCACACAATCAACACGAGACTCCTTGTCATGATCAAATAAAGCTGGAAAGAATACCTCAAATTTTGCATATTTAAGGAACCACGATTTCGGTGAATTCTTATGGAGTGTGGAGTCCTTTCTTATGACAAATAGAGTCTTATAACTAGCAGTAACGGAATGACCCTTTTTATAGTCGACATACATTTCTTTACCACTATGGATGCAGTTGTTATTGTTTCAGGATAGGCCTTCTTCAAGTATTCTTGGAGGTTTTTCTCTTCATCTATAACGTAATGTATGAGTTGGAGTAATCACAATGGAAATGGTCAAAAGAAACCTACAAATCTACAACCTTAGAGATCAGTCAATAAACAAGAACAGACAATCAAAGACACAATATATTATAGATACGCAATATTAAATACTACCTCTCTTCTACCATTAGAATTGTACCGATACATTTCTTTGTTGTTTTCTTCCTGCCCGATGTTAACATAATCGTCGACATCAGCGTCTTTATGAAAAGTGTAGATGTATTCTCCGGTATTGAGACCCCACCAAACCATCCCATCCGGTTTGTCTCCAAGATATAAAATTCCATCGTTGGACGCAATCGCCCATATACTATTTTCAGGACTAAATGAATAGCATAAGTCAGAATTACATATTTAACTCAAACAAGTTAAACAAAAAAGCTACGTAACTTATTATTATCCTCTATTTATCATGATTAAGGTTGTTTTATTTAAAAATAATTATATTTTAATTTGTGTTGGAGCTCATCACCCAAGACTACTCGCAAAATCAACATAAGAAAATGATGATTTTTTCAAGTTCTGTATAAATGATGCTTATAATATTTGGTCAACAAAGTTATCTCCTTTTTACATATGCAGAAATCAGATCTGTTATATACTTAAAAAAATGCATTTATAGACATTGATGCATCAAACTAATAAACTATATTTCCTTCGACTATAGTGACACAAACCAAAGACCACGTTCCACTAAAAATTTACTAGTAACATTTAGTTATGGTTTTAAACAAGTGCAATAAATTAAACAAGTTAAGTAGCTTACTTGTCAATATAATCCTTCAGGAGGAGGTGGATCAACTGATGAAGAGCTAGCTCCCTTTTTCATAGCTCCCTTTTTCGTAGCTCCCTTTTTCATTGCTACTGATGTTGTAAGAATTTGGTTTATGTTGTAAGAATTTGGTTTTCAGGTGAAGCTCTAAACAGAAGAAGTGTGAAGTGTACGTGGTTCTTGTGCTTTTATAGAGTGTGAAGCTGTTTCAGAAGAAGTGTGAAGTGTGGTTTTGGGTACTGAAAAGAAAGTGTATCAATCCTAGTGCTAGTATTTGGTATAGTAGTACAAAGAGTGTACACAAGAACAAAGGCAAATGAGTGTTTTAGTAATGATCAGCTATTTTATTTATAGATATCAAAGGATCTGCAATATGTGTGTAGAGAAACTTGTCATTCATGAGTGATTTTCCGAAGTTAAAATCTTGATTTTGGTCCACAAAAGTATCTTGAATTGAATGTCTGAGTATTGTGGACTTGTGGTTGATTGGTGGATGTTAGTGGTAGAAATAACTAAAGGACGTACTCTTTATGAAATAGTAGTTGTGACTCTTAAATTTTGAATTGGAAGACAAATTTTGAGAACGTCACTAGGCAACCCTAACTTGGGTTCAGGTTTATGATACTCTTTATCACTACTGCTTTTTGTTACCTCTGATAGAATTTATGTGTTTAATCTTTTAAAATTATATATGATAATACAAATCTAATATTTGTTAGATTCATTTTAAAATTATATATGATAATACAAATATAATATTTGTAAGATTCATATTACTGTACATTTTTGCAATTTTTGTTAAAAATAATTAAGTGCAATGTGATGTGAAGTAAATGAAGCCCAACTTCACTACCTAACAAATTTATTGAATTAGCATTCAAAGTCATGCTAGTCACAATTGACGAAGGTAGCTAGCTGGTAGAGGTTTCCCTAGGTAGCGACTAGCGAGCATGGTCTATCATCTACACCACTCCTGCAATCTATTTATTATCAAACATATATGGTTTAATTCTTAAACCAAGTTGATTTTTACGTGGAATTTAGGATAGCATTTCCTTTAAATAAAATGTGGTATTAGCTAAGACCAAGAGTAGTGGTGTTGGTTTTTTTTTGTGTGTGGGTTGGGGCATTTGTTGACAAGTGTCTCTTGTTTTTTTTTTTTTTTTTTTTTTTTTTTTTTAATAAATAAATAACAATTAAAAAGGTAAATAACTATTAAAAGTTAACAATTAAAAACGTAAAATACATTAAGCACGAATGTTAAATTGATTGGGATTCATTTTTATTTTCTAGTGTAGAAGTAAAAGAAGTTGTAAAAAAAAAGAGTTAACTTGGTAAATTTATAGATAAAAAAAAGAGTTAAATGCTTATTTAATGCAAATGTTAACGTTACAGCCACCTTCAACGGCTAATTTTTGTTTAAAAATAAAATCAACGCCCGTTGTTGGATCAACGAGCGTTGATTTTTATTGGATTCAACGCGCTTCAACGCCCCATGGGGGTGGACCAACGGGTGTTTGTTAGCATTTATATTTTATAGAAAGTGATGTTCATTTGTAATTGTATTTATTAAGTGTGTCGTGTGGTATAGTTAAGTATTGTAATTTTGTGTTGGACTTAGCTAGGTATTGTTCAAGTAAATGCAACAAAAGCCCAAGTCCAACACAAAGCCCACCCAAGGCCTTTAGGGCAACCAAGGCCTCCTACTTAGTATAAATACACACACTCCCTCACATATTTGGTGTGCCTCATAGTCTTGTAAAGGTGAGAGAGTGTGTGTGTGTGTGTTTTGTGTATTGTTCTCTCATTTGTTTAAGCATATAACATTCGGCTAATATTTTACATCACACGCATCATTCTCTTCTCTTCTCATATTTATATCATTAGTGAGTGTCACGGTTTAGAATAGCTTTAGTTTGTAGGTAAGGTTTGATTAGTTTAAGTGTTTACAGCGTTGAAAGGGCAACTAAGCCCACTTCAACGCCCCACTACCCTTGGTCTAATGGTATATCATGATTTCAATCAGTGGTGTTTTTATATGTATATGACCATTAAGAAGGTTTAGATTAAAACCCACAAACTGACAACGACCCTTTCAGAAATTATATGGGATAATCGAGTTTTTTTTTTTTTTTTTTTTTTTTTTTTTTTTTTTTCGTGTACGCAGCCTAACCCGGTATACCTTTGGCCGTTTCAAAACTTTTCTTGGCTTATCACAAATTTTTGAACCATGATTTCCTATGAAACTTTAAGGATAACATACCACCAGACCACTTTAGAGATGCCTACTTTAATAAATCCGGCAAAACATGTCGTAAATAAAGCAAGCTTACATGACAAAAACTCTTAGGTTTGTAAATTTACTATTCACATTTGCTCACATAATCGCTAGCTCCATGCTATATTGGGAAATTTTGACTTGAAAAGACAAAGCTTGCTTTTGCCTTAAGAAATATGTACAATTTTGTTGATTCAAGACATAAAAAAAAATATATATATATATATATATATATATATATATATATATATATATATATATATATATATATATATATATATATATATGTATGTACGAGTTAGGTGAAAAGGAAATTAAAGGACACGAGATTTTTCATCATAACAAATGTATCCACATTAAATATAGCCTAGTTGAAGAAAAGTTTACTTAAAACATGCCACTTTATATATTCTTCTAAGTGCACAAGGTATCATGAGGAGCATAAACTCCTCATTCGGGCCCCACGGGGTGTCACATCACCACAACAAATCACAAATTACAACCCCCTTACCATAACATACCACAAACTCATCATTTAGGCCCCACATACACACTTATTCACACATACAACCATTATAAATAAAAACAAAAAAATAAATAAAATTCGTACAAGTTGAAGCTCCTCGTGCGGTACTCATGAGGAGCCATGAGGAGCATAGGCGGTATCATGGTTAACCATGAGGAGGTTGCCAAGCTGTCACGGCGAGCCACGAAATTCTCCATACCGGGTGCTCTAATGCTTTTATTTTTATTTTAAAGGATTTCTTTTTCATTATCTGTAGCCAAAAATAACTATTTTAACTTATTCAATAAATATACGTAATATTGGTAAGACCATTTTGGCTACGCATTCATTTTAGTATGTGGTTTGAAGAAGTCATCAAAACGAAATGTAATAGAAAATTTGTATTTCACAAAAGCAATTTGGTGATAGAGCTGCATTGTGAAGTAACTTTAAATAAGATGACGAACTCGAAAAAATAAGGCATTGACCAATTCATTAGCCAACGTATTATTTTTGGCCCATTTAGTAAATTAAACTCGGGAAGGATTAGTGATGTTAATCTTTTAATTTGCTACAGAGAAGAAAGCTGTATTTAGAAAATGCAAACCGACATACTCACAAGTGTTGTATTGATTATAGATTAGACTTGCAAACATGTGTTTTAATGCCTAATAAGGAGTCAATGGTGAATATCGGGTGGCCCAATAGTGTCATAAGATTTCTGTTATTATGATAGTTCGTTAATATTTCTAGTGATTGCAAGTAATATCAAAGGAATAGGCAAAATGAGATGAATCCTGTTTAAGATGCTTATTTAAACTGCTTATGTGCTCAAGAAGTTTGGAATAAGCTACCCTAAACTCCTTGCTCAAAACAAGTAGATAAGTAGTTTGATCTTCATAAGTTTTCTGGTTTGCTTATAGGTGTCTTCCAGGCTTTTTTGTGCACGTTATTTGGGTGCTCTAGCTTCCTCTCAGCCTTTAATACCTTTGCCACTTAAAATAAACTGAACGAGAAGCAAACCAAAAGTAACAACTACATTGATGCATGTTTCAGTAGATTTTGTGTATCGGACGTGAACCATACTAATAATTTTGACTCTAGATTAATTTGGCTTAATACACTAGCTTTCTTCACAAAAAGACGTTTAACATGTCCCTAACCTTGCCAAAGACTCGGAAACGCCAATGCATAGGCAACAGTTAATTTGGCTTACAATTAAATTTGCTTAATTAGTACACTTGTTTTTGTTCACTAAAAGATGTTTAACATGTGCCCGACCCTACCTAATACTTAGAGAGGCCAATGCATAAGCCGTGTCTCATTTTCATCCTATACAAGTACTTCTTTTTCATGCTCACAACTCAATAAACTAACGAGAAATAAATGAGGATATGTTACTTTTAGGTGGGATATCATACTACACATAAAAACAAACCATTTCTTACTCTCAAAGGCTGGAAATTAAATGCTCTTTCCAAATCAACAGCTCAGATTTATCGTCACATGCATCTACTTTATAGAGACTAATGGTATGTCAAAATAAATGATCTTTCCAAATATGAACCATTGATAGTCATTCAAATTTACAACAAATAGACATGAGTTGTAAAAAAAAAAAAAAAAAAAAAAAAAAAAAAAAAAAAACTAACTAACTAACTAACTAACATGAGTTGTATAAACAAGGGCACGGTGATAGGTTCAAACTCTCAAACTTGAGACAAAAATGCATTTGCAAACAAGACCATGTACATAATCGTTATTGATCTATATAGTATTACATGTACAGTTTATATACAACCATGATTCTTTTTCATATACTTTATCATACGTTATTTTGATGAACGAGTATTTGGTATGAATTATAAGATGTGCAACGTCCATAATCCGTGATCAAATTTGGAATATACACAAACTTTTGGCGTAGTGATTAGTTTTAAACCGGGCTCAAACTTCTGAGCTAGTGATTATTTTAATAAAACTGTTATAAAAATGCTTTTTGTATGGTAAAAAAAGATTAGTTTTTGGACCATATCCAACTAGAACAACAGCATTTCGTGAAGCAAGGTATCTACTTATCTGATCTGATATCGATCATTTTCATTTTAACTTTATTTGGTCAAATTAGATTATCAAAACATTACAATAAAAAGGGTTTATGAGAAACTTAAACCTATTTTTGTTACCAAATAGCGTGATTAATTACTTTTCATAAGTAAATGTTGGTAACACTAGCTAGCAAAGGTGTTTATTTATTGCTGAAAATGCTAGGTAGCATGTGAGGCTTGCAGGTATGGTTAATTAGTTGAGGTCTAAAGAATTAACGTAGAGGTGGTTGGTTCATTTAATTTACACAAAAACATGGTTTACTTATTCCTCTTTTGTTGCATTGTTCAGTCAATACATAATAAAATTTCTTGAAAAAGATAGGGTAAAGTGATGAAGTATCTTGTGGTGAAGATTCATAGTTCAAGTTTTACTATGGTAAAAAAAAAAGGCAAGTACATAGACGTTAAGAATATAAAAAGTAAAGTTTGACTCACCAATAGTTGAGTTGAGTTCTAAGGCCAATGCTAATGGCAACCGAATAGCTCAACCAACCGACCCCCAACCTAGTTCCTCCCATTAGCTCAATCTGGATGCAACCGAGTCCCACCCAACCTTTTCAAAGTTATGGTTTGTCAGCCAACCGAAAGATTCAATCTCTTTTGTGTGTGTATTTTTTTTTATTACTTTTTGTAGGGTAGTTTTTGGTTGTGGTTCCGGTTGACTTATTAGCAAATTGTGGTTGGGTGTAGTCTTGGAGAAAGAAAGCTAATGTGGCGCTAATGTGTCGGGGGTGACCATAATATTTACGGTTATCATTAGCATCAGCCTAATGGTGTTTAGACTTTTTTTTTTCTTTTTACCAAACTTAAACGTGTTAGGTACTCATTCCGTCTCACTTTATTGTCCATGTTACTATTTTTGTTTGTCCGACATACATCGTCCATTTTCACTAAATAACAATTACAAACTTCCAATTTTACTATTCTACCCTTAGTTATGTATCCTATCATTTAAGAGGTTGAATTTAAAAAGACAAGTTTAAACTTAAGGATGAAAATGACATTTTGTTGGTGGACTATAAAATTTGGACGGAAGGAGTATTATTTTTCCCGCAATGCTTTCCCCTTACAACTTGCATGCTTCCTTAAAGGTAACATGTCCGGACCAAATATGGACTTGAGTTCGTTTATTAAACAAGCCTCAAACAAGGCTCAAGCTCATTTAAGCTCGTGTTACTGAAGGGTGGTCTAGATAAAAAAAAAAAGTTTAGAAGGTTTTATGCATTAAAAGTACACTTTGGACGGCTTTCAGCGTGTTCGGCCCATTTGACCAATTCCAGTTTAGGCTGACTTTGAATTCAACTGGTTGACCCATTTGTGATAAAAAAAAAAAAAAAAAAAAAAAAAAAAAAAAAAAAAAAAAAAAAAAAAAAAAACGTAACTCCCAATACCGTCTTCCACGGGTTATGGGTCCCAATACCGTCGAAGACGGTGTATGGGGGAGGTTGAGACGTAGACAGCCTTACCCCTACCTAAGGTAGAGAGGCTGCTTCCGGTTCTACCAAAGGTAGAAAAGGACCCCCGGCCTTTTGTAGGGAGTGAGGATCGAACCCTTGACCTCTCGGTTGAGAGGCAAGGGGTTTTCCAACTGATCCAACCCTACTTGTTCCATTTGTGATAAAACATAACCCGAATTGATCCGTAAGTAAATGGTTCGAAATTGCCAACTATACAAACAACAAGTGCTTGACTCTAGCGTTTTACAGGAACTGTCTCGGGATTACTCAAAATGTGAAGTTAAGAGCGTCTGTTAACAATCATGAATGCTCTAGTACCTAGTATAGGGTATGATTTTGTTTGTGTCTGATTGAATGAGTGCGTGCTAGTTTTAAAAGGAAGAGAAGAAACATGTTTTTACCCGGTGGATACTTGTGTTTGTTTAGCTTAAATCATGACCATTCATTTATTTTTTGAGTTGGATCCGTGTGACTACAATGGACAGCTATAATCAACTATTTCAAGTGTTTGGTTGTTGGGGCATTCAAGCAATGTGTTTGTTTTGTATCATGTGGTTGACTTCTTTCAACCTTCAATTTTTTATTTTTTATTTTTTTATTTTTTTATTTTTTTCCAACTAGTTTAATCTAAAAAGATCCGTTGAATGTTTTTTCAAGTAGTGTAATCACAAAAGATCCTTTGAATGTTTTTTCAAATAATGTTTTTTCGCTTGATTAACGTCTATATACATTCTAAATTAATTTGGTTATGAAAATACATTAATTTAAATTACAGTTGAGCCTTCCTGTAGAACCATGCTCAAGCAGAATGCATAAATCATCTACACTTGTTGAGCCCCTTAGTTAAATAAATTGGGTATATATGGCTGAAACTCGAGCTTTTAATCAATACGTTAGCTAGTGTTTTTTAGGTTTAATTTGCATACTGAAAAATTAAAGTTATATTTTAGTTTTTCTGTAAAAAAGGTAACTTAAAATCATTTTTTGGATGTTAGTCCAACTTTTTTTACCTGATAAAACATATGAAAGTTTTACTTTAAAATAAAACTACCACCCAAACAAAGATATATCCTCTACGTCAATCAACGTCGAAATCGATGTGTAATGAATATATAAATACATAATCAAGCAGCTACTAAGTATTGTTACACGCCTCGCAAATTTATCTAGTTCATAGCCAATTTTTGACATACTTATGGTGAAATTATGAAACTTTGTTCATACCATGCATGGAATCAAGGCACTCATGCATGTTTCTGATACGTATAATTTTTTTTCAAAGATCAAGCAAGCATTTTATAACTACCAAAGACAAGCTAAAAGTATAACATGAGTTTAGTCTCAAAGATTCAGACAACAAGCAAAGACACTCGGTCTCACACATATACAAAGGCAAACCAATAAAGCTAACAAGGACTAAACATGATGGTTAGTGAATGAGACATTTAACAGATAGTAGTTCAGTAAGACCATGTGTAATGGTGTGTAAGAAAGGATGGAGCATGGTGTGACATGTGGCAATGTAGGCCACTATGGGGCTTGGAAGGAAAGTGGTGTAGTGGGGGGCTTGAAAGGGGAGCTTAAAAAAAAAAAAAAAAAAGGTGGTTGGTGGAATGTTAATAAAGTCAAACAAATTAATTGGAAATGGAGGGGCACAAGCGCGGAGCTCACCACGCCAAAGGGGCAAATTGATTTTTTTTTTTGGAAAGCGCCTTGTAGTAATGGGGGTGGGGCGCAGTAGGGGCGTGGAGGGGGTGGGCAGCGCCCCATTACAGGTAGTCTAAGTGTATATGAGAAGAGTTATTGCACTACTACTATCATTTAATTAAGAGTTGTGATATTTAGACCTACCAATAAGACCTACTAATTGACCTACACCATTCATTTTTTGACAAGTGTCATACACCTTTTCTCTTTCATCATTTTTCACCAATCAATTTTTGAAATGCACCAATCACATCTATAGGTCTAATTTTAGGTGTAGTTTTTAGGTTACCAAATCATTTTTCTTTAATTAATTAAACCACATCAATATTTTGAAGTTTAAATTCAAAGGATGTCTAAAAAAAGTCAAAGGGAATTCAATGAAGCTTTGTCATGTCTCTTCTCATGACCTATGACATAAATGTGATGTCAATTGATCCAAACACACAAAGAACTTTTTACCCTGTGTGAATTCAATACGATTTGAGAAAGGTTGCCAAACACCAGCTTTTTATTTTTATTATTTTTATTTATTTATTTTTATTTATGCGTGGTTTTTAGTAATACACCCTGATATGAGTGAATCTTAATTGGTCGATACAATTATAGTTTAAATTCACATGTTGCCTTTCACTTTTAATCCGTTTCCATTATCTAGGAATTTTAGTATCAAATATGATTTGCCTTTTTCTCATTTATTTGTTTAAATATTGGAGTGAAACCTTTTTTGTTACCATAAAGAGTGTCTAATTAGAGACTATTGTGGTTACTTCAAAGTTTCTTTTAATTGTAGTGATAATTTCATCATTCCAACAAGTTTTAGCAAGTCATAAACATTAATTATGTCTTAATTCTCCAGAATGTGCAATCATTCCAAAATGGAATTCCCTAAAATTCTTTTGTAGCCCGTGTTAAACACGGGTTATGAGCTATATAAATAAGTGTCTTACATCAACCAAAGTTAAGGAGAGCACGAAAGTCTATGACGAGAGCTTGAGCAACCACCCCTTGCTAACTTATGACAACTTATATGAAAAACTAACAAAAACTACATAAGATACAACTAAAAAGCTTTCAATGAGATGATGATGAAGGAGTCCCATGCCTTTTCACTTGTGCTCAATCAGATGATTTAAACATTATTATCGCATGAAAGTTCTTTTGATACATTAGTTATATGTTGAGGCAAAGTAGAGGTTGGTACTTCCACATGACAAATAGGGGACCAAAGCTTAAACCTATTAGATGTAGATGTAGATATGAAATTTGAAGTTTGAGCTAAAGCTTCTTTCACCCTATCAAACACTACTTGCGTGTGGATAGAGAAATGAGGATTAGAGCCATTATTTTGAACATGATGGTTGCTAGCTTGCTGGTTGGGCTTTGAAAATATTATCATCACATAAGCTAATATTCACATATCATTAATTGACAACGGACGATTTTAGAATAATATATGCTATTTACGGATTTAAAACATGCAAACGTATGATACAATATATTATAAATGAAAATAAACGTACCATGTACTTAAATTCATTACAAATAATAAATGCTTAACATCCTTTATCCAAATATAAATTAATGCATGATAATTCTAGTTGATGAATTATGCCTCAAGTCATGATAATCATACTTTTTGACAAGTCATAAATCAACCAACTTTGATTTATCATAATTTTGAGAAGAAAAATGATTTGTAGACCTGAGTAATGAACCTAAAAATAGACCTACAAATATGATTGGTGTAATTCAAAATTGATTGGTGAATATGAGGAGAGAGAAAAAGTGTTTTTAATACTTGTCAAAATGTGAATAGAGTAGGCCTATTTGTAGGTCTATTTATTAGGCTTATTTATCACTACTCTTTTGAGAATACTTCTTTCAAGAATCCAACTAGTGAAGTTCTTGTATGTGCGCATTCAAATAATTGCCACATAATATTTCATAAAGTGTGTGACAACCTCAACCACCAATTTATGATAATCAAATTTTCAAATATTTTTAAAGTTTAAAGTATTATTTTCTTGTGTAAACTAAGACATTTGCTATAAGAAAAATACATTTATCTAAAGCAAGTTTGTTACCAAATTTTGTTGAAAACAAGTTTGTTCATCGAATCATCTTTCGTTCTATTTACTCTGTAACATATCCCCAAGGTTCACCATCGAACATATATAATTGGCCTGGCAATACTTTATTTTCAAAATTTGAACATCATCAATAATTTCTTGACCGGTGATTAGCTAACTAAACATGACTTGAATACTTTAAAAGTACAATGGTTTATCTTTAGTTTTATTAGTGATCAAGAGAGCAAGATGATTCTTCTCAAGAAATGATAATATATATACACAACAAAAAACTAGTTGAATTTTCCACATTTTAAAGGCCAAATGGTCACGTTTAAAAATGTGAAAATTATTGAGTCCACACTTTCTCATGTGTGGTAATAACGGGTGTGACAAATTTTTCTACACATATAAGTGTGGAGATATTATCCAAATTTCTATATTTAAAAGTGTGGAAATATTTTTTGAATGTCCACGCATAAAAGTGTGGCAAAATTGCAAAAAATGTTTATAATAAAGTGTAAACATTTGCTACACATATAAGTGTAGCTTTATTCTAATTGTACACACTTATATATGTGGATTATTTTTTTAAATATTTGTGACACTTATAAATGTAGCAAAATTATTATCTATATAAAAAAAAATCAACAGTTAACCATACCATGGCAAAATAAGTGTGAAAAATAGCACTATTTTTTTTTAAAAATAATGTAAGAATATTTGTACGTAAAGAAATAAAGATAGATGAGAGTAGTAGATTTTTTTTAACGGTGACTATCATTTTTTATACGTAAAGATAGATGAGAGTAGTAGATGGTGAAGGTTTTGGAGTCTAAGACCATGGCATTTAATGAGACCTAGCTGGGCTATCCCTCTTTATACATTACTAAGATATATATTTATGAAGATGGTAAAGTGTCATGAGTAAGCTAGCTAGCTAGTTTCGTGTATAATGTAATAAGTGCGAGCAAGTTTATGCGAAAAATCTTTTGATATCTTATATTTATTCCGAATAATGAATGTAAGAAACTTGTATACGGTTATAATTAAGTGCAACGAAATCGATTACATAGCTCAATGTGAAATAACACACATAAATTATCAGTAACATTAAACTTTTAAATACGAGTAAAGATGTCTATGGGACGTTCAATTTTTTAAGTTCACGTTTACATCTTTATGCACTCATTCTAGTTGAAACTTCATCGCCCGACTTTTGGTAGCAGGTGACATAGTTAGAAATTTTAATACAGTAGTGAAATGAACAATTTAAACTCAAGCCTCATATGTGTGTATATATGATAAAAATGCATGAAATTTTGTGATCCCTCGTCAAGCGGTGGCTATATACAATCGCACCGCCTACACTCCCCTAAAGACGGCCTTGAAAGTATCGATGGGTACATCATTTGGAACCATGACCATCTTGGAGATCAATGTCTTTACCATGACTCCTCCCAACTTTCGTATCGTTGTTATGCTCGAAGCATCATTTTGTTATAAGTCCTTTAACTTTGTGGTGGACGTATCAACATATATACTTGCTTTGGCTAACATAACTCATGATCAAGTCTTTTGTCTTATATAAATCTTACCAAAGTATAAAACTGATCTCGCATATTAAAATTTTGCATAACAAGAATGAATCACTACTTTTAAACCAAAAAAATGCATATTAGAACATAAATCAAACCTTTGTTCCAACTGTGTATAATGTTTGAAGCCAATTCTATAATATAAAGTTAATAATTACATCACATTATCTTAATTACCTTAAATATAGCAAAACTTGTTTGGTGGTTCAATAACGTCATCTTTGCATACCACTATACAAACAATGATGCATTAACGTCAGTATAGCTTGTAGCATTCGATTTTTGTACCTTTGGTCTTTGGTCACTGAATTACTACAATTAATTTTTCCCATAAAGAGAATCTATATAATAGCACAATACCTTAGGTGAAAGCAGAGTGGTAAAAAAAGGAAGGGCAAATTTTTTGAAAAAATCATCATATTTGTCACAAATATGACTTTCGCATTCCGAACTAAAAAATTTTATTTTTTGAGCATCCAACTCGACTATTTTGTCTCTTTTAAGTATTATGACCATTTTACCCTTCCAAGTTACATAAAATGGTCATTGTGGGTTTGCGAAAATTGCATCCACCGTCCTTACGCTAAATTACATAAATATTCCCGGTCGTTTGGAGAAAATTGCGTCTAACGTTCCTATTTTTTTCGAATTTTTTTCCAATTTTCTTTTGATTTTTTTTTCTGAAATGTTTTTTCGAAATTATTTTTTTAAAAACCTTTTTTTAGTATTTTTTTTCGAAAAAAATTATTTCAGAAAAAAAAAATAATTTTTCTAAAAAAATTATTTCAGACAAAAATTTCTAAAAAAAATTAGGGGGGAGCAAAACTGACACAAACCAAGCTATACTCGGGTCGGGACTCGGGCTGGGATTTCCACGATTTGGGACTCGGGTCAAGTCGGGAGTCAGGACAAACCAACAACACACAATTGCGATAGAGTATTTAAGATTGCGATAGAGGACTCGTTTTGTCAATTGCGAAAGGATGTTCAATTGCGAAAGGATGTTCAATTGCGATAAGGATCTCAGGGACAATTGCGATAATTCACTTCAGTGACAATTGGGATAAAATTTTCTATCACAAATCTTATACAAGATTGCGATAATTCTTGACAATTGCGATAAAGTCTGTCACCAGAATTGCAATAAGAAGCGGCTCTTAGATTTGCGATAAGAGAGTGGTTGGACAATTTTGATAGATCTACCAACTCTTGACTTTTTGTCACTCCACCACGATTTTAGCCACTGAGGAGATCTACCCACTCTTACCAAATATTCCTATACAAGAATATCGAGCAAGAATCAATGATGAAGATCCAAAACAACGCAAATCACACACAATCTTTGTGAACTTGTCCACGATCAAATCACTTTGAATGCAAAAAGTTCAATCTTGAAGCAAGGATTCGACAAAAGAACTACCAAAGCTTCACTAACCAACGCTTCAAATCTATAACAAACACAACCTTGAACCTGAAAATTTGCGTGCGAATCCAAGATAGAACAGAAAAGCTCACAAAAACACAACTTTTGGTTTCTTTTGAACACAAATCGAACACAAACTATCTCCTATCTCGATGTTTGGTGTGTTGATACCACTTGTAACTATAGAGTTGCTACTTCATCACACAAACTAACTATAGATCGAATGATACTCAAAACAAGAACAAGATAAGGAGAGTGGATCGTATGAAATATAACTTTGTATCGATTAGCTTAAAGAAAAAGATAACAAACACAAACCTAAAGCTTACACACTCCCACCTTGGTTGTCTAAAGAAGCACACTGGAAATGGGGTGGGAGTGTGTTATTTATATTACTAATGTGATGCCTTTGAGGGCTTTGATGGGCTTGGAGTGGGCTTTTGTGTTGGACTAGACTTATACATTAAGTCTTACATATTGTCTATCAAAAGCCCACTTTGTTAGACTAACATAACCACACAACACACAAGTTTCAAGATTACAAATGACTATCACTTTACATTTATAAATTAAATGCTAACATATCAGGACACGTGGAGAGCAACCTTTCGAATTAGCTACATATATGTTCCATAAATATTTATAATACATCTCGATATATGGTTGAGCAACCTTTTAATTAGCTATGTGTTTCATAGATATCATATTCGGACACGTGGATAAGTAACCTTTCTAATTAGCTACATGTTCTATAGAGGACACATCTAGACCATGATATGTAAGCCGAATAACCTTCTTCAAGCTATAAGCTTGTGAGATATTAATGGATTAACATATAAGCGCAGTGTTTATAATAGAAATTTTAAGCATGATTAACATATAAGCGCAGTGTTTAAATCCCATTGACTTGGTACGTTAACAAATAGAAATAAGCATATCTGAGTTACGATTGTTCTATATACCGCTTTGGTTTTTTGTAACGAGAAACTGATGGTAAACTAGCGAGGCATCAATGACTTGAAAATTATAGACTTCACGCGATTTACAAATGAAACGGAACTGAAACAAAAACAACAAATCGCCAAGTTGAGAAAATAAAAATGAAGGCCTGAACACGAAATTGGGTTTCAGGTAGTTTGGGCGCATGCCCTGTAACAAAAGCATAAAATTGAACAAGTCAACCACCATATCTATGGTCTTAAGTCTTATCACTTTCCCATGCCGTGCTATATGTGTACATAAACACCACTAGTACTTTTATATATTTCACTTTGATTAATACTCCAACTTACCTGAGAAAACATATCAAAGTTACACTTTAAAATTTATCTAGGTAGTTCATAGTCAATTCTTACAAATATGGTGAAATTATGAAACTTTGTTCATACCAGTCCATGGAATTAATGCACTCATGCATGTTCCTTAATTGATTCAACAGTTCGGTCACATCCTACTTGCTCGGTCTCTTCGTACTTTGCTTCTCTTCTTGCTTACACAACCACGTAGATATAAAGGAACAATCCTTGCTACTTGCTTTCTTCATCATCTTTTGAGCATTCTAATAGTGATCGCGTTTGTACAGGAAGTCTGCACATTTGTTTACTTCATTATAGACAGTCATAAGAAGATCTCGGTTACTTTGACGGTAACGTTCTTCTAATAAAGCCTCATCACCCCCGTGTTCCAAAATGTGATTATACTCATTACGTACAACAGTCATTTCTTTTTTGTTGTACGTAATGAGTATAATCACATTTTGGAACACGGGCGTGATGAGGCTTTATTAGAAGAACGTTACCGTCAAAGTAACCGAGATCTTCTTATGACTGTCTATAATGAAGTGAACAAATGTGCAGACTTCCTGTACAAACGCGATCACTATTAGAATGCTCAAAAGATGAAGAAGCAGATTAGGAGTTCAGGTTCATGTTGGTGTGTGTGTAGCAAGAATGAAAGGACGGATTGCATTTTATGTAATCAGACAGTGATAGACGAAAGCAAGCAGCAAGTGTTGATCAAGCGGCGAGAATAACGCATCAGAAAGATAGCAAGAACTATTTTCTTGAAAGCAGGAAAGCAGACAAGTAGTACTTTTTGTAGGTACATTTCTATGTCGTTTTCTTCCGGCCCGACGTTAACATAATCGCCGACATTATCGTCTTTATGAAAAGTGTAGATGTCTTCTCCGGTATTGAGACCCCACCAAACCATCCCATCCGGTTTGTCTCCAAGATATAAAATTCCATCGTTGGACGCAATCGCCCATATACTATTTTCAGGCCTAAATGAATATCATAAGTCAGAATTACATATTTAACTCAAACGAACAAATTAAACAAAAAAGCTACGTAACTTATTATTATCCTCTATTTATCATGATTAAGGTTGTTTTATTTAAAACTAATTATATTTTAATTCGTGTTGGAGCTCATCACCCAAGACTACTCGCAAAATCAACGTAAGAAAATGATAATTTTTTCAAGTTCTGTATAAATGATGCTTATAATATTTGGTCAACAAAGCTATCTCCTTTTTACATGTGCAGAAATCAGATTTGTTATATACTTAAAAAAATGCATTTATAGACATTTATGCATCAAACTAATAAACTATATTTCCTTCGACTATAGTGACACAAACCAAAGACCACGTTCCACTAAAAATCTACTAGTAACATTTAGTTATGGTTTTAAACAAGTGCAATAAATTAAACAAGTTAAGTAACTTACTTGTCAATATATCCTTCAGGAGGAGGTGGATCAACTGATGAAGAGCTAGCTCCCTTTTTCATTACTACTGTTGTAAGAATTTGGTTTATATATGGTTGTTTTCAGGGTTGTGAAGCTCGATCTAAACAGAAGAAGTGTGAAGTGAGTGTGAAGTGTACGTGGTTCTTGTGCTTTTATAGAGTGTGAAGCTGTTTCAGAAGAAGTGTGAAGTGTGGTTTGGGGTACTGAAAATCGTATTTGGGGCCCACCCGAAAACCGAACGTTTAATATATAGAGTTATCTTCCTGAGTTTCGGTTGGCGGCCTCGTCGTGCAAGCATCATACGGCAGAGATCTTTGACTCTTGTCATGACCATGGTCGTTTAAAAGAACGACAAACAAGTATAGGAGTCTCTTAAATAGTTATGTGTGTGATGTTTGTGAAGATGAAAATGGTTAGACGATGAAAATGAAAGTGTGGGTGATTTGTTTATATAGGAAGAGAAGGAGGGGTGTGATTGGTGGATATGGGGTTCATGCGGATCGTCATCTGTGGCCGTTGGTTATTTGAGAGTGTATATAGGAAAGATGGAAGCAGAATTGAAGCATTTAGTGGAAAGATGGAAAGATGGAAGCAGAATTGAATGATGGAAGCAGAATTGAATTAAGTATTTATGTTTGGACTTTGGAGAGTGGTAGGTGTACGTATGTTGAATGTATTCAAAAGAAGGAAGCAGAATGATGTATTTATGTTTGAGAGTGGTAGGTGTTGCGTGAACAACGTTTATCATTGTGTTGAATGCAATAATTTTTTATTTTTTTTTTAAACGCCGACACACTTGAAATCCGACCCCTGAGTTAAACCATCTAAACGGGCTGGCCCCGAGACCTGAACCACTAGGAGAGACCGTACAGGAACAGTTTTCAAAGCTAGTTGAATTGGAAACAGATAGTTTGATCTTTGGTTTCATTTTAAAAAGATTGGTGCATGGCTAGTTTGGTGAGACAATTATGTAGACAACAATACTAGTTCTTTTTTATCGTTGTCTTTATACATATGTAGGACATTGTGGCATTTTTATGGTGGTGCGGATCGAAGCATCAAGTCATCAATGGAACTGTACACTGGTTAAGCAACGGCCACAAACAAAGATTCCACCCTTAGAACCAACTGTTGGTATAATTTATTAATTATATTAATATGTTTCACGAAATAATATATGGTCGCTAATTATACCGTTAGCCGCTATTATTAACCAATAGGCGCAATTATTAATAAGTGAGTGACTTATTAGTTAAAAAACCAAAACCCATGGGGTTGGTGGTAAGGGGCCGGCCATGGAAGGAACTAGAAGGGGGTGAGTGTCGGATTTGAGAACTTAAGGAGGTGATTTGGTATGACTTGGTTGACAAGTTTGTGACTATTTAAACACCTCTTAAGGCTTCAAAATCACACGCCTAATGATACATATTTGCATAACTTTAGACCATAATCTGTGCATGACAATTCCTACGTAATACATTATCTACGCATGGAAATCCATGTGCATGCAAGCATATATGCATGACTCATTCATGCACACAGAACCATTCGCATGGAATAAAACCTACTCCCCTGTTCCCTACTACTTATGATTGGCAGTTACTGTTGGAATATGTGAACTATAAATAAATCATAAACACATAACATCATCAAAAGCACGCAGCGGAAAAGATCTACAAGAACATGTAATTAATTAAATTAAACAAGACACGTACCTTAATGATTCCTAGCAAGAACAAGGAATCTCTTGAACAAGAACAAATAATATAAACCCTAATTGGGAATATATTGGATCGATCACACCAAGATCACAAGCTAAAGGAAGCTTGTCACTCGTTCCTGTACACACGTAATTATAGCGTTTCAATGAGAAAAACTAGTTTCTTGATCACCAACAAACCAAACACTTTAATGCTATTTGCTCAAGTCGAATTCCCTAGTGGGAATAAAAATTTCGACTAGCTCAAGCAAGAGGGAGAAAGAAGAGAAGTTTGGCCTAGAGTTAAGGATTCAAGATTAGGTGAAAACTAAAACACAATGGGATGTATTTATAGTGTTCTCTTTTCTTGTTCCCTACTCTAGTCGATCGGCCCATCCCTCCCCATAAGGGTTTCCAGCCGACTTCCATCCCTATATGGGAATTCTAGATCCTTCTTTTCCCATCTTGCATAATTAGTCCTTTAACGGTCGTTAGTTAAAACCCCGTTAAGTACTAACCGCCGTTAAGTGTTTTTATTGGTGAAATGAATAAATAAATAAATACATGAAATATATAAATATTTAATTATTCATCATTGAAACTCTCACGCTAATGTGTGCAATCCCGAGCCTCGGGTTCGAAACCGGACATACATATATTAATATTTATACACAAAAACTAACAGCTCCCACTTGGATAAACATTAATATAGTAATGACATGGGTCAGCCTAGCTTAACCTTCCCAATGCCCCCAGCTCGATCCGAGTTGTGGTTCTCCTGGTAAAAACCACGTGTGATGAAATTAATCATCATACTTATCCTTTTGTTACTAATACCTCGTTAATTTGGATATGGATCTTTGTCATTCCATAATTAACTTAGTTTCTCGTTTATACATAATTGAACAAGATTACCAAAACATCTGAACGTCTTCCAGATAGACTTTGGGCGTGCGCACGCAAACATCTTGTCAATCCTACGAGTGGCCAAGCAGTATTAAACTTCAACACAAAGTTGAAGGAACAAATCCCTTATTGACTGCGAGCATAACCCTTGAACTTCGCATCATTTCTGAAAATAGCCCTTATAACTACCTTTTACGGTTAGCGTTAGACCACCTTACAGAAAATAAGCTACATCCTCGGCAATTATCTGTCATCTCAAGTCTGAGGATAAATATTCATGATATACTTAATGACTATGATCCATAAAGTATAATCATGTATTTGGGATAAGTCCTATATTCAATTTATCCAATATTGAATATCATGTGACATTGGTGTCTTAACCTTACAGTTCATTCTACCAATCCTCACATTTGTCTTAGTTCAATAATATTCACATACTATTAATTGACAACGGACTATTTAGAATAAATAAATTATTCAGGGATTTAAACATGCAAATATAGGACACAAATATTAATAATGATAATAAACGTTATCCGCACTTTATTTCATTAAAATAATAATTGTTTACACGTCCCTATCGAAATACCAATCCAACAGATTTACATGAAACTATCTGCTAAACGAAGACCAATACCCTGAGCATGCCGATTAAACGTGTCTTTAGGTAATGCCTTCGTGAAAGGATCAGCCAGATTGTCATCTGTGTGAACTTTGAGTACTTTGATTTCACCTAGTTCGACTTGTTCACGAACATAGTGCATCTTTCTTTTAAAGTGTCTGGCGCCTTTCATAACTCCAGGTTCATTGGCGAATGTGATTGCAGCAGAGTTGTCGCAATACACATTTATAGGTAATTCAATAGACGACATCACTCCAAGATCCGTAATGAAATTCCTTATCCAAACAGCTTCTTGTGCAGCATCCGATGCAGCATTGTACTCAGCTTCTGTAGCAGACATGGCCGTTGTGCTCTGCTTTTTACTCTTCCAGTCTACTGCTCCTCCATTTATGACAAAGACATAACCCGTTTGCGACTTCGTATCATCTTTATCAGTTTGCCAGGACGCATCGCAGAAACCTGTAACATTCAGTTCTGCGTCTGGATTTCCCCCGAAAACTAAAAACATATCTTTGGTATTCCTTAAATACTTAAGAATGTTTTTAACAGCATGCCAGTGATCTTTCCCTGGATTTTGCTGATATCGACTCGTCAAATTTTGAGCGAATGCCACATCAGGCCTTGTGCATCTAACAGCATACATGATAGATCCTACAGCCGAAGCATACGGAACTTTCTGCATGTATGCCACCTCTTCAGGTGTAGAAGCACACATTTCGCTACTTAAGCCATGATCTACTTGCATGGGCAAATATCCCTTCTTGGAATTTTGCATATTGAATATCTTCAATATTTTATCCATGTAAGCACTTTGGCTTAATCCGATTAACCGTTTAGATCTGTCTCGATAGATCTTGATTCCAAGGATATACGCTGCTTCTCCTAAATCCTTCATGGCAAAGCAATTACCAAGATATTCCTTAACTTCTTTAAGACTTGGTATGTGACTTCCCATGATTAATATGTCATCGACATATAGGACAAGAAAAGTAGTGTTACTCCCACTAACTTTGTGGTATACACATGGCTCATTGAAATTTTGAGTAAATCCAAACTTCTTGATTTCCTCATCAAATTTCTTATTCCATTTCCTGGATGCTTGCTTCAATCCATAAATGGATCTTTGAAGTTTGCATACACGCTCAGGAAATTCTGGATTTACAAAACCTTTAGGTTGCGCCATATAGATGTCTTCATCTAGGCGACCATTCAGAAACGCGGTTTTGACATCCATTTGCCAAATCTCATAGTCATAGTAGGCAGCTATGGTTATAAGAATCCTAATAGCTCTAATATCGGCTACAGGAGAAAAAGTCTCCTCATAGTCAACACCATATGTTTGGGTGAAGCCCTTGGCTACCAAACGAGCTTTGTAGGTGTGTACTTTGCCATCCATATCAGTCTTTTTCTTGAAGAGCCACTTACACCCAACTACCTTAGCATTGGGTGGAAGATCTACATCAATCCAGACTTTATTGTCTTTCATGGATTGCATTTCCCCATCCATGGCTGCTTGCCATTTGTCCTTTTCAGGATTATTAATGGCAGCCTTATAACTAGTTGGCTCATCAATGTGATCCAATAGAAAAGTTTCCTCATCGTCTATGCTTAAACATAGGCGTTCAGGAGCCTTTGTAGATCTTGAAGATCTACGGATGGGTACCACTTCAACTTCAGGTGAAGGACCTAAACTTTCAGGTTCCACAGGAAGTGTGTTAGTGTTCTCAGAAGGTGACACATCTTCTTGATCATTTTCAAGATCATATACTCTCCCACTGAATTCTTGAGTCAAGAAACTCTCCTCAAGAAATTCACCATATCTAGCCACAATGACTTTATTTTCTGGTGGGAAGTAAAAGTAGTAACCCCTTGTTTCCTTAGGGTATCCTACGAAGATGCACTTAACAGATCTTTGTTGGAGCTTATCAGGTGAGTCACGTTTAACAAACGCCTCACAACCCCAGATCTTTAAGTAAGACAAGTTGGGAGCCTTTCCAGTCCATAATTCATATGGAGTCTTATCAACCTTCTTAGTTGGAACCATATTTAATATGCGAACAGCACTTTCAAGAGCATAGTCCCAAAAGGATAAAGGAAGAGTCGTAAGATTAAACATAGATCGTACCATGTCAAGCAAAGTACGATTTCTCCTTTCAGATACACCATTTTGTTGTGGAGTATAAGGAGAAGTGAGTTGTTGGACAATGCCACACTCAGCTAGATAATCTTTGAACTCTTGGCTCAAATACTCACCACCACGATCGGATCGAAGGGCCTTAATCTTCTTTCCGAGTTGTAATTCTACTTCATTTTTGAAAACCTTGAATGTCTCAAAGACTTCATGTTTATGTTTAAGTAAATAAACACAACCATAACGACTATAGTCATCCGTAAAGGTTAGGAAGTAGGTAGCACCGCGTTTTGACACATGTCTAAGTGGACCACACACATCCGTGTGTATCAATCCAAGTAGATCCGAAGCCTTCTCCATATTGCTATGGAAAGGTTTCTTTGTCATCTTCCCAGATATGCAAGATTCGCATTTATCAACTAAATCATCATTGATATTAGGTAAAAGCCCATCACTTAGCAGCTTTTCCATGCGTTTCTTGCCTATGTGGGCAAGGCGACAATGCCATAAATAAGACGAGTCCAAGTTAGACTTGACTCTCTTATTGCCGATGCTATACATTAAATTATTTTTATTGGATACATGGTTATCCATGTCAATTTCAAACAAACCATTTAATGAAATAGCATTAAAATAGAAAACAGAATTTAAAGAAACAGAAATTCCATTATCATTAAAAGTATGCTTAAAACCCAAATCCAATAACAAAGAAACTGAAACGACACCTCTAACAATAGAAGGTGCGTAATGACAATTGTTCAAAACTAATATTAAACCAGAAGGTAAAACTAGCTCAAAAGTCCCTATGGCTTCTACTGCTGCACGTATTCCATTTCCCACGTACAAGTAGCATTCCCCATAGTTCAGCTTCTTCGCTCCTCTAAGCCCCTGCGATGTATTACAAATGTGAGTACCACATCCTGTATCATATATCCAGGCATTTTGCTTACGAGGAAAAGAAAACAATTCAACCATAAAAATACCTGAAGTGCTGGCGCCCTGCCCAGCCTTGGCATTCTTATTTTTGCGACACTCCTCAAGCAACAATGGACAGTCACGCTTCCAGTGTCCAGGAGTGTTACAGTGGTGACAAGCAGCCGCATCCTTTTTGGGATAATCCTTCTTGGGAGGAGGATTCTGCTTCTTCGGCTTTTGCTGATAGGTCACAATCTGCTTGCCCTTGTCAGCTTTGCCCTTTCCTTTCTTGTTCACATGTTTCGGTTTACCGGGCTTAGCTACCCTACCACCTCTTATTGCCATAACAGCAGGTGTAGGAGCTTTCTTAGTGAGTTCCTTCTCATGCTCAATAAGCATTGCATACAATTCAGAAAATGTCTTCCCCTTGCAATGCATGTTAAAGTTGCACACAAATTCACCATATAATTCCTCATTGAGGGATTTGTTGATGAGGCCAACTTTAACGTCTTCCACAAACCCGCAATTAAGTGCATCTAGTTGGTCAAGATAACCTTTCACTTTAAGTGCATGATCACTTACGGGTGTTGTCACATCCTGCTTGCACTTGCCCAAGTTGTCAAGTACATCATACAATTCAGCCATAGGAGATTTCTGAAACATACGTGTCAGTTCATCAATCATGTTTTTCGGACCATATTTCTCAAACTGTTTTACCAGTTGATCATCCATCCCCGATAGCATGAGACAAGCCGCATCATTGTGCTTGTCATAGACTTCATTGAACTCCCTAAGTATTTCATTAGGCGAGTTTGCAGGAGGAGCTTCAGGAAGGTCCTCAGTAAGACATTCTGAACGTTTGGCAATTCTAAGAACAAGCCTTAGATTTCGATACCAAGCGTTAAAATTCTTAGTCCCGGTCAATTTTTCCTTTTCAAGCATCATCTTGAAACAGGAGGTTAAATTTGACGAGTTTCCGGGTTGGGCCATTTCTACAGAAAAAAGTTCAAAAGTTAGTACTTTCGATAATTTAAACATTTCATGAAAATTAAACACCCATTGGTTAAAAACCATTTAATTTTCACTGAAATCTAGGATCCTAATTGACGTCGTTTCATTACATCAGCTGAGGCTGCTAGCAATGAAAGTACTCAACAAGGTACGGGATCACCCAATTGCCAATTTCAAATTGCAATTCCTAGAAATCTTGGGACTTACAATATATATTGCCAACATCAGTTGCAAATTGTAAGCATGTTTCATCCCCAATTCTTTTATGCCTTGATGCCGTTTTATTACATCAGCTGAGGCTGCTAGTAATAAAAGTGCTCAATTAAGTTAACCAATTTAGAAACGTGTAAATTGACGCCGTTCCATCACATCAGCTGAGGCTGCTAGTAATGGAAGTGCTCAATTTACCCCTATTGACTTCATTCTTTGAATCATCACATCAGCTGAGGCTGCTAGTACTGATAGAATGTCATCTTAGGTGTTTCCTTGTTAATTGGTCGGCATATAACTTAAATTTTTTTTTAGGGTAATAAAATTTGATGTGTTAAATCAAAAAATATGTACAAAGATGTCATGCATTCATCTTTGTATCATATATATATTTTCAAAACAAAACTATTTACTCATTCGTAGCTCAAATCATCAAATCTTTTAATTGAGGCGTTGAATAAATTACAACATTGCCTTAAGATGCTTCGTATTTATCGTGGTGTACTTGGTAAGTCTAAAATTGACGCACAGGCGGGCGTAGGGACGACAGCCGCCGAAGCTGGTTAAAACCGTGCCCCTCTAAGGTCACAATTTAATGCGTACCAACTAGAACCCACTTTTTAGTTTGTCAATTTTAGGTCCGCCGCTTCGACCACTTAGTACAGTCGCAATCAATCAACTAAAAGAATATGATTTTCTTGCTAAAACAATTAATGTAGTAAATTTATTATTGCTAGTCTCGCCTGGGAGCAAATTACCGTGCGAAGCGAACCATTGTCGGCACATAAGACTTGGCAATAAATAAAATTACTACAAAGGTTTCATAGTTATTAGTCTTATTTATTTTTTATTATGAAAATTACCCTCTTTTGTTGTTTACAATCCATCATAATATAAAACACAAAAGATCAAGTAATTACAAAAATAAATAAACACATAATAACAAATATATGATCATCCACGATATCATATAGCCACATGCAAACCTTTTTCAATAAATCCTATTATTAATTCTATGTGTAATTTTAAATGTATGTAACTAACAAAACTCCCATTGGTTTTCGAGCTCATTGTGCCCAATGGACCACAGACACCAAATAATTTGGCCGCGTAAGTTTTAGTTAGTTAGATACCACATTGCACATAACCTTTTAATTAATATATTGAGGTCTTCCCCAATTTTAGATTTATTTAAAACATGTAGCAAACAATTCAAAACAAAACATACAAATCACACCATGACAAATATGCAAGATTTGTCAAGGATACCATATTGATCACATAATCATGCATCACATATTATTATGTCAATATTAATTGTACGTATCTAATTAATTAGTAACATCACATACGGTATTTACTAATTAATTCCTAAAAATTTTCATGCAATCCTAGGGTTTCTCAAGTTTTAATTAATCAACTAAAACCCTAATTTTTAATTAATATGGATCGAACCATATTAGGGTTTTAAAAAAAAACAAACCCTAATTTTTTAATTAATGCATGTAATCTCTACAAGATCCAATTTTTAGGTTTAAGTAATTAATTACAAGTTCTAAACGAGGCTCATGATGCCACTGTTGGAATATGTGAACTATAAATAAATCATAAACACATAACATCATCAAAAGCACGCAGCGGAAAAGATCTACAAGAACATGTAATTAATTAAATTAAACAAGACACGTACCTTAATGATTCCTAGCAAGAACAAGGAATCTCTTGAACAAGAACAAATAATATAAACCCTAATTGGGAATATATTGGATCGATCACACCAAGATCACAAGCTAAAGGAAGCTTGTCACTCGTTCCTGTACACACGTAATTATAGCGTTTCAATGAGAAAAGCTAGTTTCTTGATCACCAACAAACCAAACACTTTAATGCTATTTGCTCAAGTCGAATTCCCTAGTGGGAATAAAAATGTCGACTAGCTCAAGCAAGAGGGGGAAAGAAGAGAAGTTTGGCCTAGAGTTAAGGATTCAAGATTAGGTGAAAACTAAAACACAATGGGATGTATTTATAGTGTTCTCTTTTCTTGTTCCCTACTCTAGTCGATCGGCCCATCCCTCCCCATAAGGGTTTCCAGCCGACTTCCATCCCTATATGGGAATTCTAGATCCTTCTTTTCCCATCTTGCATAATTAGTCCTTTAACGGTCGTTAGTTAAAACCCCGTTAAGTACTAACCGCCGTTAAGTGTTTTTATTGGTGAAATGAATAAATAAATAAATACATGAAATATATAAATATTTAATTATTCATCATTGAAACTCTCACGCTAATGTGTGCAATCCCGAGCCTCGGGTTCGAAACCGGACATACATATATTAATATTTATACACAAAAACTAACAGTTACATCAACCATGTTTAATCAAAAACACCAAACCCATGTTTGTTTGAGGTGTTCTTAGTAAACCAAGCACTAGCATCCTAGTGTATATCGGTGACGTGTAGTGTGAACAACCATAGAGGTTACTTAATTACTTTAGTAATTACTTGATTGGGTTTCGTGTGTTAGATTTATTCACACGCAAATATTCAAGAATCATTGTTCGTTTGCTTTTATTGCTAAAATGTACACGTTTCTTGAACTATGTTAATTATGTTACCTTCTACTAGATCTTGTCTTCCATTGCGTTACTTGTGATTATGTGTTTAAATATTAAAGTGTAAATAGATTTAAAATTCCAACAAATTACAGCAGAAATTAGCGTAAGTTATTTCCTATGAGAACTTATTCTACTGATTTTAAGATAAGCTAACCAACCGAAATTGAAATTTTAAATTTTAGGTCGGTTGGCCGGTTATGATTATCAATTACGTACATGTCAAGTTATGCTCCAATTATATTTATCATAAAACCGGCCAGTTATAATTATCGATCATGATTTCTTTGTGATTCTTTTTATTTTGAATATATAACTTCTTTCTATAACATGGAAAACTAAGTGACAATAACGATAAGCTTTTCCAAGCTTCAAACACTCAGCATCGGATTGTTATCACTTGCTTGACTTAGTCTAATATAATGATAAGCTTGTTAAAAGAGAGTTGGTGGTTAAAGGTCAAAAAAACAACGACAATTAAGATATGAAAATAAACTACTAAAAGAACGTAGATGATAATGAAATTACTATTCGTCTGTAAAAATCCATAATCTATTCTCGAAAGTTACAACTTTATAACGCGTATGCTAGTTTGCTGAATCTGTTTTACTTATTCAAAGTTCTTTTTTATTTTTTCTATATGTTTTCGTTGAGTCGCCTCCAAAAAAACTAGTTGAATTCTTCATATTTTAAAGGCCAAATAGCCACAGTTAAAAATGATAAAGTCTACATTTTTTCATATGTGGTAATATTGGGTGTGACAAATTTTTCAATACATTTAAGTGTGTATATATTATCCAAATTTGTATAGTTAAAAGTGTGGAAAACGTCCACACCTAAAAGTGTGGCAAAATTACAAAAAATAATGTAGCTTTATTGTAATAGTACACACTTATATATGTAGATTATTATTTTAAATATTTCTGACACCTATAAATGTAGAAAAATTGCTATCCATATAAAAAAAGAGTCCGCAGTTGAAGTGTGAAAAATTAAACTATTTCTTGTAGTGGTAGCAGGGTTTATTCGAAAGTGTTTTGCATGTTCGGTGGGTAAGTGTATGTATGACAATCAATTTTTTGCACCAACAAAAGTTGTTGTGCATTTAAAATGGAAAAACAATGGGATAAAAGATAATGAGTAATATTTGAAAGTGTTTTGCGTGTTTGGTGGGTAAGTGTATGTATGACAATCAATTTTTTGCACCAACCAAAATTGTGCATTTAAAAGGGAAAAACAATGGGATAAGGCTATGCACAGTCGTTGACCCAAACGATCTGAGTCACCGGCTGGCACGTCAGCTTTCTCTTTCCGACGACCAGAAGAGACCAAAGTGCCACAGTCGATGACCGATTTTTATTATTTTTTTTTTAATCAAACATTTAAAAAAAAAAAAAAAAAAAAAAAAAAAAAAAAAAAAAAAAAAAAAAAAAACTTAAATTCATTAATAATAAAAACATTACAATACTAAATTAAAAATAGTTTGGAGGATTGGGTTGGGAGAAATCTCGACAAGGAGGACTGGGGAATTGTTGGGAGAAATATCGACGAGGAGGACTGGAGAATTGTTGGGAGAAATCTTTGCGAGACATTTGCAGTTTTGAATTGTTTGTGTGTGTGTTTGAATGTGTTTGTGTGTGTGTGTTTGAATTGAGGTTGGTATTTATAGTTGAAAAGGTTTTTTTTTTTTTTTTTTTTTTTTTTTTTTTTTTTTTTTAATGTGTTTGTGTGTGTGTGTGTTTAAAAGTCGGTCGGTTTGATGACCGATATTAGCATTGCACCATGATCGATAGATACTCCACATCCCAAGCGACCGACCTTCATATCGGTCGGTTTGAGTGATTGGAAGCGACCGACCGATAAAACTCGGCAGGTTGTGCATAGCCTAAAAAATCATGAGTAACTTAAGTTTTTCCGGTATATGAGTTTATATTAGTTCAGTTGTGACAAATGAGATGCTCTTGGTTTGATATTGATAAATGAAATGCATGTCTTGCCCATTTTGGTGTGATATTGACAAATGGGATTTAATCTTTTAATTGTATTCATTAGCACCATGTTTTAAAGATGTCTAAGTAATCAGTTGCATTCCGTAAATGAACTCATTCTCACGAATCTCGCACCCCGACCTTTTTTTGTTTGTTGTTAATGCCCTATTTCACCCTCACTTCCCCTGCTTTATTTAAAATTAGTTACCAAAACCTACACCTCTCAAACCAAATTACAAATACCGACACTATAAATCATCTTTACCAGAATCTACATATTGAGCAAACCAAAATTCTCACCAAAAAACTTTTCTCGCCACTGCGTGCTGGACCCTTTTTCCATCCCTCACCCCACCAAACACTTAGGGCCCGTTTGGTTTGTAGGTGGGTTTAGGATTTGGATTTATATTTGGATTTAAATTTAGATTTGGGTGTGGGCTTGATTAAAAAATTAAGTAAGATAAATTAAAGTATTGTTTGTTATGTAAATAATAAAAGATTTAAAGTTAATATTTATTATTTAAAAGCGAAAAGATAAATGTAATAAGTGATGGACATTAAAAAGGGGCCCACAAAAAATACAAGATGTGACAATATTTTGCAAATCCGTGACATATTAGTGGGATTAGTACATGCCCAATTATTTTCTATGACTCCAATCTTTGAGACCCACTAATTTAAACCAAACATCTAATATTTACCATCATCCCCAACTTCCATCCCCAACCCCATCAACCAAACGCACCCTTAATCTTATATATATAGTACGGTACATCTTCTTATCCTTGAGGCACAAGCGCTCAGCCACTTGTATTGATTTGTCAAATGCTTTAATAAATAAAAGGTTGTAAATTTTTTTTGGAAAGTCAAAAGGGCAATAAAGTTGACATAGGGACTTGGAATACTAGTGCATACCTCTACGTTTTACTAGTAACCGCTTATTTTATTTCCAAAAGATAATAAACATGTCACACATAAGCACAAAGAAGTCGTCTTCTTCCTCCTTCTCCTTCCTCCCAAACATGCGAAAAAAATAAATAAAAAAGAAACATCACAGTACCTGGACCTCTAAAAGAAGCTGTAAAAGAACAACGAAGAAGCTGCAAATGACAAAACGTATCAATTGCATGTAAAAGAAGATATGCAAATGACGACATATTTTCAAAGACAATGAGTGCTAAAAAACAACGAAGACAGCAAGCAAAAACCCTTCCTCGCCCTTCCGTTTGCTCGCCTATTTTCAAAAGACAAATGGTGCTAAAAGACAACGAAGACAGTGAGCAAAAACCCTTCCTTGCCCTTCAGTTTGCTCGCCGATTTCATAAGAAAACATAATTTTCGGGTGCTAGAAGACAACGAAGGAAGCAAGCAAAAACTCTTCCTCGCCCCTCAGTTTGCTCGCTTCGTCGATTTATGTAACACTCCTATCGATTGTTCATTTTGGTAATCGTTATTCAATAATGTTCATTTAAAAAATTCACACCTTTATTTATATATACACGGGTGATGTGCATCATTTTATTTGTATTTACATGTACTTCAATTGGAAGTAGAATTGTTTTAACTAAGGACTTTGCCAAATGTAGCTATTTAGGGCATACTTAAATAATAAAAATATGTATTGTGTCACATTAACTTGTGATTTTTGGAGGCTTTTGGCATATATTGACGAGGTCATTGAAGCTTAGCGCTAAAATCGTCTAAATGTGAATTGGCGAGAACATATTGATCACGAGTGTCTTTTAATACCAACCATTGTGTCATAATATAAAAATATTTTAAATAGGGGTGGCAATTCGGATCGGGTTCGGGTTTATAGGTTGGCGGGTCAGAAAACCTCAACCCGAACCTGACCCATTTAAATCATCAGGTCAGCTATGTCAACCCTAACCTGTTTACACATAACCCGAACCTAACCCATTTAACTCGTATATATACTTGGGTTAGCGGATTAAATAGGTTACAAGGGTTGAATAGGTTAAACGGGTTCCGGGTTGACCTATTTAACCCGTTTTATATACAAAATTTTGCACATTACACGAGTTAAATAGGTTAAACGGGTTTGAGGGTCGACCCGTTTAACCCGTATAATAAATATAAATAATTTTTAATTTAAGAAAAAAAAATCTTAAATGGGTTGGCGGGTCGACCCGCTTACTTTAATCCCAACCCGAGCCTAACCTGTTTAATAAACGGGTTAGATGGGTCGACCCAAACCCGACCCGAAAAAATTTAGAGTCAACCCGAACATATTAATTTTCGTGTCGGTTTTAGGTCGGGTCAAAAATTGTCACCCCTACTTTTAAGTACCAAAGTTGTTGTGCATTTAAATGGATAAAAGAGTACCTCAGCATACGTATGACCATTAACCACCGGCCAAAATTTTCTTATGAGATAAGACTATTCTATTCATGCGTGAGTTCGCTGGTGAGTGTGCTTAATTACTCGCGCATGAACACTCCTATGCCCAACCATAGTCACGTGCCAACAAGGAGAAAAACTACTTATAATGGTGAGTGAGTGACTTTTCGATTTATGTGAAAGTTTATATTACTTATTTCGTTTGTTAGTATGTGTGAGATATTTACTGCGGTAAATTTGTATAAATGGTTATCTAATTGAAATGTGAGGGTGGTGAGATTGATAAGCGTGCATGGTGAGTAAGAGTGTAAGTGAAAAGTTAGAGAAAGTTGAAGTGATGCTGACGTGGAAGGTAAATGAGTGTGTTTTCTGGTGACGCATAAAAGTATTTTAACATATGCTCAGTAAAGTAAAGGTTAATGCGGTAGTTGCAACTTGCGAGTTAATAAAGTACATATACAATTACAAATGTTGTGTATCGAGAAGCGTATGCTAAATTCTCTGGACGAAACAATGACTAAATATGACTGGGTATGCAAAAAAATTTAAAAGTATACTAACTGAATAACACTAGAAACACATTTTTATTAACCGGGTACATTTAAGATGTATTTAAAAAAATCAATTTTTTTTTTCAAAAATTAAAAAAGTAATGTTCACAGAAAAATTTTGTAGTCGTTGGAAAAAAGTCGCTTAAAAAGTACATATAGTGGACTATGACACAAAGTACAACTTTAATGATTAGGCGCCACTTTTTAAGTGCCACATGTCGCCTTCTCAATTTTTCAAGAAAAGTCGCCGGGCGACCGGGCTATTTCAGGAAAGTCGCTAATTTCGGGCCAGAAAAAACCCAACACTTCTTGCGACCGGGCTACAAAATTAATTGCCCCTTTTAGTAATACACCCTAATACGAGTGATCTTAATTGGTCGATACAATTATAGTTTAAATTCACATGTTGTCTTTCACTTTTAATCCGTTTCCATTATCAAGGAATTTTAGTATCAAATATGATTTGCCTTTTTCTCATTTATTTGTTTAAATATTGGAGTGATCTGAACCTTTTTTGTTACCATAAAGAGTGTCTAATTAGAGACTATTGTGGTTACTTCAAAGTTTCTTTTAATTGTAGTGATAATTTCATCATTCCAACAAGTTTTAGCAAGTCATAAACATTAATTATGTCTTAATTCTCCAGAATTCGCAATCATTCCAAAATGAAATTCCCTAAAATTCTTTTGTAGCCCGTGTTGAACACGGGTTATGAGCTAGTATATAAATATAAGTGTCTTACATCAACCAAAGTTAAGGAGAGCACGAAAGTCTATGACGAGAGCTTGAGCAACCACACCTTGCTAACTTATGACAGCTTATATGAAAAACTAACAAAAACTACATAAGATACAACTAAAAAGCTTTCAATGAGATGATGATGATGGAGTCCCATGCCTTTTCACTTGAGCTCAATCAGATGATTTAAACATTATTATCGCATGAAAGATCTTTTGATACATTAGTTATATGTTGAGGCAAAGTAGAGGTTGGTACTTCCACATGACAAATAGGGGACTAAAGCTTAAACCTATTTGATGTAGATGTAGGCATGAAATTTGAAGTTTGAGCTAAAGCTTCTTTCACCTTATCAAACACTACTTGCGTGTGGATAGAGAAATGAGGATTAGAGCCATTTATTATCATGTCAGTATCCAAAGGAATTGTTTTATCCAAAAGATCATGTGTTGCACCTGATGTTGACAATACATCTTTGTTATGTACCTCATCCATATTTGCATTCGATTTTAAATGCCTTGAGAAGACCATTGAACTTATCAGTAATAATGGGTTCACATGGAGATGAAGATTTATTTTGAACATGATGGTTGCTAGCTTGCTGGTTGGGTTTTAAAAATATTATCATCACAACGAGATTTATGTTGCAACGGAGCACCAAAAATCCACTTCCCTTACCGAAACCAACATTCTCTTTGTATCGTTCAAAATATTCAAAATATATATATATATACAGCTTATTTTTCTCCTTCTTAAAATGTAAGGGTACACTACTGGAACCAAAGCAACTAATTAATATTCATAAGTTTGTTCATCGAATCATCCTTCGTTCTATTTACTCCGTAACATATCCCCAAGGTTCACCATCGAACATATATAATTGTCTGTATTTTGCTATCTATCTGGAATCTGTGGTATGCAGATTCATATGCGGTGATGTTATTTAAAAAAAAAAAAAAAAAAAAAAAAAAAAAAAGTCCGAGTTCTTTTATTGTTTATTAGTCGATTGTTCGTACGGCTTTGTTACCAGTTGACTAACGTTGACCGTTGGTACTGATCGTGAACCGATTGGGAGATCGAAAGGCAGTTTTGAGCGAAAAACCAGGTTGAATAGTGACCCGATGTCTCGGCCAGGTCAATTAGAAAACCGTTTTTTAAAACATTCATTTTGACACTAGATAAACATAGAAAAGTGATGTAAAATAGATAAACATAGAAAAGTGATGTAAAATAAGAGATGTACTGTATATGTCTATATGATGGGGACTAGCTAGGATATAAGAGCACCCGGTATGACAAATAACATGGCTCGCCATGCCTACGTGGCAAGCTTGTCATGGTAACGCCTCATCTTGTTGTGGCTCTTCATCCTTCCTCTTCGTCTTGCAGACAGCGAGGTAAGTTTGTTCTTTTTTTTTTTTTTTTTTTTTAATTATTTATTTATAATGGTTTGTGTGTGTGAATAAGTGGTATGTGTGGCTCAAATGAGTAAGTTGTGGTATGTTATGGTAAGGGTGATGGCAACGGCAGCCACACGTTCTATTATAGTGTGCTTTTTTTTTTTATAATAATTTAAAGTAAATAACATTTTTTTTATTTATCTTTTTTATATAAATAATAAATTGTTTAAATATATTTTTTTTATTTATCTTTTTTATATAAATAATAAATTGTTTAAATATAATTTTTATTATTTATAAATATATATATATATAGGGGGACTTTCTTACGAGAACCATTTTATCTGCGAGAACTGAGAGAACCACAAAAAACATACAGTCACGCCTTTTAAAATAAAATAAAAATACATGCAAATCATCAATAATCGTAAGTATCTACCTATGTTCTTCAATATCATCATGAACTCATCCTCTTTTTTCACAAAAACCTTACACAAGGCCGCAATATTGTCGTTGCAACGCCTTATAAGAACATATATGCACACCTTCAAAGAAAAAAGTTGTATTTCCAATTTCTTATCAAATTCTTTAGAACAACTATGTTTTTTTAAAAATATATATGTTGTTTTTAGAACATATGTGAAAAAATACAATTATTGAAGGCGTGCATGTATGTTTTTGGTGGTTCTCTCAGTTCTCGCAGATAAAATGGTTCTCGTAAGAAAGTCTCACTATATATATAATATATATATATATATATATAATATATATATATATATATATAATAAAAAGACAAATATCCGTATACTACGTAAAAAGAATTTTTTTTTTTTTTTAAATTCGCCAAAAAATCCAAAAAAATTCCACAAGATCGGGTATGTTGGTGCATAAAACTTTTGTGAAATAAGTTTTTCTAATTTTGAGTTTTTATACAGTTTTTTTAATGCACAAAAAACGAATTTTGATGCGCAAAAAAATTTTGATGCACAAAATTTTCAACTTGTTTTAGTTAGATTCGCAATGTTAATTTGATTAAAAAAGTCAAAAGAACTTGGGTGTAAAAATGAATTTTTGATGCACAAAAAAGCGATTTAATGCACAAACGTATTTTTTCATAATTTGTTTTCGGAAAAAATATCCACTTTTAGAAAAACTTCCTTCACAACTTTTTCATGCACCAACATACCTGATATTGTGGATTTTTTTTTGGAATTTTTAGAGAAAATTTTTGAAAAAAAAAATCTTTTTACGTAATGTACGGATATTTTTCTTTTTATTTGATCTTTATCCTATATATATATATATATATATATATATATATATATATATATATATATATATATATATATATATATATATACATATATATATGTATATATATATATATATATATATATGTATATATATATATATATATATATGTATATATATATATATATATATATATATATATATATATGTATATATATATATATATATATATATATATATGTATATATATATATATATATGGGGACTTTCTTACGAGAACCATTTTATCTGCGAGAACTGAGAGAACCACAAAAAACATACATGCACGCCTTTTAAAATAAAATAAAAATACATGCAAATCATCAATAATCGTAAGTATCCACCTATGTTCTTCAATATCATCATGAACTCATCCTCTTTTTTCACAAAAACCTTACACAAGGCCGCAATATTGTCGTTGCACGCCTTATAAGAACATACATGCACACCTTCAAAGAAAAATGTTGTATTTCCAATTTCTTATCAAATTCTTTAGAACAACTATGTTTTTTTAAAAACATATATGTTGTTTTTAGAACATATGTGCAAAAATACAATTATTGAAGGCGTGCATGTATGTTTTTGGTGGTTCTCTCAGTTCTCGCAGATAAAATAGTTCTCACAAGAAAGTCTCACTATATATATATATATATATTATATATATATATATATATATATATATATATATATATATATATATATATATATATATATTTTATCTTTTTTATATAAATAATAAATTGTTTAAATATAATTTTTATTATTTATAAAAATAAATAAATAAATAAATATATGAGGCATGATTCCGAATCCTTCCACTGCCAACAGTTTTGGTTTCAGAATCCTCCTGCCACATGGCACTCTGTGATTGATCGATGGGAATCCTCCCAACACTCCAAGTGTTGGATTGCCGTCACTCTAAGAGGGGTTGTTAGTTTTACTTTGTTGTGATAACGTGACACATGTGAGGCCCGAATGAAGAGATTAGGGTATGTCATGATACCTAATGGTCTAAATGAAAGGTCATTCAATTTAACACAAAGGGTATGTACTTGTTTCGTATGGTTACACGTGATGACATAAACGGTAATACACTATCATAACATCTATACGTGCATAGGCTCAAAAGCGTGTTGTAATATACTATAAATACCACATACGTTTTGAGTTTATCACTTTGTAAGAATATCTATTTCATGAAATTAAATTTGAACATAAAATAAACTTTATTTCAAACAAGAAAAGAAAATTTTGTATTGAAGAAAATAGAGTAAAAAAAGAAACATAAAGAAAACCATATGGGATGACCCAGTTGTTTGGATTTGGTCTCATAAGCGGTTAAAGTTCCTGGAGGTCTCAGGTTCAAACCTTGGGGAGAAAATTAATCCCTATGTGGTCACGGAGGTTCACCTGCGATGACTCCGGGCTATCCAAAAAGGTAGTCGCCTTGGGATTAGTCGGCTCGCAATGTCAAGTTGGAACCCAGGTAAAAAAAAAATCAATAACAAGATACCATATTGTTTTAAATCTTTAGAGCGAAAATTTCGAGTATTTCAAAAAAAGAAGCTAAAAGGTACACTAAAGATGATGCTGAACGTATGCATGGACGGATTTAAGATGTTTCGTTGGGTGTTGCATAATTTCGTTTGGAGGGGTGTTGGATGTAATTTTCTTTTTCATAAACAATAAACTATGCACCACAAATATTTTTTAGCCTAAATTAAAGTAACACAAAAATAGTTTTGGTGGTTGTAAATACTAAAAAAGTAACACTTTTAGAAAGAAAAAAAAAAAACACTTTGTAGCTTAAAATCAGGTGTGGCCCGTGTCACACCCGGCTCCCATGTGGGTTTGTCTTTGAACGTATGTCGACATTTGATAATCTCAATAGTATAAGGAGATCTTTGAGTATTCATATAGGTGATAAGAAACTTTAAGAATAGTTTAGACATTTAAAGTGTTTTTGGAATAAATAAATCAATATAGAAAAAGCTCCATCAAATGTTTATTTGTCCTTGAAAGTCACGGGATATCTTATAGAAACCAAACAAAGGTGTAAAGTTAATGAAAAAGATAAAATTGTTCAACACATAAATCATATATATAACACTTGACCAGAAACAGGTAGTATTCTTGCTATTTACCTCAAAATGTTTGCCGGTCACATGAGGTTTATGTATTCGCAATCAACAAAGAAAATGTACATAAAAATGGAAGAAAGAATGTTTACGGGTCAACAAAACATGACTCATCCTTTTTAACAAAGTAAAGAGAGCCTCGTTGTTCCATCATGACGCTAGGGTCTTCAAGCTGATACGACCTGTTGGAAAATTTAGTGCACTTGAGGGATAGGTTTACACCTGGTAATGGGCTTGGAGGTATGGAGTATACACCCATCAGGTCAATGAACACCCTGACTCAATTGTGGTTATGTTCTAAGTACTGCTTGTTCAAGGTACTGTTAGTTTGATCAAGGTACTGTTAGCTTAGTCAAGGTACTGCTAAGTATAAATGACAATGCTGCTGATGCAGTTGATTCTGCTGATAGCATTATCTGTTCCTGCCGATAGCATTGTCATTCCTGCTGATAGCATTATCCGTTTCTGCTGATAGCTTTATTGCTGCCGATGCAGAACGATTCTGCTGATAGCATTAGTGATTCTGCTGATAGGCTAAAGTCTGATCCTGCTGATCAGCTATTCCTGCTGATTGTCTGATAACCACAGATTCCTACATTTATGGAAACTATTATGGTATAATTAATGGGCCGTTAATTATAACATAATTCCATGGGCTAGGGTTTTGAGTAAACTCTATAAATAGAGATCATACTTTTCTGCATGAGAGACACGACATAAAACCCTAAACACTATATACGATCGGTTCTTGCTCTGTGCCTAGAACAAGAGCTTCACTTGGTTTTATCCCATAGAGATATTCGTGCAACCCAGGCATAGGGTCGAATAGTTTCTATTGGAAAGTGATACCACGACTTCAAGTGATTATCCGGTACCCTTGATTGATTATCTTTACCCTGGTTTGGGTGCACTACAACACACACAGAAACCAACAATCAATAGAAACTATTTAGTGATAATCAATGGCTGCTGCTATGAGACAAATAGCTGCTAACTTTTCCAAGCTGGAAAAGTTTGAAGGTGTGGATTTCAGACGATGGCAGAAGAAGATGAAGTTCTTGTTGACTAGCATGAACGTGGCAGATGTTCTGACCACTCCTATTCCTGCTGATTATGGGGAAGATGCTACGATGGAACAGATGAGGGCCAGAAGCAAGTGGGAGAACGATGACTATGTCTGCAGAGGTTTAATCCTCAATGGTATGTCTGATACTTTATTTGATATTTATCAGAATGTGGAATCTTTTCAAGAACTATGGGATTCTCTGGAAGCCAAATATATGGCTGAGGATGCATCAAGTAAGAAGTTTCTTGTAAGTAATTTTAACAATTACAAAATGGTCGATTCTAGACCGGTCATGGACCAATACAATGAACTTCTTAGTATACTTGGTCGTTTTACTCAACACAAGATGAACATGGATGAGGCTATTCAAGTCTCTTGTATCATCGATAAGCTACCTCCTTCTTGGAAAGATTTCAAGCACATGCTTAAACATAAGAAGGAGGAGTTAACTCTTACTGAGTTGGGCAGTCATTTGCGCATTGAGGAATCACTCAAGGTGCATGAAAGTGACAAGCCAAAGAGCAGCTCTGCTGCTGGTCCATCAGTTGTCAATATGGTGGAGCATAACAACTCCTCCAGGAACAATGACAACAAGGGCAAGCGTAAGCATCAGGATAATACCAAACCTGATCCTAACAAGAAGTCTAAGGCTACTTGTTGGAAGTGTGGTAAAACTGGACACTTCAGGAAGGATTGCAAAGGTGGTAAAATTGGCAATAAGACCAATGGATCAGGCACAAGTGGATCTGGGAATGGTAACTCCAATTCCCTAAAAGGTCAGAATATATTTAATAAGTCTTTTTGGATTTATTATGTTACATATATATATCTGAATTGTTCTTTGTGCAGGATGATGATGTGGCTTGGTGGGTTGACTCTGGAGCAACAGTCCATGTGTGTAAAGATAGAAGATGGTTCAAGACCTACGAGTCAATGAATGATGGTTCTATTCTTCATATGGGAAATGAGTCAACAGCCCTGGTGCATGGAAGAGGAAGTGTTGAGTTGAAGTTTAGTTCTGGAAAGATTATTACTTTGTTAAATGTTTTACATGTTCCTGATATTAGGAAAAACTTGGTTTCTAGTGGTATTTTAAATAATTGTGGTTACAAACAGGTTATTGAATCTGATAAGTTTGTTTTGTCTAAAAATGGTGTATTTATTGGATTTGGTTATTTATGTAATCACATGTTTAGACTTAATATTGTTCATGATGTGATTAAATCTGCTTGTATGTTGTCATCTAAACAATATGATTCAACCCTTTGGCATGCTAGACTTGGCCATGTACACTTTAAACGTATGCAAGATATGTCTAAGGATGGGTTAATCCCAGCATTTGACATGGACACTAAAAAGTGTAATACTTGTATGTTGAACAAGATAACTAAGAAACCATTTAAAGATGTAAAACGTGAAACTAATGTGTTGGAATTAATACATAGTGATTTATGTGATTTACATGCTACTCCCTCTTTGGGGAATAAGAAATACTTTGTGACTTTTATTGATGATGCTTCTAGGTATTGTTATGTTTATTTATTGCATACTAAGGATGAAGCATTAGATAAATTTAAAGTATTTAAGTCTGAAGTTGAATTGCAACAAGAGTCCCTGATCAAGAGATTAAGGACTGATAGGGGATGTGAGTAACATGGATACTCAGTATTTCCAGTCTGTTGGTATAATCCATGAAACGACTGCCCCTTATACTCCTCAGCAAAATGGAATTTCTGAAAGGAAAAACCGAGTGCTAAAGGAGATGGTTAATTCCATGTTGTCCTACTCTGGACTGAGTCAAGGGTTCTGGGGTGAAGCTATGTTAACAGCTTGCTATTTGCTAAATAGGGTTCCTAACAAAAGGAACAAGACTACCCCTTATGAACTCTGGACTAAAAGGAAACCCAACTTGAATTACCTCAAGATTTGGGGTTGTAGGGCTGTTGTGAGACTCCCTGATCCGAAGCTTAAGACTTTGGGTGAAAGAGGCATTGAATGCATCTTTGTTGGATATGCTGAGCATTCCAAGGCATATAGGTTCTATGTCATTGAACCTAATGAAGTTGTTTCAATTAACACTATAATTGAATCAAGGGATGCAAATTTTGATGAGAATAGATTCTCTTCAGTCCCTAGACCAAGTCAGAGGATTCCTAATGGAACCAATGATGTTGGTGTATCAGAAGCCTCTGATGAGGTCCCTGATGAGGTTGTGGAACAACAACCTGAACCTGAGCTCAGAAGGAGCACTAGGGTGAGGACTCCAAAATCATTTGGACCTGAATTTCAATTGTACTTAATTGAAGGAACAAGGGATGAGGTCTCTGACCAACACTCCTATTGCTTTAATGTTGAGGATGATCCCAAAACATTTGATGAAGCAATGAAGTCCCAAGATGTTGCTTTCTGGAAAGAAGCAATAAATGATGAGATGGACTCCATCATGGGCAACAACACTTGGGTGTTGGCTGATGTGCCACCTGGTTGCAAGCCTTTAGGCTGCAAATGGATTTTCAAGAAGAAAATGAAGGTAGATGGAACTGTTGAAAAGTTCAAAGCAAGATTAGTCATTCAAGGCTTTAAACAAAAGGAAGGAATTGACTACTTTGATACTTATGCCCCTGTGGCTCGTATCAGTACCATAAGATTGCTGATTGCCTTGGCATCAATTCACAATCTGATTATTCATCAGATGGATGTGAAGACAGCTTTCTTGAATGGTGAATTGGATGAGGAGGTTTACATGAACCAACCTCAAGGCTTCATCATGCCTGGCAATGAAAAGAAGGTGTGCAAACTGATTAAGTCCTTATATGGACTTAAACAGGCACCTAAGCAATGGCATCAAAAGTTTGATGAAGTGGTTTTGTCTAGTGGTTATTCACTTAACCAGTCTGACAAATGTGTATATAGCAAATTTGATGAATCTGGTAAAGGAGTCATCATTTGTCTATATGTTGATGACATGTTGATCTTTGGCACTGACCAAAATCAAGTGGACCTTACAAAGGAATTTTTGTCATCAAGGTTCTCCATGAAGGATATGGGGGAGGCAGATGTTATCCTTGGTATTAGGATTAAACATGAAGGTAACAAAATTTCTATCTCTCAGTCTCATTACATTGAGAAGGTGTTGAAGAAATTTAATTACTTTGATTGTACTCCAGTGAGTACTCCTATGGATGCAAGTGAGAAGCTAATGCCCAATAAAGGCAAGGCTGTATCTCAACTTGAGTATTCTAGGGTAATTGGCTGCTTGATGTATGCCATGACTTGTACAAGACCTGACATTGCATTTGCTGTGGGTAAACTGAGCAGGTATACTAGTAATTCTAGTGCTCATCATTGGCAAGCAATTCAGAGGGTACTGAAGTATTTGAAGAAAACTATGAATTATAGTCTCTCATATACTGGTTATCCTTCTGTACTAGAAGGGTATACTGATGCAAGTTGGATCAGTAACACTGAGGACAATTCGTCTACTAGTGGCTGGGTATTCCTACTTGGTAGAGGTGCAATTTCTTGGGCATCCAAGAAGCAAACTTGCATTACCAGTTCAACCATGGAATCTGAATTTGTGGCCTTAGCTGCTGCTGGTAAAGAAGCTGAATGGTTGAGAAACTTGCTTCTTGAGATTCCATTGTGGCCTAAACCTATAGCACCTATTTCTATCCGTTGTGATAGTGCTGCTACATTGGCAAAGGCTTATAGCCAGATGTACAATGGGAAGTCTAGACACTTAGGTGTCAGGCATAGCATGATTCGTGAGCTTATCATGAATGGGGTGGTATCTATAGAGTTTGTTAGATCTCAACAAAACTTAGCTGATCACTTGACGAAGGGTTTGGCTAGAGACTTGGTTTTTAAGTCTGCTAAAGGGATGGGTTTAAGTCCAACTTAGTCACTGAATGCAAAGACACCCAACTCCCTCCTGAGGAAACTTTGGAGTTGAGTTCAATGTGGCAAGCTGAACATTTAGTGGACTGGAGCACTGTTTTATATACATCCCAAGGTTGTGCTCAGAACCTGCTGGAAAGGAGGATGAAGTCTTCACTTCTTAATGGTTAATTTTCTTTGAAAAAATGCTTTGCAGGGGCATGATTAAAAGATGAACCACCTATGTAAATGTTGAAGTTTTGCCGCTTCAGGAAGCTTTAGGACTTTTAGCTTTTACAACATTTATTAATTGGATATGGACACATGGCTTGTATAGTGTCAGGAGTATTTTAGTGTTTGAAAATGTATGTGTATTTTATATTCAGGTATTCAAATGGGTTGAAGGGTTCAATTCTTAGAACACCCTGATTCTCGAATATTTGAACTTGTAAGGTACTAAGATGAGAATTCAATCTTCAAGATATTTTCATTTATGCATATGTTTTGTTTTGTGTTTAATTTTTCATGCAAGGAAGTGAACTAAATTTGGGGAGGATTGTTGGAAAATTTAGTGCACTTGAGGGATAGGTTTACACCTGGTAATGGGCTTGGAGGTATGGAGTATACACCCATCAGGTCAATGAACACCCTGACTCAATTGTGGTTATGTTCTAAGTACTGCTTGTTCAAAGTACTGCTTGTTCAAGGTACTGTTAGTTTGATCAAGGTACTGTTAGCTTAGTCAAGGTACTGCTAAGTATAAATGACAATGCTGCTGATGCAGTTGATTCTGCTGATAGCATTATCTGTTCCTGCCGATAGCATTGTCATTCCTGCTGATAGCATTATCCGTTTCTGCTGATAGCTTTATTGCTGCCGATGCAGAACGATTCTGCTGATAGCATTAGTGATTCTGCTGATAGGCTAAAGTCTGATCCTGCTGATCAGCTATTCCTGCTGATTGTCTGATAACCACAGATTCCTACATTTATGGAAACTATTATGGTATAATTAATGGGCCGTTAATTATAACATAATTCCATGGGCTAGGGTTTTGAGTAAACTCTATAAATAGAGATCATACTTTTCTGCATGAGAGACACGACATAAAACCCTAAACACTTTATACGATCGGTTCTTGCTCTGTGCCTAGAACAAGAACTTCACTTGGTTTTATCCCATAGAGATATTCGTGCAACCCAGGCATAGGGTCGAATAGTTTCTATTGGAAAGTGATACCACGACTCTAAGTGATTATCCGGTACCCTTGATTGATTATCTTTACCCTTGTTTGGGTGCACTACAACACACACAGAAGCTGATACGACCAACAAGCTAGAACATTTCAACATACCAAAAAACATCCGACAAAACTTATTAAGCAATGTTTCTTGGAATATCCCATTGAACTTGCATATGAGCCACTTTTTGGTCTTCCTAAATCTCGAAGTTAGCAACTTCAAACGAACCGGAGCAAAATTATCTCAAACACTTGACTAAATGTTCTTTTCCATTTCTTTAGTTAGCAATTATTTCGTTCTTACCATATCTTGTTTTGGGTAAAGGGTATTACACCAGGTAAAATATATTACTCTAAAAAAACGTTTAAGTACAATAGAATGTTGCTCAGTTAACCGCAAGCAATGTTGCAAAAATCGTGAATCGGTAGAGTGGCGGTCGACCACCCTGCAGCAATTAATCGGCCAAGGCGGGATTAATCGGTGATTAATCGGATTGGCATTTTTTGCATGTTTTGTGTATTTCTGGAGACCAAACTAAAGATCGTAACTGATTCCAAGCCTACTATGTTTTCAAACCTCAATAAAAGGCTCCAATTCTGATTATGAGGCTCATTGTGTGTTATAAGTGAAATAAACGATCCCCAAATTAAGTAGAATGCCTAAATTTTTAATTTTTTTTAAACCTGGCCGATACGGCTGATACGGCCGATTTCTGGCCGATACGGCCGATTTTTGGCCTTTTTTTCCCCAAACCGATTTTTGTCCGATTTTCATAATTCGACAAGGTCGGCGGCCGATTACCGATATATCGGCGATTAATCGGCCGCCACGGCCGATTTTTGCAACATTAACCGCAAGCAATCGCTTGACACAACCACTAAATCATCTATGACATGCCATAAATGACAACTAGCTACAACCAACTAGACCACCAAACCAAAAACAGCATAAAGATAAAACAACCTAGTTAAGAAAAATGTCTTGAATTCCAGCAGCCTTTAATTGTGCAGGAGAGAGGCCAAAATCATCATCATCATCATCATAATTGTTGCCGTCACCCGTATCCGCTTTCATTGCTTATAAAGACTCTGCTCCTTACCTCCATTTCCAGAATACAACGTCCGAATATGATCATCAAAAACTTCATCATCGATGTCAGAAACTACCACATTGCCCACCTTAGAGAATCGGTTACCAACTTTAGTTGAAGAATCAACCTTTTTAAGAGGTTTACTATCATCATCCAAAAGAGTAACTTTCCCCTCAATAATTAGCTTTTCAAGCTTTCCAATTTTCTCAACAATAGGAGTACTACTAGTGCTACTATAATCGCCCAAAGCAGCAGTACAAGGAGAGGAATAAGTACTAGGCTTAGTAGCCGTAGCCTGCTCCTTCTCCTTACTATTCGGAAGAAAACCATCAACACCCTCCTCACCCAACGAATTCAAAACATCAAAAGGATTGGAAGAGTTAGTGTTTGTACCCGATTTATCATTAGAAGAAGTCTCTTTTTGAACCCTAGGATCCGAACCTTGCTTAGTAACTGTCGTCGATATAGGTCTCCAAAACTTAGGTTTTGGCTTGTTAAGCCTAACACCACCAATGGGCTGAGATTGAGACGAATCAGCTACACTCGTCCCTTTATTCTTTCGATTTTTTACCTCAATGAAGCCCTCTTCATAATTAGCCACCGGATTAGACACCTTGGCTGCCACATTAATGTCCTTTCGAACAGTCTCCTTGACATAATTTGGACAATCAAAACGAGCATGACCAAATGATTTGCAATCACCACAGTGAATAGGTGTCCATTCGTATTCGACATCAATAATTTCTGTAGTAAAGCCATTATCGTCTTCATTCGGAATAGCCATAGTAACACGGCTTTTCAATTCAGAATTCGCGCTTAACTCGACTAAAGCACGAGCAAAACTAATGCGGCCCCATGAATCGACACACATAGAACTAGTAAAGGCATCCAACCGAATAGGTTTCCCTACTTTTGTAGCAATCAAGCTCAATCCATCCTCCGAATACGCAACTAAAGGAACCTTACGCAATTTGATCCAAACTGGTACCTTGGTTACCTCATTCTTATTAAAGGATAAAGTAGAAGTCCATTTGTTAAGAATAATAGGCGAGTTACGAATTAACCAAGGTCCTCGTTCCAAAACACGATCCACACCCTCTTTGGTAGCGAATTTAAAAAGATACACCCCATCACCATTTTTCATAAGTTTTTGTAATCCAAATTTCCCCACGTATTAGTGACATAACTTTTAACATTAGGAAATGCAATGGTCTTACCAAGAAAATAATCCACCAAAGTGTTATCATAACGGTTCAATACCTTCTTCATAGCAGTTAACGGAAGCGTATCATGATTATCCACATGTTCCTCATTGACCAAATAACGAAAGTGAATTTTTTGCATAGTATGAGCCTGAGCTCGAGCCTAAGTTTGGGCTCAATTAACAATCGAGATCGAGCCTGAGCTTTATATATGAAGATCAACTAGGGTCACGAGACTAAACGAATCTTAAAAATATATATGCATATTATGCGTATAACTATGTGTAAACGAGCTCAAATAATAAACGAGCTCGAGCCTAGTGTAATTAACGAGTTAAGTTTGACTTGAGCTTTAATTTCTTTAACGCGTCATAAAAATTAGTCAAGCTCGAGCTAAAAATATGAGGCTCGAAGCTGAGCTTGAGCTTTATAATTATAAACGAACTCAGATCAAGCTCTGACATGCTCATGCTCGACTCAGCTCGTTTCCAATCTAGGTGACATAAGCTCAAACAAAGCATTTTAAACACGGAATTATATTCTCTCATTTATTTATACAAACTTGAGAGAATCTCAATCACACAATTCTTCAAAAGTGTTTATAAGCGTTTTTTACCTTTTCTTTTTTCTACTCATTTATTTGTAGTATTTACAATTTCACCCTCATCTTAACCCATTTGCTAAACAATGAAACATGAGGGTATGGTATGAAATGTGCACTGAAAAGTGATGGACATGTTGTGCTGTAAAAGCTTTATTGAGAAGTGACATCTTAATAAACTTAAAGACAGAAAACAGTAGTAGAAGTGACATCTTGATTCGGCTAGACGGAACTAGGAACAAATATGATCGGGTGTATAAATATTTTTTAATCGTAATATAATAGGGTTAAAAAGTGAATGAAAACGAAGAATTCATTAAAATGAAAATAAATGAACATATTACCGATGAACCGGGTGTATTTAAGATACATTTTTTAAAAATCGATGTTTTCTTTTCCAAAAATTAACACTATATCGAAAGAATCAATGGGGTTCCCAGGCACCCGCGGGAGCCCCTGTTTCCGTCACTCTATTTGCACACTCTTCTCCGACTGTCCAAAAGCCATATTATAAAAAATCGAAATAAGCATTGATAACCATGTTACTATGAAGGAGTCACTAGTACTAACTCATGCATATCCATATACAAACAAATTGTAGAAAATGATAAAATTGCTCAACACATAAATCAAATTTAAATAACTTGACCATAAACAAGGTAAGTATTCTTGCTATATGACTTGTTCTCATACCTAAAATGTCTACCGGTCACATATGAGGTTCAAGTGTTCACAATCAACAAAGAAAATGTATATAAAAAATGAACGATAACATGTTTATGAGTCAACACAACCTGACCTCGTCCGTTTCAGCATGTACAAGAAACTGACTAGCTTCAACTGGAACCCATTGCCAAACCCACCCATGTCGATGCTAGTTTCTATAGATGTTTCTAAGTCTAAACAAGGTGGTCTTCCTAGACGATGACCTTGTGGTTCAAACTGATCTTACGCCTTTATGGGACATTGATATGAACGGAAAATCAAATGGAGCAGTTGAAACATGTAGCGGAGGTCAAATCACATGGATGTATTTTGGACTTTTCTCACATAATTAAATGAGCTGGGCTAGATGAAATGGTAGGCTAGAAAGTTTTGTTAAAAATGACCGGAGTATATATGTCGCTTGACGCTTCTATAAAGTAATGAAATAATACGTGGTATTGAATTAACTTCAAGTATTGGCTTTTTATTATCTTGTTATTTTCTGTGAAAATCTAAGTGTACGTGGTTAATTGTCTGATAATGTATCTAACTTGAGTTTTTTTATAGGTACATGTAATGGATTTTTTTCTTTTTTTTCCTATTAAAACACATAACTTTTGAATTCGTGTTTTTCTGTGTATCTTGCTCGTGAAAAATTATCATTTTGCCCTTCGGTACCGAGGGGTAACATGGTCATGGGATATAAAGAAAAGCATAAATTCAAAAGTTTCATGTTAAAATAAATAAATATTCCACCACACAGAAATATAAAAAGTGACAAGTTAAATAAATTATCAGGCAATTCACCCATCTAAGTAGTGGTAATAATCATCTTGTTTCCATGACTTGATACCAAATTCTTGTTGTTTGATTCTAAAATGTTTGACGTCCATATCTCACTTCAAATGATCACATACTCTAATAATAACTACCCAAATACAGCGTGAGCAATTCAACTTTGATGTTTAAGTAGCTCAACGAATGATTTTGTAGACTCGATACCCATGGCTTTATAAGTCATAGTTTCATGAGAACTGAAAAATGAGTCAGCGCATTATTTTGTGCTACACCAAATTCAAATTCTTGAATAATCCGCGGTTGAGTTCAGGTGTTCCATTCATGCTTTTTAACAAATCATTTGCAGTTTTTAGATACATCATGGTATTTTAGAAACACATACTATATAAAACAGCTTCTACAACACTTAGCTACTACAGCACTGCTCATTAAACTAATGCAACTTAAACTACGTGCACCATACCATGCACGAACAACACAACTCATCACTTAATTTATACAACACTGCTTAAACTATTGCAACTAAGACCATACCATACCGGCCGCCAACGTCATACTTGTAACCCCAACTATTCTTTATTTCGACAAATTGGTCGCGCTCTTCTTCGACAGATTTATGAATATATCTGTTCTGACAATGACTGAATAATCAGCATATATACTGTAATAAAGTGTGGGCTTAATTTGGATATACATATATGTCTCTTCCCGAACGTTCATACGGGTACGTATGTGTTTCGTTTCGAGACCGAGCTCCGGGTTGACCCATAATGCGACAATCTCCCGCGTACGTGGTTTCTAGTCCCACAACGACTAATGGATAGGCCGGATATACAGTGGGTCCACCAAACATTAATTCTAATCACAATACTGGTGATGTCTGATTGTCTGCAAAGGCAAACATTTCACAGTGGCCTTTCGTGTTTTGATTCTTGACTTTTGGTGATGAGCTTGCCATGCTATCTCTGCATTCCTACAAGAAATTTATTTAGACATGAAAATGATACAATTAATATTGCAATAGGTTATATATATGTATTTATTTAAATACTTAACATAGAATATTTAGCTTAAAAAACCGATTCCAGCTAGCTATTCTGTGAATATTTGGCTTAAAAAGAATATCAAACTTAGATATAACAAATACAGTATAACATACACCCACCCTAACATGATATTTTAACTAAAGTATTTATGTAGAGCTAGGGCTTCAAGATACCTGAGCCAAGCTAAATCTCGGCTCAAAAAGCTTTAGGCTAAGCTCGGACTAGGCTCAACCTTCAAGATATGGACTTAAGTTGCTCCAATAACTCGAAACAAGTATAAATATTACATTCTTTAACCAAACTCACATCAAATATATGCACCGCCTCGTTTTTTGCTCCAATAAGGGTGTACAAGCTCGATCTATTAGAGCTCGAGCTCAGCAACTTAAACATTTGAACTCTTTTTTTCTCTCAAACTCCTAAAATCTATAATTTCTCAACTCGCCCATTTGGCCACTTCTACAAAAAGTCATGACACATACCTAAAATAAAAATTGTAATCCTTAACTTTCAGATTTATTGTGGTTATCAAAGACATAAGGCTCGAACACAACAAGTTCAGGCATCAAAATTATGTAAACCATAAATAAAAAATAAGTGTAAGCTAAATCACCATCTGAGTAAAAAATACTCTGATTCACCATCATGTGACCGTCTAGTAATTGCCTTAATAGGACACGATAACAGTTATAGATGGAAATACTTACATCAACATCCATAGCGCTCTCATTCTTTTTCTTGTAATCTCGAGAAAGCAGTTTGTAACTATAATTAGTTCCGACTGTCATTTGATGAAAGAACGACGCCCATTGACATTCAGATACATTATTTGAAGATAACACGAAAGAAAACTGATCCCGTGTGGGAGAGAGTGTATAGATAACACAAAGCAGTCTCCGAGTCCATCTCCGAGTCCATACAAAATGAGGTTTCTTTTAAACAGAGGAACCGTGGTCGATGGTGAGATGTTTATGTGGGTTCCATAAAGAACCAACAAATCTACAATGACATGGTGTGTGGATTCACACATGTTCTTATAGCGCTAGCACCCAACCGGGCTTTGAAGGGATAGCGTGCAAATGTGGCGTTGATGAGCCACAACCAATAGGTGGGAGTGTTGGTTGAGTGAAATAAAGGTGAAGTAAAGATGGTGAGATGTTTATGTGAGTGTTGATTTAAATGTTTGAAGGAGAAGAAGATGCAAACAAAGAGTGGTAGGTTGTGTAGTTGTACGTAGACTTAGACTACACAACTTTTGTGAGACTATTTTCTTTATCTTATTCTTTTACTTGAACTTATAATTTAGGTGTCGTGGAGAGAACAGGAAATCACCTCTTCAATTAGGAGAACACAAGACATATGAAAGACTTGTGTTGTTAACAATATTGTGAAGGGAGAATGGTTAGGCTTGATTTTTAAAATGCAACAAATTATAATTTGCAAAAGAATGAAACATGAGTGTATGAAACGTGCATTGATAACCATGTTTTACTGTGAAAGCTTTATTGAGAATTGACATCCTCAAGACATAAAACTGTACAAGAGGTTCACGGAGCGTCCAAAAGCCATATTGTGCTACGAAGGAGTCACTACTATGAGCATTCGGTATAGTAACCCAGAGTTAAACTTTAACACACTATCACGTCAGCGCCACATCAGCTTTAACCTTTTCACCTTTAACTCAAAAAAACACACACTCTCATAACTCACCTTAACTCAACTTTAACTCAAATATTTTCAAACTCAACCCCTAAACTTAAACTAATACTTCATTTATTAAAAACATAACATTTATTAATTCTTAAACATATTACATTACATAGTTAATAAAAGAAAGTTACAACGAAATTAAAATAATAATAATAATAATAACGATAAAAAAAAAAAAAAAAAAAAAAAAAAAAAAAAAAAAAAAAAACAGTACTAAATCTAGTGACGAGGTTGGAGGTTATATTTTTTGATGATTCGATCTTTTTCTTCATTGATCCAACACACCACGTTTGGATCCTTCCCTTCAGTGTCAATCATCAAAAATTTCATTTCCTCCAATCTTGTTATCGTCTCATCTTTTATTTGGGCCACCCGATATGCCGCTTGGTCAGTTTCCCGTTTCAAACGATACTCGGATGTCATAGCCTCTCCGAATTGGCAAGACGAGCTTGTTCCTCCGGTACTCGCTCCCCCCGTACTTGTCGTGCTCTCGGATCTAGCTTTCTTTGAAGCACGCTTTGTTCCCATAGGACGTGGTTGTTCATCACGACCAAACAAAGCCTCTATTGTTGTTAGCATTTAATTTATTAAATGTGAAAGTGATGGTCATTTGTAAATGGAACTTAAGTGTCATATGTAACTTTTAGTCTAGTTAGTGGGCTATATGTATTAGTTATATTTGTATTGTATATGCATAAGTGTGACACAAGTATAGCCCACTCCAAAGCCCACCAAAGCCCTTGGTGTTGGCTGTGTCGACATATTTAAACACACACTCTCACCACATTTGTAAGTGTGCAGTAGTGAGGATAATGTGTGTGCTGTGTATTCTCTTGTATTCTCTCTTTCTCTTTTTTTCTTCCAATCTAATCTAATATACATTCTGGTTACATATTTCATCTCCTTCCCTACTGTACCGATCTTCTCATCTATTTTTCTCTTATTCTCCATCTATCTCTCTTCTATCTTTAGTTGCCATTCGATCAACAATGTGTGTGGTATGATAAAGAAGTGATTTTTAGTCATAACAATTGTTTTGCTTAGGACATCGCCGGTTAAATCAACCCCTTCCGGCGCGTCCCATTTCTTATGAGCCCACAAAACCTCCCAAGCCTCCTCATTGTTAAACGGAGCGGTTCTGTGCTCGTCACGATACATTTTTTTGGCGCGTTTAAGGATATCCATGTCACTTTCCCCACTTTTTTGTTGGCGTTGGAAACGTTTGTAATAGGCGTTGAACTTTGTGCAATCACGGTTCAACGTTTTCCACTTTCCTTGAATCATATCATTGTTTCTCTTTTGAAAATTGAGTCTATTAAACTCATTTTTCACTCGTTTCCAAAATGTATCTTTCGCTTGTGAACGCCCCACTTGTGCATCCTCGGTCGCGGCCACATAACACATGGCAAGTAATTTTTCCTCGTTTTGGTTCCAACGTTTGATGAAGTCGGTAGTTTCTTCATCCTCCTCCAATGGTTCGGGGTCTTTCGATTTTTTTGCCTTTCGTTTGCCACCCCGTTTGTATGGCTTTGGAGGAGACGTAGGTGTCTCGGGAACATCATGGGTTTCCGTTTGAGAATGTTGTGATTGTTGTATGAATTGTAGATTAGAGAAATTGGTGTTTAGGTTCTGTTGTTGTTGTTGTTCCCAAAATAACATTCGTTGATGTTGTATATATAGTTCTTGGCTCGACAAGCTGAGTGGGTTAGGGATTGGGTTGTTGGGTGATGGTGCATTCGGGTTTGAAGATGACCCGGCGTTTGGGTTATTCCACCCGCCGAGGAGATTCATGAAAGTATCGTCGTTTGGGTTAAATCCGGACTTTTTTTTTTAAGAGATGGAAGTATATGATATATTAGATTGATTTGTGGAAGTTTGAAAAAAAATATTGTGTTAATTGGGTATTTATAGGGGAGTGAAAATGGTTTTGATTTTTTTTTTAATTATTATTATTATTATTATTATTTAGCATATAGCCGTTTGAATACAACGGTCACATTCAAGGGGGGTGAAATAATTTTTTTTTTTTTTTTTTTTTTTTTGAATCCAACGGCTATATAGACGTTTAAGGGGGTAAAGTGATTTTTTTTTTTTAGCATATATCCCCTTAACGCAACGTTAAAGGGTTAACGCAGCCCTTTAATGCTGCGTTAACGCAGATGGCTCGGTGTGGTTAACGCACCTTTAACGCAGGTACGTTAAGATTTAACGCATGGGTGCATTAATCGTTGCCTATGCTCTAACTCATGCATATCCATATACAAACAAACCATGTTGTACTATGAAGTAGTCACTACTAACTCATGTATATCCGTATACAAACAAATTGTAAAAAATGATAACATTGTTCGAACACATAAATCAAATTTAAATATCTTGACCACAATCGGAGAAAACGATAAGAGAAAATTTTTTAAATTAAATTTTTTTAAATGAACCATTTATATCAATACACTACCAAAATGAATTGTGTTTGTTCATTTTACCAAAATAAACTTTTGGCGGATGCTCCATTTATACTTGAAGACTTGTGGCAGAAATATGAGAATAAGGAGGTTGCAAAAGGTTAGACTTAATATTTGCAAAGTAGGATAGTAGTAATGGCTGAACTCTGATGTCTTTCTGTTTTGGCTATCTTTCCAAATACCAACTCCAAGGGAAATGAGGTTGATGTCATCATTATTTCAGACACATCTGATGATGATGTTAGGTTGCTGTCTTCTAATACTACTGCTTCCACATCAAGTGTTAGAAAGGGAAAGTCTTCCACTTTGAAAGCTTCCGTCTCCAAGGCTTCCACTCCCAAGCCTTCCACTTCCAAGGCTTCCACTTCACAACCTGTTAGCACCCTTGTTCATAAAATACCAAAAAGTATTGAAAGGCTTACAAATGTAGTACTTGGTCATGGAGCGGTTGTGGGTTGCTCAAGCAAAAACAAGGATGAGTGGTATGTGCCTCCCCCTAAGAAGCTCAAGTCCCCCCCCCTCCAAGAAGCACAAGTCTCTCACCAAGAAGCTCAACTGTTAGGTTTAGTTGGTGATGTAATCAAGATGTAAATTTTTTATGATCATGGGCTAAGTGTTAGTATATTAGTATGTATTAGGGTTGCAGGTGTATAGAATGTAGGGTATGCATTTGGGATATGGGTAGATTTGCAAATATGACAGTTTGCATCTTGCAGCTTGCTTATACAGTTTGCAGGTTGCTTAAGGGTGTTTGGAATTACCCATTTTAACTTATAAAGATCAACAGATACAAAAAAAATAGTAACCAAACCGATGTTTGGAACTTTTAAAACATCTTTTGTTTCTATGTGTAATTTGCATTTGCAGTTTAGGGGGTGACTGGAATTACCCATTTTGACTTATGAAAGTCAATAGATATCAAAAAATTAGTAACCAAACTGCATTAACATAACAAATACAACATATCAGTTAACTCTTACATTTATTATCGAATACAACATAGCATGTCTTGCAGGTGATTCACTTGGTTAATTGACTAGCAGGTGATTCACTTGGCCTATAACTTGCAGGTGGTTCACGTGGTGTTTGACTTGGTCGTGGTTCACTTGGTCTTTGACTTGCACGTGATTCACTTTCTTCATCAGCACCGTCACTCGATTGGGGATACCTACAATCATGAATTGCATCAGGTCTTGTTATAGTCCCATTTCCACCCCCTATAGTTATGTTTTCCCTTCTTGTTAGCAATTAATTTAGTTAATTGTAAAAGTGATGGTCATTTGTTTTAGGAACTTATGTGTCATGTGTAATATGTATCAAGTTTTGTGGGCTAAGGCATTAGTATTGATAGTAACATAAATGTATAAGTGTAGTGCAACACTTAGCCCACATCAAGTCCAAGTCAAAGCCCACCAAACCCATATTGGTTTGTGGTACGCATAAAGCACACACACTTCTCACTTTGTCAGGTGTGGATACCTCATTATTGTAAGAGAAGTGTGTGTGTTTCCCTTGTCTTTTGTTTATTTTCTTTTCATTGAAGCTTAATAAACATTCGACCAAATCTTATAACATACGATCCATACTACTCTTATTGTTCTAAAAGATCTTGTGAGTGTGTTCATCATTTAGTCTAGCGTGTTTGTGTGATAAAGAAGGAGAATCTTCGGTCCTAACAAGTGGTATCAACGAGCAAGGTCATCAAGGTAGGATTTTTGTTTGTGTGTTCGGTTCCAAAAACACCCTCTGTAACGTTTTTTCTTCAAAAAATGCTACAACTTGTGTTTTCTTGAACTTCATACGCATATAAAGATCACTAAGTTGTGTTTGTTTGTGGTTTTGCGACTTGGTTATGAGCTTGTGAGTATCCTTTCACTCGAATTTAGTTCTTGTGGTTTGGATTTGGGTTTGTTTTTTGCTTCATTGATCGTACAGAATCAAAACAAATTTTGTATAAGATTTGTTGTTGATTATTTTAAGTGAAAGATAGTGAATTATTGAAGTTTGTAAAAGTTAGTGAAAGTTGGCAGAGATAAGACTGACAAAGCATGGGCAAGTAACAAAAGGACAAAAAGTTGGTGAAAGTGGGTAAAAGTCAGCAGTTCATCGCAATTCAGCTAGTCCAGACGTGTTATCGCAATTCATCATTTTTATCGGAATTGAACGCTGCAAGCTTTATCGCAATTCAAAGATTTGAACTATCGCAAATCAGACGGATATTTTTATCGCAATTGGTTTCCGATATTTTTATCGCAAATTGGGTCTTTGACAGATATCGCAATTCAGGCTTGTCCAACATATTTTGTGCAATTCCGATATCGGTCAAATTATCGCAATTCACATCTCGGACAAAGAAGCAGTTTTCAGAATTGACAGTTTCAGTCCCTCTCTTTTCCAGCAGCTTTTTGGAAGTTTCAGATTTGACAGAATTGGCCCTCGTACTTGGGTAAAACGATTTCAAAGTTAAATAACTTTTAAGGATTTGATTCGAACGTAATTTCGTCAACTCAAAAGTGAACTCGGTATTTTAACTCTTGTATAAGAGTGTAAAATACTTCGACAAACGGATATCTTCTCTCTTGTATAAGAGTGTTAGATTTTATATAAATTACCAATTTATATAAATTAGATATATTTCTATCTAAATTGACATTTTGCCATAATTTATATAAATTGTGGTCAAATTGAAATTTCTATAGAAATTGTCATTTTATCTAAATTGTAATTTACATAACTTTGTCGAAATTGTAAACTTTTGACTTTGTCCTAATTATACTCTAATCAAATTTTGTAACTTTATTTAAACTTGTTTCGTTCAACTAAACCTACAACTTCAACGATCATCAACAACAAACCAAGGCATCAACAACAACATCTCCTACTTTGTTGAATCGATCCTCAATCCACTTTATCATACATAATTTCAAAGATGACTACACAACAAGATATTCATGCCGCAGGTTCAGAAAACCGGCCTCCAATGTTAGAAAAAGGTGGTTACCTTCCATGGACGAGTCGTATGCTTCGATACATGAGAACCAAGCCTCACGGTCAAGGTAAACCCTTGGTTAACTCCGTCGAGAAAGGTCCATTCAAGCCTCGTAGGATTCAAGTAACAGCTGAAGATCGAAATTCAGAACCTCCCGTCGCAGCAACTTACAAAATCCAAGAAGAAAAGGATTATACGCCAGAAGACTGGAAGCAAATTAAAGCTGATGACTTGGCAATGCATTTAATCCAACTTGGTTTACCACAAGAAATATTCTGTGCTGTAGACAGCTGTGAAACAGCTCATGCTATGTGGGAACGAGTCAAAAGACTCTGTTATGGTACAGAAATTGGTAAACAAGACATGGAAAACAAGCTTCTGACTGAATGGGAGAAGTTCACATCCACACCAGCTGAACAGATTGAATCTTACTACACACGGTTTTGTACTCTAATGAATGAGTTGATCAGAAACAATTTGGCACCTAAACAAATTGTTCAAAACATCAAGTTCATCAACAACCTTCCATAAGAATGGGGACGATATGTCACTATTGTCAACCAAACTAAGAATCTTCACGATGTAAACTATGATCAGCTCTATGACTTCCTAAAACAAAACCAAGCAGAGGCAAATGAAGTCAGAAAAGAGAAACAAGCAACACAACAAGGTCCTCTTGCACTCATAGTCCAATCACCTACACCTGTGACAGTAAATGCACAACCTTCATCATCTTCATCCCAACAATTCATGCAACAACAATACAATTCTCAAACACCGTTCTACCCACAACAACATGTAATCCCACAACAACAATACCCGCATCACCAAGAACCCGATCTTAATGATCAAGATGAGTCAACTGCTGCTTTGACTCAAGCTTTTGCTTACCTAACAAAAGCATTCCAAAGACGCTACTCCACACCCACCAACAAAAACCAAAGAATCTCATCGAATACTCGCAACAAGCAAATTGCACAGCCGAGTTTCAACATGGGTCAGCAAGGATAGATGGTTGGGGGATATGGGAATCAGCAGGGATATGCTCCAAGATATCAGATGGGTAATCAGAACACTGGGCAGTATGTTGGTAATCAGATGGGTCAGTATGCAGGGAATCAGATGGGTACAGCTGTTGGTATTCAAAGGGGTTAGAATGCTGGGAATCAGTTTGGGAATGTTGCTGCTCAGGGAGCTGGGAATATGAATCAGGGTAATTTGATGAAGTGCTTCAACTGTCAGGGTGTTGGTCACATGGCTAGGAACTGTCCCGACAAGCCAAATAAGAGGGATCCAGCGTATTTGCAGAAAGCATTAATGTTGGCACAGAAGGAAACGCCTGGGCTTCAGTTGAGTGCAGAAGAGAATGACTTCATGGCTATTATGGATAATTCAGAAGATCAAGAGGACATCGATGCAAACTGCATATTTATGGCTAATCTCCAGGAGGCAAAGTATGATACGGATTCGGAAGCACCTCCTGCTTTTGACACCAATGCGGTCTCTGAGGTACAACCATATGCTACATGTCACAATAATGAAATGTTTGATATGTTACCTCAAAATGAACAGCATCCTGGAACTCCTAATCTCACTTACGATACATATATGGACGAACCAAGTTGTAGCAATACTAATTTGGTAACTCCAGATATGGATCCTGATGGAGACTTCGAGTCACAGCATACTGAGAATGCTGAGGAAACACGTGCTATGTTTGAATCATTATTGCAAAATTGTAGTATTGAAATTGAAAAGGTCAAAAAGATCAATCGCGATGTTAAGGCCGCGAATGAAAAAATGACCACTTAGCTTGAGAGTTATAAGGTCAATGCAAGAGCTTTTGATTTTCATAACAATCGACAGTCAGAACTTGAAAAAAGTTTAAGAGATTCTGTTTTAAGAGAAGAACATTTGCAAATCAAATTTGACACCCTTGATGTTAATTTGAACAATAAAATAAAATCTTTAAACAAGGAAATCTCTGAACTAACCAACCAACTTTCGAAACAAAAAGCAACTTGTTCTGATCTTGAAAAAGAAAAGAAAGAGTTGCATGCAAGGTTTTCCAAAAGAGAAAATGAACTTCTTGATGAAATTCTTGACAAACAGGAAAACATTAAAAAGTTGGATATTTTGCTTGTAAAAACGGGTCATTCTGCACTAACTTCCAATATGTTAATTAACGACCCAAACCCGATTTTACATACACTCAAGAAAATGGCTCTCGGTTTTGAAAACCCTTATTATCTCAAGAAAGCTCAGAAAGAACAGAATGTGTTTAATAAGGTTAAAGTAGTGAATGATTCTTATGAAACGATTGAGCTTACCAAAGAGAGTAGAATTAAAATGAAACAAATGAACCGAGAATTTCAACCAATTGATTATGACAAGCTTAATACAGATTCTGGGGTTCATCTTGTTAAAAAGGAGTCACCATTGTTTTTTGAAAGACCAGTGGTTGTCGCAAAACGAAAAGTTGTTTCAAAACATCTGCCTAACATCAAACAAATGGCATCTAAAAACACTTTTGATACAAGTGCAGCTAGACTATATTTGGTTGATCTTAAACAGAGAATTGAAACACTTCAAAGTATTGTGGCTTCCAAAACAAACAGTCAAAAATTTGAATGGTTTTCAGGTGTTCAGACTGAACTTAAAGAGATTTTTGAACAGGAAATTAATCCACATATTGCTGCAATCCATGCGGTTGTTCAAAATGTGGAAAATAATCTTTTGAAAGAGTCAGCAGAATTTGTTAAGGACCATAAATCCTTAGTAAATGAAGCTAATGAATACTTGGAATACATAAAAGTTTTGGAAAAGCAAAATGACTCTCTCTCCTTCGAAGCTCTATCGACTGATATTATGTCTATTATTTACCAAACATACTCTGTTGAGGATGATGAACGACTTCGAGCTGAGACTTCTGAAATTGTTTCAAAATATGAAAAGGCACTTTTTAAGATTGAAAAGCAAAATGTCACATATTTTAAACAACTTGATAAGAAAAAGGAAGAATGCAAGTATGAAAAACTGTCGTATGAGCGTTCTTACAAACAGTTGAAAGAACAAATTGATCTTTTGAAGTCTCAACTTGAAAGTCAAAAAGGGAAGGGAAAGGAAACTACGGGTATAGCACCATCACCCCCTTGCCTAGTGAGAAAGAAAAAGAGAAAGCAGTTGTCAAGAACACTAATGTAATACCGCCTGGCCTTTATAGGATTTGTCCCACTACTGCGTCTACCTCTACATCTAAAACATCTAGTGCGTTAGACAAAAGTAAGAAAGTTGATCCAAATGAATCTGGGAATGCTACAACAACATCTCAGGACAACATCATAAATTCTAATGAGTGTGCCTTACCTTCTACAGGATTAGAAAGCACCACTAGGACAACATCATAAATTCTAATGAGTGTGCCGATCATGCTGGATGCCAAGTTACAGCGAAAAGTACGTAAGGCGGAGCACAATTTTTGGGAGAAAAGCTAGTAGGCTGGTCATCAAGGAAACAAGACTGCACTGCGCTATCAACAGCAGAAGCCAAGTATGTGTCTCTATCTGCGTGTTGTGCTCAAGTTCTTTGGATGAGAACACAACTCACAGATTATGGTTTCTCTTTCGACCGCATACCTTTGTATTGCGACTCGAAAAGTGCCATAGCCATCTCGTGCAATCCAGTGCAACACTCGAAGACCAAGCATATTAGAATCCGCTATCACTTCATAAAAGATCACGTTGAAGAGGGTACTGTTGAATTGTTTTTCGTGAAGACTGAATATCAACTCGCCGATCTATTTACTAAGGCCCTCCCAAAAGAGCGGTTTGAAAACTTAGTTCGTCGAATTGGAATGCGAAGCCTAACTCCCGAAGAGTTAGAAAGTCTTCTCGAATCTTCTTGATTTATATCAACAAGCTTCGCATGTAAATATTTTTGTAAATATATACTTTTTCAAATACAAAAATACTGTAAATATAGAAAATTTCAAAAAGCCATAAAAAAATATAAAACTCAAAAACCAAAAATATTCTTCTCACGACATGTCTCTCGTATAATCGATATTCTGTACGTATCTAGAAATGCCATTCAACAATGATACGGGCATGTACAGATGCTTGAGCGAGAGTTCCTTTTATGTTTTTCTAAAACATGTCGTCTCTCAAATTTCTAATCAGACGGCTTTCGTGCATTTCAGTACGAAACCCGTGCTACATTGAATGAATTCTGATTATTTCCGATCAGGACTCGCAATGTTAATGGCGAAAAGCAAAAACCTTGAGCACTTAATCAAAATGATTTCAAGAAGATTTTTTTCAAAGTCTTTAAATGAATTTTGTGCTCAAGATACCTCCCTTTAAGACCCTTAACTGCTTTTAAACTCAAATGTTTAATAATATGCTTTGTTTAAGGGGGAGTATAAAATGAAAAATGTTCCATTTTCATGCTAAAATCAGTCCGTCTCTCCACAAAAAGTTTCATTTTAATCAACTGTTTTCAAAAATACCACTTCATGCTATTTTTGAGGGGGAGATTAAGTGTTTATTATATAAGGGGGAGAGGATGTGATTAAAATGTGATCAAAAATTTTTTTGGTTGGAATCTGTCTTTGTGGTTGGAATCTCAAGACTCAGTGATAACCCTCGAATTGACGAAACTAAATGTCAGTTATCGAAAAGACTTGTCCGGGACGGGTAATAATTTTAAGCTAGTATAACTAGTAATGTAAACGTGTCTCGCAAAGGACTTGTCTGAGTAGAATGTACCAATTCGAGAGATGATCTTTGAATATGACCGGGACGGGTAATAATTTCAAGCTAGTCTAACTAGTGATGCAAGCGTGTCTCGCGAAGGTCATGTTCCTTGAAAATCGATCATTTCAAAATGTGCGAACTCTACCCAACATGTGCAGATTATTTCTAAAATGCATGAGCACATGTGAAGGGGGAGTATTTCAAAAATGCAAAACTCTCAATGTGTTAACAAAACGTGTTTTCTCATAAACACGTTGAGAGATTTTCACAAGGTTTAATGGCATGTGATCGATAATCTAGGATAATCATGGAGTAATAAGGTGATTATGGTTAGGTTATGTCCAATGATCCGCCAGAACCGGAGGGATCTACCCAAGGACAATTCCAATAGATTAGAATTAGAAGTCCTTAGGTAAGATTGAAAAAAGGAGTAAAATGAGAAAGGAGAAAGAAGGGGTTGAAGAATTAAAAAGAAAAGTTTAATGAAAGGGTGAAAAGAAATAGCCCTCCATGAAAACTTAGGTCAGAAACCGGGTCAATACATCTGCTCACTAAGGTGATACTGGTATTGAAGACAAGACGTCATGGACCCAGTGACGCAATGCACCACCCCTCCTATCCACTCAGATATCTCTCAAAAGATATTTGTTTCATTTCTCACGGAGATCAATGCATAATCTATCGACCTCTCACTCCGAGATGAGTTGATATTGAAAAGGTGGCACTCTGCTCCATGCCTCCGACGACTAAAACCAAAACGCACATTATTGAGTCTAGAGACATGAGATTCATCAAAGATCTCTTAGGAACACTTCCTATGCAATACACTTGTGTTCTTCAAAAAGGATACAAGTTGTATGAGTCTTAATGAGATCCAAGGATCTTGCCTTATGTCATGATGGTTACTCGCTTCAAACGGTCTACAGTATTGAAGTGATACTACGGTATACTTCAGAGGCTCTCAACGGCCGTGGTAAAGATTAGAGAAAGTTTTCACACTATGCTGATAACGATCTCGAAATCTGAACCTATAAGCGCTGGACGATTTATTGCTAACTGTCTTATGCAGGTACCGACGAAAGTCCATCTACCTTCATCATCTGCTATAACGACGCATGTGGAACAGAAGAAGCATATCAAGGAAAGAACAACCAAGAGACGATTCTTTGAAGATCACAGTGCATGAAGGAACATTGAATGAAGACTATTTTGCATTGACACATAAATTTCAAGTCATTAAAGACCAAAAGAACAATCACGGGACCATCATTGAAATGACCATCCCTTAGGGGGAGATTGTTAGCAATTAATTTAGTTAATTGTAAAAGTGACGGTCATTTGTTTTAGGAATTTATGTGTCATGTGTAATATGTATCAAGTTTTGTGGGCTAAGGGATTAGTATTGATAGTAACATAAATGTATAAGTGTAGTGCAACACTTAGCCCACATCAAGTCCAAGTCAAAGCCCACCAAACCCATCTTGGTTTGTGGTACGCATAAAGCACACACACTTCTCACTTTGTCAGGTGTGGATACCTCATTATTGTAAGAGAAGTGTGTGTGTTTCCCTTGTCTTTTGTTTATTTTCTTTTCATTGAAGCTTAATAAACATTCGACCAAATCTTATAACATACGATCTATTGCTAACACTACTCTTATTGTTCTAAAAGATCTTGTGAGTGTGTTCATCATTTAGTCTAGCGTGTTTGTGTGATAAAGAAGGAGAAGCTTCGGTCCTAACACTTCTAACACCTAGACCCACAACACCACCTGCAGCAACACCACTATCAGTTGTGTTTCCCCTTCTGTTAAGATGCATTGGACAGCAATACCACATGAATTCTCTATTAGGTGGACGCCTTGCATCAAAGGTCAATCCAACCCTATTTTCTCTTTTCAGCCAACAGCTAATGCATATCATTTGACAACCATTTTCTTCATCCATGGTGAAACTTTTTTGATGTGATTAAGAATTGAAGAACTGTGGGGTATTATATAATTCAGTCAAAAAAGGTATAATGGGGAACAATGTGGTTGTTCAACAACAAGTAGATGGGAGTAATGACAGCATAAATGCTTAAAATGGAGGCAAAATATTATGCATTTGAAAATTTGACTATTACATGCTAGGACGACCACCATGGTGTCCAACCTTACAGATTTGTAAAACCTACTAACATCATTTAAGCATTTTATCTTGCAACATCCATTGAGTCATGCATCTACATCCACTCAAAAGCAGCCCCAATAAGCTGCCTCTGCCCTAGCTTCCCTTTTAGCTTCTTGTCTATCTCTTTCCTCAACAAGTTTTTGTAGCATTCTCTCCTCTATGTTGTTCTTGATCCAACCTTCTATGTTGTTCCTCTTGATCCAAAAGTGTTACACCCCGTGAACGACACGGCTTTAAATACTCAAAATTTGAAACTTTTGCACGGAAACGACTTAACCTTATCGAACATTCCGTTACTCTTTTGACCATAGACAAACATTCCCTAAACGTTCATACCTTAAGACCATTTTTAAATGAAACTAGACTCATTTACCTTCGAAATGACGGGTGGCACGACCCACGACGACTTAGGTTTTAAAAGATATGATTTTTCAAAGAAGACCAAAATCTGGAAACCTCTTATAAAAATTCTGGTCTGAGCATAGAAGATCTATGCTCAGGAAGAACTCCTTGAAATCGTGTCTTCTGAAATTCAATGTATTCACCTTCGATTTTTTTTTTTTTTTTTGGAAAAGGCTGAGATTTTATAAACACAAGAAGAGCGGATTCAAGAAGGAAACCACTAAAAAGATACAACAAAACGAATATACAACATTGGGCAAACCCGAAGACAAACAACCATGCGCCTAACAAATACTGGCACCAAAACCACGACTATACAAATATCTCAAAAGGCTTAGAAATCCAGCAGCTCCAATTGGGAGCGGACGAGTTGCATCGGGCCGAAATCCAATCTTTTGATATCCGTTGCACAAATGGGGACGATGTCCTTCTTTTTGACACCATTGACAATCTCTTGTTGAGCATTGATCACTTTATTTCGCCACTTCCATATAGACCATATTGCACAAAGAAAAACCCCTTGTAAAACCTTATGCGTCTTGGCACAACTAGAGGATCCAATATTTCCGAAAGCAACATCTTTCACAGAGAACCTAAGTTTAATATGAGTAATCTAATACAAACAGTTTTACAAGTAATGCTAGAGTTGATCAACGTATTAATAACAAACAATGAACCTAAACAACCAAAAGAATAAATACAGAAAGAATGAGAGGTTTAAGTCCTGAAAAAGTAATCACAAACCATGTGGAATTGTGGATAATGCAAAAAATCTTATTCTAACAAAATATTACATTAGAAATGATTCCAAAGTACACTCAAACATGAT